>OZ038477.1:16430225-16597725 GCA_964036315.1 Acanthosepion esculentum
ATATACAAATTATCTTTAGCACTAATTCAGTTAGAACAAGAACGAAACGCTATATTTCTAAACTCATTTGGCGCAGTGCATCACATTCCTATAAAAATTTTGATTTCGTGAAGATATTTGAAAACCTCAGATTTTGATTGAAGTTTCGTGTTTTGTATCAACTTGCCGTATTTTGCGAAACTATCCGTAGCCTATTTTATGCTCAATTTCCTTTTTGAATCATTGGCGGTCTTTAGATTTGTCCATAAAATACGCTTTCAATTAAAAGAATGTAAAAAGGACAACATTTTCATATACTCTGCTGTCAGAAATACGCAAAATGAATCTCGAACCTACTGTTCTGCGATGATCTCTGACAGAATATCAAGATATCGATGGCTTTACGACCAGCATCCTGGCTGGTAATGTGTGTGGATGTGTGCTCAGTGGTAAAATCAAGGTGCCTTGTTAAGTGAACAAAGAAAAAATTGGTGCAAGTGATAAAGCTTGTTTGTTAAGGTCGAGAAGGCGGCCAAATTTCTCCCATTCAATTCAATAAAGGTAAAACAACATTCGTCGAACATTCCCGGTTCTTCTAATCGTTCAGGCATGTTGATAAGAACGTCTGCCAAATGATGCCGTCCGAATGGGTCAGCGAAGTGAACACTGGACTGGCCAAAATTTAGCCAGAAGATAAGACCAGAAAAGAAGACATGTACGACCAAACGAGGCGGAGAATATATTCCATTGCTTTTATCCATTCCAAATTGCTTTCTCGAAGATTACGCTCAAATGGCACCCAGACAGTCGCAATAATAGACACGGCGCTTGATAATGAAAACAACAATTAGAAAGGAAAGGGTACACAAGCACGCAGACGAACAGACACATACGCACACGCACGCGCAAACTCACACGCACATATACATATTTATTAGAGTGTACAGCTTATATTTTATATCATAAAGAAACAAATTTATACAAAGAAAATAATTAACAATTATTATTCATGGAATTGATAGTAAGTTAATGTCTCATTAAGTCTTGTTAGCGAAGTGATTTCGCCATTGATCACATTAACATTGCTAATTAATTTCTTTGTGTAAATTGTTTCTGTATGTTTTATATATATAAATATATATATATATATATATATATATATATATATATATATATATGTGTGTGTGTGTGTGTACATGTGTGTGTTTGTGTCTGCGTGTACACTGAGAGAATATAAAATTGAAGCACCCTAAAGTCAATTTTAATATGCGTACAATATGCTGTTTTTTTGCGCTTATCCACGTCGACAATGGAACCGACGATCAAAGACGAAATTCTTACCGAATCTGGCATTTTCACTTCGCTCTAACACATTTTGAAAGGTATGAATTCTTGTGGCATCTAGGGTAAGATCTTTTGCATTAATGCAGGCATCCATCAGGGTTCTATCCTTGGACGTAAGTTCTTAATTTTCCTCAATTACCTTCCTGATGACCTCAGTTTTAAACTCGTTATCTTTGAGAGAACCATTCATTTCTATCTTAATAGTAAGTTTGAGCGATTTAATAAGGTCAGACTAGCAGCTAATCAAAAAAAAAATGTAAAAAACTGATCTAATTTCTGTTGTTAACTAAGGCAAGGAATAACTTGTTAATTTTAAACCCTCCAAAAAGAAATTGCTCTCATTTGATCGTCTGAGAGAAGCCATTATACCTTCCATCAGTATGGATGATATTAGAACTATGTGGGTGACTCATTGCGCCTTCTCGGACTAAAGCTTTCTGCTGCCATGAAGGGGAAATATTATATTGTATCAGTTGCTAGATCTGATGCTAGGATTGTTGGTTTCCTTGTGCCAGACAGTTTTTCTATCTTACATATTTATAAATCTACCATTCGTCCTTGCTTTGAATTTTACTGCAACATGTGCTCTGGTGCTCATGTTATATATTTAGATATATCTAGAATAATCTGCAATATCATTGGTAGATATCAATCTGGCATCTCGGCTTCAATCTCTTTCCAACTGCCGTAGTGTAACTCCCCTGTACCTTTTCTATAAATACGTTCAGAGTAATTGTACTAAGGAACTTTCCTACATGGTACCTAGACTTTATGAATTTAAGCGCAGTACTAGATTGGCAGTAAGGTCTCATCATTTTAAAGTTGAAATGTTAGCGTAAGTTCTATGCTAACATTTTCTTCTATCTCACTTCTTGCTTGGCATATCTCTTCCGGTGCTAGGCGTTCCAGCCAACTTTGATCTTCAAAAATTTAATGCTGTTATTTTATTCTATCTTTTTAATATAAGTTCTTTTATTGTTCTCTCTCTTTAATAGTATTTTTCACTTATTCCCTCACACGCAGTAACCACTTGCGTTTTAGTAGCTGTATTGCCTTGCTTGGGATAAAAAAAAAAAGAAGAAAAATGCCTCGTTCAAAACCGTGGAAAGTCAGTGGTAAAGAATATTATTACTATTCCAACGAAGTCATGCAATTTTTAAAATATTTTGTTCGACTTAATACAATCATTCATGTCAAACTGTGCACTGAATGTCGTTCTCAACGGATTCTCTTCCAGCTCCTAACCCACAAACGCAGGTGTTCCCCAAGGCTATAACCTAGGCCTTACGCTGTTCCTTCATCAACGCTCTTCCTGACTCCATAGGTTCCCAAGTAGGCATCTAAGCGTACGATACTACTATTTACTCCTGCCTCAAAAGCAAATCCAGTGTCGCTGACAAAACTAACCTGGCTGTTGGTCTCGAAAATGACGTCCAGTCGGTTGTTGACTGGGGCAGGAATTGGCTGGTTAACTTTAATACCTCAATAACAAAACTGCTCTCTATTTTTCACCAGAGAGAACCACCCCTGTCTCACATTAGAATGTCTGACTCTCAACTCCACGAGAGCACCTCTTTGCGACTTGGAAAGTCGGCTCCCTATGCCGCGCCAGGAAATTTTTCTCGCCGGAGTCAGTCCTTCAGTTCTACAAATAAACCATTCGCCCTTACACGGAGTATTGCTGCCATATATGGTCTGGAGCACCTTCTGTTTGTCCCAAGGTCCTTGATAAAATTAAAAGCCTCTCTCTCACAAACGCTCCCTCTATCTTTTTTACAAATCCTTTCACGGTAACTGCTCCGATGAGCTGCTTTCGCTGGTTCCCAGACTTCATGAATTTAAGCGTTCAACTAGGCTGGCATCACGCTCTCACCCTTTCACTGTCGAAACTGTTAAAAGTAGCCGTTTCTTCTACTGCAGTAGTTTCATGTCTCGCACTTCTCATCTGTGGAACTTCCTCCCTGTTGTCCTGATAGCTATAATCTGCAACTATGCAAATGTAATGTCAATCGACATCTACAGATGCTCTGATCTATCCCCTAATCTTCTCTTCACCCTTTCCTCTATCACTCCTATCTGCTCTCGCTCCAACTCTCTGTAACCCCTTGCATGCTAGTAGCTTCCCGCCTTTCTTGGGGTGAAATGCTTAAAAAATAGGATGATCAGGATAACATAACTCCCTACTTCCTGTACAGACATGGAATTTAAAGATGAATGCATTATGGTGATGATTGATAGATATTTGGTAACATTTTAAAGATTTTCGACCACTTAAGCAGCACACGTATATCCAGTATACCTGGGTTTTAAATTGTGACGCATGCGCTGGTGAAATTTAGTATGTTCACATTCCTTTGTAAGTTGGTATCATGCCAAAGATACACAATTAGAGAGTTTTGAGAGAGTTACGATTGTCGATGTTCAATAGGTGAAATAATAATTTTGGAGAATTTCGGCGCGTAATGAACGGAATGCGGTGCTACAGCATTGCCACAGCGTCATGTGCACATTCCTAAAACAGTAAACCACGTTCTGTATAGCCATGATAGAAGCATCTTCATTTCGACAGTGGTAGACCACAATGTGATCACAGTATATAGCTGGTCACCCGTATTAGAGGTTACCGGTCTACTAGGGCGGCTAGCATATCCCTATTGCAAACGCTTCTTCAGGTGCATTTGTGTTTATTCAAAACCCACAGAGCCCACCTGTGGTTTGTACTGCAACTATGCTGAGTAGACCTTAGTTAGAGTTTCTGGGAAAGTGTGTGTTATCTAGTGTGATCATTAATTTGAACAAGGCCAGCAAGCTCAAGCCCTCGGCCACGATGACTTGTGACTTCGTGCTAGGACAGCTATCGCCGGCCCCAAAGGTTTCTGTCTACCCAATTTCACTCACAAGGCTTGGGCCAACACGTAGTATGGTTTGCAGACACTTTCCAAATGCGCCGCACGCTGGGATCAATCCCTCCAGTTCGATAACATCTGACAAATAGTGAGATTCGAACACCAGTCATATGATTAGAATGCGGACTTTCTAACCATACATACATACAAACATATATATATATATATATATATATATATATATATATATATATATATATATAGTTGTATATTTAGGTAGCAATCCTTCGTTTATGCATGTTTCATTTAATTTTCTCCTTAGATTCATATATATATATATATATATATATATGGTGCAATGTGTAAATTGACACGGTGCCTTTGATTTGACGCCTGCACACTATAGTAGGATCAATTGGGCAGCGTCTGTGAGAAAAAAAGTCACATGGCGCATTTCAGTCCGCCAGAAATTTGGAATCAACATGCTATACTGCTTGGCATTTGCACCGGAAGCCCCAATAGGAAGATTTCAATGTATTTGGATGACTTAGCAGAGGATGCTGTGTCCCCAGAGATGTACCGAGATTGATGAAAACTGAATATCCAGTGAGCATCGTGCCGTTTGCTGTGATCACTAGTGATGGTGACGTTATGCCTCTATTCATCTTCCGAAAGGGCCTCCAATTCAACACGGAGGCCTTGATCGAGTGCCTTGACGGGATCAAGAGATTGGTTGCTGCAAGGTCTTATGTCTAGCAAAAGGACTCTGCACCATGTCACACAAGCAGAAGAAACCAGTCAATGGCTGTCAGACACTTTCTGCGACCACACCACCCCTTATATCTGGCCACCTAACTCCCAAGACTGCAAATCCCTTTATTATTATGTGCGGGGTGCAGCTGAGCGAGAAACAGACAAAACTCTTTGTAACACGAAGGCAAGAATCATAGCAACATTCACCAAATTAAAACAATGAGACCGTCCAGAAGAATTGCAGGAGATTCCGAAGTCATCTGCATCCCGTTATCGAAGTCAATCGCGATTTTATTGCACAAATTTACTCTTTCATATTTCAAGACAGTTTTGTATAATTTTGGTAAGTATATCTGTTAAAATGAAATGTCAGTGTTATTTTCATTTTTGCATAATTTTGCGGCGATCTGTCCGTCGCACACCGTATATGTGTGTGTGTGTGTGTGTCTTAGTGTTTGTGTGTGTGTGTGTGTGTCTTAGTGTTCGTGTGTATGTATGTGTGTTGTTAACGTTACTTATGTAGGTTAATCTTAGATGTTTTCTGGTCAGTTTATCACATTTTGATGGTAAGGTGAGATGCTGGCCAGATGGGACGAGTGGTTGCAAAATTGCCTTACCCTGAAGACATTCATTATGTCTACCGCAGAATACTCAGATTTGGTTTTGACACATGTTCGACGGATTTAGCATGATTACGGTAAAAAGCATAATGTAGGTATTTTAGTTTCTTGTCCAACTGTTATTCCATTAATCATTGTTTGCTGAATAGAACATGCCACCATCGAGGAGAGGAGAGAAAAAAACACGGTTTTCTCAAAAATTGATTCGTTCTCTTTATTAGAAGATAACGTTTAAAAAGATTTTGAAAATCTTTGGATATTTGAAAAATATGTCGTTTCCTTTTTAAGAAAAAAAACAAAACTTTTCTTCATTTTTAATAATTATATAATATTAGTTGTGAAATGAATTATTTGTTGCTAAACGGGATTCTGTGCAAACTGAAATCAGGTAATAGGGAACGTATCACTTCTCTTCATCTGCACATATTAACACCGTGTAAATGCTGAAGGTAAATGATTAAATGTAACTGAGAAAGATGTGGAGTAGCATTTTTTTTCCTTCTCACCAATCTTAATCTGTACATCTACATCAGTGCGTCTGATTTTATTATGCATATAACATAAACCTAAATAAATACAATTTACTTTGAACAAGTTATGTCAAATTTTTAACGATTAATTTCGACGTCAAAAACAAAAAGCTTTCTCGGTAGCTTCCACACGTTTTATCAAAGTTTTTGGAATTAATATAAAAACGGTCATCTAAAGTTATTATGCAAAACCAGACAATCACTTTTTACTTCAATAACCAGGCAATAGGAACTCAAGATCTCTAGAACCAGACAAATATATGACATATAGGATAAGTCTTTAAAGCATTTTCATCTTAATAAATTGACACTTATTATCAATAACAGAAATCTATTATCCATATATTTCTTGACTCAATGTTGAATCGTAGGCGTCATGCTTTTCCCTAATGTGTTGGTGCGAAGGTCATAAACAGAATCGACTAGATGTTGCACTGAGGCTATCAATCCTATTCGTTCCGCCTAAATACACATACAAGAACACACACACAATATATATATATATATATATATATATATATATATATATATATATATATATATATATATATATATATATTGTTTGGGGTTTCATGATATCCCCATGACTGGGTATCTAATAAATATATATGTATATATATATAATAAAAAGACTTAAACACTAATATTCCATAGTTATAATTTATTCCATTGGATTCGTCAATACGATCCAATTCATCAGACCTACAAATTCAAAAAGAAAACAGAAAAAACAACTCCGGGAATAGAAAATAAAATTTAGTGAGAGTGTATGTATGAGAGTGTGGGGCGAATGGTAGAGTGAATGAAAGCCAAAAGGAGGGGTAACAGACGAGAGAAGAATAGGAAGGTCTAAAGATGAAGGGGGGATTAAAATTTAACAGAGAGAAGTTTTAAAAAGAGGAGGCAAAGACGGTTTAAGTGAGACAAATATGCATATTTTCAAATGTCTGATACAATTAAAGATACACCGGAAGAGTGCATACATTTCTTGGTGACATACACACACAAAAGACTATAAAATCTTAAAGCTCGGAAGATGAGAGATAGAGAGGAGAAGAAAAGGGGGTGGGAGGAGGTGGGTTGGGGGAAATAAAACCGAAGGGTCTTCATAAAAGTGCCGCTGTGTAATCAAGAAAATTTGGCAAAGGTAATATCGAATATAGGTTACAAATCTGATATAAACATATAAAAATACCGATTATCTAAACTAGCAAGGACTTAAATCTCTATGTTCAAAAACACATACGTATACACACATACACAACAAACATTAATATTTTCACGTACATACATACACATAGGCGTCTACACACATACCCATACATAAACATATACATATACATACATATACACATACATATATACATATACATACATATATACACATACACACACACATATATATATATATATATGTACACACATACACACACATACATATATATATATATACACACACATATACATATACACATATATCCACACACATCTACTCTTACATATATACACATTTACGTACATACATAAATAAGCATACCTGTACATAAACAATATATACATACATACATACATATATACATATATATATATATATATATATATATATATATATATATATATATATATATATATATATATATATGTATATATATATGTATGTATGTATGTATTACATCTGACGGAATAATTAAATTAGGAACAAATAGAAAAACATTTATCCTCTCAAAATAGTTTTACAAATAATTCTACAATAAATATGTCGAAAATTTTAAATTTTAAAGGGTTTTCAATTTTTTCCTTAATTATTCATATATATATATATATATATATATATATATATGTATATATATATATATATATATATATATATATATATATACATACATATATAGACATATATATATATATATATATATATATATATATATATATATATGTCTATATATATATATTTAAATGTGTATGTTAGATTGCGATTGTGTTCAGCGTGTTATTCAAGTTAAATCAGAAATTAATTAAATTATATATCCAATTAATATATATATATATATATATATATATATATATATATATATATATATATATATATATATGTATATGTAGAGAGAAAGAGAGATAGATAGATAGATATATAGAGAGAGATACGAAGATAGATAGATACATATATGTATGTCTGTGTGTATATATAGAGAGAGCGAAACAGAGAGATGGGGAGGGAGACATAGAGAGAGACAAATAGAAATAGAGTGATGTATATATGCATGTAAGTTTGTGCTTTTACATTTACATATGTCTTTCAACTTGTTCCTCGACAATATCCCTGCGGGTCAGAGACAATCGGTTTGTGTAATTTGTATTTCATTATATTTCACAAAAAAAGAAAATTCTTCATATAATTTTTCTGTTCACTTACATTGATTTCCACAGACATGACATTCGCTCCATTTTCTAATATTATTTTTTTCCGTTTTATTCTTTCGTCATTGCTTTTGTCTCTTTGGCCTTTTCCATTCGTCATTTTTTTAATCTGTCAAACATTAATCATACAATAAGGCATATTGAAATTGCTCGCAGCGCGACTGCCTACTCTTCGACTGAAAGAAACTAGAAAATATCAATGCTACAATGTAGTAAACCTCTACTCCAACTCACGCATATTCGTGGCTTAAATTAACAGTAAAACAATTTTATTAAGTGAATTATAAGATTCAACTCTTAGGGACGACTGCAACAACAACAACAACAACAATAATAATAATAATAATAATAATAATAATAATAATGTTAACCCAAAATGCAGATCTTGCGATAAATATCCAGAAACAATTGATAATCTTGTGTCAATTTGCACGGTATTGGCACCCACTGAATATAAAACCCGGCATGACAGAGTGGGCCAATATCTGTACTGACAAATCTGCAACTTCTACAGAAAAGGAAACTGATAGAAATTTGGATGAATATCACCTAGACCCGGTTACGGAGATAAGACCTGTAACAATTTTATGAGACATTAAAATACACACAGACAGAAAAATCAAAGCTAATCAACCAGACATCGTTATTAGAGACTGCAAACAAAAATAATTTCCCTCCTTATTGACATGTCAGTCCTTGCAGACATTAAAAAGCTATCAAATACAAGGATCTTGAAATTGAAATCTCGAAAATATGGCACATGAGAACATAACAATTCACGTTGTAGTTGGAGCCCTCGGATTGGTCGGAAAAGATTCCAATAGATTCATTGAAAGGATACCTGGAAGCGCGTGCTTTAAAGAAATAAAACGTTTGTTCCCACAAGTACAGCCGACATCTTATAAAGAGATTTATCTAAGTAAAATATTATTTTTAAATTGCTCAGTGGAAATTTTCATGATACCATTTCTGACCTTAGGTCTCTTTGCGGGTCCGGAAAGAAATGAGAACTCACCAGAAAGCAAAGGAAATAAAACAATCATAATAATAATTTCCTTTGATTTCTGTTGTGTACACATTTCCTTTCTGATTCCAACCAGGGACTAGAGTTCTTGAAATGGCTTCATGACATTTTCCATTGTTCATTTTTGTAAAAAGTAATACAAATATAGGACCAAACACATTTTACACGGAGATAAAGCTCTTCGTAATGTGTGAACTGCATTTATGAGTATAACTTTTTTATTTCTAGGGCCTCGAGAATTTGAATTTATTTTTTATTATTTTCGTGATGTACATTTGTAGTGTCAACAAGTATTTTTCTGTATTTAACAAGGCGGTTCTTAGCTGTAAAGGTCTGAACTGGGGATAATAAAGAACTGGACGCGTCTGAACATTTACCATGTGTTTTTCATTGCAAATTAGTCACGGGCTACCAGGAATCTCTTCAATGAGTCTATCGGAACTTTTTCCAATCAATCTGAGGGCTCCAACTACAACTGAATTTATTGATGTCCTCATGTGCAACATTTTTGAGATTTCCATTTCAAAATTCTTGTATTATGATAGTTTGAAATCTGCACGCGATGCCATATCAATAAGAAAGCACATTCTGGTTTGAGTCTTTCATCACGATATCTGGGCGATTATCTCTGATTGTTCTGTCTGTGTGTATAGTAAAGTCCCATTATTATTATTATTATTATTATTATTATTATTATTATTATTATTATTATTATTTTCTTTGATATCTGGCGTTTACACATTTCTTTCCGGGTACCGCCCAGGGACCTAAGGTTAGAAATGGTATCATGACACTTTCCACTGAAAAAAAAATTCATAGATAAAGCCCTTCGTAAAGTGTGGGCTGTACTTGTCAGAATAATTTTTGTATCTCTTTGAGGCATGGACTTCCAGGGATCCCTTCAATTAGTCTACTGGAATATTTTCCAACCAATCCTAAGGCTCCAACTACAAAAGGGATTGTTGATGTTCCCATGTGCTACATTTTTGAGATTTCTATTTCAAGGTCCTTGTATTTTGACAGCTTTTTGAATATCTTCAAAGATACATTGCAGTTTGCAGGGACTGCCATATCAATAAGGATGCATTTTTATCATTAATAACAATGTCTGGGCGGTTGGCTTTGATTGTTCTGTCAGTGTGTATTGTGTAGTCCCACAGAATTGTAACAGGTCCTATCTCCGTAACCGGGTCTGGGTGGTGTTCGTACCAGTTTCTTTCAGTTTCCTTCCCGTAGAAGTTGCAAATTTTCCAGTGCAGATATTGGCCCACTCTGTCATGCCGGGTTTTATATTCAGTGGGTGCCAATATCGTGCAACCTGATACAAGATGATCAATGGTTTCTGGATATTTATCACAGAATCTGCATTTTTGGCTAACACAGTATTTTAGTATATGTGCTTGATAATTCCTAGTTAACAAGCATTGGTCCTGTGCAGCAAGGTTAAAAATTTCAGTTTCAGCTTTCAACCCTGCACTACGTAGCCACTGATGGGTACGGTTTATGCCTACGTCGACTTGTTTGGTACGGGCAGAGTATTGGCCATGAAACGGTTTATCTTGCCATTGTTTCTGTATCTTATCGTTTGCATCTGTTTTTGCTTTTTTGTTAAGTATTTTGCAGCTTCGGTCGGTTTACCGTGTTGTACTTGTATTTCTGCGACCATTTGGAACTCCATTTTGAATTTGTTGGCTTCCTTTATTACGGAGTAAAGACGCTTACTACTTTCATGTTCCTTGACACATATCAGCATCCAGTCTTCTGTAGTTGCCAGGTATCTTTGGAGGCCAATTGTTGTAATTTTGTAGGACAGTTCTAGTTGAACTAATCCCCTGGCTCCTTCGGATCTGGGAACATACAGGCGATCAACATCAGCTTTGCGATGACGCATGCGGTAGCAAGTGAGGAGCTTTCTCGTTTTGGCGGCCATTCGCTTAATTTCAGCTATGGTCCAGTTAAGGACATTAAAGCTGTATTGCACCACAGGGGCAGCTAAGGTGTTTATGGCTGATATTCTGTTTTTTGAGTTTAGCTCGGTATTTAGTACCAGTCGTACACGCCTGTACACGCCTGTAGTACTCCTTTATTATTATTATTATTATTATTATTATTATTATTATTATTATTGTTGTTGTTGTTGTTATTATTATTATTTCATTTACTTTGATTTCTGGTATGTACTCATTTCTTTCCGGGTTACGCCTAGAGACCTAAGCTCAGAAATGGCATCATGAAATTTTCCACTGATAAAAAAAAACAACATATATTTTCTATAGATAAAGCTCTTCGTACGGTGTGGGCTGTAGTTGGGAGAACAATGTTTTTTTTTATTTCTTTAAGGCATGGGGTACCAGGGATTCCTTCAGTGAGTCTATTGGAATATTTTCCAACCAATGCGAGGGACCCAACAATAAAAGGAATTGTTGATGTTCTCATGTGCCACATTTTTGAGATTTGGAATTCAAGGCCCTTGCATTTTGATAGCTTTTTGAAGATCTTCAAAGATACATTACAGTCTGCAGGGACTGCCATATCAATAAAGACATATGTTTTTGTTTGCGGTCTCTAATAACGATGTGTGGGCGATTAGCCTTGATTGTTCTTTATTATTATTATTATTATTATTATTATTATTATTATTATTATTATTATTATTTATATACTTTCCCCAGACCAGCAGTCATGAATGCTTCATGATAGTCTTTGTATTGTCTTAGCATCGGAACATCGTGATGACGAAGCAGGCGAAAATACAGAAGTCAAAATATCAGGCAACGAAAATCAGGGAAATGTACCTAAGAGCAGCTCAAATTGTTCTTTTTGTGGCTGGCACACTCGCAATCCTCTCCAGGAATGTTTCTGCCTCGTAGGACACCATGGTATCATTGGCAGTGCGTTGAGTAAAGTGTTGAGTCTGTAAACCTTCAGTAGGATATGATATCATGATGACCACCAGGTCGAAATGTTTCAGTGCCGGTAATGATATCAAATTTAATAATAATTGCAGTATAAAATTCGGCATGACAGAGTGGGTCAATATCTGCACTAGAAAACCTGCAACTCTTACGTTAAGAAAATGGGACGAAATCTACCCAAACCCGGCTAAAGAAATAGAACCTGTAACAATTTTATAGGACTTTGCAATACGCACAGACAGAACAATAAATTCTATCTCCCAGACATAATGACCCAAAAAACACAAAAATATGCTTTCCTGTCATGACAGTCACTGAAAACTATCAAAATAAAAGAATATTGAAGTGGAAATCTAAAAATAAAGGCACTTGAAAACATCAATAATACAAGCTGTAGTTTGAGCCCTCGTGTTGATTGGAGAGTTTCATTGAAATATATCAGTGAAAGATGTCATCAAGCCATTTCTGATTTCCAATCTCTGTTTGTGATCAAGAAAGAAATGTGTATACAACAGAAATCCAAGGAAATAATAATAATAATAATAAAAATAATAATAATAATAAAAATAATAATAATAAAACAAGTTCAAAATGGAGTTTCAAATGAATGCAGAAATACAAGAAAAGCACAATACACCGATTGAAGCTGCAAAGACAAACGCAACCGACCAGATACAGAAACAATGGCAAGATAAACCGCTTCATGGCCAACACTCTGCCCGAACCAAAGCAGCTGACGTAAAAAAATCCCTTACCCATCATTGGCTACGCAGTGCAGGTTAAAAGCTGAAACGGAAGGTTTTATCCTTGCTGCACTGGATGTGTGCTTCTTAACTAGAAATTATCAAGCACACATATTAAAATATAGTGTTAGCCAAAAATGCAGATTATGTAAAAATTACCCAGAAACAATCGATCATCTTGTATCAGGTTGCACGGTATTGACACCCGCTGAATATAAAATCCGGCATGACAGTGTTGGCCAATATCTGCACTTGAAAATCTGTAACTTCTACGGGAAGGAAACTGAAAGAAAGTGGTATGAAGAGCACCCAGACCCGGTTACGGAGATAGGACCTGTTACAATTTTATGGGACTACACAATACACACAGACCGAACAATCAAAGCTAACCGCCCAGACATTGTTATTAGAGATGGCACACAAAAAATGCCTCCTTATTGATATGGCAGTACCTGCAGACTGCAATGTATCCTTCAAGATCTTCAAAAAGATATCAAAATACAAGGACCTTGTAATCGAAATCTCAAAAATGTGGCACATGGGAACATCAACAATCCCCGTTGTAGTTCGAGTCCTCAGATTGGTTGGAAAATATTCCAGTAGACTAATTGAAAGGATTCCTGGAAGCCCATGATATACAGAAATACAAAAAATTGTTCTCACGAGTACAGCCCACACCTTACGAAGGGTTTTGACTATGTAAAATATCTTTAACTCAACTATATCATTCATATTATTCTGATATATGAGAGAATATAAAACGTACTTTCTTTTTTTTAATACATTTTATCCCCAAATTTATACCCTGTAAACGTCATTGAAACCGATATATTATTAATAGAAGTTGGAGCAGTATTAATAGCAATTATTGGTGTGTGTGTGTGTGTGTGTGTGTATGTATGTGTGTGTGTGTGTGAGCCTGTGTGTGTGTGTGAGCCTCTGTGTGTGTGTGTTTGTGTGTTTGTGTGTGTGTGTTTGTGTGTGTGTGTGTGTGTGTGTGTGTGTGTGAGAGAGAGCCTCTCTGTGTGAGAGAGAGAGAGCCTGTGTGTGTGTGTGTGTGTAAGCCTGTGTGTGTGTGTATTTGCGTGTGTGTGTGAGCCTGTGTGGGAGCCTGTGTCTGTGTGTCTGTGTGTGTTTGTGCGTGCTTCGAATTGTAAGATAGGAGAATTCTTGATACCATTGGTCTGGGGAAAATATGCCAGCGTACAGCGCCATTGAAAAGACCTCAAAACATAGTACAGCATAATTCAAACATTTTGAGCGAAACATGATTTGAGAACATCGGAAGCTATATTCAATTTCAATTTTGATAACCATTTTTTGATGTGTGTATTTCTGTATAGAAATCTGCTTAAAATGTTCTTCCATACTGCAATGTGTAAGGTTTGCCGAATGCCAAGCCTTATTTACACTGATGCCCATCTTATTTCACTTCGTTATCTCTGAATGTTATTGCTGTATTTTAGAAGCAATTACTTTTTTTCACAAGTGAACCTGTCCTTCAGGCACCAATTAAGTAGGTAAACGAGAAGTGATAGAAATACAAGTGACTAATCATGAAGCAAAAGTGAGGTGAGGGAAACAGAATGTGATAATTGAAATATACGACTTATTCTAGTAATACGACTATTATTGATAAGATAACCCGTTTATCTCTAAACTGCCGCAACAGCACCAACAGTATTAAAGTAGTATTAATAATAGTAATGAAAGGTCAATGTTAATAATGACAAAAAGGCTTAAAGATAAATAAAGAACAACTTAACTTTTTTTTTTTTATTGTTCCGAAAATCAATGCCACTCAAGGAATGAACTGTCTGATATGAGAGTTAGCAGAAGAGGAGAAAAGAAGTGTATAATATGAGGTATATTAGAAAGGTGCCTAGACTTGATTTGGATATTGTAGCGATCGCGAAAGCATCCTCTCAATACTGTATTCTACAAAGTAACAGTTCTTGGAGAGATGCTGTCCGAAATGGAATACGCAAGGAATTAGGATGACTCATTGCACTGTACGTGGAATGGCAAGTCTCATGTAAATATCTGAATTTCTGCTAAAAATATAATGTAACTTCTAAAAAGATTCTCCGTGAAAATAGCACTAGGATACCTAGAAGCTTGCTATGTTTCGTCTGGAGTTTTTCAGTTGGAAATAATTCATCACCCACAAGACGGTGTAAATATCTTTGAATTCTGTTCAGGTGGGAAAACGAGAAAAAGAACCACAGTTCTCATATGGTAGACATACGAAATTTTTACGCAATAAATTTGCGTGAAGAGATTGAAGAGCCGAAATACAAGATAAAGGAAGATGTGGGGAGCCATGTCTAATTGAAAGCTGAAGGTACATGAGAACGATGATGATTATTATTGGTATGTACAGGTTGGAAATAGACAAGAAAGAATGAAAAGCTTTTTGTAAATTGTATAAAATTCTCAATAAATAAATAAAAAATCGTGTCCCTAGTCACCGGAGAATGTGGATCGGTCGCAACATATTTGGCAGGGGAGTTAGATATAGAGGTAAAGTAAAATGATCAAGAATACAGGAAAAAAATATAAGGAAACATTTCAGGAAACCAATTTCCTCCAAATCCATCTGTAGCGTCTCCCATACAAACACGCATTAATAAGTTCATATATATATATATATATATATATATATATATATATATATATATATATATATATATATATATATGTATGTGTGTGTGTGTGTGTGTGTGTGTATACGCATAGTTTCTTTTTTGCTTTCGCAACCTGTTGTTTAATATTCTGTCATAGAATTTGCATGTCATCAGTCATGTATTTTTGTTCTGAGTGAATAAATGTCCGGAATCAATCCATTGTAGTTCTTTCACATCCGTTAAATTTCTTTACTTCTTATTGGTAAAATCTAATATTGAAATATTCCCATAGTTGGAGACCTCACATTGTTCTTTATTAAAAACTCAATTTATTCAGTGCCTCCCTACATTACATACAGAAAGTTAAATACGTATATGCCTACACCTTTACACACACACACACACACACACACACATATATATATATATATATATATATATATATATATATATATATACATATATATATATATATATATAAAGGTGTAGGCATATATATATATATATATATATATATATATATACATATATATATATATATATATATATGCGTTTTTAACACTTGCCTTTTTGAATGCATGATAATCTGGGTGAGATTTGACTCATCGTTATTGGGGATATAATTAGAAGAACACAACTGTGAATTTTTATAATTCATCTTGCAATTAAGAAATACTTCAGATTAATTTCTCTAGCTCCTTTAAATTATAAATGTTTTATAATTATTTTTTTTAATTATTAGAATATATATACAGCGTGTTTCGAAAGTCTTGTCACCTACGTGACATGATTTTCTATTTCAGATGGTTGACACGAAAATTATATTTTTATACAGATCTTCTTGATCTTCGACAGCGTCAATGAAAGTACTTGTGCTTTGTATTACTCTGTTACTTCTTCTTTTGTTCTCATGCCATTTTAGTCGGGAATGACAAGACTTTCAGAGTACCCTGTAGATATTGGGGCTGCACATCACAACGCTGTAAGCCTACATATGCAAGCGGTTAAATAATTTATATACATACGTTCATTATATAGTCTGATGTCAGTAATTGGCTTTTTAATGAAGCGTATTTAAATGTGGTATCTGTTAATATATTCAGTAAATTTAACTAACTCAGACGAGCGATGTATCTACGAAATTGGACATCATATAGTATTAATCATGTAAAATTTGCTTTATCTCTCTGTTTCTCTCACTCTGTCTTTCCTCTGTCACTATCTGTCTGTCTCTGTCTCTATCTATATGTCTCTATGTTACAGCTTTTTATGCATACTTCTTCACACGCATGCACACACACACATATATATATGTATGTGTGTGTATATATACTTGTATATACGTATATATACTTACACACCCACCTAAGCATATATATATAAGGCCCTTTTTATGTATACTTCTACACATATGTAAATATATACATGCCCACTCATCTATATATATATATATATATGTATATATATATATATATATATATATATATATATATATATATATATATATATATATATATATATATATATATATGCAAAAGCACACTCACATACATATTATAGAGATTTTGCTCATGTATACTTGTGTAAATATATAGGCATATACAAATATTTCTGGGGCTGGTTCTATAAAACTTCGACTACAACACATACATACTTTATCAAGCGTTGTTTCCATTGAGGGGAGTATTCCTGGAACTTCTTTTTGAGGGAAACCGAGTAGTACGAGTCGCATTCTCTTGGATTTCATCGACGTCTTTTAATCTGTTTTCACGTTGATATTTGGAAAGACGAAAACGGCGCAAGCGGCGAAATCTGGGGAATATTGTGGTTGTCGGACCTGGTGTATTGTGTGCTTGACCAAAAACTGCTGCACAAGCCATGGTCACTGATAGTACCTTAGCGGTGTGATGGGACGACCACACTCAACAACATTTCCTTTCAAGCATTGCTATAAGCAACAAAATGACAAAGAACTATGTGTGCTTGTGTGACAGTGTTCAAGGTCAATCTGTGCCAATCTGCTTCACTCTACATACCTTAGCTCCGTTACCATAGCGACAGCTCTGATACTTTATGATCCAACCTTGTGTATATATATATATATATATATATATATATATATATATATATATATATATATATATATATATATATATATTTACTAGAACATCTGTGAGTATTTCTCTGGTAGTATAAATGTATGGCAAATACGTAAAAGATTGTATGCTTTTCGTTTTTGTTGTCAATATTTTAATCTATAGAAATATTTTTTTTTCAAATTGATTTTTATCCTTCACTGATATTTTTTCCTTTTCCGGGACTAATCAAATATCCGGACGGACAGAAAGGCAGGGAATATTGAAATGAAATATTTATTGCAAATTTGACTTGCTGACATGCTAAAAGAATAAATAAATAAATAAGTAATCAAGTTAAAATAAATTGATCTGTGATTTTAGAAGCATGTCAGTGCCGATCACTGTCGTTGACATATAAAAACTAATAAAAGCCAATAACGTTATAAAAAAGACTTTGATTAATGGGCATGTGAGAATCAAATATTACATATTTATTAATATCTCATTGATATCGCTGATTTTATATAAATAGAATATTATTGCTTATGAGAAAGAAACTGTTATGTCAGCCATATTAAGAATTAAAGACAACAGCTTTAGATGTATGTCACTGGATTTACAGATAAGCTTAGACTAGCATGGGCTGAACATGCGAGCAATGGGGCAATTTTAACGAAAATGTCAATAGAAAATAATTCAAAATTATATCCAAAAACAGAAAGCT
Organism: Acanthosepion esculentum; assembly: GCA_964036315.1. Taxonomy (NCBI): domain Eukaryota; kingdom Metazoa; phylum Mollusca; class Cephalopoda; order Sepiida; family Sepiidae; genus Acanthosepion; species Acanthosepion esculentum. The sequence continues at coordinate 16,448,827 of OZ038477.1, forward strand.
AACATTTCTGATCCACATTTTGACAGCACGTAACCTACTTAATGAGTATCTATGAATGCTTAGGAGATTGCAAACAAGGCGTTATTGTAAAGATTAAAACGGTATTTGACCTACAAAGAATAAGATATTATGGAAAGACATGATCGCCCACTGTCTTGGAGGTGTATGTTTCATAAAAGAGAGACATCACCTCTGATTTGTAATGTCAAAATAAATACAAAACTGAATTAATTTACCAATGTGACATCCGTTACAAAAATAAATCAACTAAATAAAATGATTGATTATACGACAGTTTTATAAATAGTTTAATACTAGAAGCACAAAAAAACATACAAAACTAAATACAAGGTTTTGGATTGTAAATCTCTTTCTCAAAACATTCTCCTTTTTTATACTGATCATTCATTTGGAACGTACTCTCCAATCTTCTTAGCTGGTTTGGTAGGTAGGTAAATGTGTTTCTTTCACATCACCATCATCATCGGAGAATCTAGTCCTGTGAGTGATATTCGTGTTGTGCAGCCCTGGAATTGATTGAGAAGAAAGCTATAAAAGATATGCCACGCTACAGTAACATGAAACATGTTTGTGCAAAATGTAAATATGTTGCTTTCCTACAAAATCCAAATTATTGTGCCAAACACAAATCTTAGCAACCCTCGAAAATAGGCGTAACTTAAAAAAAAACAAGACGACCACTGCGTAGAATCCTAAAAGGAATAACACATTTATTTACAATTACAAATTTGAAAAATACAAATCAAGAGTTGCACAAAAATTGCCTTTTGTGTGCCACTTTGGGCAGGATAACAATTTGAGGCAATAAAAAGATTACACTAAAAAACATGAAAAAATACAAGTCACCTAAAATGTTAATAAAACCAACGGATTTGTATACAAAATATATCCATTCAAAAATACAAAACATAGGAAAATTCGGAGTAAGAGAATTAACAATATGGTACAAGACACAATCTTGTAAATGTCACCAAACTCCGTTGTAACGGCTTTGTAAAGAACATCACAGATGGAAGTGAATGTGACGTAGACAAATTCATGTAGGTTCTGGGGTTTGAAATTTGTCGTATGAATCTGCCTTGGGTCTGTGAAGTCAGATTTATAACTTCTAACTAGACTTTCCTTTTATGTGATGTTTTGTGAAAATTTCCCCGGCCGAAGTTGACGCTTTACCATTTTCTGTTCAAATCTCGTTCCGTTTTCCGATTGTTGATAGCAATCATTTTTATTCTAAATGGGGTCATAAAATTCGGCTCCAGCCAAAATTTTTAGGTGCTGGGAAAACTTGATTCTCATTGGCCAATAAATGTAAAATCCCCTTCCGAGTATTCAAAAAAAGTAGATTCACAGGATCTTGGTGCTTCGCCGATTGAGCTTAAAAGGCCGTAAGAATGCACTAAATTTAACATTTTTTAACAACAAATATTTTTTATAAAGCACCCAGTGCTCATTTATGAAATCTGCTAGCAACATAGGGGCTTACATTGAGTAGACAAATTATTAAACAAAACAAAGGCGCCAATATGGCTAATATGTATAATTTCAGTGTTTTGAAAGTGAGATTTTTTTAGAGGAATGTGGTAAGACCATCTTTAGATTTTTCTTGATTTGCAAAGGCTGATGACCTATCTTTTCTGAGTTTCTCATTGAGGTTATATTTCATTTCTCTCTATGATTGCTATTAGCCTTACTGACATAAACATACTCTACGTAAATCAAGCCTTTTCATAAACATTCACTAATGTCCTGTGAACGTTTGCATCAATTTTTCATGAAAAACAGACATTCCATAACAACTATTTGCTTAATTCCGAAAGTGTAGACACTTCAAAAGGTTCTTATGGGTAGTAAAGGGTGTTCCAATACCGTGGACCGATTTTAATGTGAATTAAGCTTAAGCGTTTTATTTCTTTTTCTTACCGATTTGGGGGATATTTGGGCGATATTAATTTTCACACATAATTGCCATGACGTAAATAACAAGATCCAATAGAGAAATAAATAAATGTTAACAAATAACACTGATTTAGTTGCCGCTGATTTTGATCCGTCTTAATGCAACATCCTTCATATATAATCCGTCTTAATGAAACACCCTTTAAAATAAGGATACATCCATAAATTTGTCTCATGAGTTTCTTGAAATATTATATTTTATTGTGACGAAGAAATGAATCGTAATAATTTTAGAAATAATTTAGAAATATATTTCACATATTATCACATATCTTAGAAGTGTAAATAATAAAGTTTTATTTCTTGAGACAAAATAAACAAAAATCTCTCCGAACTCCAAAAGCAGATACTTGTATTTAATGTACCGATAAATGAAATCCGACTCCTTTATTTTTGTTAATATCGCACTAAACATTCAATTACAATAGATAAAATGGGATCGTGAAACTATAATTCTATTAGGTCATCCCAAAAGTTCTGTCCGAATTTTAACTTTTTGTTAAAATGAACGAAATTTAAATAGTATCGTATAATGTCTAATGGAACTGAACATTATTTTTATGTTTAGATGCATTTAAACGGATCAAATTTTATTTCAGAGAACGATAAAATTAAATTTTGTTTGATTAAAACCCTGATAACATGGAAGTACCCAAGAATCATTTGAGGCACATACTGCTTTATGAGTTCAACAAAGGAAACTCAGCAGCCGAAGCGGCTAGAAACATTCACTCAGTTTATGGAGAGGAATGTGTGAATGAAAGAATTTGCAGAAGATGGTTTGCAAAATTCAGAGGTGGAGATTTCACCCTTGAAGATGAAAATCTAACAGGATGTCCAGGAGTTTGATGAAAAGCTTCTTGAAGCAACCCTTGAAGAAAATCCTGCTTTATCAGTTGAGGAATTGGCAGTGGTTCTCAGTTCAAACCATACAGCTGTTCATCGTCATCTTCAACAACTTGGAAAAGTTCCTAAACTTGGAAAGTGGGTGCCTCATGAATTGTCTGAAAACAACCTCAGATCCCGAGTTGACATCTGCTCTTCTCTCCATTCTCGCCAACTTCTTTCCTTTTTTGTGGATAGACTTGTGACTGGCGACGAAAAATGGATCTTTTATTGGAATGTTAAGCATCGTAGACAGTGGCTTGGTAAAGGGAAAGGACCCCATCCACAGCCGAGAAGGGAACTTCATGGGCAAAAGGTTCTTCTTTCAATCTGGTGGGATTGCCAAGGAATAATCCACTTTGAATTCTTACCACCTAATGCAACAATTAATGCTCAAATATACTGCCAGCAATTACAGCGTTTGAACCAAGCTTTGAGGAAAAAAAGACCTGCTCTAGTGGATCGAAAACGGGTGATGTTTCATCCGGACAATGCGCGACCACACACAGCAAGAATCACGTCACAAAAAATCGAAGAACTTGGTTGGGAGAAAATTCTTCATCCACCTTATTCTCCAAAGCTTGCTCCTTCAGACTCCCATTTGTTTCGTAGCTTACATAATCATTTGGAAGAAACAGCTTTTGTAACACAGGAAGAGGTTAAAACTGACATTTGTGATTTCTTCGAATCAAAGCCAAAAGAATTTTACAGCAATGAAATTAGTAAGCTTGTTAATAGATGGAAGGAAGTCATAGATAATCAGGGAAATACATTGTTGATTGAATCTGTAATTAAATGTAACATTTGTTCACTTGTTTTCTTTATTCAAAATTCTGACAGAACTTATGGTATGACCTGATAGTACGCATTACTCATACATGAATCGAATGCTGATTATTTCCAGCGAAATAAAAATGAAAGTTTTATGCTTGGTGGTTATTAAATTATATAATATAAACAAAGACAAAGGGAAATTTATCTTAGCCGACGCGTTTCGTCCTCTGAGGGACTTCGTCAAAGCAAATGTCTTATATAATACAGTGTCTAATTTAGCAATAGAAGAAAACATGATAATAAAATAGCTCGATCTTTCTGAGGCAATTCTCATTGTAAACATGTATGTATATATTATGCAATGTTACATTCGAACATGTATATATCCACTACAAAACTGTACATCTTTTTTCAACGTTAAAAATTAACGTATCTTCAGGTGGGAAATCACGATGCTACTAAAACATTTTATTCCGAAATACAGTTAACGATGCACATCTTCCATTTCCTGTCTTTGGAATATTTCCCATAAAAGGTAAAAAAGATTTACATCAGGAGAAATAAATAAATAAATAAATAAATAAATAAAGCTAAGTGATTGATAACAACGACAGAGAGAGAGAGAGAGAGAGAGAGAGAGAGAGAGAGAGAGAGAGAAGATAAATAAGAGGAAAAAGACCAAGAAAAGGAAATAAAGTTTTGAAAAAAGAGGAGGGAGGTGAGATAAACAAAGACGCAACATATTCAATCCATGTAATTCTCTCGAATCATAGAATTTGGATTTAAACGCTAACATAGCGGAGTGAGGTTAATATTTATATGCCAGTAACTTCCTGTGCTCGGAGAAAAATATCCATGGAATGTAAAAAAAACTACCGTATTTTTTGAAACGGACTTTATAATATAAGTTAGAATACTAAACCGATTTTAAATCTTTATATTGTTATATTAATACTACTTGACCAAATTTTACTTTACAATATGAATTAGAATATTACATACATTTTAAACCATCGTATTATTTTTTTAGCATAAATCGTTATTAAAGAGAAAATTAATTCAAGTAATATAACGAATAATTTTTTTTTAAAATAAGTAGGGAGTAAAATCGAGATAGAAATAAGGGTTCAATAAAATTAAAATTAATATTAGCCTCCAAATTGTAATAAGTTAAGTTGGAAATGAGAATTGATGTTATTGCATATAGAAAGGTAAAAAAAAACGGGAGATATAGATAAGCTTAGATCGATACCAGACCGATTCGAGGTCAGTCAGATTTTCTACCCCTAAGCCATCATCACTCCGCTGAAAGAAGCTGCTAATTTTATGTGTATTATTTTATGAATGTGAACGAACTTTTTAAATTTCTATATTATTATATTAATTTATTAATATTAATTATAAAGTATTATTAAAGAGGTCAAATAACAATGTCTAAAAGAAATTAATGAACAAATAATAAAATTAAAAAAAATAAAATTAAGATTATCATGCATTACGGTTAACTTACAGAAGTAAGAATAAATTAGCATATATTTTAGGTTTAGAGTTACATTTTAAAGTAAAATTAAAATGAAATATAAAATACAAGTACAACTAGGCTAGATTGACGGCGGTCATGATGCAGTGTTTACAAACATAAGAAGATTTCTTCGGAGATTAGAAATTTCTTTATCAAGATTGTAAGGTTAATTCTTTTGTATGTTTACAATTTATTGTGGTTACGTATCTCCGATTCAACAGACTGCCATTGAAAAGAGTATTATTTGTATTTTCTCTTGTAGGCAGATAAAGCACGGTTCGTTTAGAGACTTTGAAGTTCTAGTTTGTTTTAGGATTTTTCATTTAACCTTGGGTGTTTTATCTTAGAAAGTGAAGTCATGTTTTGTTTATCTGCGTTTTGTTTATCTGCGTTATTATGTTTATAAAAATGCTTTTTGAAACCATACATTAGACTTCCTATGTAAAAGAGTTAAGAAGTTCGGGGACTTTCAATCCAGGTAATTGTACACCCGTATACTATGGATTTTGTTAAACACCTGTTCGATAAAGGGCACTGGCTATTATTTTTTTTACAATTTCACAGATTATTTGTAAGAGATACAGTAGGATCAGCATGTGTATACACTAACTAAAATTTTGTTTTTTCATACCCTGAGTTATATTTTCCGATTTCTTTTTTGATTTTTAGGTTTGATGAATTGGATCGTGATTATGATTCCAATGTAATAAATTATAACCATGGAATATTATTGCCTGAGCCTTTCATATATACATATATATATATATATATATATATATATATATATATATATATATATATATATAGCATAACGAGAAGCCACGTATACTTTCTTAATATGTATATGTATATTTCTGATGAAAGATCGGGGTCGATATCAAATATATATATATATAAAAAATATAAATAAATACTTTCACAAAAAAAACATTCAACTTTTTTTAATTTGCAACTTTTCAGTTGTTTATATATATATATATTACGTTAAAATGTTCCCTTTCTCTGGCGATAGCTTAGTGGTGGAATCTCTGACTGACGCCAAATCGGTCGAGGTTCGATATAGGCTTGAAGCAATTGGATGTCTATCACACTGATGAGCTGCGATACAGCGAAACAGGCTGGTATTTGTATGTATCGATATATATATATATATATATATATATATATATATATATATATATATATATATATATATATATATATATATATATATATTTCAGAGGTCTTAAATATTAGTTTAATCTACATAATAACTTCAGTCGGTATATTTCGTAAATTTCATATATCTAAAAATAAAACTTACCGTTAAAAATGGCAGAAAATTTGATTAAATATTTTACTAAGGTTGTATAAGGACGAGTTTAAATTTGACAAATATTGGTTCAGAACATTTTTAAGTTATTGAGGTTTATTTGATTTTTTTAATAACTTCAGGCAGGCTGTATATCATGAATTGGCAATATTTGCAAGAAAAGAACATTTACAATTATTACATATATGCCTGTTTTTTTTTCTAAATCTCTTTTGAAAACCTCTTTTTAATATGTTATTTTATAGTCTTTCTTTGATCGTCTCAGCTTGAACAATGCTACTCAACTAAATCATGTCGGCGACTGATATGCTGACGTCTTTTTAGGATTGAGATCAGGTGAGCCTGAATCTATAAAGACACTTTCTAAAGATTGATTATATATGGTCAAATAATATATTGTCCAAAATGTTGCATTAGAACGAACATAATGAATCCCAAGTAAAACAACCAGGAAAAACGTGGGGCGATATTTTTCTTTCTTTCGAGAAATTCGAATCCAAAATCAATTCAGTTGGTAAAGAATCTTCCGAAATTAATGAGAAAAAGTCTTCGTGTTCTGTATATTTGTCAGACGCTATCGTACGTGCAAACATATGAATTATGGGCATATATTAATGTAATAGCGAGTAAATTAGGCTGTGGTATTGTGTCACTAGCTGTTAGAGAGCAGCCCCAGAATCTATAAACATAGAGTTTAAAAGTGCCCCTGTTCTTGCAACTGATCTATTTGATTTATCTGTACGTTGTGGGGATTGTCAGTCTTCTTGAAATTATTTTTCACAGGCAGTAAAATGCCTTTGCTAGTTCTGTGAACATCTTTATGCACACGACCTACCAACCACCGATATTTGAATGGCGGTACCCCTCAGTGTATTTTGAGAAAATCTTTTCGTCAAAAAATTCGCAGATTAATTTACTAGATTAAATGGCTTAATTACTTAATTTAATATATATATATATATATATATATATATATATATATATATATATATATATATATATATATATATATATATATTTAATTTTACATATATATATATATATATATATATATATATATATATATATATATATATACACACATATATATATATTCTTCCAATTTAAAGTGATATATATCTGCCTACAGATACAAATTGAAAGATATGTCAATATATACCTGCATAGATATATTTTGATTTCAATAATGTATATCCTTTGTTTCTTTATCTATCTATCTATCTATCTATCTATCTATCTATCTGTGTTTATCTGCTAGTCTCTTCCCTACTCTCTCCCACCCTCTCTCTCTTTCTCTCTCCCCCTTCTCTCTCTCTCTATTCTCTCTCTCTATATATATATATATGAGTAAGTGAATGTTTCTATTTAACAAACAGCTATATATGTATAAGTATGTTCATATATATATATATGTGTGTGTGTGTGTCTGAAATTGAGAGTTACTATTTAACAAATAGCTATTTTTCTATATATGTACAAGTATGTTCATGTATGCACATACATATATATATATATATATATATATATATATATATATATATGTGTGTGTGTGTGTGTGTGTGTGCGTGTGTATTTGTGTTTGTACGTGTGTTTATTTATGTATGTATAGGAAATATTCCTATAGATTCACATACGTGTGTGTTTATATAATTGATGTTGAACATGTCAGTATTTGACATAAATTTATAATTGTTATTCGACCGTTAAAGAATAAATCAAGTCTTGGCGAAACAAGTGAACGCTTACTTAATAATAAATCGCATTGCTTCTTCCAGTAAAATTAAGAAATATCTATTTTCTTGCCCTCAGTTAAAACTTTCGTCTGAAATACAAGTGGGAAATAAAAAGACAAAATAATATAATTCATATTTAGGCAAAACCTTTAAAATATCCAATTAGATTTTTATTAACAAAATGAAATGGAAAGAGAAAAAAAATAACGTAAAATAACATAACTGCAGCTCCATTTATAAAATCAATTCCAGACTCAACTATGTTAGATTTTTTTTTTTACTTTTCTTCAGGGTCAAAGTGAACATCAGCGTGTGATTCTTATTTTTCATTATTCTTTCATCTTTTTCATTCAATTTTTTCTGTTTTTACATACCGTATAATTTTTTTCTTTCATTTCTCATTCGCTTCTTGTTTTATAACTTCCATCTCGTTTTTCTTCTTTTTAGATTAGCTTGTCGTATTCGTTGTTTTTTTTTTATCAAATTGCAAACTTTCTTTGTCTTTATCTTTTCATTAATTTCTTCATTCTTGATATTTTTCCTCTTGTTTTTATTTAATTATTCCTTCGTCTTGTTTTCTCTTCTCTTATTTTCATCGTCCTCTATTGTATCGTTTGGACTCCTTTGAAGTTCTTCATGATCGTCGTCTTTGTTTCATATTTTCTTCATCATTTTTTTCTTTTCTATTTTTCTGTTCTCCAGTTTTCATGCTTCCACTTTCTCTTCCTTCCACTTTCTCCTCCTTCCACTTTCTCCTCCTTCCACTTTCTCCTCTTCCACTTTCTCCTCCTTCCACTTTCTCCTCCTTCCATTTTCTCCTCCTTCCACTTTTTTCTCTTCCCCTTTCTCCTCCTTCCACTTTCTCCTCCTTCCACTTTCTCCTCTTCCACTTTCTCCTACTTCCACTTTCTCCTCCTTCCATTTTCTCCTCCTTCCACTTTTTTCTCTTCCCCTTTCTCCTCCTTCCACTTTCTCCTCCTTCCACTTTCTCCTCCTTCCACTTTCTTCTCCTTCCACTTAATTAACATGATTTTTTTCTCGATTCTTTATGTCCTTTTTTCAATTTTTCCTTATCTTATTTATTCAGATTTCTACCTTTTTCTGTGTATTTTACTTCCGCTTTATTCGTCACTTCTATCTTTCCTCTCCATTTTCCCTATTCATCCCTTTTACTTTCTAGTCGCTTCTTCTCTTCTCTTATATTCATTTGACACTCTTTTTTATACTTATTTCTCATATTTATGTAACAATCATTTTTATTCTATTCCTTATTTCTTTATTTTACGCTTGCGTTACACATCCAAATCAATACTTACAATATATTGTTTTTATTATTTAGCAAACTATTATTCCGTAGCACTTTTAGAATTTTTGTCCCTAATAGGTTTTCAGAAACAATATGTATAAAAATGGAAGGGCGAATACAGAAAAATTACCAATTAAAATTTTTAAAAATATATATAGTTAATTCTCTGACAAAATAATATCTCCGGAAAATTGAAACGGAATTAATGAAGCCCAGCAGCATTGACAACGTGTTAACATATACGAAAAGAGAACATTCATAATAACATCATAGAATTAAAACCAACACAGAAGAAATGTCCTGGTCTCACAAAACACTTTAAATCGCATTTAAACTCTCTTTGCACTAAAATTATATATACCCGCAGAAATGTAACATATAACAATATATATGCAATCCTTACAAATTCCATCTCCACACATAAACAATAATAAGCCTACTGAAGAGAAAATTAATGAATCTATTAAAAACCTAAGTAATTTTTTTTAATCGAATTCACTCCAAGAAGGCAGTAAAGCTACAAATGGCTACTGGGAGTGGAAGAATTATAAAACAGAAGCATTACTAAGGAGCGAGAAGAATAAAAGAGTAATCAAGAAGACTACAGATAGTCACTGACATTGCATTTAAAATTTTGAAGATTACAGTTGATTGGAAATCATGGAGTCGACCGAACTATTGAAAATAGCTTGCTTTCTCCCTGAATTCAATAGCAAGTTACTCTATATTATGAAAGAAATATGGAATAAAAAAACCCTTCCCAAAAAGTGGGGTTTATCACGCATTAATACAGTATTGAAACGAAAAGTATTCCCCAAGACTCTCACAGATACAGAGGTTTATCAATTAGATCCATTACGAGGAAAGTGTTTATGAACATTATATAAACTATCCACTCATTATTTTATGAAAGTCAACTGTTCACATTCCAGTTTGGTTTTCGTTGTGGTAAGGATAGTAATGATGTTGTATATATCATCAAACTACTTCGGAAAACTGCATACCTTTCTAACAGGAAATGGTATAGCTGCTAAGTCGATCTCACAGCAGAATATGACCAATAGGGATTGCTCTTCGAGTCCATTAGAAACCGTGTTCCAACCTGCGAATTCACAGAAACCACCGATCTAAAAGGGGAACATTTTCGGTTCACAAACATGTCTTGCAAGAACATCAATATGGAAATATTCAAACGTCACCAGGAGTACAAAAAGTAATCTCAGATTATTTAATCTTTTCATAAACTAAACGCTAATCATATAAAAGCACAGATATAAAGAGATGGGCATTTAACCATAACATGCTATATCCCAAACGAATCAACCAATAGAAGATAGCGATCCCGCTTTCCCTCTCGAGTCCAATGAACTAGTGATGGGGAGGGGAGCTATGCTGACGACATGGCTATATATAGTTGTTATAAGAAGGATTTTGGAAAGAAAACAACATCCTCTACTAAATATTCTAAGACAAGGACTCAATATAAAACTCTAAAAAATCTATGAAATGGAATTGAAATGTAAGCAGTGATTACATATACCCTTAATCCATGATACAAATTAAGGATGTGAAATCAATAAATACTAAACATTAAAATTTAGTACGGGACATAAGGAAATTGGACATATAATAGGCTATGCTAGAGGGAGTTTGCTCGAAACCACGAATTGGTATAGCAGTTAAACCATAACATGAAAACTAGAAGGTATGTTATTAAACAGTCTAATTAGATTGGGACTTTCACACGGATGACATGCTTCCTCAGAAAATGGTTAACAATTGAATTATACGAATGAACCCTTTATGACTGAGAAAGAACTATCTTTTTTAAGACTTAAAAAAGAACTGCGCCAGATAACAGAACTCACATTAATTGAGGACTTTCAAAATCATTTTGGGTATCACACACACACACACACACACACACACACACACACACACACACACATATATATATATATATATATATATATATGTATATATATATATAGATATTGATATAGATAGATAGATAGAGTGCTGAAACGTTGTGCATTCAGAAAGAAAGTGTGTTCAGTAAGTGTGTTCGAAGATAGAGCGTTTATATATATATATATATATATATATATATATATATATATATATATATATATATATATATATATATATATATATAGGCAATATGTACAACGATACTGCATGTTATTTGTCAATTTCATATTTTAATAGGATTTTCAGACCAAGTAGAGTGTTGATTCCTATGTCCACACAGTATGTATGTATGTATATATGTATATATGTATGTATGTATGCATGTATGAATGTATGTATATATCTGTCTATTTCAATATATTCACTATCTATCTATCTATCTATCTATCTATCTATCTATCTATCTATCTGTCTGTCTGTCTGTCTGTCTGTCTGCCTGTTTATTTGACTGTCTGAGTGTCTGTCTTTCTGTCTATCTATCTGAGAAAGTTATGGGGATAACCACTCGGAAAGTGCAAAGTCATTTTCAGGACTAATTGTTTATAAGTTATCAATCATTGAATATATTATAAATCAATCAATAAATATATCAATAGGAAACAGCTGTTGCTTTCTGAAGACAGATTTCTTCGCTCACTTTTCCAGGCATTTCTTTTAACTACTGGTGATATTTATATTTCGGCCTTTAGCGTAACATTTCAATTCATCAGATGAGATTTTTGTTTTTCCGGAGTTTATACTTAAATACTCTAATTTTCTTCTAAATTCACTTACTCAGACTTTCTCTTCATTTCTGCTCTATTTATTAATCTCATACTTTATTGAATTTATTGTCTCTTTCCTCTTTGGCTTCGTTTCTATACTAAAATTGCATATCGGTAGGGCTAGAGATCGGGAGATAGGATTGACAGATCGTGAGTGTATGTGTTATGAACCACACACACACACACGCATACACACACACACATATATATATATATATATATATATATATATATATATATATATATATATATATATATATATATGAAGAAATATAGTCTTAAAGTGTGCTATATTTATGGGATAAAGTGCTCAATATCAGAGATAGTGTGTAAATATAAAAGTGAACATAGAAGTCAACACTTAGAGGCGACAGTCTGTTTCATGCTAGATGCTATTTTTCTCGGCTATTTATATATACGGTTCCCCCCAAAATAATAGTCAGAACAAACCAGAACAATCAATCTCAAAATTCAACAAATAGCTTTAATTATCTTCCCAAACAAAAACAAAACTATTAAATAAGCTATATAAACAAATTTTTATTACGTTAATAAAAACACCGATCAAAAAAAAATATATAAGATAAATATTAAATAAAAACAAGGAAAATAATTTGACGCAAATAAATAAACAAATAAACGACTTCCGGTAAAATAACCGCCAAAATATAGTACCCATCATGCACCACTGACACGAATATATAAATAGCCAAGAAAAATAACATCGCTCGTGGCCTTACGATTGCATATAGCATGAAACATACTGTCGCCTCTAAGTGTTGACTTGTATATTCACTTTTATATATATATATATATATATATATATATATATATATATATATATATATATATATATATATATGCCGCATATCTTCTTCGATAATATTTCTAGATAATAAATATAGTGCTTTAAACCAGAACGACAACTCTAATAGGGTGATCTGCTAAAGGGTGCTGAAAATACCATGGATCAAACATGCTTGCAACGACTAAGTTTTACAGAAAATGGAAACTAAAAAAGGCACTCATCAAGAAAAGTCATTTGAAATTTACAAGCTTCATAATGAGGAAAGAGTTCTTGGAGAATTTGATACTCACAAGACAGAGGGAATGCATGCATGACAGAGGATAATACCGCATAATCTATCTACCAAACTCGAGTAAATAGATGGTGGATCAAGATTTAGAAGCAAAATAGGAAAAAGACAAAAATTATTAAAAGCTGCAAAGGACACGAAATTATAGGGATTCATGCTAACCATCCTAAAGGGACATAGCTCAAAATCTGAGGCTGAACTTTCACTAACAATAAATATTCTACCTTCTATTTAAGTCCGAGGGTCATTCAATAAATAAGTTGAATTTTTCGGTATAAAGACTTCTAATACAGATACTCTTTTTTTTATCTTTTTTGCTTGTTTTACTTCTTTTTCACAGTGGATGATATTGCAAGGACTTTGAGCTTATCTGTTGGGACAAACGCAGGGGTCATCAGTCAGAAGGAGTCATCTTGCATCATGACAACGCTAGGCCTCACACAGCAGCCCAAACAGTGCAGACCATCAACGAGCTGCGCTGGGAACTGCTCCCTCATCCCCCTTACAGCCCAGATCTTGCCCCTTCAGACTTTCACCTGTTTGGTCCCTTGAAAGTGTTCACGAGAGGAACGAAGTTTAAAAGTGACGATGAAGTCAAAAGTGTTGTGAGCGACTGGCTGAAACATCCGTCCAAAGATTTTTACACTGAGGGAATACGGAAGCTTGTGCACAAATGGGAAAAGTGTGTGACAGTGCTGGGAGACTACGTTGAAAAATATAAAAAAGTAAGCTTCTGTCTGTATTAGAAGAACTTATACCGAAAAATTCACCTTATTTATTGAATGATCCTCGTACCACGCTTGGTGATAAAAATGGTTGCTGTATACATAGACAGCCTTGATAAGAGTCAACGTCTTTTTCCTTTTTTTTTAAAACTTTGTTATCCATTCTTAATGTTTATTCCTTTTTCCCCTTTACTTAAATCCGGTGTCACCCTCCTATTTCATATTTAATTTATGCCGCATCCACCTTCACTCCGCCCCCACTCACCTTTTCTTCATTCGCCAACATCTTTTTTCTCTATATTAATCTGACGACCTGCTCCTTATCTCATTCCATTTCCTTCAACATCAATGTATTTATTACCTTCGCTCTAACTTTCATTAAACTTTTTTCCACTGTTTTTCATTCCGTCCGATTTCGTATATTCCTTCTCCATCTTCCCTCTTCCCTTTATCCTCCTCCTGTTCTCTCTTCCCTTTTCCCCCTCGTTCTCTTCTCTCTTCCCTTTTTTACCTCCTCTTCGTCCTCCTTTTCTCTATTCCCTTTCACATCCTCCTCCTCCTCTTCTCCCTTTTTCATCCTCCTCCTCCTTTTCTCTCTTCACTTTTCCTCCTCCTCTTCTCTCTTCTCTTTTTCTTCCTCTTTTTCACACTTTTCATTTTCCTTCTCCTCCTCGTCTCTCTTCCCTTCTCCTCTTCTCTCTCACCTTTCCCTCCTCCTCCTCCTCCTCCTCTTCTCTCTTCCCTTTTTCCGCCTCGTCCTCTTCTCTCTTTCCTTTTTCAACATCTTCTTCTTCCACCTTTTCTCTATTCCCTTTTACATCGTCCTCCTCCTCTTCTCTCTTCTCTTTTCCCCTCCTTTTCTCACTTGTCATTTTCCTTCTCCTCCTCTTCTCTCTTCCTTTTTCCTCCTCTTCTCCTCTCTCACCTTTTCCTCCTCCCCCTCTTCTCTCTTCCCTTTGTACTCCTCCCCCTCTCCTCTCTTCCCTTTTTTCCGCCTCCCCCTCTCCTCTCTTCCCTTTTTTCCTCCTCCCCCTCTCCTCTCTTCCCTTTTTTCCTCCTCCCCCTCTCCTCTCTTGCCTTTGTACTCCTCCCCCTCTCCTCTCTTCCCTTTTTTCCTCCTCCCCCTCTCCTCTTTTCCCTTTTTCCTCCTCCCACTCTCCTCTCTTCCCTTTGTACTCCTCCCCCTCTCCTCTCTTCCCTTTTTCCTCCTCCCCCTCTCCTCTCTTCCCTTTTTTCCTCCTCCCCCTCTCCTCTCTTCCCTTTTTTCCTCCTCCCCCTCTCCTCTCTTCCCTTTTTCCTCCTCCCCCTCTCCTCTCTTCCCTTTGTACTCCTCCCCCTCTCCTCTCTTCCCTTTTTCCTCCTCCCCCTCTCCTCTCTTCCCTTTGTACTCCTCCCCCTCTCCTCTCTTCCCTTTTTTCCTCCTCCCCCTCTCCTCTCTTCCCTTTTTCCTCCTCCCCCTCTCCTCTCTTCCCTTTTTTCCTCCTCCCCCTCTCCTCTCTTCCCTTTTCCTCCTCCCCCTCTCCTCTCTTCCCTTTTTCCTCCTCCCCCTCTCCTCTCTTCCCTTTTCCTCCTCCCCCTCTCCTCTCTTCCCTTTCCCCCTCCCCCTCTCCTCTCTTCCCTTTTCCTCCTCCCCCTCTCCTCTCTTCCCTTTGTACTCCTCCCCCTCTCCTCTCTTCCATTTTCCTCCTCCCCCTCTCCTCTCTTCCCTTTTTCCTCCTCCCCCTCTCCTCTCTTCCATTTTTTCCTCCTTATCCTTCTACTATTTCTTCCCGTAATTCCCTACTACCTAATTCTACGTTGTCCATACACCCACTTTATTTCCGACCCTCCTATAATTAATCTCCCGTCCCCTTTTCCTTAACCCCCACATCCCCCCACTCCACCTAGACCTCATTTTCTTCGACTTCGAGCTACGGAACTTCTGCTTTTTACATTTTTTTACTTTATACTTCTGCTATTTTTTTATTTTTCAATTATTTTCTATTTTTCTACATCTTCGTCTTTACATCCTTTATTTTATTTTTTAAATATACTTCCTCTCCCGGCTCGCATAAGCCACTTGTAATGGTCTCTCTATTTTACATCATCGATCCAACACGTAGCCTGAGAGTCTAGACATTTTAAATTCTATTTTCCAACAACAATCTCAGCAAAAAAGTCCATGATATTTAACTTAACTGAGATCCCAGGTCAACAAGGGCATTAATCAATTAACTGAATGTCCTTACACCTCTAAGCTTCATTGGCCCTGGGCCTTCAATAAGCCTCTTCGACTGTGCATATATATATATATATATATATATATATATATATATATATATATATATATATATATATATACAGAGAGAAGAGGGAAAGTTTTTTCGCGGAATTTTAGGAGAAAATATGTTTCCAAGGTAAGGAAGTAAATGATAAAAATTAAATAATTTTTTTCCTGGTTGAGTGATTTCGATATAAGTGAGAAATATGATGCAAATATGGTAGGTTTTGTGTGCCTTGACAAGGAACAATACCGAACAATCTATCAAATATCGCAAACACACACATTCAATCACAACAAAGGATACATACACACAATCTTGTGCAAAATAATTGAAACAAAATGAATAATTACATTATTATTTACATTTTAACGTATTTTTCCAACGAAATATGACCCAGTGCACATATTAGTCCTTTGTATACAAATTCCACGAAGTCCTTCCTTGAAGACTGACCACAAATTTTCAATTGGATTAAAATCAGGAGAGTTTCCGAGACAGTTCATATTACTTTGATTTGCTCACTGGTAAGGCTTGCCAGTGTGTTCGGGTAGCGTTACTATTTTTGTACGCTTCCTTGGAGTACCGTCCGTCGCAGACAAAGGCCGTAGGACAACTAATCGACAGTCGAAACAATAGTGTCTGGGTTCATAAAAATCTGAAGCAATCACGGATGACACAATATTTTTAAAAGCAAAACAAATGACATCATACACTCCTAAAATAGATTCATATTACTGCACACCACTGCAAATGACCTAATCTGAGGAAAAAGTAGAAATCGATTACACCCTGTCACACCAGTGGGTTTAAAACTGACCGTATGGTGAAAGAAAATAAACGAAAGTTATTGTTTCAATTAATTTGCACGAGGATATATATATATATATATATATATATATATATATATATATATATATATATATATATATATATATGTACAGCAAGCCTATACCTATAGGGACACTAACCCCAAAATGTCATTGACAGTGAATGGAAAGGAGGAAGAATTTGTGAGGAGAAAGGACAATAAAAGAACATAATACAAAAAGACAGAAGATGGCCTTGCCATTAATTTTACATTTTTAATGACCATATTTCACAAGAGACCAGCAAGTTGGAAGGGTGTCTCACAGTCGAGAAGCTTACGGTTACATCTCGCTAGAATATTCTTCAGCATTCACAGTCATATTGGCTGACCGATATTACGTAGCAGTTCAACTTTTTTCTTTGTTTCTAATTAGATAAATATTTTTCTTGAGACTGACGCTATCAAAACGTACCAAAAATATAAATCTGCGCCAAGGATTTTTTCAAATATCTCCGTTTTTGAAAATAATCTCTCTTTCCCAAACCGTACATAACGATAAAAATGTTAAAAAAGTAAACAATTCCATTCATAACCTTCTTTGATTTAAATATATAATACATAAATTAATGCCAAACTAAAATAATATAAATAATAGTTACTAAAAATTTCATCAACATTTATTGACTGTTTTTAGACATTAAATTAAGTAAATTAAATTATCATCCTCCATAATGTATCTAGACTTTTCAGTAAATCTGACTTATATTTATGAGCTTCTTAAATTTAAAAATTTTGAAAAAATAAACGACTTTTTAAATTTTTGTCTAGAAATACATGTTGCAAAATAAAATACTTGTATTTGAATTGATAAATTCCATCAGTGGACAAATGAGTCGGCTATGATGAGTTTTCATTTTCTCTATGACATATATCTATCTATCTATCTGTATATATATGTGTGTGTGTGTGTGTGTATATATATATATATATATATATATATATATATATATATATATATATATATATAATTCGCAGACAGAAGTGTTTCACTGTATCTTCAGTGCGACTAAACATCCAAATGCCTCAAACCAGGAAAGAGACCCAACCGATTTGGTGGTAGTCAGACATTAGCTTGTCATTCAACTGAAAATATATTGTGTGTATTACAATGAATCATTCATACAAAAATTGGATTAATAAAGTTAATGATCTAAAATGGCGAAATCCCTTCACAAACAAAATTTTTAAAGGTGCATTAACCTACAAATCTCTCGATGAATGTTATGATCCTTGTTTTTAAAAATTTGAAACTGTATAAGGTTTTCGTTAATATGAAGGTACTTTCAACTCTACATTCGGTCATCTTCAGGCATGGAAATAATTTTGTTTTTGGTAAAATTCAGGTAGCAACCAATTTATTTTACATACGTATTTCGCATAAATAAACGTTTAAATTCCTAACGATAGCTTAAGAGTAGAATCTCTGACTAATATGAAATCGATCCCGATTTGAAGCAATCGGACATCTTAACTTTTGATTCTCCCTAGGTCATATTTGATTGGTTGATCTAAGTAAATCCCACAGACCTGATAACTAACACTCACCCTCTTTTCTTTTTCTGTTTTCGTACAAAGTGGCTGTATTTTACTTTTAAATCTGATTAAATCATTCATTCACCAGTAATTTACAATTCCCTGATGAGATGTGTTGTATACATAAAGTGTAAAATAAAGTGTGTATATATATATGTGTGTATATATATATATATATATATATATATATATATATATAGTTTAATGCGGTGGGTGTAAAATATATCTGTCAAAAGACAATATAAATAATGACAAAATGAAAACTTCTTTACCGAGGTCTTTCGTCTACTGATGAACTTTAGAATCCTCCATGTTTTACATGACTTTCACAGTTAGCCTGAAGAATATTTATGCATTTTCGTAAATTTAAAAAGTCTATCAGTGGACGAAACGCGTTCATAAAGAAAAAATATATTAAATTATAAAAAAAAATATATATTAGTGGAAACAATTATAGCTTAGCCCGTTTCAGCCTCTAGAAGTTGTACATCGTACAAGATATGTCTAAGATGTGGGAGTGATATAAAACCGGAAAACCCAGTTTAAAATTATGCACCAATAGGAAAGATGTTTGAAGGATGAACATTTTGTATCACTGAAGTTTTTTTTCATTTCTAAATTTCAATTGTTGTTTTAATCTAATAGCTACAGGGCAAAGTAAGACTTCTCGAACTAAGCCGGTTGTTATTAGTTTCATTGTTTAAGAAAAAAGAAACAAGATAGCAACTCAAACATGTGTACTCACAAAAATAACGTTTCTGGTAATAAGATACATATAAATACGTGTGAATAGGGGTGGGTGTGTTGTTGGTTGTGGCCCTGGTATAAAACAATAACGTTATAAACTCGAATCCTGTTCGACTACAATTACCTCATTTTATTATTATTATTATAATTATTACTATTAAAAAATGCATGACATAACAATTTAAATGATTTTCAAAACTTACCGAAAAGCGAGTTTTAAAAGAAAAAGAAAAGAAACGACAATATTTGACACTGTTCAATAATATTTCATTAGTGTCTCTGTTTTCTTCAAGTTACGTTTAAAAATTGTACACACGTATAAAGATATATTTATAAATGTATTATTATTATTTTTAATTTTATTATTATTATTATTATTATTATTATTATTATTATTATTATTATTATTTCCTTGGGTTTCTGTTGTATACAAATTACCTTCCGGGTCCCAAACAGAGAACTAAGCTCTAAAGTGGCTTCATAACTTTTTCCACAAAACAAAAAAAAAAGTAACCAAAAACAAAGATCACACACATTTAACATAGATAAAGCTCTTCATAATGTGTGAGCTGTACTTGTGAGTACATTTTTTTATTTATTTAAGGCATGGGATACCAGAAATTCCTCCACTGAGTCTCTCCAACGACAACTGGAATTACTAATGTCTTCCTGTGTCACATTTTTGAATTTTCTACTTCAAGATTCTTGCATTTTGATAGGCTTTGAATATCTTCTGGCAGTCATTACAATTATTACTATTTATATATGTTATGTTTCCTGCTTTGTATCCTGTAGAGGGAGGACCGAACTATGGTTTGTCGGTCCTATATGAGAATTGTCATTTAATTGATAGCACTCTACATAGCACATGGAATGTTCCTAGTAGAGCGATCTTCTGGGCAATTTGTATGTTGATGTTACCTGGGACACTCTTAGTAAAATTGTCCATTCCTTTTCTCACGAGGATCATAGCTTCGATTACTATTGGTACAATATCAGTCTCCATTCTCCATATCCTATTAATCTCGATCTCCAGATCCTTGTATTTGTATAATTTCTCGATAATTTTCATGGAGGTGTTTCCTCAGATGGTATTGCTATGTCAATAAAGATACAGTTCCTGAATTTGTTGTCTTTTGTGAGAATATCAAGTCTCTTCGCATTTATTTCTGTTGTGGGGCAGACCCTTGTACACAAGATGGACTCGTCCAAAGTATACTTATACTGACAGAGAGAATACCTCCGGGTTGAGATACGTTGAGTCAAGTTGAGTCAGTGTGAGAAATACGGAATCAGACACTGGGTGTTCACAGAGAGTTATACGAGAGTCCAGAGAGAGAGAGAGATAATTATGGCTTCACTTACATATACTTTCTACTAACCCGCATTTCTGGACTACTAATCTTCACTTCAAGTTTGTATTCTTACGTTTAATACACTTATTTTTCTATCTCAATTACTGGCGTTGTTTATTTATTTGTGCAGGATTCCATTTCCGGAATCCACAACAATTTCCTTGGCAGTTTGAATTGGCATTTCTCAGAGAATAGGTACATCGTTATTTTGGATAACTGTGTCTGGTATCATCTCTCATACCATCTCTCAGTGGTTTCGATTTTGTGCTTCTTGCATATCTTCCAGTGAAAATATGTCGCTACCTTGTTATGTCTGAGGTTATATTCATTATTTGCTGGTTCCAGATATTCTGAGATAATATGGTCGAAAGTATCATCATATTTTCCGCAGATCCTACTTTTCGGTTTAGGTGAATACTTGATTATGCGAGAGTGATAGGATCTAGTTGCGAGAATTTGGTCCTGAAGTGCAATAATTAAGCCTTCTGTGTCAGTTATCAACCCGGTGTTCCTCAGCTACCGATGTGTTTCCTGTTGGTCCATATCTGCTTCTTTCATTCTTTCCTTTATTATTATTTTATTTCCTTTGATTTCTAGTGGGTACTCCGTTCTTTCCGGGTCCCAAGCAGAGACATGAGATCAGAAATGACATCATGGCATTTTCCTCTGAGCTGTTTTGAAAACAAATCGCACATATTTTACATAGATAAAGTGTAAGGCGTGTGCTGTACTTGTGAGTACAATTTTTTTGTATTTCTTTAAGGCATAGGCTACCAGGGATTCCTTCAATGATTCTATCGAAATATTTTCCAATAGATCCGAGGGCTTCAACTACAACTGGAATTGTCAATGTTCTCATGCGTCACATATTTTGATAGATTTTGACGATCTTCAATGATGCATATTAATCTGCAGGGGCTGTCATGTCAATTATCAAATAAATTTACAAGACCAACTTCTTAAATTCTATTAACCAGGAAGTTTTCCTCTTTGTTATTGTTGTTAATAAATTTTCGTTTTTCATTCAATTTTAGCTAATGGAAACAATAGATAAATTTAACTAATATAAAATTTCCAAACACAATAATTAAA
This sequence comes from Acanthosepion esculentum, assembly GCA_964036315.1. Classification (NCBI taxonomy): domain Eukaryota; kingdom Metazoa; phylum Mollusca; class Cephalopoda; order Sepiida; family Sepiidae; genus Acanthosepion; species Acanthosepion esculentum. Next base: position 16,470,752 of record OZ038477.1, read on the forward strand.
TGTCAACATATATAACGCAACGCTCTTCATTAAATGAATATAGCACTATGGTTTTCTGGTGTATGATTACATTCGTAAAAACAATACGCTAGAATTTCCCTTTCCCCCTGCCGTGCGGTGATAGCTCAGGGTTACAAACTCCGACTGATTCCAAATCGATCGGTTTTCGGCTTCAAGCAATCGGATGTTTAAAGGCACTGATGCGGTGTGATACAGTCAAACAGGGCTGTATGTGGATTACATTATATATATATATATATATATGTATATATATATATATATAAACATATTATATACATATATATATACACACACTATATATATATATATATATATATATATATATATATATATATATATATATATATATATATATATATGTGTGTGTGTGTGTGTGTGTGTGTATATGAATACAGTAATATCCTGAAGATCCGTTAGGTGAAACCTTCGGAGGCAGGTTCTGGATCATTAGGCTTTTAGGTTTGCTCTACTTAGATTATTAAGGACTTTCACGTTTTTACTTAATTCTACTCAGTCGGTGTTTTTTTTTACCAGGCATTGCGGCGTAGATTGATTATTTTCGATCAACACGGATATCTTTCGTCTTTTTTTATTGACTGAATTGTTTTTCCTTGATATCGGTTTTTTCTAATATATTTTCATTTGGCAAAATTGGATCATCCGTTTTTTTCACACCGCCAGTGTATAGGTATTAACATAATATATATTAACATTAATATATATATATATATATATTTCTTCATATATATATATATATATATATATATATATATATATATATATATATATATATATATATATATATGATGAAATATACAGGGTGTCCATAAAGTTTGTGTGCACTTTAAAAAAATTTATAGCTTTATTTGTATTTGCGATAGAAATAATTTGTAAAAAAAGATTATGAAAGAAGTAAATCTATATTTTGTTTAAGTTTTATTGAAATTTTATTTAACTTTCCACATGTCCTCCATCATTTGTAATACAAAGAGTAATTCGATTGTGCAGTTCACGGAAAACATTTGCCAATTGATTTACAGTAATGCCTGAAATCACATTAGATATTTTAGCTATACTGAAAACTAGGTACATTAAACTTTATAACATTTTTTACAGATTATTTCTATCGCAAATACAAATAAAGTTATAAATTTTTTAATGTGCACACAAACATTGTGGAGACCATGTATGTATATATATATATATATATATTTATATATATATACATATATATATATATATGTTATAACATCACTGCTATTTGTAGTGATGTTATAACATGCATATATTATAACTTTTGTATATATATTATTTGCCCTACTCTGTATTGTGCCCTGTTTTAAGAATAGGGTTTTGCCTTTGCGAAATTTTATTCCACCTGTACGAACACTGTACTTGTATATACATACTTACATGCACACACACAGAGATATTTATAAACTTCAATCTTCCATGAATCTTTCACGTACATTCATGTCTGCTCATGGTGTATGAAATGTAAACAAATGACGTCACACATTCTGAAATGGACAAAGTCCGACAATTATTTTAAGACATTTTTATGTTTAACATTCTTGATATATATATATATATATATGTGTATATATATATAGGGAAAATAATATGGACATTTTTATATGTCAAGAACAACTTACGTTAAAAAGGACTATGTTAACCTGGAAAAGTTTTCTTGCGATGCGTTTCCTTGTTTAGGACATGATCATCGGACTAAGGAGATATGAGATGCACCTTCGCATGTTCATGAAGAAGAGGGGGGGTGTTCAGAATTTTAAATTAAAATTTTTCTTAACGTATGCTTTGACTATATACTTTAACAAATTCCATTCACGCTCTTTTGTTCCTCTTCATGTTTCCATCAGTTTTGTTTTTAAATATCCCATATTTTGATAATAAAATATCTACCAAGAAATGTGAATTTTTGTAAGAATCTGGACTTAAATTCACACAAAACTAATTTAACTGACCTTGTTGATAAACTAAATAAAGTCTAACACATAATATAATTTACTTATGAAATGGAAACAAACAATACTTTACCTTACATAGATATCATCTCTCATAGATATCATGTTATACATCAGTAACAATGGTCTAGAACGAAGTGTACATCACAATCAATAAAAATGATTTGCTAAATTTCAACTTAGCAATACCAATAAAATAAAACCCTTAATACATATAGGTTTCATTTATGAGTACGTAGAATTTGTAGCCATAAATATTTACAAGAAGAGAAGAAATACATTGAAATACTTTTAATTTCCTCCAATACCTGAATTGTCTTATTCATCGCTAAATAAAAAACTCATAAGACAATTCAAAATACAAGCGTTGGCATTTCTGATAAAACCAACGAATCATACAACCGGTTTCTACACACCAACTCTATAAAATTACAATTTATTAATTCTGTTTTTTTTTACTTTTATTTACTTCACCGCAAGCAAGGCCATAATGCCACTAAGACGCAGGGAGTTATTGGGATAAAAAGAGAATGAAAAGACTTTAGATGTAAACAGAAAACGAGTGAAGAATTAAAAATAATTTATAAAAGCTTTAGATAAAAGTTGTTACAAATAAAAGAATTATTTAATAGAAAGCAAAATAATAAACTTGACGGAGGAATTTACTCTATAACCTGTAACAAATATTCCGAAGATTACATGGGAGAAACCTCAAGGAGTTTAAATAAGAAGATTATATGAAAATAACAGGAATCTTATACAAAACAACACACTAAATGCATTAGTTGCACTCTGCAATCAGATTGACAAAAATTTTAATTTTGAAAATGCTACTCTGATTAAATGAAATCAAATTCTAAAAGATAAATATATAGAAAGTGCTGTAATCACAACATCCACACCGAATTTTCGTCCTGATTCTTATAATATTTCAGCTTTCTTGGCAAATATTTCATCACCTCAATGTAGGATATTTAACAACAAAAGTGATGGAAACATGAAGAAAAAAAAATGAAATAGAATTGAATAGACTATATTCCCAAAACATGTTAAAAACATTGGATTAAAATTTTCCTTTGTGCGCACGTGTAGTTGTATCAATGTCATAATCACTTTAGTCCGATAAAGTCCTAAAGAAGAAAACGCGTCGTAATATGTCATAGATTATCTTTCTCCATCTTATATAAGGAGAGAAAGGGATAGAGAAAGACACATAACAAAGAAGAAAACAGATTCAGGGAGAAGTGGAGAGAAATAAACAGTGTAATTCATGAATATTGGTTCATTTTATTAGCATGTAATTAGAGTGGGAGCGTTGCGTGAATATATCTGCAAGTTTATCTGCATATGTCTTTATCACTCTGTCACACTCTCTCTCTCCCACATATATATATATATATATATATATATATATATATATATATATATATATATATATATATATATGTATATATGTATATATATATATATATATACATATTTTTTATGTGTATGCGTATAATATTGTAATGTTAACATCTGAGGTTATAAGGGTATTTCATATATATCTATATTACTATTGTGACTTCTGTATGTTATAACTTTCCACAAACACACTAAAACAACAAAGCCTATTGAACTAATTTTGGGTATGAAAACTCACAAGACATTATGTTGTGTAATAGGCTATTTGAAGTTGGCCTCAGTTGTCATTCGAGGTCAGAAGATCTTATCAAGAAAACTTAATGCTATTTTTAGCAAAATAAAGCAATTTCTTAGATATTGCACTTTCTACAAGAATGTATTTTTTTTTCATTATACGTGGAATTAGTTTATGGACTTCATCATCTGCGTTGAAGCCAAATAATTAAATTCTGGTAAACCAGTGGGTACTCATAGAAAACTTGGACAAGCAACTTTATAGGATATTTAGTTTTGACCTTAAATGTCATTGGAGATCACTAGAGCTCAAATTTCGGTGAAGTCAGCTTTTATTCAATCTACCAACGAAAGATTTCAAAACTTGATTTTTTTTTCTGTCTTATCTTTGTCAAACGGTAGATATACATTAATTATTTTCTTTTATTTAGCAAAGTTGTAAAAATTGTAGGAAAAAGTTGATTCATACATTTGTTGTGCATGTAAAATGAAATAAAACCTCATAAATTCTGTCTGCATGAGTGGGGAATAATTGTCCCCAAAGGAATACAAGATTCAACTGAGAAAGCTTCAGACATATTCAAGTGAATATCTTAACTATGTCTAGTCTTCTTCCCGATCTTTCCCTAAAAGTTAGACGACCCATCATGTTGATTAGGCATTATGTCATTCTATGGACACGTAACAGATGTAAATTAGTAGTTATGCATCATTTGTTATTGGTCATCGTCGCAATTCTCGTAACTGGAGTAAGCAAAATGACGGACTTACTCACTTCAAGGATCCTCATAATTCCAAAAGGCAAGGCCTTTGAATTAAATGGTTTTCGATTCCCAGTGAGGTCCCTGTTTGCCATGACTATCAATAAATTATAAGGACAGATTTTCAAGATCACTTTATTCTTTTTTACGATATTTCTATGTTAGTTCTTCTACGGTTGGATACCTCATCATACTTTACTTACTGGCACCAAATCGGAAAGGCAATAATGTAATGTAATAAGAAACCTTGCAAAAATAAGTGAGCCAAGCATTCATTTTCCTTTGTGCATCTCAATACGTTTTCTTTTACAGTTACATATCCATATAGATATAGTGCATATTATTTTTCCCGATCTTTTGTTGTGTTATGGTATTTCGTGGTCTCTCACTGTCTGTCTGTTTGTATGTCTCTGTCTCTACCTTTGTAAATAGTGACTATAACGGCTAATAATGCAAGACTCTTCGGTAAATCGAATTGAGTTCTCTCAGTCACTGTGTGTTTATCTAAAAATAAATACGCTTAAATTCACCTTCATCCCCCTGTGCGCCAACGGCTTAGTAGTAGAATCCCCCGACTGACGCCAATTCAGTCGGGTTTCGATACTAGTTAGAGGCAACCGGACGTCTTGTCGCACTGATGAGCTGCGAAACAGTCTGTCTGTGGATAACAATATATATATATATATATATATATATATATATATATATATATGCAGTATAGTTCATAAGTTTGAGACGGATCGTGGTAATTGATTTTTGTACTTTAAATAAGAAAAAATTATTATACATGGTTAAGAGCAAGTGAGACAGGCTATTTTATTAGAAATACTAGAATGTCTACTGAGTATTAGAATGAGTTTGGAAGCTAGCTTTCGAGATTTTACAACAATTAGAGTTGATTAGATAATTTATTCAAGCAAAAGAATTTGAGGCGTACAGGACGATCACGTTCATAATTAAATGGAAAAATCACGAGAGAGACAAGGACAAATGCCCAGCTCTAGGAAGAATATGCTCAGATTGCAAAAGAAGAGATCATTTTCAGAACGTATGCAAATACGAAAATAAAATAGAAAGAGTACAAACGGTACAAACTCCCTCCAAAGAAGAATCTGAAATACAAAAAAAAGTACGAAAAAAAACCATAAATGGCCAAATAATTTAACATGCATTTTGATACAGGCAGTGAAGACACGTTGATACCAAAATATTTCGGGATAAAATTAGGACGACCTACATTTAAAAAAGCAGCATCCAATTAAAGCAATTTGATGGAAATCAGAGCCCCCATAACTATGTCCTTTGCAACGAAAGAAAAGGTATAGTATATAAAGAATAAAAAGGCTGATCCAGAAGAAGCACATTTTCTGATACAAAAAGGACACAACATGGCTATACTTGAGAAAAAGTGACAAAATATATTGGCACATGCAGATCAATTCAGAAGTAGAAATGAACTGGATAACGTTGAAACGGAAGATCAAGAACAAGAAGAGACAGAAAGTTATAAAAGTGGAACAGAGCAGGGAATGAAAGAAGATTTAGAATGCAAAGACCAACGAGTATGAAGAAGAAAATGAAGAGAAATGGAGATCACAATTTAAGAGAAATCAAGAAAGACAAGAGGAAGGACAACACAATACGAGAATAATCAGGAATAGTAAAAGAAAAACGAGAGTATACGACCTCTCTGATTCAGGGAGGTGTAGTATCGTATGCAAATTAGATAGACAAGTATAAATAGAGAGCAACTAGCGAACAGAGGGAATGTTTAGCACACCCGTTTGCTATTCAAGACAAGAAATGTACTGCGACTGCTACTACAGAGAGAGATATCGAAAACTTAACACCTGGTTTACATACATTAAAGCAGGGGTCGGCAACCTTTTAATATGTGCTGACTTAGGGTTTTAAAATCATTCAGTGTGCCAAAAGCATACGTATTTTTATACAAGTAAAGATCAATGTACCTGTTCTACAATATATTGTATATAGTAATGTATCGTATATATACTTTAGTATATATTAAAATTGAAACAGCTAAATATCTTCTTTGCCTTGTAGTAGTTATTGGTTCGGACTTCGGGATGTCATTTGCGGCTGCGTACCATTGGAAATTACCTGGCGTGCCACGAGTGGCACGCGTGTCGTAGGTTGCCGACACCTTCATTAAAATTTAATTTAAAATATTAGAAACTATTATAAATAACTAAACAATGATTATAACGAGCCAACTTCTAAAATCACAGTTTGTTTTAATAATATATAAAAGAAAAATACAGAACTTCGTAAAATATCGATCGACAAAGATACGGTTCAAACTTTTCAGATAGTAAGAGAGATGAAAAATAATGTAGGTTACTCTTCTTGCAGACACAGGTATTAAAATCAAAATGTAAGTAATATAAGACAAAAAATTAATGCAAACGTTGACGGTTGAGTCCATTAAAATATTAGGAGCGGAAAACGAAGCGTTACTTTCCCTGAAGGCTATATATGAAAATAAATACATGAAAATATATATACGAAAATAAATATCGTCTGTAACAAAGTGCGAATGAAAAAGTCGGGTTTTAATTTTTAAAAAGTGATATCCGGTAATTGATGTCAAAAAGTTGAACGTTCAATTTTTAAATATGTTTTTCTTTTCTTATTATTTTAAAGATTTGCTCTTCTTACATTTCTACACAATCTCTTTTTATGATATAAGATGGATTGCATCTGTTTATGAAGCAAACACACAGATTTTGGATTTTAATATTGGTCCGCTATCGAAGCGTTTCACAACATTTTTTGCCCATAAGTCAAAATGTAATTCCACATCTTTCCAAGATTGTCTACCTCAAATGGTTCATGTCAAAGAATATGCATATATTATTAAAAATTTACATTATTTTCCATATTATTAATATATTAACATAGATTATTTGTATAGATGGATTTTGCAAATTTAATAGTAATAGATGTTAAAGGATTTTTAAACATAAATAAATGTACAGTAATTTGTTTCAATTCATTCTGATCAGTTCGATAATGTCAAATTAGCACATGATCTGAAAAGGACCTACAGTTTGTTGTTAACTGAAACAAGAAGGAACCTGTTAATTTTAACGCCCCAAAAAGGAAACTTTTCTCTATTAATTACCTGAAAGTAATGCCTCACATCAGGGTGCCTGACGCTGGCTTTTCACTCATTGCGTCACTCGTTGCGTCTTCTCGGTCTAAAATTCTCGGCTCACATGAAGTATAAAGACTAAATTCAACCACTGCTAGGTCTGATGCTAAGAAAGACGGATCATTGTGTCGTGATATACATTTTTTCACTCCAGAATCATCTTGGATATTTATAAATCTACAATGTGTCCATAATTTGAATATTGCTGCCCCATCTGTTTCGGTTCTCCCGCTGTATATCTAAATATTCTCGATAAAATCCAACAAAGAATCAGCAATAATATTGGGCTTCACCTGGCGTCTCGGATTCTGTCAATTTCCCACTACCGTAATGTAGTTTCAGTCTGTCTTTTCTATAAAGACTTTTGGGGTAATTGTGCAGAGGAACTCTTTAATATGGTAACTAGAATTTATGAATTTAAACTTAGTAACAGAGTGGTGGCAAGGTCTCATCAATTCACAATTTGCTAGATGTAACTGTAAGTTATATGAAAACAGTTTCTTTGCCCCGACTTCTCGTTTGTGGAAATCTCTTCAGGCATCAGTCTTCCCAGCCAACTTTAATATTGAAAAAATTCAGTGGAATGTCAATCATTATCTACTGTCTTGATTAGTATTCTATTCTTCTCGGCTCCCAGTGTTGTCTTATGAGTGCCTGTGCCACTTGACCGTCTAGAAGCTGGTCTACATCTGTAGCAATATTTATTTTGACCGCTGTGACAGATACTGAAACATCACAAACCCGTCACGAACAACACAAGCACCAATTCTCTGAAAGGAACATCGAGTGAGACGAACGGCCGACATCCAACGTCGCCAAAAGTTTACCTTGGTGACTTACTGGCATAAAACATTTGTGTATTGGTCATTTTCACGAAAATAAAACTTATAGTTGTTAGTGAATCCATCTAAAGGCCAGACTCACAGAAAACACTGTGATGAACGTTACTATATCACAAGTTTGCTGAAAACTTTGAAACATCCATCAGAACATCTATCTTTATAAATTATTAGAATTCCTATCTTGAAAATTTTATCAGAACACTTACCTTGAAATATTTGCCAAAAATATTTATCTTGAAAGAAGAAAGAATTCATCATCTTATATCTTTCAATGAGTCCATGGTTTGGATTTTGCTTTCTGTCTCTTTCCCTCTTGAGTATCTTAAAGATCGAACTTACCCCAAATATTTTAATGAAAGTTCATCATTTGTTTTTGTTTTTTTAATGAAATTCACAGGTCCTAACCAAAATTTTGATTGGTAAAGGAATGTTCAGAGGAGGAGGTTTGTTATTCGGACATTCCACAAGACTATTTTGCAGGACCTAACATTATTGGAGGTAGTTACTAAATTGTTCAGTTTGTAATGATTTACTAACTTGTACTGTGAAAGATGTCAATCAAATGAAATAAAGGACAACTTCAGAAGTTGGGAGGTTTTCCTTCTAATATACATTTAATAATTATAAAAGTTACTGATATGTTCAAACCACAGGGAAATTTGTAGAGCTGTTGACAGACAAACAGTAAGTGGCAACATATTATGGTAGGCTGTATATATGAAAATATTCGCGACTTCATGCCCTGGTCTTAACGGAAAAAAATATTTTAAATCACAGTGCCGCTCATGGCTGAAACAACAATGCGCAATCGGTACGATTTTTGACAACGACCTCAGTAGTAGAGTCTTACACCATGGAGCATTTACGTCGTTGTCTAGCCTCTACGGCGCTCTGGACTCTATTCTCTTCGTAACTCTTTGCACCCGAGAAAACAGCAGGTCTTCACGCCACTCGATTGTTTCATTGAACAGATTACGTACTGTGCTGGATTCTATATTCATAGACGATGGCGAACATGATCAACAAAGCTGACGAGCCCAGATCACGACTGTATTTTGATGGAGACGAGTCGAATTGTGGGAGGTGAAGTTCCTAGGCTACCTTAGAATACAAAAACTTCATGTCATCATTATTTGCCAAGATGACCAGAAAGAAGATGATGATATCGAAGATTGAAGAATTACGGAACAGCTATTGGCAATACAGTCAGATTCAATAGACTGTCTGACTCGTGAGTGTTAATCTTTAACGTTGTTTCATTCAACAGATTAAGTACTGCGCTGGATTCTGTATTCATAGACTATGGCGAACATGATCAACATTGATCCCCGGCAACCGCATCTCAGTTCTCAACATTGATAGGAAATTCCATAACGGCCTTTATACAATGGTCCTTGAAGCGAATATGTTTGGAAATTCTGGGGTTATCCATGCGCGCAACATGCCCAAGCTACCTGAGACGCCGAGACAACAGGATGCGATAGAATGATTTAATGCCACTCTTTTGAGGATTTCTGTCTCCGGAACCCTATTTTACCATTTAATTTTTAAAATATTTCTCAAACATCTCAAGTGCAAAAATTTAACTTCCTCTCCTGCCCAGCATACAAGATCCACGTCTCACTCCCATAAAGGAAATCTAGTCCTTATAATCTTTTTAGAAGTTTCTTAAATGCAACTGCGTCCTTTCCTAAATGGCTTGTTGATTGCTCACCCATAGATAGGGTCACTTTTACGGTGGATCCAAAATAGACAAACTTATCCACTATTTTTAGAGGTTCACATTTTTTCTCTGGCCGTGAGTTTGTCTTTTGTCCTATTACCTCAGTTTTCCTGAAGCTGATTGTCAACCCGAATGATCGACGATTGACCAGTCGTTGCAGATCAATTTCACTGTGCGCCGTTATTGCAGCAGCATCAGCCAAAAGTATTTCTCTAATCAGCACATCAGTTGTTTCGAATTCTAGAGACAATGGTAACATAATAGACATTTATGCTTAAGTATATGAAGATACAGATGAAATCTCTGGGCATATAATTAGGAAAGAGGTCTTGGAAAAATTTATACTCACAGGACAGTTTGAATGTAGGTCCAGAGGAAACCACTTCAGAACCCAACTTGCGAGCGATATCCATTGTGATGCAGAGCAGGGTTGTGGATAGATGGCAAGAAGACACAATTCATTAAGACTTAAAAAAGGCAGGGAATTGTGGAGGACCATGCTTGAATAGAAGAAATATAGAAGATAAGGAAATTGAATAGGCACTATTTTGCGATTGGAGTAGCTTTAAAGAATGTCAGAAATTGCTTCTGAAACAACACATCGTAAGAATTCGAGTAATGTTCTTAAAAAGTCTTGATCACGTCGAGATTTTCATATGTGTGTCTTATGTAACCTACTACCAGCCTGGCCCGGCGTTGCCAGTGCTTGATTAAAAAATCGTACGACTCATACAGCAATCGCTATCACTTGACTTAAAATATGTTTGCCCTTCCTTGCTTTTAAAGGAGTGCCGTTTGTCGTTCTGATGTTGCTACATGCCTTACTTCTTGCCTATCTCACACTGCGAATTTTTTCTAAGCTCTATACTAAACATTAAATCTGTTACGAAAAAAGAACTAAACAAAATGAACACAAAACGATAAGCTTTAAAAAAGGATTTGTAACTCGAAAAACCGAATGAACAAAGAATGTAAACAACAAATAATTTTTCACAACCAACCCAGTTCTTCGGAATCAGAATCAACGTTGAGTTTAAGTAAGCGAATGAACCAATTGGAGTAAAGTGCCATGCAGATTTAAATTTTTCACAGTTGTAACGAATGCAGCTATCGAATTTTTTGCATGCTAGAATGCTAGTTAACATTCGTGTCAGTCAGCTGTTGGCTCTCACGCTGGCCAATAGAATCTTCCTGCCTATTCGTGGCAGCCAGCTATAGGCTCTCACTCTGGCCAGTAGAAAATGGCCGCAAACTACATGAAAACTGCCGTAGAAGCATGAAAAAATCGATTATTTCCACTATCGATGGGAGTTGGGAAATGCAAAGTCGGTCTTGGTCTTTGTAATAACTTGGAGCATGTGCATGTACATTTTGGTGCAAATGAGTCGAAAAGTGCGGCCGTGCATTCGTTACACACACACACACACACACACACACACACACACACACACACACACACACACACACACACACACACACACACACATCCTGCCTTTTATAGATAGAGATTAAAACCACTTTTTGATTGATGATTGGTTATTTGCTTAACGTTATATCAACTCATTTCCTGCCGAAAAATAATTTTCTTGAAAGCTTTCAAGTAATGCAAATATGTTATTCTGCTTTCACAGTTGGATACATGGTAGATGGTACTCATTTTTTGTGCATATACGTGTTTCTGTGGAGATAATTAGAAGTGTTGTTAGGTGTGTTTTATGTTGTAGATTTGTTGAAGTTATGTTTTGGAATACAGTTTGAATTCTTTAATTGTCGGATATTATATGGATTAATGCAATGAAATAGTTCTTTCATGTTGGTTGGTTGATTTTGTTTAGTGGCATAGCAACCTCTATGGGTTATTTGATGTCAAAAAATCTAAATATTTTGAAAACAATTATATGGCTTCAACTAAGTATATTTTGAACATGTATCCCTTCAAAAAAGATCAAATATGCTGTTCATTTTATTTTAAAAATGTATTGTTGGTCATTTTGCTATAAAATGTATTGTTGGTCATTTTGCTTTAAAATGTATTGTTGGTCATTTTGCTATAAAATGTATTGTTGGTCATTTTGCTTTAAAATGTATTGTTGGTCATTTTGCTTTAAAATGTATTGTTGGTCATTTTGCTTTAAAATGTATTGTTGGTCATTTTGCTATAAAATGTATTGTTGGTCATTTTGCTTTAAAATATATTGTTGGTCATTTTGCTTTAAAATGTATTGTTGGTCATTTTGCTTTAAAATGTATTGTTGGTCATTTTGCTTTAAAATGTATTGTTGGTCATTTTGCTTTAAAATGTATTGTTGGTCATTTTGCTATAAAATGTATTGTTGGTCATTTTGCTTTAAAATGTATTGTTGGTCATTTTGCTATAAAATGTATTGTTGGTCATTTTGCTTTAAAATGTATTGTTGGTCATTTTGCTTTAAAATGTATTGTTGGTCATTTTGCTTTAAAATGTATTGTTGGTCATTTTGCTTTAAAATGTATTGTTGGTCATTTTGCTTTAAAATGTATTGTTGGTCATTTTGCTTTAAAATGTATTGTTGGTCATTTTGCTTTAAAATGTATTGTTGGTCATTTTGCTATAAAATGTATTGTTGGTCATTTTGCTTTAAAATGTATTGTTGGTCATTTTGCTTTAAAATGTATTGTTGGTCAATGCTATTTTCAAATATGTTTGATAATAAATTCAAACATTGATTATTTTTGTATCATCGACAAGATTGAATCTTGGTTCTTGTGTTAGAATAGAAAAATATTTTGATAGTGAAATTGCTACTCGCAATAAAATTAACTGTGAGAAAATAATCATTCTTTTTCGTTCTTTCAAGTTTAACAACTCCATTTGATCATGTCGACATTTATATAGATTTTCCGTAGGTTTTCGTTAATTTTGTAGTGGGCCAAAGTTGCTAGGAAGAAAGAGATTTGTTAACGTGAGTATAAAGCTGACTGCCTTTGTAATAATCAATTGTCAGTATTTTAATTATGTGTTCATGTCTGCGTTGGATGTTTGGTTGGTTGAATTTGTATAGTGGCATATTAACACCCCTGTGGGTTATTTAATGAAAACAAGTAAATATTTTGAACGAATTTTACGCTTTCGATTACAGATAAATGGTTTTGTTGGTAATTTTGCTATAAATATGTATTGTTGGTAATGTTTTTGTTTGGTCATTTTTGATATTAAAATATTTGTTCTGATATTTTTACTGTTATTTTCTGGAGGTTATTATTTGGCCATAGCTTGGAGCCTAACATGTGCTACCACCAAGGATCAGGGATTCCTGGGAACAGCAGTATTTAAGAGTGGGTTGCATGTTCCTCAAAATCTCTAATATCCCGAAAGCCGTATATATTCTATCGTCATACCCAGGACGCAAGCAATTTCTCAGAACAAATATAAAATATTGCTTTAGTGAATGAATCCTCTACTAAACCTTCATCAGGCGTTACAGAATCACAAAGGAACATACCAAATAACACTTGAAAACTTCAAACAAAAGCAACTAAAGGGTATAACAGAGGATAGGTAGAAGAGTATATAATGATATAAGATGATGCCTTTGCACACGATCTTAAACAAAATCCTACTAAAGAGACTCTCATAATTTCTAGAAAGAGCAACAAAGTTAGTTTACTTGCGATGTCTATTTTCTTGAAGAATTGTTTTAAGAGAAAACAATTATAAATTTCAACCAGCAATAAGTCTAACTATTCAGTCAATGAATGACGGATGTTTCCCGTATGGAAACGGCTATTCTCATCATTACTATATTTGTTTCCGATATTCGGAATTTAAATGTACGTTTATGTAGATCTATACTCATAGCTGATGGAAAACTAGATAGATCGACAAGACGTCGCTCGATGGTTATGCTTGGTCTTTCAAAATTGGATAGCATATATAAAATTAACCGATTTGATACTTAAAATATTGATCCATTAGGTAGGGCAGAATTGTATTCAAAAACCCCTGCTGTTCGAGCAATGCAAAAACTTATAATTAAATTTGGCAGAACATTAATAAATCTCATAGCTTATTTTTAAAAAACGCATTACCTATCTGAAGTAAAAGGAAATATATGTTAAACACAAAAGTTATCAGAATAATATTTTGGACAACGTTAAGGAAATATTGAAAGTAACTTTGAGATATAGTTTTTTATTCCTTGTAAAATATGTTTTTTTTATTTCTTGGTAAGTAGGTTTTTTATTCCTTGTAAAGTAAGTCGTTTGCAAGCAAGCTTGATGTATCTGGAAGAAGAAAAAGAGATATCACAATATTTTTTCTGAAACAATCGATAAGTTTTAATACAAAAACTAATACAAGATGTTGATTTGTGTTCTCTCGCAATTCCAAATTTGTCAGTTGCTCATTGTATCCTTGCCCTGTTACAATTGTTCCCTCAATTGTTAGTCAAAGAAAAAAAATCTATTTTAATCCCGCAGACACAGAGAAGAAACATTTCTGTTGAATATTTCGTTTAGCTTATGATGTAGAAAAAATCTCCTGCATTGTTCTCCATGTTTTCTTTCTTAAATGACAAGTGGAAATCGCTTCCCTTGCTCCCGAAATACTACGATGGGTTCAGATTGCACTGATTGCACCCAGCGGAAAGGCCGGAATAAAATTTCAAAAGATTTTTAAAATTGCTTGCAATATCAGGAAAATGTTTGACGCAGAAGATTTTTGCACCAAATCAAAGACACACACGCGCGTGAGCACACACACACACACATACACACACACACACACATCGAGAGAAAAATACATACACACACAGATATATATATATATATATATATATATATTCTCGAGGTGGACAGCCCGAGGCGTTGTAATGGTTAGCAGGCTTGTCTCGCTAGAACACTTACGACTGAGTATTGCGTTCGATCCTCAGTAGGAACCCCATGCTTTTGGCTTTGTGCCACATCTACGCTGCGCTTGGAAAATCACTATAAATATTCGAGGTTGGTCAAAAATTTCGATGCTTGACACACATTCATCTAACCTTTGTTTGGATTCATATAAACATCCCCATTTCGATATAATCGAGTTGAAACCAATTTGGCAATTATTCTCTGACAATCTTCATGATTTGGTTATTATTATTATTATAGATTCTTTTGGAGCCGACTCCTCTTCGTTAGAGAAATCTAAATATCAACTCTATATTGTTGATATAATACATTACTTCGTTTCACCAATCTTGTCAAATCCAAGGCTGATGTTACGGTTTGATAGCAAAGCGTTTGTGCTTGAATTCGCGCAATAAAAATAAAATGTTAATCCGTGACGATGCATAAAATATTGTGATTTCAAACAAAAAAGGTTGTTTTTTTTAAGTATAAACAAAACTATGTCTACATCATTTTTTGACATTTACATTTCGCTCTTCAGCTCGCTGTCCTGATTTTTATTTTAGTTTTTCGTTATGGCGAATTTATTAATACCTTTTTTATGATTGTTCATTCTTCAGGATTTTTCTGAAAAAATAAAATCATTTTTCATCTTATCTTTTTTATTTAACCTTCTTCTTGACCATTCCTCTAGAAGTTTCCATTTCTCACACTTTCTCCAAATTATCCTGGCTTTTCCTATTCTGCTGTTAATTATATTTGTTTTGGGTTCAACCTCTTTAGGTTTATTTAATCTTTCTTTCTTTCTACCTTTTTTCTTTCTATCTTTTTTCTTTTTACTTTCGCTCTTTGTTTCTCTTCGTTCTTTTTTCTTTCATTCTGTCTTTCGATCTTACTTTCTTTCCTTCTTTCTTTCCTTCTTTCTTTCTTTCTTTCTTTCTTTCCTTCCTTCTTTCTTTCTAGCTTCGTTCCTTCACTTCTTTCTTTCTATCATTCTTTCTTTTTTCTTTCGTTCTTTGTTTCTTTCGTTCTTTCTTTCGTTCGTTCTTTTTTCTTTCGATATTTCTTTCGTTCTTTCGTTATGTCTTTCCTTTCTTTCATTCTCTCTTTCTTTCTTTGTATCTTCCTTCCTTCATTTCTTTCTTTTTCTTTCTTTCTTTCTTTCTTCCTTTCTTTCTTTCTTTCTTTCTTTCTGTATGTATGTATTTATATGTCTTTTTCTTTTATGAATTAACGCTTTATTCATTCATTTTCTCTAACTTCGTTCAACTTTCTTTCCTTTTCCTTGTTTCTTTCCTTTTCTGATTTTATTTGTTCTTTTGCCCTACCGTTTTAGTTTTATTGAGTACTTCTTTCTTTTCTTCTTTCTTTCTTTCTTACTGTCTTTATTTCTTTCCTTCTTTCTTTCTTTCTTGCTTTTTTTCTTTCTTCATTAATAATGTTTACTTCATTCCCTTCTTTCTCCACATTCATCTTCTATTCACTTTCCTTTGTTTCTTCTTCTTCATTTTGAATATCTCTCATTTCCCAAGTTTTTCTTCTTTTTTTTCTTCCATCCTATTTTGATCCGCATTTTCCCTTGCTCCTTTTTTCTTTTTCTTTTTTTTCTTCTTCTGATTCCTATCTTTTCTACCTACCTTGATTATGTACACTTTCTTCTTTCCTCAGTTATCTTTCTACTTTCTTTACTTCTCTCTCTATCTGTCTCTTTCACTTTTCTATATTGATTCTATACTCTTTCCTTTCCACCTTCTATTTCTTTACTCTTTCCTCTGAATTTCTCCAACTCCCTCGGTTTTAATCCTCCTACTCGCATTTTCCTACATTCCTTTAACGATTTCTCGTCTTTGCACTTTTTCTTGCATTTTTCTCTTTTCTTCTCTACATCTTTGCTCCTCTTTCTTTTCCCTCTTCTTCTGTTTCTATCCTCATTGTGCTGCATCTTCTTCTCCCTCCGTTTCTCTGGTCTTTTTTTTCCTGTTCAATCATGTCCAAGCGCCACCTATGTTTTTATTTAATCGCCCCATTGCTGCTTTTTTTATTTCTCTCAACTCAGATTCGACTCAGAATTCTTGTCTTTCTCCCTGTTTATATTTTGAAGTCTTCCTGCGAATAATTGAAAAAGGAAAAATAATGACACAAACGGTGACTTTAATAGGAAAAGCGAAGAAAACTAGAGCGAAAGAAACCCGCGAGAAAAAAAGAAGAGCTAAATTGGCTTGAAAATATTTAGATCTCTTGATGCGTTTTATATACAAGTGTTACTTCAACCGTAGTAGATTTTATTAGCAAAATATTATCGTTCTAGTCGATTTCTATGAGAGGCGTCATGGTTATAACTAACAGAAAAATGGCTAAATATATAAAGATGGTGACAATGAGGATAAGGTAAATAGCACGAATAAAGGAATGAAATTTTAAGGTGTTCAAATTCAGAGGAAAAGAAAAAAAAAATATAAAGTTTACTCTGCTGATTTCTAATGCAATAACTAAATCATCAGAACCTAATTTCATCCTATTGTGCCTCCTAATAGGATGCATTAAACATAGCTACAAAAATCCGTTTAAAATTTCTAAATTCTAAGAAGAATCCATAATATATTTCATTTGTTTGTACGGCTTATTAAAACCTTGTGAATTATTTAAATCCGGAAGTTATTTTGTATTGTAAGAAATCTTTTTGCACGTTAATATTGCATTAACTCTTTTTTGAGAGTTACATCAATTTTTTCCAGATACAAGTCTAACAATTTAATCCATAGTTGCCACAGAAGAAGAGAGGAATTCATAATTTTTATTAAAGCGTCGATGAATGTAATAAACATGACTGGAATTCGAATTCAGTTCCTTCCGAGCCGGTATCCATAACACCACTAAGCCAACTTTTTTGCTATGGAAGATTTCTCTACACCACATCCATGTATGAATTGCTAATTGGAGAGCCGAGTTCAAATTCATGTTGGGTTTGTTATATTCACTTACGCACAAATAAACTAGGGGAAGGTATGTGGTGTGGATTCCGGGATGAATCCGATATCAATGAATAACAAACGCCAGGAATGGATAAGGAAAATAAATGTATTAACGTAATAATACAAACGGGTAATACGGGTTAGTAGATCCAGGAATGCTGGTTAGTAGCAATAATATATATGTATTATCTTGGTTTTGAAGTATCGCGGTATGACTCCTTACTGAGTCTACGTGCTCGCTAACTCAGACTCTTGTGCTACCCTCCTCTATTACAGACAGTATTTACTGCCCTCACTAGGGATAGATGTGGCACAAGGCCGAGTTTACCGTGGGTATTCCCGAGCCCGTAGGCTCGGCCAAAAAATGCCCATAGATCCCGTATAATCGGGATCGGGTCTGGTTAACCACCCCGAACGATACTTTGCCCTTCGGCGGAGCCTCGTCCGGGTTCCTCTCTGCACAGAGGCAGAGTGTTCGACCGTCTAACCGAGAAGACTTCTCTGTTGAAGACTCGCCGGGTATTCACTGGTAGTAGTATATGTATACCTCGGGTGAGTCCATTTGTGTAAAAAGGGGAGACCCCTCAATACTCTCTCCTTAAATCCCTTTTGGGTGGGGAGTTAATATATTTTCCTTTTTCTTATTGTCGACAATTAGAGGCACTGTCAATGTTCTCTTCCTGCTAGTCCTTCCAATTTCTGTGTCTTCTTGTGGTCTTTGAATCTCAAAAACTTTAAAGATCGCCTCCATCCACTCGTCATTTTCTGCGGGTGACGAGCTTGGCTCTTCAACCCGTCTTTTTTGTATTTCGTCAATATGTTCTCTGTGGGTAAATTTTTCGCCTTTTGTGTACATCACGTTTCCTAGTCTGTTAATTATTGTATATGGTACCTTATAAGCCATATTGTTACTGAAATACACCCATTTTTGTTTGAATGATCTGTTGAGTACTGTAGGTGTATACCGGTTTTTATTTAATTTTTCCTTCATATTTTTGTTCGCTTCTTTTCTTATCTCTCGCAAGGTCACAGGTAGTTCCTTTACTGCCTTGTATAACTCTTTACTGTTTTCATCTGTGGTAGCAAATGGCGCGTTTCGCTTCTTTCTAAATACTGGTTGGACATTTCCGTTTAATTCAATTCAAGCTGTACCCTTACAAAACGAGCTGAGAGGTGAATCCCAAACGTCGATTTTTTGCATACAGTCTGTACCCACTAAATTTTCTTTATCTTTCATTACGTATATCTTGAGATTTTTGTTTTCCCGTGAAATTTAACATTTATGATTTTTTTTCCTTCGAATTTTATACGCTTTCATGTCACCGACTTAGCAAATTTTTGTGTATGTAACATGGTTGATCTGTTAAGCTTTCTCCATGTCTGTAGGTTAATTATCGTTAGATCGGAACCCGAGTCTAGTTGCAATGTTATCTTTTTATTTAAGATTTCAAGTTCCACATATTTCCTTATGTTGCTATTGTCTTCGTCATGCATCCTAGTAGCTCTTATCCTACTAATAGCTTTTCTGTTCCTACATTGGGATGTCTTGTGTACCCATTTTTACACACACAAGACAGTTTTTATATTTAAAACGGCAATCCTTATTCCAGTGTAGTCCACCACATCGATAACATGCAGATGGAGGGGGGGCTTATATTTGCTTCGATTTTCGTCATAATTTGCCCAATATGTTGTACTTTTTCCTTTACTATAGAATTTTTGTTTTCTTTCCGGGGAGGGTGAAGAACGTAAACTTTTGTTTAACTCACGTATATGTGATACTCCTGACTCCTCAATGTTCTTCAAGTCTTTCTTTATACTCAGGCATTTTCGCCAATCTTCTGATAATTGTTGTAGTGTTAGTCCAGGTTCATTTTGTAGTTTTGAAAGCATTCTTTTGCGCATGTCACTATCTTTTGCTGAGACAAACCCTTGAACAAAGATGATACACTTGAAATTGTCCGGTGTTAATTCTGCCAATTTGAAGTCGTCGCAATGTTTATTCACAATTGCGGGAAACGTGGAATAGTCCTCATTTTCGCCCTTTACCAGGTTAAGACATTTCCACCTCTTGTGAAAGAGTGACGTTTTTGGATTGAAAAGCTCTGTAAAACATATAACTGCTTCGTCAAACGTTAATTCGTTCGTCTTTTTTTGGCAAAATGTAATTCACAAATTTTGTGTATTCCTCAGTTCCTAATTTTCTGAGCAACAGACGTAGCTTCTTTGCTTCTGTCCACTTTTGACAATCGATGTTGTAGATGTCTTCATAACGTCTGAAATAATCCCCGAAATTTTTATCCTCTTCTAGGGAGTATTTGAATATTTCTATCGTATTCCACACTGCGTCTTGGGAAAAAATCGTCTCTTTTTCGATATTTTGTTGTTTGTTACCCGCTACCTTTAATATTAGTTCCTGCGTTTGTAGTAATTGTTTTTGCCATTTTTCTTCCATTCTTTGCTGGAGTTGTAATTGCTGTTCATTTTGGTATTTTACAAGTTCTACTAAAATATTTTTAAAATCCTCCATGATAAAAGTCTTACGAAAAACTCGCTCTTCCGTATTTTAGTCCTCGTAAATCTTTTGTCGCCAAATTGTTGTGGACACTGGCAAAAAACGGCAAAGGAGACATTTGTTTGTTTTTTTCTTTGTGAGTTCGAATACCTCGTCGTCAATTTGTTGTGGACAACGAGAGAGAATTTTGTTTCGTTTTCCTTCCCGTGTGAGTTCAAATTCCTCGTTGCCAATTTGTTGTGGACAACGATGGAGAATTTTGTTTCGATTTCCTTCCCGTGTGAGTTCGAATTCGTAGTCCCCAATTTGTTGTGAACAACGAGGGAAGTGTTTTTTTCTTCTTCCCGTGTGAGTTCGAATTCCTCGTCGCCAATTTGTTGTGGATTCCGGGATGAATTCGATATCAATGAATAACAAACGCCAGGAATGGATAAAGAAAATAAATATATTAACGTAATAATATAAACTGGTAATATGGGTTAGTAGATCCAGGAATGCGGGTTAGTAGCAATAATATATATACAGTCTTGGTTTTAAGTATCGCGGTATGACTCCTTACTGAGTCTACGTGCTCGCTAACTGTGACTCTTGTGCTACCCTCCTCTATTATAGACAGTATTTACAGAGAGTTCGACCGTCTGGCCGAGAAGGCGTCGCCGTCTCCTTTATAACAGACTGCCCGGGTATTCACTGGTAGTAGTATATGTATACCTCGAGGGAGCCCATTTGTGTAAAAAGGGGAGATCCCTCAATAGTATGAATCCATATTTTCCCCCAGTTATGGATTAATTAGTAAGCCTTGTATCACATAAACTATTATTATCTAAAAGAAAAAAAAGAAAATTGCCTACAAAATATTTAGATTTCGGTATTAAATAACCCATTGAGGTGTTGATATACCACTATAATAATAATACACCCACAAACATACAATATTTATAGTATATGTTTAAACATAGGCATGAACAGAAGGATACTTAAAACTCGTTAATAGTGCAAGATAGATTTATGAACGCTATTATTTAAAGTAAAATATAATTGTTATTTATTATTCACATGTGCATTCAAATACAGCATTGAGTAATATTACATACACAGTCACAGTTTCAATAGTATTAAACTTCCACCACCACAATATATACATATATATTTTGATTTTTTAGCGGCATATAACATCTATGTCTTATTTAATACCGGAATCTAAATATATTGTACAAAAATATTATGTTTTCCGCTACAGATTTTGTACATACTTTTATACTTTCAGTGTAAAGGTATGTTGTTCTAGATATGTAGTTTGTAAATCATAAAATGTATTGTTGGCAATTGTACTATAAAATATGAATTTGCATACATTTTTAGGGTTGCATGGATTGTCATTATGTTATAAAAATATATTTTTGGTAATTTTATAAAAATATTTTTTTTGTTTGGTGGTTCACTATTTACCCATAGCTAGGACCCTAATTGGTGCTACCACTCCGGTTCAGTGTGGACCTGGGAAGAAAAGCAATGAAGAGGTAGTTCCACGCTCCTCGAAACCTCCAATATCCCGGTGACCTTGCTGCCGGATGTAGTTAATCGTCATCTCCAGAAAGATACTTACATACATACATATATATATATATATATATATATATATATATATATATATATATATATATATATATATATATATAATTACCTATATTACTCATTCTCGAGAAGTAGCTATGCGTAATTTTAACGAAATCATTTTTTGGTTCTTATTTTCATCGGAAATCTTCCAATGCAAACTGCAAGAAAATAATGGAAGCAATGTAAATGATTCCCATTTTGTAAGAAAAATATACATATATCAAATTAATCAATAATATGTCGATCCTTATGGCTACATAAGGGCGAAACACCGGTTTACATACGATCACTGGTTAACCCTTTACAACGCTTGGGAGCACTCGAGATAGAGGGTTACATTTGGAGGACATTTGTGTGTATAGGACTGGAGGATAAATGTTACCCCTAGCATTGAAAAGTTTAAGATGGTAATGATCGGGGAAACCTCCTGCGGAGAGTCGGTTCCAGTATCTCCATGTGAAAGCTACATACCTGAAAGCTCAGGAATGCCTTGTGCTGTAAGCTTAGATTTGCGAGTGAAATAATGGATAATGGTTCGGAATTTGTTATCGGAGATCCAATTCCCGCTTGATGTACTATATTCACTTACGCTTGAAAAGTAAGAATCCAACTCTTCTCCCCAAGCTATGGGTTAATATTAGTAAGAGTTGTATCACTAAACCATCATTATCGGAAAAAATGCATAAATCAAAAATATTTTCTGGCTCTAAATAACCAGGAATGGGTTGATAAACCGTAGAAAACTAATCAACTAATCAGTAATTTGTCATCAATGTTACAAAAATCCCTAATACATAACCACAAGTACAATCACGCACACACAGAGACACACACGCATATTATTATTATTATTATTATTATTATTATTATTATTATTATTATTATTATTATTATTATTATACTAGTAGTAGTAGTTTGGTTTGGTTTGGTTTGGTTTGGTTTACAGCATATCAACCTCAATGGGTTATTTAATGCCGACAAAATTTTTATAGTTGGTAATATTATGTTGTGTCAACAATATATTTCTGGTAATATTTTTTTCCTAAAAATGTATAGCTCGTAATATTATTTTAAAAAATGTATTACATTTTTTTATAAAATTTATTGCTGGTTATAGTTTTTTTTTTCTTCCTTCAAAAATTTATCTCTAGTAATAATTATTTTAGACACTATTTCTGGTATTAAAACCTATTTTTACACTTTCATAATGCCTTTTACCTCATTTTGGGGGTAAACTATTTGACCAAAGCTGGGGCCATAAAAAGTGCTACCATCTCGGGTCAGGGTGGACCTGGGAATGCCAGCAATTAAGGGGTGGTT
This sequence comes from Acanthosepion esculentum, assembly GCA_964036315.1. Taxonomy (NCBI): domain Eukaryota; kingdom Metazoa; phylum Mollusca; class Cephalopoda; order Sepiida; family Sepiidae; genus Acanthosepion; species Acanthosepion esculentum. The sequence continues at coordinate 16,494,190 of OZ038477.1, forward strand.
CCATGCTCCTCACAGCAGCCTGATTAGAGGACTTGCAGTTGGACGTATTTTATCGTCTTACCCTAGAGGCGGGTGTAGTTTATCGTCTTACCCAGGACGCAGTGGTAGTAGTATTAGCACACAAGAACGCAAACTATTCTCGAATGCGAATCCTTAAATGACAAAAAAAAGCAAGAGCATTTTATATTGATCATAATCTAACCGGGAATGTCTGACTGATTACTACCGTGAACTTCCTACGCACTATACACGTATTCTTCAGTCGGTTGTCATTAGACATTGAGATCTGAGCTTTTATTCCACCCTTGGCTAACGGATGATGTCATAATAAGCGTAGACTTTGAATATATATAATGTACTCACCAGCTAAAATCACTGAGGAGTGAATGCTCATACGGCTGAGACTGGAATAGCCGTTAAGTCAATGCTGGGTTTGGGTAAGCAAAAAGCAAAAACACCAAAATACATTTAACAGTGTGTCTAGAAGTGCTCCGTACCAAAACATATATATTATTCACCCACAAAAAAATGCAATTTCCGAAGAAGCAAACTTAAAATGATAAAAAAAGGAACTTAGTTCCACAATGGCAGAACAGATATGAGAGTGTGTCATACAGAAAATCCTAGGTGCTCAGACCTATAGCACAAGATTATGTACATATAAATATAATGAAACAGCCTGTCGCCTCTGATTGTTGAATTCAATGTTCACTTTTACACACACACACACACACACACACACACACACACACACACACACACACACACACATATATATATATATATATATATATATATATAATTATTTATTCGAAAATTATAACATAAACATGTTATAAAAATCACTACAAAAATAGCCGTTTTGTTGCAAGAATTCTGGTGTCCTATCAAGGAACACCATCACTTGATAAGACACCGGAAGTGTTGAAACAAAATGGCTATTTTAGTAGTGATTTCATAACATGTTTATGTTATAATTATCAAATAAATAATTATATTTGCTCTACTCTGTTTTGAGCACTCTTTTAAGAATAGTATTTTTTGGTTATTCGAATTTATTCCGTATAAACCAATCCTATACTTGTATATATATATATATATATATATATATATATATATATATATATATATATATATATATATATATATATATATAGGGTGACCCAAAAAAGCGGAAATGTTTAACAATTCAATAAAACGAAGATTGATGGAAGAAAAATATTTAATTCATAGTAATTGAAACCTTAAATCATGTAATTTAAGAAACAATGAGGGAATTTTCATTTTTTTAAAACTACGTCCTGTAGATGGCGTCCACCTGTACGAATGCATTCTTGAAATCTGCTGTCGAGATTCCTCATTGACTGCTGCATCATCTCAGCTGGGATACTGTGAATTTCATTCTCGTTACTAAAATGGCGAATGTTTACTTGCTCGAGGTCACTGTCTCGCAGTGTTGCCACTTGCTCATGTCTGGCAATACGCAATTCAAAAATTCCTGTTTTTTGGGTCACCCTATATATATATATATATATATATATATATATATATATATATATATATATATATATATATATATATATATTGACCGGCGACACTCATTTCTCGTGCACACCCACCTGCTGAGATTTTGTGCTTGTTCAACACTCACAGAGGTCACAAATGATTTATACTGCAAGTAAGCTGAGCGGACATTAATTACAAATAGTGCGCATAATCTGTTATGATCTGCCGTTTGAACAACGCAAGTAAAATTATAAACATCGCCTAGCCTACACATAGAGTTTAGCCAATTTCCCTTACAACGCTCAATTCAACTCGTGGTATGATTTTTCGAACACATTCCAAATGTGCCAAACGATCATCATTCTCACAAATCGACGATAGTGAACTTTGAACCAGGGTCTCATGGTTTAAAATCGAACGTTGTAAACATTCCACAATGGTGAGATTCGAACTTGCGACTCAGTCGGAAACATGCATATATTCATATTTTATTATTTCTATTTATTAAACCGATTTTATTACTGAAACTTTTTTTTTAGTGGGTAACCATATTTGAGTAGACGCTTCAGAGAGTACAATTTCTTCGTTAATAAGACTTCTTAAATATTCAGGACGGTAGACGAAATTAAATAAATATGGTTTTTAATAAATAAACGGAGCGTCGAATCAATTATGGGTATCCACTGACAATTACATTTAAGTAATAATATATATATGTCTGTGTGTTTTCATTGTATTTTCACTTTATCTAGGAATTCTGGAATACATATTCTAAAGGTTCTGATGTAAAATATTGTACTTCGTCCTGATTTTACTTTTGTCAATTCATCCTCAGCGCTAGAAAACGATTATAGAAAGTCTACAAAACGTAGACACTGCCGACAACTCGTCTGTCATCAAGAGCACAAAATTCATAATATTATTCCAATAAACACTATCTAAAAATTTGAAAATAAATTAGTTATCCCCACCACTAGGGACTTTACCACCACCTCCAAGACAATTGGAGAAAAATACACCCAACACCACTTCAGATGTCGTGATTTATTAAATAAAGTGCTCGCAATGTAGAAATAGTAACATTGGCGAGATTTCTAGGAATCTAAAAGCCCGCTTTTATAAGACAGATCTACGCTGGGACAAGCCTTTAAAATCGCTCAAAATACACATGAACACAACTCACCAGTAATGTGATTTTATAAGTTCCATGCTCATAAAAAATGAACATAATTCTTTACACGGTTAATTGGGGTAAATATGTTTCATTTATAAATACACATCAAATACTATATTGCATCACTAACTTTTATAAAATCCATACTTCTAACATATGTGTAACTACGACTATTACAGTCGGTGTTATGAAAAGTTTTCCAACGTCACATTCGGAATCGATCTGATTCCATGAAATAAACTATTAGCGATGGATTTCTAAGAACTCCATTTTCATCATTTAAATTGCTCTGTTCTTACCGTAAGCTCTCTGGATTTATTTCCTCTTTGGAATTATCCCTATTAATTATCAAATAATATTATATATATATATATATATATATATATATATATATATATATATATATATATATATATATATATATATATATATATATAAGGTTTAAGACGACAGCAAGAATTCTCTCAAACATGTTTTGTTTAATAATTTGAATAAGTTCTGTCAGTCCATTACATTTATTAAAGCTTTCAAATTTCCGAAAAAGTTGTTTTGTTTTATTGATACATTTGCCAAATGTTATATTAACATTTATTTTATATTATTCTTTCCTTGAGTAGTTTCGTATGTTATTCCATTCCTTTTCAAGGATTGTTCTGTGTGTAGTTACGCAACTGGTTTTTAATTCTGCCTTTCTCATGTTCTCAAAGTGACGTCATATAAACAGTCAAATACACACACAAAAAGAAAAATATTTATTTTCGTCCACCGACCTAAATCCTGTCAGAGGAAGCATATTTTTATTTTAAAAGTTTTCTCGAATATTGAGGCCAGTAGACGAAAATAAATAAATAACCCCTTTCATAAATCAACGAAAACAGAGCGTTTACCTGTCAGGTAAACAAATAAAAACGAAACAGTAGTTCTTTAGAAATAATAATAATAATAATAATAATAATAATTATTATTATTATTATTATTATTATTATTATTATTATTATTATTCTCTCTTTCTCTCTCTCTCTCTCTCTCTCTCTCTCTCTATATATATATATATATATATATATATATATATATATATATATATTAGGTTGGTGCAAAAATAATGTCGTTTTTTGACGTTCAACTTCATGTGAGAAAACGACATTATTTTTGCACCAACCTAATATATATATATATATATATATATATATATATATATATATATACATACATATATATATATATATAAAGAACAAAAATATATTTTCCCTAAATGTTTGAGAAAAATGAATTACATGATCGTAACAATCGTTAGGCAGAAGTTAAATTTAAATTTAATCGATTAAACTTAAATCTTGTATTTATGCCTGACGATTGCCACGTGTAAGAAATCAGAGTGAAAGACAAATATACATTTATTCTTAGTATAAATTTTAGCTCTGTTATTCTACATTGAACAATTACTATTATCACCAGCATTCACTCCGACCAATTATATATATATATATATATATATATATATATATATATATATATATATATATATATATATATATATATACAATTAAGCTCTACTTATGTATGGAGCACTGTTTTTTAAAAATAAAAACAAAAATACTAAAGAACTCCGAATTATTTACCTAACGTGTTCTTTCCTATTTTTCTACATACCTGCACATATGTGTGTGTGTGTGTATATATATATAAAAGCGATTTGTTAACGTGAGTATAAAGCTGTCTGCCTTTGTAATAATCAATTATCAGTATTTCAGTTATGTGCTCATGCCTGCGATGGATGTTTGGTTAGTTGAATTTGTTTAGTGGCATATTAACACCTCTGTGGGTCATTTAATTCCAAAATTTAAATGACTTGAACGTAATTGAATGCCTTCAGCTACAGATAAAATTGTATTTTTGCTCATTTTTCTATAAATGCATTTTTGGACATTTTACTATTAATATGTATTAATTGTATCATAATAGGTTATCTTGGATCTGGGAACAACAGCAATTAAATCTTGGTTCCACGCTCTTCAAAACATCCGCACTTCCAATCAGCAGCCTTGCTGCCGGATGAAGTTTATCGTCATACCTAGGACTATATTTATTTTAAGTAATTTAAACAAAGCACAAGGCGCTTTGAAATAGAAAATATCCATCAATGAGCTATACAGAATGCTGAAATACTACGTAATATCAATTCTCAGGCACTGTTTATACATAAGTATATTGAAAACGCCATAGGCGTCACATCTGACAAACCAGATTTCAGTTGGAATCAATAAGAGACAGTTGACATTTCTGGGACAAAACCGAGGAAAGACACTTCGAGAAATTGGCACTTTGTTCATTTTAGTATGCATATAAATAGTTGGAAATTTTTATATAAAATTTATTGTCGGTATTTTTACTATAAAAATGTATTTACATACTTTCATAATGCCTTTTTTTTTTGGAGGGCGTAACTTTTGCCCGTAGCTGGGACCCTAACAGGTGTAACCACCTTAGGTTATGGTAGATCTAGGAACAACAGCAATTAAGATGTGGTTCCACGCTCCTCAAAACATTCAGTCTTCCGATCAGAGGCCTTGCTGCTGAATGTAGTTTGCCATCATACCCAGGACTATATTATTTTAAGCAATGAATTAATTTATAGAAAGCACAAGGCGATTTGAAATAGAAAAATGCTATCAAGGAGCTATAGAGGATGCTGAAATTCCTTGTAATATCAATTCTCCTATATGGTAGAAAATGTTGCACAATTTCCTCACAGATGACGAGGTGAGCTAATGGCTACCGACTTCATTCATTGAGAAAGCAGTTTTAATATTTCGTTACAAGTGTCGCGCCTTGTAAATGTTTAGAGATATTAGGTTAACGTTTTTGTTTTGTAGCAATGTGCTGTGCGGGCCGAAACAATGGCACTGTCTATTTTATATTCAATTACGATATTTCCTATACAAAATTTGTTAGAACTGATCCATAAGACAGTAAAGAAAGATATGAAACGAAGGTAACTGCAAAAGGAAAGAAAACAAAAGAGGATTGTCGAAGAAAAGCCGAAAGTAAAAGAAGGAAAAATAGAGAACAGAAGAAAGAAATGGATTTTATAATAGAAGAATGAAAGAAGAAGTTTCATTAAATGAAAGAAAAACATACCTTAAACACAAATGGCTTTATCAAATGATGTTTTTCCTTCATTAAAACGAAATAAAGAAAGAATGTTATACAGAAAAACGGAATAACAGACAGAAAGGAAGAACGAAACTGAACAAAAGAAGCGGGAGAAAATCTTACTGAAAGGGAACAGACGTTGGTAAATCGAAAATCCAAAAAGGAAAAAAAAAAAAAAAACTCTAAATGAAAACAAATGAAAATATGTCCAGGACAAAGTGGAAAAATAACCAGCTTGACAAGCTGGAGATTAGGTACATTGGTGTCGATATTTGCTGTTGACCAGCATTGGCTCATGTTATTGTCAGTATGAACGAAATCTGTGGTTCGCGGCGTGTTTAGGTACGGGACTGGGGCACTGGTAGCCGTGAGATAACTCGGCTTTGCAAGGAATTAAGACTACCGAGTATGATTTATGGCCTGGAATGCTTGATTTACATATATTTCAAATTAAATTAACGTTATGGCGGGTAAAAAAGTGTGTAAGTGATTGTGACCGTAGAAAGTATGATCTCTAACACTGGCAGGAATATACCGTTATCAAGGAAGATTAAAATTGACTCAGATCTTTTTTTTTTTTTTTACTATTTGTTTGTGGTCATCTTATTTTATTTGCTTTTATTTATTTATATCTTTGCGTGAAATAGTCTTTCGTAAGATCTGTCATGGCATGCTTTCGAAAGTCTGTTATTTCTATCTAATACATATGCGTGTAAATTTCTGTATGTCTCACTCGTAAGTAAATTAGCGATTTTGTGTTTGGGGCGGTAGAGCGCTTTCATATTTTATTAGTTTTGATATGTCAGTCCAGTCATGATAACAATATTATTTAGAAGCACACAGACATATTTTATCATGACTATGATAATGATGATGATCATCATCATCACACAAAAGCCTTTATCTTATACTTCGATGACGACCGTGAATAAAATATTCACTACTGTGTTCTATTAGCAAAAGCCTCTGTATCTTTTATCTTATTCCAGGTCTTTACTTTTAAGTTTTCTGCACAGTGGGCGGTAATCAAGCAACCTTTTGCTCCACCTGTTATCGCTCCGTCTTCTATATTTTCCCCACCCGTAGCACTATAAGTGATCATTTAATTGGGCATGGCAGCACAATCAATTTGCCGATGATATCCCTATCTATCTTCGATCAGTCTCGGCTTAAATATTTTGGTCTAGGAACTGACACTTTCATTACTTTTTCTACTTAACTTTGCAGGAGGAAAGCAGCAGCCTGTTCCGATCAGCACTACGAGCGATGCAACATATCTGACACATATCTATTTCCCACAATTTTTTTACAGATGAAGAAGCGATTTTCGGCAACAGAAATATGGTTCTACCGAGGAATAATGAGAAAACCATGGACAGAATTCTATAGACACTTATAGTAAGAACCAGAAAGAAACTGAAATTTCTAAGTCACATAAAGAGAAAAGAAGACATGGAAAATCTAGCACTCACAGGGATGCTGACGGTAAGAGAAGCCAACGAAACCAGTGAACGAGCTAATAAGCTTCTTTAAATGTTTGGCAGAACAGGGATTAAGAGAGATAGCAAAAAAGACAAACACTACTAAGTGTTACAATTGAAAAGAAGTTATGGGGATCCATAGTCACACAAATCTTTAAGAGAGACGGCACATTAATGAAGTAATAGTAGCAGCAGCATTTCCGTTTTCAATGTTAATGCACCTGAATAAATCAGAATGTTAACTTTAACTTCTATTTCGTCACTCGAGATTTGTAGATAACAGTCTTATTTTCCGATCCCGTCACTATTTCTGTATTCGGTCGCTAGAATGATCCTAGAAACAATATCTAACACCAAACCAGGAGATGTTCAAGGCCTACAAGATTCCATTTTTGTTGTTTAATCCTTTTAATATTTGGCATCATGATCTGCTATTTGATTCATTTCGTACTGTTATGGTATATATTCTCACTTTCATTTTTAGATTCTTTGTATTCGCCAAACATATGTAATGAGTCAAAGTCTTCAGAGTTTACTACCGATCCAAATGCCTTCTCAGAAGCAAGAAAAGATAAACAAAGTGGGTTCTAATGTCACTATTTTGATGAGTTGATTCATTGTTTATAGATATGTTCGAATGGATGCTGAGGGAGAAAAATAACTGAGTTCAATTTTATGAAGAATAACTTTAAACTCACCGGAATTTGGTGGCAAGAGGTGCTTTCATTTGGACCACTATACTCAGTTGTACTTAGATATCTATAGCAGTAAAACATTGCTACGACATTAACTTCGAATTTTACTGGATACTGTGTATTTGTGGCCTTGTGCCAGATGAATTTCATCATCATCATCATCATCATCATCATCATCGTCGTCATCATCGTCGTCATCATCATCATCATCGTCGTCATAACCAAATGTGGTATTAGGATCGTGCGCAGCTGAACACTTGATTAGCTTCCTTCATCTATCTCGACTTCCCTTCCAATTCCTGAGTCTATGAATGACGCTGTTAGATCAGAGGTATTTCCTCTCTCTGCCCTTTCGCCTAACCCCTGCCTTGAGTGGGAAGATGCGCTAGTATGGCATATCATCCATATCATTTCAACATTTACTGACAGTGGGGGATGTTTTCCAAACGGACTGATTCCTTTCTGATGTTGCCTGTCCATGCGTCATATGCGATGCGGTCAACGTAGGAGATGCCCCGAATGGTTTTGCAGCACCTCATTTCAGAAAACAGTTTTGTTAATATGCATAACCTATTTTCAATACGATAGCACATCCAGTTGTAGAACACTATAAAACATTGTAATATCTTTACAATCTCGTTCTTATTTCATGGTACGTAAGCCACAAGTTCTTAGCGAATGTCGTAGATTTTATAATGATGCACGAAAATGAAGATGTATTGAAATCTTAACATAGACAAATTTTAATTTAAGATGTCATATTATTTACAACATGCGTTATTAAGCGATTACACTTTTCATTTAAACTTGTGAAAAGCTGAGACGGACTGCTTATAAACTCGGTCACAAACATTTATGACCTAATCAAATTTTGGTTCAGCCTGTCATCTGACGATAGTAAAGAGTGAATTCACTACTTGCTCAGTGCCATTTTATAAATGATTGCTAAATAGTACATATATTTTAATCTTATGTGTAAGTAAGTAAACTTTTTTAATCACCAGTTCCCTCCGATCTTTGGGCTGGGATTAGTATCATATCTTCTCCTCAATGGTCTTCTTTTTCCCTATTCATGATTTCGTGTAAGGCGTGGCAAAACACGAGGCAGAGTTGGTCCTGAGGATTCAAAGCCTGAAGCAGCCAATATCCATTCGTCAAAACAGTAATGGTTCCAATATTCTGACGATGGTTATGGAGACTGAACACTGATAGTTCTTGCCTATCTAATGTCATGTAAAATCTGAAAAGAAAATAAAAGTAATTTTTCTTACGGGAAATCATTTTTTATTCACTTCCGAACTCCATCAAGATGTGCGGACGGTGCAATGAACAGCGGCCCGGAATGAGAAATCAGAGAGGCGACTTCAAATACTAGTCGAATTCCTTATATTTGCCTACGAGCAAATAAACTTAGAAAAAAGGTATGACTCCATCTCTTTTCGCCCAACTATGGTTTAAGTAGAATGACTTGTATCTCGTCGTTATTACATTTAAATTGTTAATGTAATATTCACTCGCCAGAAAATAATTAAAATAATTATCTTGAATATTGCTGTCATATCGGGTCTAGTACCTCCTACTATATATATATATATATATATATATATATATATATATATTGACAAAATCTGAAGAATGTTCTGTAATGTTACCGGTTCTGTCTTCCATTCGACTTAACAATTTCCCTTTCCCTCAGCCGTGATGTGACGCGGCTTCCCTCTTTCTTTTCTATAATCATTTTCACTGCAGTTCTAATCAGTTCTACGTCTTGGTACCACGACTCCATGAATTTAAACATAATACCAGATTGGCATGTTGGTCTCATCGTTTTACTGTTGAAATAGATGTAACCGTGGGTTCAATACTATTATTTTCTTTTTTTTAACACTTCCCACCCGTGGAAATATTTTCTGATTTCTTGCTTTACTTCCTCACACCATCTTCAAAAAATTAAATGCAATCTCAATCGCCATTTTTTCTTCCTGTAATATGCTCCTTAATTGTCTTTTTTTTACACTGAAATCTTCTAATTCTCTTTTCAATCCCCAGAATTCATGTGTGTTTTAGTGACATTATCACATGGCTTGAGGAGAAATGATCAAAAAATACACCCTTGTGCAAATCAATTGAAACAAAACGAACAATTCCATTATTATTTAGTTTTTTTTTCGTATTTTTCCAATGAAACAAGACCCAATGCACATGTTAGTACTTCGTATGTCCATTCCACGAAATCGTTCCTTGCAGGTTGACAACAGATTCTGGATTGCATTTAAATCAGGAGAGTTTTCATGCCAGTCTATAGTACTTTGATTTGCTTACTGGAAATGCTTGCCAGTGTGTTCATGCAATGTTACAATTTTCCTACGCTTCCTTGGAGTAACGTACATCGCAGACAATGGTCGTAGGACAACTAAACAACAGTTGAGACAATAGTCTCTGGGCATGATAACAATCTGACGCAATCACAGATGATACAATATTTTTAAAGGCCAAACAAATTTCATCATATACCCCGAAAATAGATTCATATTACTGCACAACACTGCAAAAGACCTTATCTGAGAAAAAATAGAAATCGATTACACCCTGTCATTCCACTAGGTTTCAAACTGACCGCATGGTGAAAGAAAAGAAACTAAAGCGGTTGTTTCAACTAATATGCATAGGGGTGTATATAAAGACCTATCAAACAAGTGTAATTTATTACTTAGACATAAAAAGAGGGTAATAACAACTAAAACCATAATATTAAAATTATCAAAAAAAAAATCCTATAATATTTTGCAATGACGACAAAAATATTAATATCTTAGTAACTGTAGTTCCAATATGTTCATATTAATTTTATTTCTCTTTAATACCATTTTATCCGTCGGCATTTTCTGGATATTTTTATTTGTTAGTTCTTTTTAAATAATGGAATACCAAGCACGTTAAGGTTGGATGTGCGTGTGGTGTAATGGAAAATGGTTCGATATTGTTAATCGGGGAGTAGAGTTCCAATTCTGGTTGCTTTTGTTTTGTTCCATTTCGCACAAATACTCTTGGTAAAGCTATGAGTTTACCTCTTCTACCCCAATCTATGAGTTAATTATTAAGACTTGTATCACTATATCATTATTATCTAAAAAAAAAGAAATAATTCTTACAATTTAAAAATATTTCCTGGCTTTAAATAACCTGCAATTGTTTCATAAGCCCTAGAAACGAATCAATCAATGGTTAAACAAATTTTCATGTACACTATTTACATTCTTCGGACTGTTGTCCTTATACTTATTGTTTCATTCAAGATGTTTCGTCTGTTGAACTCTTCGGACAACGTCTACGTGAATAGTGGAAATAGTTACAATAGCTCATCTAAGACATAATTATTTATCTGTTTGTTCTTTATAAACATCTTTTCATCTGTTCTTTCTAAATACCTTTTTATCTGTTCTTTCTAAATACCGTTTTATCGGTTTTTGTTTTATTTTCCTGAATACCGTTTTATTTGCCTATTTTTTCAAATACATGTTTGTATATGAGTGTATTTGATGGCTGAGAGAGTTTCGTATTGGCATCTGATATTTATCGTCGTACTTCTCGTCGAAATGAAATAAAATCCTCACGCTGATCTTCGAGATCAACTAAAACTGCTCAGCTGAAAGAATGGAGCAGTGTGATCTTCCCGCCTTCAAAGTAGTCAGTACGTCCATATACTTGTAAAATTACAATATCTATGCGATAGAAATACCAAGCTATCTACACTTATGTATGTAACTGACATTTTAATGTAACCACGTGATTAATATTCACGCTAATCAGATTTCAACCTCGTGACACTCAAGTACTATCGATTGTCTAATTTCATTTGATACGCGTTATTCTTGGCTCTGGTCCTGCCTTTCGTTTCCTCCATTTCTTCTTGAGATGATTTCTTCAAAAGTGCTGATTTTAGACTAACTTGTTTTCTTTGGCTAACATCTCGGCGCCCTCATCTTTTTTATCATTACCAGCATCATAAATTACTTTTCATTTCTCTTTCTTTCTGAAGGATTCTCCGTTTACTTCTCTCTTTTTTTTGTTTTCTTATTATCTTGAGGCTAGTTTAATTTTTTATACTTGCTTCTTCTAACTTTCCTTTCTACAATTTCTAGTTTCTTCTTTATGAATTCTTTACCTGGTCGTCTTCTTTCTCCCCCCCCCTTTTCTTTTTCTTTGCTTTTTCTCCTTTCTTCTTCTGTTCAGGTACTTCATATCATTTATTCTCTCACTCGTTTTCTTTCTTCCTTTCTCTCTTACCTGAAACTCTTTCGTCTTTAATCACTTAAATTAACCCTTTTTCTTTTAATGCCGCTTATATTTGTCTTTCTTCACCTCTTTTCTTTTTAATTTTCTCTTCGGTCACCCCTCCTTCATTATCCTTGTTCCCTTCTTTCTCATCTTCGTTTTTTTCTTCCTCCTCCTCTTTTGTCTCGACTTTCTTTTTTCTTATTTCTACTCACGCTCTTCGTGTTTATAATTTTCTTTTATTCCTGGCCCATCTCCTAATTTCCTTTTTCAAATAAATCTTTCCTCTTAATATCTAGCTTTTGTAAAGTCTTACTTAGTTTTGTCTTTACACGTCTTTCACTTGCTTATCTCACTTCTTCCTATTGTCTTCTTTCATTTTTTTTCAGTCTTTTTTAACTTTTTCCTTCCATTCTTTCTTTCTAGTCGATCTCTCATTTGAAATCTACATTCGTTTCTCCTTACTCTTCTTTATTCTTTACTCCCTACTCTAACTCTGGAATTATTCAACCCACCAGATAATCCTCTGGTTCACATAAAGATTAATAAATGTGGAATTAAATAATCGTGCCGTAGAGAAAATTACATAAAATATGGTAAACACCAAGCGGGGTGGAGTAAAAGTGAAGAAAAAAATTTCATCATTCCGGTGTTTGATTTGCCCACAGCAGCTCGCACCCGTCGGTTGCGCTAGCCTCGGTGCGAGCACCGATCCCTATCTCTGGTGCCACGAGAGGGCGCGGCCTCAGGCAGCTGTTCCCCAGGGCTGGGACCACTCAGTATAATTTTCTTCAATTGTAGCTCTGTCCTTTGACAAAGTAACCCCTGAGCGCACGCTGCCCAAAGACAGGTGTGCAACTGAGAGATGATAAGTAATGTGTTCGAAACTACTCGAAAGAGACGATATTTACTTGACCCCGCCCCCCTCGGTTGTGACACAAGGTGGGAATCCGAATGTTTTGCACTCGGGCCGCTGGTCTTACCTGGTCAGCCTCAGCTTCACTAGAGATTTCTTTCTTTCTTTTTTTTCCTTATTATGTTTTGTTTTCTTTCATTTTTCTCTTTTGTTGACCATTACTTAGTTTTCATAAATTTCTGTCTTCCTTCTTTTTTTCTTAACTATTTCTTTCCTAAGTAAAATATTCCATCTCATATTTTTCTTCCAAATTCAATACTTATATTTACTTTTCCAACATTTCTTATTTCTTTCTGAGTTTCAGTTTTCCTTCATCTGATTCATGCACCATTTCTTCAGCGTTCTTCTCTAATCCAATATTATCGCTCGAGTTTATTTCCTTCATTTTTAGAGAGTGTTTCATTCTTCAGCTCACAATTAAATATTTTTCCTCAGGGTTTTGTCTTTATCTTTTTTCCAATTTTCATTTTCAGACTTTGCTTTATAATTCAATATTTTTGCTCGAGATTTTTCCATCATCGATTTTCCAATTATAATGTTTCCGTCTTTTCTTCACACTGGTTATACAACGTTCTATCCTTTTCGTCATGTTTCCATTCCTTTCCTCTTATTTGCCTTTACAAATATTTTTTTATATTTCATTTTTCGCTTTCTTTTTCATTCTTTCTACTATTTGAATCAGTTGTGTCTGTCATACGTTTTTCTCTATTATTTGGCCCAACTTTCATTTTATTTCGTAGCCTCATTCATATATTTCTTAACTAAATTGTTATTTTTGCGTCGAATCTTCATATTGATTTCTTTTTATTTTAACATCTAATAAGACATTTTCATTTTAATCGACTTTACGGCAGTTTTTCTTGCTTTTTTATGGTTGGATTCTTTATTTATTATTGCGACAGATTTTGTTACTTAAGCGTTAATTTTAGTAGATATTCGTATTAGAGTCGACGTTCTCTATATTTATTAAACAGTAGATTTATTTATTTATTTATGTATTTATTTACAAAGACCGGTAAACAAAAATCGATACATATGCTCTTTCAGAAATAAACGGAGCGTCTACTCATATTCTAGTAGCAAATATAAAATGACAATTACATAATATATATGTATATATATATATATATATATATATATGTGTGTGTGTGTGTGTGTGTGTGTGTGTGTGTGTGTGTGTGTGTGTGTGTGTGTGTGTGTGAAACAGTTAATGGTCACAGTTGAAATAGAAAAGGAGACAATTGTGTTAAGAAGTGCACAGAACACGTAAAAAGAAGACAAATATTTACCATGCTGAGCATTTAAATAAAAAAAAGGAGGAGATCAGTCAAATACTCTGCCTTGGTTTCAATCGCCTGTGAATAGCGAAGAGTTGAAATCAAGGTAGCATGTTTAGCTGATCTGCAATTTTAAATATATATATATATATATATATATATATATATATATATATATATATATATATATATATATATATATATATAACAGATTAGGCAATACACACACACACACACACATATATATATATATATATATATATATATAGCAGATTTGACAATACACACATACACACATATATATATATATATATATATATATATATATATATATATATATACATATATAAATATATATATATATATATATATATAGCAGATTAGCCAATACGCACACACACACATATATATATACCAGATTAGCCAATACACGCACACACACACACACATATATATATATATATATATATATATATATATATATATTTGCTAATAAGAGAAAGAAGAAATGGAGTAAATGTCCACATTTCGTAGCATATACTTTTAAAAAAATGATCAATAAAAATTTATATATATATATATATATATATATATATATATATATATATATATATATATATATATATATATATATATATATATATATATATATATATATATGCGTCTCTTCTACTCAGATAGCTTCTTCTCTCGGACTTCCCGTCTGTGGAACTCCCTTACCCTTTACTTGCTTCCCCAATGATTATATTCTTCAAATATTCAAGTGTAATGTCAATCTACATCTGATCTTGTACCCCGTCCTCCTCTCTTTCCTTTGTTCAGACACGCCTCTTTACTCTTGTTCTTTATCCTCTGTAATCCCTTGCGAGCTAGTGACACTCCCGCCTTGCTTGAAATGAATTGCTTTAAAACAAATGAGACAATTTGGAAACACTTTAAAGTACGCGTGTACACGGCGTGATACTCGTTAAGTTTGGATTCTTCAGAATGAAAGACAATATATATGTTTAAAGAATATTCTTTTGTATATTTTAGGATTAGTGGCTAATACACTAAATTACCTCATCAAATCGAATGACCAGAACTCAGAACGTGTTTTTGTTTCTTTCATTCTGTTTATGTATTAGCACCGTTTAATTTTAAGTGATTCCACTATATTAGAACCGTTTTCGCCTGTTGGTTTTTCAATCTGTACATACTGCATCAATATATATACGAGATTCATTCAATAAATGAGTTGAAATTTTCGGTATAAAGACTTCTAATACAGATAGAAGCTTACTCTTTTTTTGGTTTTACTTCTTTTTCACATGGATTTAATTTCTTTTGCAGATTAAAAAAAACTTTGAGAGTTTTGGCGATTAACAAAGATGGCCGACCAAGAAGCATGCTCCAGGATTGAACAGTGGTCAGTTATCAAGTTTTTGGTTGCTGAAGGGTGCAAACCAGTTGGTATTCATAGGAGAATGTCAACTGTGTATGGTGCTACATGTTTCAGCCAAAAAAATGTCTACAAGTGGGGTAAATTGTTTAAAGAAGAACGGAGCAGTGTTTCTCTTTTCATATATTTAAACATGCAATGCCTAATATGATTGAATATGAGCCGTTCTCGGATGAAAATAAAGACGGAAATTTGACAACATTTGGATATTTTTTTAATAAGCTGTTCCTTGATCTAAGACATCATGATTTTACCACCTACATCTTCTATTCGACGACCGTTATCGTTGCATAGAATTCTTCCATATCAGCATAACAGAATATCATTTGTTATGGTGAATATCTTTGTTTAAATGAACATATAACCACTCTGAAGATGTCTCATGTTAGCCGAAGTCTTAGACAAAGGAACAGCTTAATAAAATATATCCCAATGTGGGACAAATTTTGTCTTTACTTTTGAGAACGTTTCATGATGAAACATAATAATTCATTGCCTGTTATATTAAGCAATAGATGTTTAAATAATGATCTGCTGCCCCAATACAATACACACACAGACACACACAGACACACACACACACACACACACACATATATATATATATATATATATATATATATATATATATATATATATATATATATATATATATATATATATATATATATATATATACATACAAATACACGCACGTATATATAGAAATAGTTTGTGCGCCGTATCCTATTTTATGTAGAGCGCAGATTGCTGGTGAACACCAAGATATCTGGGAGTGGGCTATAAATTGCTAGCGTGTAATTATAAACACGGAAAAAAATTGTAGCTAACGGAAGGTACACAAGTCGATACCCGATCAGTATCAGATGGGTATGATGTTCAAACACCCGAAACCCAAAATGAACCTCGGCTAAAACCATCACTGATGATGTTTAATAAAGCATCCAATAGATGTATTTTACGAAATACACACACACACACACACACACACACACACATATATATATATATATATATATATATATATATATATATATATATATATATATATTGACATATATAATTGGTACACAACGCCCCAGTCTAATAGGTTTTTTTTCCACGGGGATCTCTGATATTGCCATTTGATATTCGATAGGTGTCAGTCCCGGATTAGTAAATATCTTCCAATCTGTTCCTGATGTTATAGAAAATGATTTCAGATACTGCTCTGACTATTGTCTTCATTTTATTTTTATTGGTAGATAATTTCTACGGAAGAAATCTTCGAACATTGGCAGGTGTTTGATGAATTCTCTCTTTAGAATTTGATTAAGATATTTCCTATCTAGTTCATTTTTCTTTCTCGATAAACAATCAATTTACCGAATCAACGGATATAAAATCCACAAGAAAAATATATGAAGTATTCCTAGCTTGAAATGTTAATAGCGAATTATATATATGTCAATTCGTCTCTTTATCTATCTATTATTCCTCTAATATTTTTCTCTATCCCTCAATCTTCATATATATATATATATATATATATATATATAATTTCAAAATAAGGAAAGCAATAAAGCCACTAAGAGGCAAGGTCTTACTGGTTGTTAGAGAATATGAGAAGAAAAAACACTACTGAGGTAAAAGAACAATGAAATAACTTTAATTAATAAGGCAGAATATTTAAATTTTTGAAGATCATAGTTGACTAGGAAGTAAGAAGTCGGAAGAGATTTCCACACGCGAGAAGGGCGATAGTAAAAACTGTAATCATAGAAATTATGGTAAAATCTATGACAATAAATTATGAGAAATTGTCGCAAATCTAGTACTGCGCTTAAAATCATAAAGTCTTGGTACCATAGATGAAAAATAATCACAGTAATTACCCTTAGATTATTCATAGAACAGGTACAATTAAGAAACATTACGGTGGTTAAAACATGATTGAAGCCGAGATGCCATGTCAGGACCAATAAGATTGAAGATTATAAATTTGGTTTACCATGAATCTCAAAATGAATAACTGGAGTACCAATTCCAGATGTGGCAGTAATATTCAAAGCAAGAAAGAATGGTAGACATAAATATGTAAGAACAATTGTCTACCATAACAGAGGGAACTATCTTTCCTATCAGCACACCTAGCATTGATTCAATATAATATTTCCACTTCATGTCAGTGGAAGACGTTTTTCTGCGAGGGCGCAATGAGTCGCTGTCCTGGAGGTTAGCATCAGCCATACTGATGGAAAGGTTCCCTCAAACCATTAAACGAGGGCAATTTCGTTATGTCTGAGTTAATATTACCAAGGCATTCCTTGCCCCAGTTAACAAGAGATTGTAGGTCATTTTGCAGATCAGCTGCCATTTTGAGCCTATAAAAAAGATCAGACTAACTATTAAAACAAGTATAAATATTTGTGTCATCAGCATAGATACTAAGTTGAGAACAGATGACATTAGGCAGCAGGAAGGTCGTTGATGACAATTAGGAAAAACGTAGGCCCAAGGATATAGTCCTGGGTGGGGGGACACGTGCATTGATGCAAAAGAAGTGACAGGGTGTAATCGATTTCTATTTTTCCTCAGATTAGATCATTTGCAGTGGTGTGCAGTAATATGAATCTATTTTCGAGGTATATGATGAAATTTGTTTGAGCTTAAAAATATTGCGTCAACCGTGATTGCATCAGATTTTTATCACACCCGGACACTAGTGTCTGGACTATCGATTAGTTGTCCTATAGCCATTGTCTGCGATGGAAATTACTCCAAGGAAGCGTACGAAATTTGTAACGCTGCACAAAAACACTAGCAGGCATTCCAGTAAGGAAATCAAAGCACAAAGGAAAAGCGGTGGAGAGAAAAGAAGAAAATGGCGGGTGAAATAAAATAAAAAAAGAAAGGTGAGATAAAAAGGAAAAGGGGAGAAGTTAAAATAACATTAAACGAAAGTTATGAATTAAAGGGAAAGGAGGAGAGCTAAAACAGAAACAAAGCAGAGATAAACAGGGGAGAGTGGTAGGAGGGAAAAGAGAGATAAAAGGATAAATGGGGGAAGTGTAGTAGTAAAACAGAGGTAGGGGTAAAAACAAAAAAGGCGATATGAAAAGAGAAGATAATGCAAAATAGATAGCGAGGTAAAACGTAATAAACTGGAAGAATAAAAATTGGCAGACAGATAAATAGATAGATTGAGAGAGAAAGAAATAACATTTAAACGGGGAAAATAAAAAGAATAATGAACGTTGAGCTTATGGTAAATGATAGTGTTGACCATAAGAAGCGGGAAATTCTATAAATCCGTAACATTCGAAACAAAATGAAGAAAACACAGATGAAAATAAGACCTTCAAGCTAAACATATTACAAGAGTGTCACTGAGAGAGAGAGAGAGAGAGTGAAAGAGAGAGAGAGAGTTAGAACAAGAGTACAGTGAGAGAGAGACAAAGAGAGAGACGATAGATTACAACACAATCAGTGAGAGAGAAAGAGAGACTACTAGATTACAACAAAATCGATGAGAGAGAGAGAGAGAGAGAGTGAGAGAGACAATAGATTCTAAAAAATCGATGTCAAAACTAAAAATGTCTGACAGGGAGATTATTAAAAAAAAAATATATATTTATGGCGCGTTAGGTTCGCAAGCATTAGAATTGAGTAAGGAGTGAATATACACACACGTGCAAACAAACACAGACACACACACAAAACACACACACACACACATATATATATATATATATATATATATATATATATATATATATATATATCTATTAATTATTTCACCTCAAGCAAGGCAATAAAATATTGCTAGTATAACGCAAGTGGCTATTGAGTGTGAAAGACTACGAGAGGAAGAAAAAACATTTCAAAAAGAGAATAATAAAAGCGGAATTAAGGCAAAAACGATATCGGTTGATAGTGCATTTGAATTTTTTGAAAAATCAAAGTTGACTGGAAAATAAAAGTCCTAAACATGAGTTGCACTCAAACGAGTATCTGTTACCATAGAACTTTTGATTATATATTCTTTAATAGGAATAGATAGGATTTCATGTCGATCTGTCAGTACTCCTCCCCCTTCTCTTGAACATGATTAGACGCTCTTCCAATTTTTTCCTGTTTAGGAAGTGTTTCCCGGATCCTTTCCTTCTCTCTGGCTTTAATAGTAGTACTGCTTAGAATCTCTTGTGATGTGTGCGGTTTGTGACAACGTCTCTTCATACTGAAGGGACCGGGTTGGCAGTTTTCTGGCTGTTGTTCTCGATTGGCAGGTAAGGGCCTGTAATCTTGCGCAGCGTCTTGAGAGGCTGATCTGAACAGCATTTGCATAATATCGGAGTTCTTGCAGTGCCATGTCGTGCATGGATGGGTCTCCTTGCATACACTTCTGGTGGGCAACACCGAGGCCACATTATGTTGCAGTCTGCGTCTATTCATTTCTGCTCATGTCAAATATGATAACCGACTTCTACTCTTGCATTAGGCCTTTTCCTTACCAACATAACTCAACATAACCAGAAGTAATCCAAAATATAAACCCAAACATGTTAAAATCGCTTAAACCATTTAACATTTCCTTCTACAACATCAGTGTTATTCGTACCAACTTTAGAAGTGTGGAATCGATCCTTTTGTTAAGACTCCTGATATAGGACTAACCTTAACTCGTAAATCCTTTCCTCTGATTTCTCGATTCCTGGCTACCTTTCTCTCCTTAAAAAGTGTTCTAAAATCCATATTCATAGCCTGGGAGTTTATGTCCGCGATCTTCTTCCGCTGGCTAGGGAACTCTCTTTGGAATCTCCTGACTATTCGTATGTGTGTTTCCTCAATTTAGTAAGCTAGCTATCTCTTCTTTCTCTAATGTTCCCCTTCCTCTCAAGACTGTTGTGTACTCGATAGCATTTCCGATAGTATAGACAATGCCATCTCTCTACATCCGTTTGCAAACATATTCAGGTTCAGTGACTTTAAAGCCCACTATACCATGTGGCTTAAACACTAACTGAAGTAGCTGGCATCCAAAGCCTTATCTTTTCAATCACTCAATCCCATACGCAAAGTTGACTTTCCTACACGTTTCTCCAGTAACCCTAACGGCAACGCTCCCCTTTCGATCCCTGTTTCACCTCCATCTCTGATTCTTGTTGCGCTACGCAACTCTGGCCTCTTGGCAACTCTGGTCACGCGGTGGTGTGTTAACATCTCCTTCCAATCCCCCTATAGCCATGAACCTCCTACTAACTGAATATATTTCTGGTATCAACGCGTAGACTAGGATTCATTCCGTAATTTCCTTCGCGACAAACTGTCAAATGTGATTGTTAATTATCCCTTTCAAAAATGTGTCCCCTCCCCGGTAAAAGCCAGCATCGATGCTTTCATCCTAGCAAGAAAATAGCAAGTTAAATCGCGCTTATCTCCTGGGTTCTCACCTCCTTCTTTAGCCGATACAGCCCATAGGAATCACTTCTGTTTGTACCGGCGTGACATATCTGATTGTAACAGACGTATCGGCGCTATACGTACAAGCGTGTCCGCAATGAGGCAAAGTTACTGCTTGCTGATAGAATGAAACAACATATTGCATCTCGCAAGTTTGGTTCGAAAGATTATTGGCGGATCTGTAAAACTATACTGAACAGCAGCAAATATTCAATCACTCCTCTGTTCAATCAATTCGAAGTCCTAACATCCATCGCTGATAAGGCTGAATTCTTTGCTCAAAAATTTTCATCGAACTCAACAATCGACTCATCCGGATTATCCACATCTGATTTTCCCCTCAAGAACTGAGGCTCTACTGAGTAGATGTTATTAGAAATCATCTCTAAATTATGCACTCATAAAGTAAGTGCTGGTGACAGCCATAGTCCTAAAGAAAAGTGCCTCTGAGCTGGCTTCAGTTCTCTCCAAACTATTCAACTATTTCCTCGCGGATTCTTGATTTCCAGCCTGTTAGAAGTCTTCCTTTATCGTCCCTGTCTTTAAGAACTCTGGAGACCCTTCTGACCTAACTAACTACCGTTCTATCAGTCTCCTACCGCCTTTCCGCAATGGAAGCTTTAATCAATGCCAAAATGGTTAAACATCTTACCTCCTACGATCTACTCTCTGAAAAATAATATGGTTTCTGTTTGTCCGGTCTACCGCTGATGTGCCTACGGTCATAAATGTATATATATACAAAGCAGTTGATAATAACGTCAAATCTTGAGCAGTGACTCTAGATATATCGAAGGTTTTTAACAGGGTTTGGCATGCCAGCTTTCTACGTAAGCTTCAGGGATACGGTTTTATAAGACGATTATTTGATTTAATCCAATCATCCCGGTCAAACAGTAAAATGAAGGTCGTCCTGAACGGGTTCTCTTCTAGTTACTTTCATACGAACACTGGTGTTCCCCAAGACCTTATCCTTGGTCCTACACTGTTTCTGATCCTCATCAATTATCTTTCTAGTGCCATCAGTTCTCAAGGCATTTACTCAGACGACACTACAATTTACTCCTGTCTCAATAGTAAATCCGGCATTGCTGACAAAGTTGGTCTCTAAAAGGGCCTCCACTCTGTGGTTGACTGGGGCAGGAAATAGCTCGTAAATTTTAATGCATCCAAAACGAAACTGATCTCATTTACCCACCATAGAGAAACTCCCTGGCCTCCTATCAATATGCAATGTGATTAGTCCTGACTTGGTATCTCGACTTCAGTCATTTTCCCACAGACCTGATGTGGCTTTCCTCTGGCTTTTCTACAAATATTTTCATGGTATCTGCTCTGATGAGCTATTTTCACTGGTGCCGCGACTGCATAAATTTACTGCTAGGTTGCTATCCTCTGAGCGTTGACTTCAACGTTCACTTATATATATATATATATATATATATATATATATATATATATATATATATATATATATATATATGTGTGTGTATAAATATATATATATATATATATATATATATATATATATATATATATGCAACGAAACTTGTATATTCCAGTTTCATTGCTAATTCTTCCAGAAACTCAATTAGTCTGGTGTTTTTTCATGATATTAAACATTGCCCGGTCTACCGCTGATATACTTACGGACATAACTGAATATGTGTACCTAGTTCTTGATAACGGCGAAGCTCGAGCTGTTGCTCTAGATATATATCGAAGGCGTTTTAAAGAACTTGCCATGCCGGCCTCCTACGTAAGTTACAGGATATGGTATTACAGGTAGATCATTTGATTTAATCCAATCATCCCTGCCTAATCATTAAAATGAAATTGGTCCTGAACAGGTTCTCTTCCAGTTCCTTTCATACGAACACTGGTGTTCACCAAAAGCTCTATCTTTGGTCCTACACTGTTTCTGATCCTCATCAATGATCTTCCTGATGTCATCAGTTCTCAAGTAGGCATCCATGCAGACGACACTACCATTTACTCCTGTCTCAATAGTACATCTGGCATTGCTGACAAAGTTAATTTGTCCGTTGGTCTCGAAAAGGGCCTCCACTCTGTGGGTGACTGGGGCAAGAAATGGTTTGTAAATTTCAATGCATCCTAAACGAAATATCTCGCATTTACTCACCATCGAGAAACTTCTTTGCCTCTTATCAGCATGCTTGATGTTCAGCTTCACTGCACCTTCTTGGTCTCTCGTGTTCCACTGATTTGAGGTGGAACAACTTCATCGGATCAATAGCTTCATCTACCGTTGGTTCTCTTTGTTGTGCCAGAAGTTTTTTCTCGTCTGATTCCATCCGTCACATGTTCAAATCTACCATTCACCCATGGAATACCGTCGCCATGTATGGTATGATGCGCCGCTGTTCATTTCGAGGTTCTCGACAAATTCCGAAGACGGATATGCAATGTGATTGGTCCTGTTTTGGCATATCAACTCCAGTCAATTTCTCAAAGACGTGCTGTGGCTTCCCTTTGTCTTTTCTACAAATATTCTCATGGCAAGCTCTCTGACGTGCTACTTTCTCTGGTAACCCAACTATAGGAATTTAAGTGTGCTACTAGGTTGGCATCTCGGTCGTAACATTTTAATGACGAAATATTTAAATGTAACGGCCTCTTCTACTCCAACATCTTCTCTCCCAATTCCCGACAATGTTACTCAGTTACTCTTACTTGGTTCCCTGATAAGTATAATCTTCAAACATTTAAATGTAATGTCAATCGGCATCTTCTGATGCCTTAATTCCTGTTTTTCTTTTTATCCTTTCCTCAATCTCTCTTATACACATTAATTTCTCTTATTTCACTTTCCGTAATCCCTTTCGTAGTATTGGAGGTCCCGCCTTGATTGGGGTGAAATGCTTATAAAAAATATCTATTTCGAAAGTAAACTGTAATATTTCAAGTGTGTACATACAGATGTTGTGAAAGGTAACCATTTATAACTTTTGTTAATATCACCACAATTGCATGAAACAAAATATATAGTGATCCTTAAATTGGTAGAATTTAATTGCGAATTTCTGTTTATATTTCAGAAAGCCAAGTTTCGGCCTGAATGGCATAACCCCTGACACTACATGAACGTGATCAGCTAGCATCTCGTTACGAAATTTGTTAGTCCGTCGTACAGGTGCAGAAATGGTGGCGCAATGGTCAAGAATCTTGTGCTTCAGTAGATGACAAATCCTTCAGAAAATTTCATTCCAAGGTGATGAGTACGGGATATTTCGTAGATAACTACAGAAGCGGTGGTCTTTCAGAATCCAAATTGGAATGAAATGCGCAAAAGGTAGAATTTAAGCATTGTCCTGTTCTAGGATTATAAGAAAATAAAGCATTTTCTAAGAAAATCAAACAAAAATTAACATATATATATATATATATATATATATATATATATATATATATATATATATATATATGTGTGTGTGTGTGTGTGTGTGTGTGTGTGTGTGTGTGTAGGTGTGTGGGTGTAGGTGTGCGTGTGCGCGTACGCGCGTCTCTGTGTGTGTGTGCGTGTGTAAATATTCTCAGATGGACTGTATCAGTAGAAGACACAAAAATGAATGAAAAAGACATGAGGAAAAACTATATGACGGGTTTATCAGGAAGCTTTATATCATGTGCCTTCATAAAGTCCTTCAGTTCACGAAACACGTCAGCTAAGTATAGTTTTTCTCTTGAAATTTTTATTCATACAGACACAAACACAGAAATATACACACACACACACATACATACATACATACATACATACATATATATATATATATATATATATATATATATATATATATATATGTATTGTAATGAGAATTGTATTATTCCAACTTACGCTTCTTTCAATATATCATAATCGGTGATAAAAAATGTGTTACAAAGGACAATGTTCATCGCATAAGCTGTGGATTGATATCTCTCTCTCTCTCTCTCTCTCTATATATATATATATATATATATATAGATATCAATATTTCCTCGTCCGGGTTCGTGTTAATTAACATAGTGTGAGTCAGACACAGAGTCATTGAGTGAGTCAGGCAATCGTCCAGTCAGTCTGTGCGAGTCAGTCAGAGACAAGGTCGCGTCAGACGATTAATGTAAGACATTGGAATAGTGATACTGGTCGAGACAACATAGTTCTCTCTAACCTAACCTGATTGTTATTACTAACACTTCTACTTCCATTGTACATATTCTGTTTGTAATATATCTGTGTTATTCCATACGTGTGTTCGAGTTGCTCTTCATTGATTCTACCTTGGACCATCACCGTGCTACAAGGAACCTGGACCATAACACTGTCAATTTCGATCGTCAAAAAATTCAAATGCAATATAAAACGTTATAGTCTGTATTTCTCATTCATGTTCGTTGATAGTTGTCCCTCCTTAGTAATATTTTGTTTTTCTCGAGTTCTCTCCCGTTTTGTCTCATTGGCCCAGTTGCTTGTCTTTAGGTGGAATGATCAAAATACGTTCACAAACTTTGCGACCTGATTCCTCATTCCAAAACAAGGACAAATATCCGTATAAACATATGTCCGCTAATCTTTTTATTTATTTATTGAATATAAAGTTTACGGTAGACGGTGTTAAATGCACAATCGTTATTCCTCGATCTATAGGTTGTGGTGCCACGTATCACTCAAGAACGCGTCGATAAACAACAGTAAAGTTTGGATTATTCGGCTGTCTTCGGTCTGGAAACTCAATTTGATACAGTCGTGTAGGTTCGTGCCGATTACAATTCGCGCGACCGTATGTAAAAATCATATCTTTCTGCTCAAGACGTGCATATCCTATTATTATTACACGGAGCAATTTTCAGATAACTCGCTACTACACACGTTAAACGTTGAAGACAGACGAGTCGCAAATGTGCACGAATGACAAATGTAACCTAGTCCATATGGTAACACGGTGACAGCTACTGTAAACATTTTAAAACTTAATAAATATATAAATAGAAAACGAAGGATTTGTGGACATATGTTTATATGGACTTTTGTCCTTGTCTTAGCATGAGGAACCTGCCCCGAATTGTTGTAAAAGTACTTTTGATATATATATATATATATATATATATATATATATATATATATATATATATATATATATATATATATATATATATATATGCATATGTGTGTATGTGTATATATGTGTATGTGTGTAGATGTATGTGTATGTATATATGTAGATGTATGTGTATGTATATGTGTATATGTATATGTATGTATATATAGGTGTATATATGTGTATGTATGTGTATATATATGTGTGTGTGTATATATATATATATGTGTGTGTGTATATAAGTGTATATATGTGTGTATATATGTGTGTATGTATGTATGTATGTGTGTGTTTATCAACATGCGTATGTGTGTATGTATCAGTATATACATATATATGTGTGCGTGGGGGTGTATGTGTATGGATATATATATGTGTATATACATGTGTGTGCATGTGTGCGGATATGTGTATGTGTGTGTATGTGGATATATAGAATATTGTAGAGGAAGGACTTACAGTTCTGTTATTAATGTTTTACCCCATTTTCTGCTTTAATATTCTCCAGCTGGAATTGTGAGTTTAAAATTCTTTATAATATGGAGGTAAAATTTAAAAAAAAAAATTGATAATTTAATTTAAATTTAAATGTATTACCCTTTAATAATCATTATTGATGATAAAATATTTAAATTGGAAAGATTTTTTTGATATTTGAATACTAAAGTCATCACCTA
The DNA here is from genome assembly GCA_964036315.1 of Acanthosepion esculentum. Classification (NCBI taxonomy): domain Eukaryota; kingdom Metazoa; phylum Mollusca; class Cephalopoda; order Sepiida; family Sepiidae; genus Acanthosepion; species Acanthosepion esculentum. Next base: position 16,521,329 of record OZ038477.1, read on the forward strand.
ACATTAACTGTAAGATTTTTTTAGGGAAATTCTAAGTACACATATATACATATATGTGTAAGCATGCGTAAACATTTAAAAAGATATATGTAGGTATTAATACATGAAATTACCCGTGTATATCGGTACATGTGTATATGTATGAGTGACTGCACATGTAAAGGAACGTATGTATATGTGAAACTTGCATGGGTGTGTATACAATATATGACAGCAAGATCTCTAATATTAACTTCAAAATTCACTCCATATTAACTTAAAAATTAAACTTTAAGTAAAAGAAATTACCCATCTAAAAACAGTCACGAATTAAATTCATGAATACAATTTAAACTGAGATGTCACCTTAATCATCAATTACAACTAGAAGTAAACTTATATTTTAAAATAAAATTTTATTCTTTTAATTTACATTCTATGAATATTTTTCTAAACGACTATTTCATATTAAATCCCCACCAAAATTTTTGTAATAAAATTTTAAAAAAAATTAAATCGCTAACAAACATCAAATTAAATTCCTTTTAGACTGTTTAAACATTTAAACTTATATCAGACATTATAATATTTATAAACCCCCAAAATAACACTTTCAAAGTAAAGCAAAACGACAGCATCTATTTCGTTCAATCCAAAGAAATTCAGTGACACCTTCTCTCATGAATTCCTTCTCTCTTTTTCTTTTTAGGTGTTTTTTTGTCTTTCCCCCGTCTATATCAACATATAACTTCCGTTAAGTTAACCGATTAAATGTGTCAATGTCTGGACCTCCTCACGTAATATTAAAATGAAAGAATAAAAATATTAAATTACATCTCACTCAATCATGTCTCTCCCCCCTCACTTCGTTAATTTACATATGCGTAATACTGCCCGTCAAAAGTGTGTAAGTTTCTTTTCATTTTTCGTTTCAACAGTTGGAAGTAAAGTCTGATGATCCGCAGTCCTTTAAAAGGGCTGTGGTGAAATAATTTATTACATGGAACCTTAAAGTAGTCTGTCTTTATTTAAATATATATATATATATATATATATATATATATATATATATATATATATATATATATATATATATATATATATACTGCGTTTCAAATTATTAACGAGGTCACACTTTTCCATCCTATCCGAAAACTACTGGTTGGAATTTAACAAAATTATCTGAGTAAGAAGACGACACTTATGCACACGACCTTCTTAAAAATTGTAAGATTCTAGAAAAAGGAACACAAGTTACGGCCTTTTACTTAAAAATTAGTGTGTCAAATTATTAGCGAGTCGTAATAAAAAATCTTGAAAAAAAAACGAAAATAACACTGTAATTGCTTCCTTTACATATTTTTATGCATACATACAGTAACTAAGATGAAATTAAATGGAAATAAAAAAGTAAAAAGACTTCAAAAAGGATAGTGGATTTGGTTGATATTAGATATGCGATCCTTTTCTTAAATGACTTGGAAAAGCGCTGGTCAATCGAACATGTCAATTTTTGGATCACCTCTGATGTAATTACACGTGATACGATGACTATTTCCTGTAATAAATCGTCCTTGCTTCTAAATTGGTATCCGTTCTCATAAACACATCCCCCTTCAAAATGCAATGGGACATTATCATGCACAATACGATGATTCTCCTGAAGGTGAGTCTTTACTTTTTTATCCAAGATTCCAGGTGCTCTCTGAGGTAAGCTATATAAGTATCTGCGTACCGTCAGGCACTCTCCACGGACCAACCATGATACTTCCAATAATATCAACCCAAATCATGATACCTTGTAGGCGTGTCAGGCGTCGATGACGATCTTGTCCATTTAAAACCCAACATTTTCTCCAACCTGCTGGGCCATCATCTGTGAACAGAACTTTCGAGAAATCGACTTTCAGGTTCTCCTTTGCCCATTTCAAACGCATTTGTGCGTGTACTTTTCTCCATCAATACATTGTCACTAGTCCCGACATTTTTTCGAAGACGATAGCGAGTACTTCTGGACACTGTTGCTTCTCCAGTGCTCCTGAAGAGAGCTCTACTGGTTAAACCTGGGTTATTTACATTTTCACAGTCCATTCGTGTAAAAGGACACCGGGAAACAACCCTCGAGTGACTCTTAGCGGCCATCTTACCTATCTTCGTAGTAGCTGCGACAAAAATTTTCAGAGTTTAGCGATAACTTCCAGCTATTTTGGATATTTCTAATGTAGATTTGCCTTTGGAATGTTCAAATGTTATGATATCTTTCTCAGAAGGGGTTAAGTAACATTTCTGACCCATAATTGCACGCTTATAATGGCATTAGTTTATAGTCTGGGGCACTTCGATATTGTGTTAATATTGCAAATGGCCACCGTTTTTTCCTGCTCCGTAGAACCGCGCATATACCTATTTCCATTATACTGTGAAAATTTCATTAAATTCCGAGTGATTGTTTTTGAACAAAATGAAAAATATGTCACCCCGTTAATATTTTGAAACGCAGTGTATCTCTCTCTCTATCTCTATCTCTCTATCTATCTATCTGTATATATATATATATATGTGTGTGTGTGTGTGTGTGTGTGTGTGTGTGTGTGTGTGCATGCCAGCTAGCTTTAATAAATATCAGCTTGATTTTTGTGAGAGGGTTTTTAGGTGGAACAGAGAATTAAGAATATCTATGATGCTTATCATGTTCTTTGGGAAATCTTTTCCAAAATGTTTTTCTTTTAAAATATCGTTTTAAACGGCAATTCCTTGTCAATTTCTAACATCATATTTTATATATTTCAGGAGAATAACAAGTCATTTAACAAGTTTGCTTTGTTTGAAAAGAGAAAGGGAAAATTAAATTGTTTGCCCTACATTGTGGACTCTAGGACACCTCGACGTGGTGGAATGATCAGCAAGCTCGTCTCGCTAGAAAAATTACGACTGAGAAGTGAGTTCGATCCTCGCCTGGTTCCCAATACTTATGAATCCTGATCAGATTAAGATTGAATTTTGCTCGTGTAGTGCAACCGACATATCGCTGCTTGGGCGATATTCCCTAAATATTCACAAGAACATTAAACGTACTCACACCGAAATCAAACACATTTTAAAAATTCTCCACCATTCATTTTTCTTACGATTAATTGTCTATTATTGCATGTGTGTGTATGTGATTAGTGTAACTGTTAGGGTCTAGAAACGGATGTTCGAATTCCACTGATACTCTTGCATTCCCTTTAGTACAAATAAACTTGAGAAAGTTGGATGGATTTCATTCCCAAGCAGTTATCGGTTGATGCGAGGCGCAGAGTTGAATCTCTCCTGTCTTTGTAACCATATTAGGACAAGGAAATATCTTGATGCAAAACTGAGGAGAATTGTTTGTTACTTCACTTTTCGTCATTTAAATTTGATCAGTTCTTTCGAAAGTTGTACTTCTTTCTGAATAATCCTGCGCTGTAACAATAAAATCTCGTGTGTTGTTATCCCGTCGGTTCTGGTTTAAAAGACTTGAGCATTTAGGTCATAATAATCCGAAAACTACGAGAGATTCTTTTCCGATGTAGGACGGCCCTTAATAATTATGTATAACTCAAGACTACAATGTTAAAATAAAACAGTATTTACTTACAACCGCAAATAAATACTTAACAAGAACAAATAAATAAAAGCCAAACAAAGATAATTAACCATCTCAAAGCCCCCGGGCTTGATCACGCTATCTTGGCCTTTAGGCTAAGATCACGGTGTAGTATCTGTTCTCAGATTACTCACTGGACGATCGCCTATGGGGCTGAGATTCGATCTCTGATACAGGCCGGTCGCAGGGATTCGTCCCTGCGCTGGTAGTATCGCAGCTACGTCTAGCTATGACCAGCTAAGACCAGCTAAAGACCAGCTAAGACTAGCTATGACCAGCTAAAGACCAGTTTGGACAAGCTAAGACCAGTTAAAGCCAAAGTACTGTGGCCCGGGTGAAAACTCGGGTCCACTCCCCCTCCCTTCCCACATTAAAAACCGACCTTGTGTCACAACCTGGCCCTGTGGGAGATCAAGTAGATACCTAGTATCTGTTCTCAGATTACTCGCTGAATGATCGCCTTTAGGCTGGGATTGCTCACTGATACAGGCCGGTCGCAGGTATTCGTCCCTGCGCTGGTAGTATCGCGGCTGGATCTTTAGCTATGACCAGTTTTGACCAGCTCTGACCATCTTGGACCAGCTAGGACCAGCTAATGACCAGTGGCCTGGGTGGAAGCGCCCGGGCCTATCCCCACTCCCCTTTTCCCACATTAAACCCCGGCCTTGTGCCACATCTTGACCTTGTGGGAGGTCAGTAAATACCATCTGAAAGAATAACTTGTTTGCAGCGGCTCGGCTTAACGTCCGGTAAACCCTAAATCAAAACTCTAATTCGACTGAATAGTTCCAATCAATAGTCTCTCAATAATCACTCAGTAATCACTGCAGTCAGTAGCCTGATTTCGCTATTTATATACCTGGCGGAAAATATATATTCATAAATCCAGAGTGTAAAAAATGCAACAAAAGAAAATTTATGGGTGCAAAGTAAAAAAAAAAAATGAAGAAAAGGACAAATAACCACGACATTCTACACGGATGCATGGGCACACGTGTACGAATGCACACACGGACACATACACTAGAAAAAATAGAAAACAAACTTGCACCAATGAAAAGTGCATATAAAACATCAAGAAGTATGAAGAGTCATTTACTGATACCTCTTGACCAGTGGGAGGAGTGATTGTAAGAGGGTCCGTCTACGAAAATCTGTGCAATGAAATGACAAACCTTTTCTTACATTATATATATACATATATATATATATATATATATATATATATATATATATATATATATATATATATATATATATATATATATTATATGATTATTTTTTAAAAATATGATTCCTTCGGTACATAAGAGTTGTCATGTTTCAAAAACAGGAGCTAAAAACTTCAATATAATTATTAAAATTAAATTGAATTAAAGTATCAATCTCTGTTTCATCTTCAAGCGAAATTTTTGCAATAATTAATCTTGAAATTTTTGTGTCTTAGAAGCATATTCATTCGTGAAATGAATTACTATGGAAACGGCTAGATTTAAATGAGGTGCGTAAGCGTTAACAATTTGTACCAACATATCAGTTACTTTCGGAAAGGGGGCCAGGCAAGGTAGGGTTCGGGTGTTCAGTTATATGGATATGAGTCTGTGACCCTGGGTTTCAGTCATTTGCGATCATCAGACAAACTGTTTTATTTTTAAAATTTGGTCTATTTATGCTTGTTTGACTATGTTTGGTGGTGGGAGAGGGAATCTACTTCTGTATTTGCTTGGGGTGACACTCTCATACACATAGACACATATATGCATGCGTACGCATTTTAGTCCAATATATATATATATATATATATATATATATATATATAGATAGATAGATAGATAGATAGATAGATAGATATCTATAGATATATATATATCAAGTATGTAGTGCAGTTCAATTTACATGACATGAATCATTCATACAAAAAACAGATATTGAAGTTAATGTCATTTATTAAATTTGTTTGCGAAGATGTATTCTCGCCATTTATATCATTAACTTCAATATCTGTTTTTTGTATGAATGATTCATGTAATATATTCATGTAACACACACACACACACACACACACACACATATATATATATATATATATATATATATATATATATATATATATTATGCATGTCACCCCAAGCATGGCGGAAGTGCCACTAGCACGCAAGGGGTTACAGATAATGGGAGCAAGTTAAAGAGGCGTGATGGGGAATTACATCCTGTCATCTGACGATGTTGATTGACATTACAGTTGAATAATCGAAGATTATAGCTATCAGGGAAGCAACTAAGTGGAAAGGAGTTCCACAGACGGGAAGTGCGAGACATGATGCTATTGGCGTAGAAAAGACGGCTGCATTTAACTGCTTCGAAAGCGGGAGACCGAGATGCCAGCCAAGTGGCACGTTTAAATTGATGCAGTTTGGGAACAAGCGAAAGTAGCTCGTCGGAGCAGTTTGCCACAAAGTATATGTAGAAAAGACAGAAGGAAACGACAGCACGTCTCTGAGCGAGCGACTGTAAACGAGATGCCATTCACACACACACACACACACACACATCTATCTATCTATCTATCTATCTATCTATCTATCTATATATATATATATATATATATATATATATATATGTATGTCTGTCTGTCTGTGTATGTCTGAGAGAGAGTGAGTGAGAGAGTGTGAGTGAGTTATTATTATTAAATGAATAAAAATAGAAGTTTAATAAATTTAGCGTATCGTTTTTATTACTGCTTCGTCAGAATTTGTGGGTAAATGAAGGGATGCGGAGTAAGTTTTTTTTATTTCGAATTCTTTGTCGTTTTGCCTTGTTGCATAGCAGAGTCTAGAATGATGACCTGAAAGTGCCTATAAATCAGTGTGTCATCTAATTGGATCGCAATGCATATCAACGTTCATGAAATATGTTAAATGTTCATGACGACCAAACAGTGAATGTGAGCACAGTCATTGAATAATAATATTCAGTAATATTGGCAGCAGTTGGTGAGACAAGATACGTTTTTGCTTGCTGTTTTTTTTTTAACATAGCAAGCGGTTTTGACTATATGGGGAAATAATGTGTGTAGCTGAATGTTTTCTTTGTCCAACGGTGTTATACAACTGTTATCTCTTACAGTTTCCTGGAAATAAGTAAGGGTCATTTCTTTATGAGCAACCCTCGTATAATCAACGATTGTCGTGCAATCAGAGTATATAAGTTTGATCTGAAAACAAATTGAACTTATTAAAAAAAAAATGCAAAAAATTGGAATAATATATGAAGATATGAAAGAACAGTATTCAGTCGGAATACATTTGGCAGCCGAAAGCAGGTTTCGATTGCTTTCTTAATTAAGCGAATTCTAATTTCGGAAACGCGCAATTAATTAATCGCTAATTAATTATGCAACGAGGGGTATGTCGCTGGCGACAGCATATATATATTAATAGGTGTAGAGAGGAAGAAAAAAATGGGGAGACAGACTAGAAACATGATATGAAGAGATAAGTAGAAAAAAAAGTATTGATTTCGGATAGTAGTTGGAAGAATAAAGTAAAGATATATGAAGATAGAATTTACAAATGATATGAAGAGAGACAGAAGAGTTTCTAGGCGATTTTCAAAAGGAAAGAGATTATGTCTGTCTAAGTTCGAGAAGGTGGGGGATAAAAATGTAAGTGAAACACAGTGGTAGGATGGGCGTGACAAATCGAAAGACGGACTATAGACATATTGCAACGAGAAAGAGAAAGAGAAAGATAAAGAGAAAGAGAATGAGAAAGAAAAATGTGAAAAAAAATGAAAAAGAAAAAGGCGAAAGAAAAAGGAAAAAGTGAAAGAAAAGGCAAAAGAGAAAGAAAAAAAGAAAGGGAAAGAAAAGGCGAACGAGAAAGAAAAAGGCGAAAGAAAAATTGACAGAAAAATAATATGAAATATTATAAAAAAGAGAGAAAAAAGTTGTGCATTGTACACATGAGTATATAGATAAAATGGGAGAGAGAGAGAGAGAGAGAGAAAGTGTGTGTATATACAGTAGGAATGACCAAACTGATGACGCAGAGAGAGTGTGATGGTTGACAGACAGAGAGAGAGAGAGAGAGAGAGAGAGAGAGACAGAGAAGAAGGAAATAAGAGAGTAATGCAGCAAGGCGAGAATATGATATAAAACGGACTTTAAATAAAAGTTTGTGAAATAATATTTGACGAGAGATTAAAGAGAAATGCGAAGAATAAAAGTCTGTAAATTATATGAGAACAAAAAACAGAGTTGGGTGGATTTTACGAAATATCAGGACTTGTTGGGTTATTTAATACCGAAATCTTTTTATTGTAGGTAATTGTCGGATTTATACTTCAGTCTATAGGTATGCATTAGTTCTGATTATATTCGAGTCTACACGTATATTTTGCCCAGGATTTTGCTTTCATCGAGACGTAAATATTTGTTGAGCTTATATTTGAATATATAGGTAAAGATAGTTCAGTCTTATACGTGAGTCTTTAGATAAAATCTGGTAAGGTTAATTATTACTTGAGTCTATAGGTAAAGCCTGGTCGGGTTAATAATTGAAACTATAGGTAAAATATAGTTAGGCTAATACTAGAGTCTATAGGTAAAATCTGGCTGCGTTACTAATTGAGTCTATAGGTAAAATCCGGTCGGGATAATACTTGAGTCCATAGGTAAAATCTACTCGGGTTAATAATCGAGCCTATATGGAAAATATAGTTGGGTTAATACTTGGGTCTATCAGTAAAATTTGACAGGCTTAAAACTAGAGTCTGTAGGGAAAATCTGGTGGGTTAATACTTGGGTCTATAGGTCAACTGTGGTTGAGTTAATATTTAGTCTACAAATTAAACTGGTAGGATTAATACTAGAGTATATGGTTAAAATCTGGCCGGGTTAATACTTAGGTTTATAAGAAAATTATGTTTGTTTTTATACTTCAATTCATAGGTAAACATTAGTGGTTTTTATACTTAATACTAACGGAAGTTTTGATTACGTTTATATGTGATTCTGCAGGCATACATCCGAAAGATGGTTAGTTTTAAATTTGGGTCATACGCTTCTGCAGTGGGGAGTGCAATCTGTCTGTTGTAATCCACACGAGCAGGAGAAAGAAAGATAGGATGAAAAGAGAAAAATTAAAAAAGAAGAGAAAAGAAGAGATAAATAAGGAAGAGAATGATAAAGCAGAGAGAGCTAAACGAAAGAGAGAAAAGAGAAAGAAGAGAGAAGATGAATAAAAATACAAATATGAAGATATATATTATTGGATACAAAGTAAAAAGAGAATGGGAGAAAATGAATAAACGGATAGACTGAAGAGAGGGTAAAGGACGGATAGACTATTAGAAGAGAGTGAGGGAACAACATTAAAACAACGATAAAGAAGGGTAATACTGAAAAAGGGAGAGGTAAAGAAAAGTGAGATAAATAGTGTTTATGAGTAATAGGAGGAGAGACAAAAATATGTATAGGAGTTTGCAGTGAAAATGTAAAGAGAAAAGACAAAAGATAAATATATATATATATATATATATATATATATATATATATATATATATATATGTGTGTGTGTGTGTGTGTATATATATATATATGTATGTGTGTGTATGTATATTGTAAATTAACTGATTTGAAATATTATAATATTTATGCTCTGTAAATTTACATTGAGCACTGTTTTGTAAAAATAAAAAAAAATATCAATAAGAACACTTACTGTTCTTTCTTTATATATACACACACATATATATATATATATATATACACACACACACACACAGAGATAAAATGTGAGAGAGACGCAGTTAGAAGTTTTTGTCTCTTCAGATAATAAGGTTTTATTCGGAATGGTAAGGTTTAAACCAGGATCTTCTCAATTTACACGTCAATGGCTCTATACTATCTTCCTTTCTATATTTTCTTTGATTTTAACTGGTATTGTACTTAGCCAAATGTGACAAATATAAAAACTTCATAGAGAATTAAAATATCGTTAGATAATTTCAGGTATCACACTGGTTCATTAAGTCAGTGTTCAATCCCAGGTAGCGACCAGATAAACGAATCGTGATTTTTAATGCTAGTAGACGCTACACACTTAGAAGATTTTTGCAATAAAATGACCTCGCTTTACACTAAGCTAATTTTAGTAAATATATATAAATTAACTGAATTCTTAAATTATGCCATGAACTATTTTGTTATTTTTGTCGGTGGCAGAGATATTTATATGTTTTTAACGGACAGTAAAAGTCGCTATTCAGTTCCATCTAAAATTGAAATTAAGATTTCTGTTTTACAATAGCGAGGATGTTCCATATTCTTAAATCTGCCTTACACGCTCATTCTTTTTTTAAAGCAAAGCTTAGCGAATTTTTAACAAACACAGTTTATTTTGTGTTTATTCAAAAGTCATCGTGCTCATCAAAATCCTTATTTCCTTTTTTTACACTAGTCGGACTATTGTCCTCATCTTTTTCGCCATATTTATTACAACGTTTCGGTCGTTGTACGCTCAGGCCTTCTTCAGGTGATTGGAATGTGGAACTGAACCCTTTATTTCGCTTACTCGGGTAGACTGTTCTAGTTCCACGTGCCATGTCTAATGGATGTCAGTTATCAGTTATCTCCTGTTAATTCTCCATGTTTTCCACCGCCTTAACCAGGACCCAAAGAGTGTGAGTTCAATACCTGGTTAATGCGGTGGAGAACTTGGAGAGGTGAATTAACAGGAGGTAACCGATTACTGACATCCATTAGACATGACATCCATTAGACTGGCATTCTAGAATACGAGTGACCGCGACATTTACATTACTATTACATCTCAAAACTACATCTAAACTAGTTATACCGGGGAGTTACACGTGACGACGTTTTGAGTGTAAGTACTGGGCAGTACTAATTAAGAAACACACTAGACATGACCAGCGGAACGAGAAGAATCTACCCCTGTAGATTAAATATAGGTTTTCAGTTCTAAATTCCCTGAACGCTAATTGGATTGACAGCTAAGGAAGGGCAAAACAGCCAAAATATTTGTGATAACAACAAAGATGGAAACTATAGTCATTACAGTGAAACGTTCAAGAAACTGATTAATCTTTATCCATGAAGTAAACGCACGATATACCGAGAGTAACACCAAAATTGTCTAAATTGTGTAACAGCAAAATTGTCCAATTGTTAGATTAAGCTCTGAGACGTTTTAACTTAGAAATCATTAAAGAAATCCTACTGGAATTCTGTGAGGTTTTTATAGCACTATTGGACGCTACTTTGAACAATAAGGATGTATAATTACTCTCTAAGTTTAACAAAAGAATCTTGCTGACTCCATCATGAACAAGAACGGCAAGTTCAGCATTAATCATGACTAAGGATCGGAAGCTCATCAAGGATTGAAATAAAGTTCATATATATATATATATATATATATATATATATATATATATATATATATATATATATATATATATATTATAACATAAATATGTTATAAAATCACTACAAAAATAGCCATTTTGTTTCAACACTTCCGTGTCTTTTCAAGTGATAGTGTTGAATGTAGAATAAATGTTTTTTTAAAATAAAAACAGTTCCAAATTCCTTAACGGCCCTTCTCTAGGGGTGAGTGCAGTAGTATAATTCCGAATGACCAATCAGAACGCGAGTATATGGTGATTCAAAGAGCCTGACCACGAAGCAAGGTTATCGCTGGGGGTGTGAGGGGGGATAGAGGGATATGGTTGAGCTAGACATGACACTTCAACTCCTTCGTCCACAAATTCTTTTGAGGGAAACCAGGGAACGACTCTTGACCTGTCAACGGAATCGGTGGGAGGGTGATAGGTCAAAAAGACACAGATTAGAAAGAGAGGGCTAATGTACTTATTGTGGGTGGTCATTAGTTTTCTTTTGAATGGACGTTGTTTTTTCCTATTTATCTATACAACTACCTACTTACACACACACATCCACGCATGCATACATATACGTACATGTGAGGGGGGTAGAGGGATATATATATATATATATATATATATATATATATATATATATATATATATATATATATATATATACCCAAGTATAGGATTGGTATATATGGAATAAATTTATCGATGTCTATGTGTAGGGAAAGTGCATGCAAGGTTTGGTTATGTGTGTGTGTGTTCGTTTTTTTTTTTTTATCAAGGGTCGTGTCTCGTCACCGTTTATTGTGTGTGTATATATCTAAATATGTCTGGGCGCTTATGTATTATAACCTGAGTCTGTTTGGATTGTAGGACGTGAGAGGCGATCATCATAGTTACACTTGGTGTATAGATTTTTGTCTAGAACTATCAACATCATTTTTTAACGTAATTTCATTGAAAAAATAAATTAAATAACATATATATTTTTTATTTTCTCCTCAGTAATTCTATAATTTTAAACTTAATTGAGATTAGATTTAGATTTTTAAATGGGTAATTTTTTATTTTTTATTTTAATTTCAAATGTTATCATATAATTTAATACTTATTAGTTAGGACATATTCTAATTTACTAGAACCCCAACTTTAAAGCTTTTAATATCTATGATAACCTTGCTTCGTTGTCAATTTTTTTGAATTCTCATATACTTGTATTTTGATTGGTCATTCTAGCTTATGTAACAGCGTTTACCCCTAGCGAAGGATCGTTAATTAATTTGAAACTTTCAAAAAACCATTTATTCTACATTCAACATCATCACTTGATAAGACACCGGACGTGTTGAAACAAAATGGCTATTTTTGTAGTGATTTTATAACATATTTATGTTATAATTTTTAAATAAATAATTATATATATATATATATATATATATATATATATATATATATATATATATATATATATATTATTCCAGGATCATTTTCCAACTTATTGAAGATGATATCGCCCTCTCTAACCTTCTAACTTTCTGTCCTTGAGTAACAATACGCTTCACAGGTCACGTACAATTATATTTTCAATATTATTTTCGCTGCTCTTTGGACAGCCATAGCTGGTACGACTCTTTCACGTGTCAAGCGTTTTATGGATTGCGTTGAATCTTTTCTAATTGATCTTTTTTTTTTAAATTATGATAGTTCTTCCTGTTGTGACCTCCTGATTCAGCTTAACTCTCTACTCCTCGCTCTTTTTAAAAATGATTCACCGTTCTCTTGATGGTACTTGAATAAAGGTTATGATGGAAGACAGAGTTTGAATGTTGTTACCATTGATAGAGGCCTGAATGATCTTTTTCCCGTTCACCATTGCTCATTTGGGAAGACAGTGGGTCTGATACGAAACAATTTGAAACTGCTCTTTTTTTACCTGTCTATATTTCTGAGGGGATGTCTTATGTACACTATTTAAAGTGTTCGGACTATCATCCTCATATTTGATGCTATATTTACCAGAACGTTTCGGCCATTTTACGCTCCGGCCATCTTTAGTCTACTCCAGGGCGTGAAATAAAGGATTCAGTTCGACATTCCAACCACCTGAAGAAGATCGAAGCTTACACCGGCCAAAACGTTGTGGCAAATTTGGCAACAAAGATTAGGATGATAGACCGAACAATGTAAATAATGTGTTCTTTTTTTGGCTGAATAATTCAAAGGGTTTTTCAGTGATTCTATCGACAAATGGTGTTAAGACCTCTTATCTGAAAACTTGGAAAAAAAGAAACTCAGATTAGTGTTTCTGTAGATATTACACATTTTGTGGGATAGATAATTATGCTGTTACACGATTTGAACAATTTTGCTGTTACACCCGATAAATATTATTTTTGTTTGTTTTAAGAAAATAATTAGTTAGTTTTGAATAACTTCCCAAATTACTTGTTTCACGAGTAACTTTGTTTCTTCAGATATTTTAACAATATTTTACTAATTATTTGTGCTTCATGAAAATAGCTGAAAAGGAGGAAATTCATATGAAGACTGCATGAATAAATAAATATAATAGTTAATTTTATTTGAATTAAAACCGAAACTATTTCTAAAGCAACACATAACTACGTCTATTTTTCAGGATACGGAAATAGAGAGTATATTTAAGAAAGTTTTCATTTTCATTTAGATTTAAATCATCACCTATATTTTTATTACCAGTAATCGGCCACTATTAACTCTTCTTCAGATATCTGTCGAACCGGATTTGGAATAGCATACAACACAGATTTTCGGCACAGTTGAATGTTGATGTCGGTAAATGTCCGCCGGGTTAACACACATTTTCACTATAAAAATCTAGCGAGAGAGACTATTTATTCTCATGTCATCTTCAGTATAAAGGCACAGCCTCAACACGCTATTATTGCTACTGGGTATTTCCGTAGGAAGTAGGTTTATTTCTTCTTCTTCTCACGGTGTCCCATAAGGACGTGGGCGATCATGGCTTTCCACAGCTTTTTATATTCTGTAGCACAGTAATCCTTGTTATTTTATACCCCCGCCCCAATTTTGCTCCCCCTCCACTCAGATAAGATCGAAACTAGGATTTTCGCTGCCTCCGCCACTCCATTGACACTTCAATATATCATGTATATTACCACCCTCACGCCCATCTGAGCTCTCATTCTCCTAGATCGATCTCTAAAGAGCCCTTTCTGCCTTGTTATAAACCTACAGTTAGAAAGCAGGAAAAACATGTTCACGCCTTTCACAACTATATTTATACCAAAATGATCGCAAAACGGTCAAATTGCGCTGAATCTACGGTTCTCGTTTGATTACCGAAGTTAAGCAATGTCAATTAGGGGGACGGCTTTGCATTTTGCGTGACGTAAGCGAAAACAGGTACACGCGCATTTGGATATGGCGTGAGCATCTTAATTCCATAAAAGCTAACTTGCAATGGAATCAATGACAGAGGCACTTAGTATCGTCTAGAGTTGCATCCACATACGCCTCAGTGAAGTCTGCAGGAATTATGGAGGAGGAGAGAGCTTCCAGGGCCATATCAGATGAGAAATCTACAACAAGGCTCTATACGATTTCGGTGGAGTTACCCAAGTGGCCAGGAAGTACGGAACGATGTAGTCAGAGTTGCTGTATGTAATTCGAACTAGTCGCCGGTAACCGTTTTCCTATAATTGTTGCATTCCACCCGTTACCGTCACCGCCGTCCTACGATGTTTGTGCAACCGAATCGCCAATTTCCATGTCTTGTATATTACGTAAAGAATCAGTAACGTCAGTATTATCGTTGTCGATGTCGTCGATATCGCAGCTGAAGTATTGGTCAAGTCCAAGAGCTCTCTTAGCTCTGATTGCCGTTCTAGTGAGACCTCCGACGAATCCTGTTCCCTTTGTGTCCTCGAGAAATTTCTCATCCGCCTCCTCTGTGGTAATGTTTGGGGTGTTGTATGCCAAATCGCGTTCCTTAGCCGCCTGATCTAATCCGTTCAATGCCGGTGAGTATTTCAGTCTCTTTAGATCCGTTCCTGGACCAAGGAAAGTGTATCCTGGGACGGTGAACTCGACTAGCTTACTTTTTTCCCTCCATTTCTGTCCTTCCACGATGTCGCCATCTTCTTCCGGTTCCTGTTCTATTTATAGCTATTATGACATTCTTGATTATCTCCCCTGATTTAATATGATATATTTTCTTTACCGAAGGCAGGTTATAAAAATAGGCACTGTTTCGTTTCTGTCACAGGCACGGTGCAGGGAAACGTAACTCTTACCTAATAATAAAATCAGATGTTATTATCAGGTAAGGGTAACGTTTCCCTGCGGCGTGCCTGTGACAGAATTTTCCATTAAAACATTTCCCAAGGATATAACTTTTCCAAGGGTATTCGTAAGAAAATGAATGTAGCAATTTAATTCGGTTCGCCAAACCCGTCGTCCTCGCAGACGAAGACAGAATTACCAAAAAAGAATACAGTTGCACCAGAATGTCTATCGGGCTAATAACGCTGACTCAGGTACTCGTTTGATATCTGAAATTAAGCAGTGTCGTGCCTAGCCAATACTTAACATGGGGGACCGCTTCAAAAATTACTGTAATTACTGATTCGGCAAGGAGTTAGCAACTTCATTCCGTAAAGCATAACTCGCTGTGGAAACCGCAGCAGCTACGCATGTTATTGAGAGCTGTAGTCACAGACAGATCAGTGAAGTCTACGGGACTAAAAGAGGGGGAGCGATCGCAACGAACACTGCTAAATGAATTCGACGAGCCACCTTCACTTTATGAGACAGTAAACAATACGCCAAAGATAACCATTTAAATTTAGACAGATATTTGAATATTATGCAGAGATAAATGATTTTTTAAAAAAATTTAACAAAATTGTTAGGTAAACAGAGAAACGTACAAATAAAAAAACAACAACTATTCAATTCTTAAGTGATATCAATCTCTTTACATATCAAAAAGTCAGTAACAAGAAGAGTGTCTTTATATATAGAAATTTGCTGTGTCTTTGAGATCATTTAACGATGATAGGCAGTGTAAAGGGAATTATCATGACAGTGCATCAGCTGTCATTGCAATGGTAACGTGATACTGGTATCTGGTGCAATGCCTAAAATAACAGGATATAAATATAAAGAAAATGCTGATATTGCTAGTTTAGAGATAACATTTCTTATAATCTTCAATATATATATATATATATATATATATATATATATATATATATGTGTGTGTGTGTGTGTGTGTGTGTGTGTGTGTCTACATATATATCTGCGTTTGTAACATAACACATACATATATATATATGCGTGTATGTATATATATATATATATATATATATGTGTGAGTGTGTGTGTGTGTGTGTGTGTGTGTGTGTGTGTGTGTGTGTGTGTGTGTGTGTGTGTGTGTGTGTGTGTGATGGCATTATTGAATTTAGCAGACGAAGAAAAAAAATCAACGTTTCTTGGTTTCGAACGAAACGCTTTAGGGTAATGTGATTTTAGGCAAGTTAAAACATTCCCCATTTGCAGTTCGCCGTTCTAGGTCATTATTATATGTATTTTAATCAATTGACCTCATGTAAGTTGATACTGCCTCTAAGATGCAAAGACCTACTAGGAGTGAAAGAGAATGAAAAGATTTTTAGAAGGAACCGGTAAAGCAACCCTAAACAAAAAAAATACAATATATAAGCCTTTACATCTGTTCAGAAGTCCAGGGTGAAGAGTGAATCGGTCGATTAGCGAACTTATATACTTCTATATGCGTTATAGACTAACACCTAAATACACTGTCTGAAAAGAGTAGCTGAAATAAATGAATAACAAACATGCATTATTATCAGATATATCTTTACATACCGCTATATCATACTCTCAATTTGAGATGCTAACTTCTTTTATTGATAAACCTGAATATTTTGCCTGTAAATTCTCTTCAAATTCTATTCTTGACTTCCCTGTAGTATCTTTGCCTGACTTTCCACCGAACGTAATTCCTATTGAGTGATATGTGCATATAACTACGCCCCTGGTTTCTATTATCATTTAAACTAGATCCGCTCAAAGCATGTGGACTTGACGGTATTCATGCAGTAGTCCTTAAGCAATGTGTTCCCGAACTGGCTCCTGTTTTCTTTAAATTGTAGAATAAGTGCCTTGCTGATTCCTCCTTTATTGCATGTTCGAAATCCTATTCTGTCGTTCCTATTTTTAAAAAACTTAAGCGAATGACATGATTTTTCTATCAGCATTGTACCACGCTTTGGCAAATTACTCTCATAAATTCTGAAATGGTTAAATATCTCGCTTCCCAGAATCCTCTTTCAAATATGCAATATGGCATTTTCTTCTCTAGGTCAACTTCTGTTGTGTTTAAAGTTATTGCTGACCGTGTCTATCAAAATTTAGATAAGATTGGTGAAACTTGTGCTAATGATTTGTATATTTCGAAGGCGTTTAACAGTGTTTGGTATATTGGTCATTTCACAAGTTGAAATATTATGGTATTTATGGACAAACTTCTGAACTGATTCAGTCTTTCTTATAAAATCGCGAAATGAAGGTTGTCTTGAACGGCCATTCTTCTAGATCTTTTTGCATTTAAAAGAAATTGTCCCGAATTTTCATCAACGACCTTCCTAATGACATCAGTTCTCAAATCAGTATCTATGTTGATGATACAACTATTTAATACTGTCTGAACAGTAAGGCTTATCAGTCCGATAATCTCAAATTGACAGTTGATTTAAAAAACAATCTACATTACCTTGTTAACTTGGGCAAGGAATGATTAGCTAATTTTAACGAAACTTCTCTCTATATATATATTAGCCGGTACATTAGCCAAAATTTACCTTGCGAGAACTTTTACTGACTTCCATCAGCACGGCTGATGCTAACCTCCACGGAAGTGACTCATTGTGCCTCCTCGGAAAAAAAAGTTTTCCGGTGATATAACGTGTAAAGATTATATTTAATCAATTTTTAGGTCTGTTGATAGTTCATTCCCTGTGTCGTGCTAGACAGTTATTGTCAACAGAATATATCTTACATAGTTAAAAGTTTAGCACGAGTCATTGCTTTGAATATTGCTCCGGCATTCCTGATCTGGATTCAGCCACATTCCCACCGCCGTAATGTGGCTTCCCTATGCCTTTTCTACAAATAATATCATGGTAATTGTCCTGATGAACTTTCTTCTATGGTACCTAGACATCGTGAATAAAAAGCGCAGTACTAGATTAGCTGAAATGTATCATGAATTTGCCGTTGAAATGGCTTTATGCAACCGTAAGTTATATGCAAACAGTAGCTTCTGTTGCATTACTCATTTGTCTAAATCGGTTCCGACTTCTTGTTTCACATTCAACGTTGATCTTCAAAAATGTATGTACAATGGCAATCGTTAACTACTCGCTTCTTAATTATTCGTATTATTCTCTGTTATTAATAACTTTTTCTTTTATTCTCTAACACTCCGTAACCACTTGCGTCTTAGTGGCTTCATAGCATGGCTTAAGGGGAAGATCAGATTTTATAAATAAGCTATTCATATATATATATATATATATATATATATATATATATATATATATATATATATATATATATATTTATATGCACTGACGTTACTGTAACAATATATATATATATATATATATATATATATATTATCCAGTACATTAATATATTTATTTAAATGCAATGACAAACGTTATATATTTATAAAAAAATGTCATTGGTCAGAGAATAATTAGAACAGTTAATACTGATATTAAAAAGTGACCAATATACCTATAAAGAAATAGAAATAAAATAAAAAATAAACATACAGAGCTTTTAATTCTTAAATAATCTTTACCTAGGCTTCACCCTTTCGATATTTTCAGGCGAGTCGGGCTCAATTATAGAATAATATATATATATATATATATATATATATATATATATATATATATATATATATATATATATATATGTATACACTAAGAAATATGCATACTATTTTACATTAATTGCACAATTCCCAGTTTCATGCCGAAATATGAAGATTGATGGAGATATATAGAGAATGAAACGCGTCGATAAGATAAGTTTCCCTTTTGTCTTTTTTCATATATATATATATATATATATATATATATATATATAGGTGTGTGTGTGTGTGTGTGTCTGTGTGTGCGAGTGCGAGTGTGTGTGCCCGTGTTAACCGGAACATTAACATACACACACAGCGTGCAAGACATAAAATTAGGCAAAACTGAAAATAACACTTATATCTCATTTTAACATATATATTTAACAAATCTGCACAAAAATATCTGGAAATACCGAAGAGTAAATATATTAAGCAAAATCGCCATTCGCTTAAACGACGGCACCCAGACAATTTCGTAATCTCCAGCAACTTTGCAACTATCTTCTGCTTAAATTGGTGAACATATATATATATATATATATATATATATATATATATATATATATATATATATATATATATATATATATATGAAAAAAGACAAAAGGGAAACTTATCTTATCGATGCGTTTCATTCTCTATATATCTCCATCAATCTTCATATTTCGGCATGAAACTGGGAATTGTGCAATTAATGTAAAATATTATGCATATTTCTTAGTGCATATATATATATATATATATATATATATATATATATATATATATATATATAAATGAGAAAAAGAACAGATGAAGTAAAATGGAGTAGCATTTACGTTTTTGAAAAGTGCTCAATATAAGTAGAGAAATATATTATTATTTTTATTAAAAATGGCTATAATAAAACATGTTGAAATCGCTACAAAAAGCTTTCATGTTTCAATACTACGATTGTACTTCTTCAGGCGATGGTAAGTAACTGGTGATTAAAGGATTTTAAGAACATTTAAAAACCAAGTGTTACATCTTTTCCGAAAGTTAAAGCGGGGGATGAGGTCAGAATTAAAATAGACTTAATTAACCAAATAAATTTCAGCTGTATGCTAAATAGAAACGTAAGTTCAGAGGTTGAAGGTGTTTGAATTACTTTGTCATGTCATAATAAACCGGAACTTAGGCTATCATTGACAATTGCAGATAAATATCAGCGACAATGTATCATGATTGTAGATAAATATGATATGTTCAATTTTTTGAAAGATCATCAAAGGGAGGGGGAAGTTAATGAGACGTAAATTTAACAAAAACAAATTAAATTCAGCCATCTTCTTAAAGTGCTTGTAGATAAAAATTGAAATTGTGACATATCTATATAAGATAATATAATAATAATATATGGAGGTTATATATAACAGTATTAAAAGTATTAAAGCTGAATAAACAAAATAAGATAATTACCCGTAGAGGATGGACCATTGTATACTAATAAATTATGGCTAAAAGAAATACTAATACTTATTTTTTTAAATTAACTATATTTTAAGGTAAAGTATAAACTGTGTCGGCAATTTACAATTAATTCACTCCTTTGTTTTAACAGGGATTTTTCTGTCAGCAAATTCGATGATTTCTAATTTTTCATGTAAGCATAAGAAGCACGGTTCATTTAAACATTTACAAGTTGCAGTTTTTTCTGAGTATTTTCTATTTTACCGTAGGGGTTTTTATTAACTTCTTTTAAGTTTCAAAATTAGTTAGAAAAGAAAGTCGTATTTATGTACGCATTATTAGAGAAAGATAATACATATTGCCACCACCTAGTTTTAAAGGAATTCTTGGCACTCAAAATATATTTTCTTTTGCAGCTGTTCGAATTTCTATACCAAAAGTAATGCTTATGTAATCAAGAGTGTCTGTTTGGCATCGGTTTTGCAATGGACATTCGTTAGAATTTCTACATTTAAACTTTTTGGTATTATCTGCATTTGTTGCTTGGGAACGGCAATTATTACTCAGTTTTTTGTATTGATTTAAATTTTATTATTATGCTTTTTAATTATTCTGTCAAGATTATCGGTACAGCTATAGCTTAGTTTTAGTATATTTCTATTAAAAAACTTACTATGTGGATTATTTCTGGGGAAATGTTTCTCGATTAAATGGAGAAACTTCTGCCCTAACTTAGTACTAACCATTTGGTTAAATGGGAGTGTACCAAATAATTTTCTGTTTCTATTTGTATTCCTACGATCGCTGTTGTTATGTTTTATATATTTGATGTCAGGGTACTTATAGCCACTTTTTGTTAAGGCAGTGTTAGAAAATTTGCTATGCTTGTAAAAGACATCTTCACTGGAAGAGTTATTGCTAATCCTATATTTCATGGAGGAGGGTATGTGTTTGATTACGGATAGAGTGTGGTTAGAATTTGGGTAGATATATATTGGATTGACGTTCGTTTTCATGTAGGCTTAGAATACATTATTGACTAGGTCTAATGCAACATCAAGGAAATCTACTTTTTTTAAAAAATTAGTGTTAATCTTCACTTTAAGTTTGAGACCTTTAAATTCTCTATGCATTAATTTTTTGATATTGTCAGCTTTCATTTTTGTGTAATTTTTCACCACCACAATGCCATCATCTCTATATAACCCTTTATTATCAATATAGACCTTAAATAACAAAGGGCAGACCTGCGTAACCCAGCCTTCCAGTAACAAAAGACTACAAAATCAGTGCCTTGGAGCAGCCTCGTTTTGATTAACTAGAATCTGTCAACCAATCAGTTTCTACGTCAGACGGCCGCCTCATAGGTGCAGGTAATTTCACTTATTTTTCTACTGTACAGACTGTTTGTTTCGCAATTTCAATTTTAATAAAAATATATAAGTTATCGCAATGTTGACGCAGCCCATGTATATGGAGATTTCAGTTTTTCATTTTAAAGATATATTTAGCATTTAAAATAAACATAATTTTTATTTTATATCTATAAAATAAATAAGTGAAAAATATATATTAATTTTTATTTAATGTTGTAATTATTAATTTTATATCAAGCATAAAGGATGATTACTATCTTTTTTTTAATTAAAAAAAGAACGAAAACGAGAAAGGTAATAGTTTACATTAAAAAATAATCTGCATTAACGTATTTCAACAGGTATTTATTTTTAAGCCTACATGTAACTATAAATACATTTCTCTTGTTTAATAAACTAGTGTTATTTAAGTGTTTTAAGATGCTTTTTCTACACTGCATAAATTACATGTATTGCCATTCCCATTATACGAATGGCTTTTGCTGCAGTATCACATGTAATAATGGACGTATTATCATCATTCTTCAATTGTCAGCTGATACCACACTATATGTGTACTACCCCCCCTACGCTGAAATGTTTCTCCTTTGATGTAAATTAAATTTAAATTTGAACAAGGGACATAATCTTAGGATATTTGGATAAGTATATTTCATTTTGATCAGAAGCGGTTCCCGGGGGAATAATCCACACATAGAAGGAGAAAGCCAGAAGATGGAGGTGATTTCGATAAGATCAAAATAAGACAATATGGTTATCAAATTGAGCAAGAAATCATCAATCAGTGGGTAGTCCCTTACAATACGTATTTTTGCGACAATTCAACTGTCATATCAATGCTGAAAACTGATATGCAATACATTCAATCAAGTACTGCATCAAATACATATCAAAGGGGTCAGATCAGGGAAATATTTATAAAGATCAGTGAAAGAAAATAAAGACTTGGGAATTTTAAATCTTTATAAATATTTCAATAGTTAAACAAACATTTTTTTTTAGATATAGTTAAAAAAATGTTTAAACAACATCTAAAATATTACTACAGTTAGATTTACGTTAGAAATATTCAAACACAGTTGCATTCCATATCACGTGACGTCCGCCTCTCGCGACGGACGCTACTTAATGTAAACAAACTTCTGAAAACAGTCATTTCTGATGAAAGATCGGGCCGACCTGAAATATCAAATATATATATATATATATAAAAATATAAATAAATCATTTCACAAAAAAAAACATTCAATTTTTTTTAATTTGCTACTTTTCGGTTGTTTCCTCTATATTATATACATATTAAGAAAGTATACGCGGCTTCTCATTATGCTATATATATATATATATATATATATATATATATATATATATATATATATATATATATATGACAAATTAACAATGCTTTCCTTAACTATTAGAATGGTCGTTATAATTATTAAGGAATTATTTTAAAATGGTTCTACAAAATTCGATTCGCCTAGCGCAAGTAATTAAAATAATACAAAATAAGACCGTTCAAGCCAAAAAATGGCTTAATCGTCTTAACTTCACCCTTGAAATGAAGTTGAGATTTGAACGGCCATCAATATCGCATATGATACTTTAAAACTCAATTTAGCGAAGATGCCAACCAGTAGACCTAGGAAATCTTCATAAACACTCTGACAATCAAAATAGACCATATATTGAGCAATAAATAATCTTAAAAATCATACAGCTGAGAAAAAACGAAACTGATTTTGAACCACCCCAATATTCGAATGTAGTTATGTGACCTAAGGGATCTATAAAGAAAACTAAATTTTCCTTTCGCGGCAATCGATTTTCTTACAAATATCAAATCGAAAAATGTCTTTTCTGCGCAACAGGTCGTAAACACCAACAATCATCTCATCATATCCTATCTTCGTGTCGAACGTCAATACCTTTCCGGGGAATTAAACTTGACTCTTGGCTTCCTTGTTAGTTTATGAGCGTTGTACGAATTGACAAGCCACTTAATACCGTCCAATACCCACAGTGACATCAGATTTTCATCAGTGCCCTTATAAAAAAATGTAAGTCAATGTTTATTTTTTATCTTTTACTTTATTCAGTAAGTATCGAAATGTGTTCAGTCAGAGGTAAAAACGCCGAAACAACACTCAAAAACTATTTACAGTAATGGAACAGAACAAAAGATATTATACAAGGTGATAAACAGTCCCGATTCTCCTGAAATATTGATGCAAATATGTATTATTAAGTTAGGTATATCTTGATATTTTAGTCTACATTTCAGAAACTGTGGTCAATTAGTGATTTGGTTAGCTTTCTGACCATGAAAATTGGGTTTGGTCGAAGGCTTCAAGTGAGGTGTCGAGTGAGGTATGACAGTATTTACTCCATCAAACATGTCGCTTAGACATCTTCCTCAGAGTTCATGATTGTGTACAAGACTGGTTTAATGGTAAAATCTGTTCCGAAGGAGCTAACGATATTTCCTGGTTATTTGACCATTTTTAGTTTAGTTTAACACAAGTGCTAAGTAGTATAGTACTTGGTGAGTTTCGTTTGTTAACTAAGGTCCTATGTAAGGATACTTTTTCAGTATTTATTACCTTCAGATTTAAATAAATTGCGCACTAAACTAACTATACACACTTATCTTTGTCCAGTGCAAAGTCATGCCAGTAGTAACAGTATAAACTCTGTACGGATAATTAGCCAAATAAACGTTTCACGGACAGTAAAAAATAAGTTCTTGCATGAAGAACAATTTCAGCAATACATATTTAAATTTCATTTTGTCATAGATACATACATACATATATATATATATATATATATATATATATATATATATATATATATATATATATATATATATATATATAAAATAAATATATTGCTGTTAATTAATGTGGAACATTCGTGGAAACTACGTTTTGTTTTGTAATTATCATTCTTGTTTGATATTAGTGAATCTATTGCGAAACTTAGCGCGTGTTACATGCATGTGGCCGTAGCAAAAATTAAAGAACTAGCATTCTTACAGGATGATGATGTTGGTTTTTACTTCGTAGTAACTTAAATAATCAAGAAAGTGGGGAGCACTATACTAAAATATTGCTTTAAATTAATGGAATCCACACATGAAAGCGTTATGGCTGTCATAAAGGTTCTACGTATTCTAGTTTTTCGATGCATTCAAAAATGTCTTCTTCGATACTGGGGTTTTCCATAATATTTCTTCTGTGTGGATTGGAAAAACAAACTATTAATTCAAATCTATTTAATCTAGTTTGTTTAAAGTACACTTTATAAAACCAGAATTTTCAGGTACTACATAAAAATATTTTGTGTTTTATCTTTTATTAGTTAATTTACTGCTGAATAAAAAGAGGTAAACAACTTTTAAGTGTACTAATTCCAAATATCTTCACTATTGTGGACTAAGTTAAGTTTCTTAAATACCTACAGATGCGAGGCGCAATTCTTAGCAAGCTTGTCTCACAGACTATTATTATTGATATGTATATCACCCTTTCCAACTAGACCCCCACTTATGGTCTTCTCGCAAAGTTAAGCTTAGTAAATACCTCTACCGAAAAGAAATTGTTGGCGTCATATTCTTCTATCGGACATATACCCTCGGGTAAGAGCTTTTGTTCGTCTAATAAGTCAGCAAACCTAACCAAACGATTTCGACAAATGACATCGTAAAGGATTAGATGTGTACAGATAAATCTTTTTTTGAAAACGTAAAGGACGAGCGTGTATTGAATATCATATCCATGTTCCTCGTTTTTCTTTTCTTTATCTCAATGTACATTTTAAATCTCATATCTCTTCTTCCACCTCCGATATTTTTCCTTCGCCATCGTTCATCTTTTTGCTTTGTTTGCCATCATCCTTCTTCTACATTTCATTTTGTTTTAATTTTCTTCTTCATTGTAACCTTGGACTCAATCCTCCTGATTCGGTTTGACTTTTGCTCTTATTGCACTCTTCCTTGCACTTTTCTGTCCTCTCCTCATTTCTAGCTTTTCTTTTTCTTCTTCCTTAACATGGCCCGCCACTTCGTTTTGTGTCTTAGCAAAGAATTTCATTTCTTCAACAGATTTCTCAATCCTCCTCGTAGTTTGATCGTCTTCAATAATCGTCCTTTATTATGTTATTTTTCTCTTTTGTTGTCTTCACTACACTCGAATTTCTTCAACTTTTATTCACCATTGCCTTGAACTTCTTCATCTTCTTCTTCTTCTTCTTCTTCTTCTTCTTCTTCTTCTTCTTCTTCTTCTTCTTCTTCTTCTTCTTCTTCTTCTTCTTCTTCTTCTCAGTTTTTCCTTCGTCGTCACCTTCCTTTATATATACGTCTTTTTTCTAACTCTCATTGCTCCCTTTATTCTCCCTTTTTTTTTAGTAGTCTGCATTCTCTATCTTCCGCGATATATATATATATATATATATATATATATATATATATATATATATTTTTTTTTTTGGTATTTTTTCCTTTTATTTTATCTCCGCCATTTTACTTCCCTTCCAACCCACATTCAGTATAACGATCTGATCTGCTTTGGAGCGATGTGTTCGCTTTTATTATGGCGAGTCAAAGGGCTGGATTAACTCGTTGCCAATACATAGAAGCACTATAGGTATGAAGTTAATGGAGCGTGTCATATTTTACTGTTCCATCATTTTCCTTCCTCTGTCGAACTCTCCTGCATCTCTGCCCGCACTCTCACCAATTCATCGGTTCTCCCGTCATAAATCTTTTCAGTCACTTTGCCAATCACAACGATATTGCCGCACACAAGAGTCATGTGGCTCCTGCCATGTCATCTTGATTGTCTACGAAAGCGGGTGAAGTGAAGGAAAGAAAGCTGGACTTACCCAGTCTACTCTAATATGCACCCCGACCATTCTCAACCAAAAGCCGTTCGCCATCCATCAAAAGAGCTAGTAACAATAATAATTCAGCAAAGAAGGCGACGCTGAATAGAGTGGAAATAGAGTTAGTGTTTGGGCCAGTGGGAAGGCCATGGTAATGGCTGACTGACGGTGATGACGTGAAGAACAACAATTATAACGAGAATCCATTGTTATTCTTATGTACAGAGAATAAGCAGAGAATGAGAAATTAGCGCGAAAACGCGAGTAAAGTATAACCTGCCAGACTGACAAAAATAATCTGATTCCTCTTCGCAAAATCAGCTGATTGCTTTCATGTTGGTCATAGATGCACTTTTAGGGGAGATTCGGTTACACAGCAGGTTATTTCTTTATTTTCAAATTAGCTTAAAGTTTTAACAATATTGACAGTTATAGGAAAAATATCTGGGATTTAAAAGGATTAATTAGGTTAAGGGATTAATAACCTTCGCTTTGTTTTATTATTAAAAATAAATACACTTATATTATTTATAGAAAAATTATAACATAAATAAGTTATATCACCACTACAAAAATAGCCATTTTGTTTCAACACTTCTGATGTCTTATCAAATGTTGGTGTTGATTGCGAAATAAAGAGTTTTTTTGGAAAATCCAAAACCAACTTAAACCACATCAATACGTAAACTATGATGACCAACGAGAATACAAATATATGAAAATAGAAAAAAAACATGACTGTATATTCTATGAATATACTTGGATACACTTACGTTATATTCAATTGCATATCCCCCATTATGGATACGAGGCCGAGTGTTAGAATGTTTGATTTCCGATCTTGAGAGCCGGGTCTGATTGTCAGTGAAAGTGACTTCTTGATGTTACCAGTCTAGGGAAACGATCACAGCGTGTGTCATAAGACTTTTGCGTAAAATTCGGTAGATATAACTTCTTGGGAGTCGTGGATGATAGTGCTAGCATGAAGTCATAAGCCATCGTGATCGAGGGTTTGAGTGTGCTGGCCTGGTTCAGACTGTTGATCACCCCAGAAAATGCTATCTCTCCCAGAAACTGTAACTAAGGTTCGCTCAGTATAGTTGCAGTATAAACCATAGGTGGGCTCTGTGGGTGTTGAACAAACATAAATCTGCTTAAGCAGGCGTCTGTAACTGGGATTGGATAGCGCACCCCTAGAAGAGAGCCGCACGAGCAGCCAACCAATATTTACAATGATATCTGCTGCTTATCGGATAGGTTTGGAGTGGAATTGCGCAAGTTTTGATGTGAACAATACTTTCAAGGGACATTTCTATCTGGATATTATTCCTCGTCAAAACCCTTTTCCAGCGATCAAATATCTGTTGGTGCAAGTTCAAGCCAGTAGGGAGGATTAGAGCAGAAAACTTGAGTTACAAAGTGCCCCCTGTGTTATTCTTGCGTTTTCATGGAGAGAACATCTTTTTTCTTATTGATGAACATTTTAACTAAACTTTTATGTGCAATTTGAAATCGCCAAACGTATAAATATATATTTAGTATTTGACTGCGTTTTAAGAACTCGAAATGAATAATACGTCAGCGCTCCTATCATGTACACAATATTATTTTTTCGTCTATGGACCTTAGTCTTGTAGTCAGTTTAATTATTGCCAATCCACTGCCGTTTACGTCAAACATTGTCATAAAATGTATTTGTAATGGACGGTTAGTCAAGATGATAAATTCGTCTTTAATATTGACTTTCACAAACGGAAATTAGTATAACTCACTTTAAATGAAATATAGGTCGATCAATTATTACCTTATATTAGAAGACATTTGTATTTGTAGGATTTAGCATAACAACCAAAAGATACTTTATTTCCACTGAGAAATAAAGGCAAGCAACCATAATACTGAGAGTTTCATATATATATATATATATATATATATGGGACGGATTAGAACGTTCGCTTTCTGAGCATGGGACCAGGGTTCGAATACCAGCATGGTCGATTTATCAGGAAGGAGACTTCCTGATGATATCGGAATGGATCGAAGTCGATCCCAGCGTGCACAACTTTTGGAAAGTGCCTGAAAAGTGAGTGAAATTGGGTAGACGGAGATCTATCACAAAGCCACAAGTCATCGTGGCTGTCTCCTAGAAACTCTAAGGTCTTCTCAGCATATCAGCATAGTTGCGTATGAACCACAGGTGGGCTCTGTGGGTGTTGACCAAACACAAATGTGCCTGAGCGAGCGTCTGCAATAGTGATTAGCTAGCCGCCCTAGTAGACGGGTATCCTCGAATACGAGTGGCCAGCTATTTTACACACACACACACACACACACACACACACACACACACACACACACACACATATATATATATATATATATATTTATATATATACAAGTTGTAATAATTTAATTCGCAGAATGTCTGCGTGAAAACTAATTTTGATTACATTCAAATTACTTCCCTTGAAACCAGCTTTTCATTTCTGAATACAATCTTGAGATATCTTTTCATGAATCTTACTTTTATATACCGTGAACCTTCGCCACGTAGACAAATATGCCACTCGAGAACCATTTATTTCCTATGACTCCCAGTAACGCTTGTCCCGTTCATAACCCTTTTGCCCAACTTTCCGCTATCCATACAAGACATTCAGGTCCGCTGATTCTACCCGTCTCTTTTGCCTTCCATGTGCTCTGTGAGTGTCAGATTCCTCCAAACGTTCTTTTCTCATTATGCTTCCAAGAAATTTAAAGAGTTCTGTTCCCATTCTGAGTAGAAGCCTTCTTCTTGTTTCTGTTTTGCTTCAGACTACTTCCTTGTTTACGTGCGCCATCCATAGTAGCATCGGCTCAGCATTTGTCTGTACAATCTAATTTCGGTTGCCTGCAATTTGTCGTCCGTAAGGAGATTTTCCAGCATTCACTGCCATACATGATGATTGATATTACATAATTTTTCAGCATTCTTTTCTTTGGTTCTAAATAAATTTCATTTTATTTTAATATTCTGTCTAGCTTTTGGAAGGCATCGTTTACTATTCAAATGCGTGTTCAGATTTTATTATCGCATTTACATTCTTGATTTAAACACTAATTATACATTGCAAAATGCTTGTTTGATGCAGATATCTTCAATTCTTGGTTCGCATAGTGGGCTTTTCCTTTCGCTTATTTCTTACAATTATCTTCTCGCTTTCCTTCACTCATTTGGCTAGGAGATCTTTTAGAATTCTTTCTGTACCTGCCATCAACACAGTATCGTCTACATGTTTAGTTTTTGCTTAGATCGCTTTAGTAAAATCTGGTCCAGTCTTCAGCTTCTAGGGATAGTCACGCTGTAGATGTTGATTAAATCCTCTGAGAATAATATTTTCGAATATCTCGTTCCTGAATTGTGAGTAAAACATTGTTTTTGGAACATACATAAATTGTTTTTCTTTGCAGGGTCAGAGAGAAACTTTGTTCTCACTGTAGGACATACACATATATTTTACTTAAGAATTATCTCTAGTTGTCATTGTTTTCATATTAAACACATGGGTAATCATGTGTGTCGACGTTCAGATACTACCTCGCCCGCTCACCATATATTTATTATCCTAACAGCCTCAATAACATTCTAGTATTTGATATTAATTCATGTATTGACTAATTTGTCTGTTTTAAAGTAAGTGTAACTGATAATTAATTAGAATTTATTAGATCGTTTTAATTACCGTATTTGACGTCATATAAGACGCATGGGTGTCTAAGAGGCACTCCAATTTCAGCAGAGCAAATCAAGAAAAAATTGTATTAGGAAAATTAGAAAATTATTAGTAATTGGTACAGCCTAAGCTATATTTATGAGGTATTATTTTGTTTAAAAAAGCCATGATTACAATGAAACGAAAAATAATTGGAAAAAAGAACCTTCCTACATCCTTTATATGATGTATACTAACTGCATCCTGTAAACGTCTTATTGGAATTATTAGGATATAAAAATTCTGATTGTATTTATACCAATGCAACCGGAAGTTATCGCAAGAAAAATATTAATGAAACAAATATATTTTACAAACATATAATTTGAATTTATTGCGTATACTTTTAGTGAAACAAATTACTAATATTAAATGTAATGAAATTAATATAATGAATATTATCAATGATGACATTTATAATCTGCATAATAGCATTTTAACTAATGACAATATGTATAAAAAAGTTACTCTAAAGTCTAAGCTAATAGGATTTATTTCGGCCGACAATCGCGAATTTTAAACCTACATATGGCATATATGTTGCCGTTGAATTTTAAAGGATATTTTTAATAAAGAAGTGCGCTTTATATACGGTAGTTAAGAGTAACATTCGAAAAATGCTTTTCAGACATTAGATCAATTATTTTTTTCAAACTTGTGTCCACGTAGTACATATTTGTTTGAAATTAGCATTAAATCTTTTTAAAGTTTTAATAACTAAGTGAAAAATATAGAACTGTTGATAGCAAGGAAAGATGTTTCGTTTGCTAATCAGTTTTTATACTGAGTTCAAAGTACATATGAATATTGCACGTAAAATTGTCTCGGAATAGATTAAATACCTATCAAGAAAACTACAAAAATGGTGGTCAATGAAAAAATCAATTGTACATGCAATATTCTTATAACAGACGTTCATGTTTTTTAACTTCATAGGCAGAGAGAGAGAGAGAGTTTTACTTACAGAAAATAAATTGGTCTAATGTTACCTTCAACGGTCACTGATTGATACTAACTTACTATTTATAAAACTAATAAAATGATTATTGATAACTGTTAATTATCACAAAGCATAATTACTATAATTAGTTATTATTAAAGCATCGTCTTTGATACGAGAAGTTTGGGAAAAGGGAGGAATGCAGGAAATTGAAAGATTCTTACTTGTTGGTATTAAGAAAGGAGGAAAAAGATGCGTAGTTAGCATTTAATAGGCCACAAAAATCTCCTGAGCCGACCAAGCATAGAAATGAATACACTATGGGAAGCAGCAATAAGGAGTGCCAGAGAAAAGCGATAATAGCAACAAAAATTGCAATATGAGCTCTGGTTAAAACTTGAAATGATAACAGCAAAAACTACAATATGAGCATTGGTAAAAAATGGTTGCTGAAGACATTAGGTTTATAATAATCAGAAATTCATACACAGATGTCTTCAAGGACACATGGTACAGTGGATAAAGGCGTTAGTTAGATCCAGTGACAGATCCCAAAGTTCAATACCCGGTTAAGGCAGTGGAGAACTTTCAGAGGGAAATTAACTGGAGATAACTGATAACTGACATCCTTTAAACATAGCACGTGGAACTAGAACAGTCTACCTCGTTGTAATGAATATGGCGATGAAGACAATAGACCGAATAATGTAAATAATGTACATAATACCTCATCTCAGAAATATAGACAGACAGCTTTTAATAGATCAGATATTTTGAGCTTGCACCCATATCACATTAAAAGTTCCTGTTCGATCACCAACGTTAAGCAACGTCGAGCCTGGTTAGTACGTTCATGCGTGACCAATTGGAAATACCTGGTGTTGTAAGTTTGGATGTGCGGGTGAAATGGATAAATTCTCAGAATTGGAAATCTGTGAACCGAGGTCAACTTCCTGTCAGGTTCACTTGGGAAATATATGAATTCCTCTCTTCCCCCAGCTATGGGTTAAATATTAGGACGTGTCAGTAAATCTATTATCATCGCCAAATTATTCTTCTTACGATTTATTCAACTTCTATATAGGGGATATCCTAATGAGCTGATGTCTCTACCAGGATTTATTACATCAGGGCACAATCTTAGCAATATAATGTACGCAGATGATACTCTATTGATGGCGGATAGAGAAAGAAAAATACAGGATTCCCTAGTAAATGTAGTAAGGACAGCATGAAGAAAGGACTAACCGTCACCTATAAGAAGTCGATAAGAGAAAAATCCAAAGATGAGAACTGATAATTGGAGGTGTTGTCATCAAAGTTAAAATGGCCGGTAAGTGTTTTGACAGAGGATGTGCTGTGAGCATGTGGTGTAATGGATGTACGTCGCATTCACTTATGCGGAAATATCAGATGACCATGAATGAAATAGACATGATTGTCCAAGCGTGTTACATCCGCTCCTACCAACTCGCCTGTGGCCAGAGTGGTAGGGTAACTATACCTTCCTTCATCATGATCTGAGGAATGTCTACATGCAATAAAAGGCCTTCACAGAAATGAAACGAGGCCTCACGTTTTACTCTTCGGTATAGGGTTACGATTTTGTCGAATGATTTTTAATTGAACATTTATCTGTAACCCGTGATGATATTCAAGCAGAAAGGGTTTTATTAAAACATATCTTCTCTCACTGTAATTTAAAATTGTCTCATTGTATATGTCTCCATTTTGATTTATATTCTCTAAGTTTATGTTAGAATAGCGGTATTGTTCATTTGAATATGCACATTTGAAGAAATGACAAAGTAACATGCGATTTTCAATGAAAACCCTGGTAGATTGTTTCGTTGAGCATGTGTGTGTGTTTTTAAATTCAATAATCTAAATTTAAAGTTAGTTTTAATATATATTTAACTTCTTGCAATCGATGTGCATCGAACAGACTGACTACCATTCTCTATCAATCTGCAAAACAATTTTACTAAACAGCTATTTACGACGCCATTTTTCAACAATTTTCTTACCTTGAAATTATAAATTGTGAGGAAAATAATTACATAAAACAATACAAATGTAATCGTTTTGCTAATCCGTCCACGAAGTTGCACTTTCCAGTAAAATACTTGCCCTCATTTATTTCAGTGAACCGTCCAGCCGAGCTCGATTAATGCTTCTATTGCACATGCGCAGCGCTTATGAAGTTGGTTAATTTCAACGGACTGAATCTTTGATCTTTTGCATTTTCAGAGAGCGACGTTCTCTCAGAGATTTTATTCCACGCCACTGAACTAAGTAGCTCCAACGACGTCAACAGCCAAGAAAAATGAACTCATAAACAAATAAATAAATGAATTCTTTTACATCACTGCGCAGCAGCAGAAGATAAAAATAAAAACAAAAATCAGAAATAATATTTTCAACTTTATTTCTCTTTTCACTTAAAACAATCTGTTGGTTGTCCAATAAACCTACAGGTGTCTAATTCTTGGTGTTGTTTATATCGTTTCAGTTTCATGAAGACATGGAGTGTATTATATATAAATATTCTGTTGAAAAAATGAGCCATCGTTTTAATATTAACGTAAAATAACGAGCGACTGTTCCTTATTTAGTCAGAAAATGTTAGCGGGTTCTGTTTGGTTCAGTTTGTTGTTTTCCGGCATATCAATCTCAATGAGTTATTTAATACCGACAAGTTTTTTTTATTGCTGGTAATATTTTTTTTCAAAAATGTATTGCTGAAAATTTATTTTTTTCCTTCAAAAACGTATTGCTGCTATTATTTATATTTCTTCAAAAATGTATTGCTGGATATATTTTTCATAAAAATGTATTGCTGGTAATAATGTATTGCTGGTAATATTTTTTTCTTCAAAAATTTATTGCTGGTAATAAATTTTTTACAAAAATTTATTGCTGGTGTTAAAACCTATACTTACACTTTGGTAGTGTTTTGAACCCAGTTTGAGGGTTAACTGTTTACCGATAGTTGGGACCCTAACAGGTGCTTCCACCTTGGGTCAGGTTGAACCAGGAACAACAGCAATTAAGAGGCCTTGCGGTTTGACGTAGTTTATCGTCTTGCCCAGGACGCGGGTATAGTTTATCATCTTACCCAGGACGGTTAGCGTGTTCTAACACATAACCATCTCTTCGTTTGTTCAAAGCCAAAAAATATGTTTTACTATACTGGAATGTGTAGAAAAACAGGTTAAGATTATCCTTATATCCTTGTAAATATGTAAACATTTGTGGAATTAATAATTGAAAATATTTGGGATGCATTATGAATGGACTTGAGAAATTTAATACTCCCAGGATGTATCGAGATAACGTTGACAAGAGGGACGCATCAAGTAAGTAATTTAGTGTATTTATGTGAACAGACAGAAGAGTCAGGACAAGGAATGTTGGAAAAATCGAAAGTCTCCTTACATGGTTTACAAGGGTCTGGAACTTACCAGCGACCTGAAGAGATACAACGTATAAAGGATGATGATGATGATGATAGGTAAATATTTTCTAGATTTTTTTTAATTTTGTATGTACAAGTAAAGATTGATTGACCATATCCAGAACTACAAGCAGCACCCGTGTATGTAGCCCGGTAATGTGGTTTTATCCTTCTGAAGTGTGTCCACTTGGTATATTATTGATATCAAAGGAAAAGCTATAGTTAGGATAACACACACATATATACACACACACACACACACATATGGTTTTCTCAGCGTATCTGAGGATCGAACTCACTTCTCAGTTGTAGTTGAGACAAGCTTGCTAAATACTACACCACTTCGAGGCAGTTAAGTCATACATTTTAGATGCATCAAGGGTGGTCTTCAGTGATGCACTGTTCTCATCGCCGATTTCGGGTTTCGCATCATATCGGTTCCAACAGCAAGCACGACCTGATTCTAGGTGAAACAGTCCGCCTCCTTGAAAGCGTCGTGCTGCGCTCCGCGACATTGCAAAAAACAGTAATTACAATAAACTAGTACGGCTGGACTTCGACCGTTCTTATTGACACATGTCAGTCAGCGTCAGCCAATGGAAACAGGGCTTTTCACACTCCTCTTCTATATAATGGTGTCTTATTACTACATCCGTTTTTTTTATTTCCGGAATCCATACCGAGGTAAGCTGCTATCTTTATTGCATTATAAGAGTTGCAGAATTTTCTCCCGGACTCTCAACAGCTAGCTCCGCTGCCAATTTTCATTAGAGGCAATTTTTATGTTTAGCAAAAATATAGGATATAAAAAGAACTTTTCTAAAGATGGACAAATTCATAAAATTCAGAAACCGGCCAACTAGTGAAAATGTCCCGATAAAATCACCTTGGAGGAAGCAAATGAAATCAATCCACTATCCTTTCTATAACAGAAATTATCGTTATAAAACAATTAAAAATTAACAGAAAATAGCATGAATGTGAACTGATGCTGGTTAAAGATGGAAATATGTTATTTGATATTTCATCCAGTGACTGTTATAGCAAAAACCAAACAGGGCCATGGAATGTCAAGAATATGGGAAAATAGAAAAGGTTATACAAGAAACAGCAAGATCATTCCTTAACATTTTTGAACTATACGAAACTAAATGAATAAATCATGAATATTTCAAAAGTGAGAAACATTAATAATATTTACTGACGGAGAGAGAAATGGATGGGAAGCAGGACTAACATTAGAGAAAGACGAGAAGAATGTATTCTGTGATATTAGCAACTGTCGAAGAGAGTTTTACCAAAATTGAAAAGAATTCAAATGCCTCATATCCGCTAACGTCTCAGAAATAAGAAAAGTACTTAATGGCACAAAGATAATAACCTATGTTAGTACGAATCGCGTGAAATCATGATCATCAAGGGGGAGACTTAATTTAGAAAAGAAAATCAACTGAAATATTCGGCAGGTACGAACTTGGATCACGCAACGAACTCGTATTAACCAAGTAATAACCAATACTTGAATTTGAGACCATAAAAGACATTTGTTGAAATGGAAAAAGAGATACAAAGTACCTCTTAGATTGCAGAATAATCATTAAAATATTTATAAATGCAGTTCTTTACTCTAAAACACTGACTTTAAAAGTGGCTACCTCTCAGTAATATGCAAGGTAAGATTAAAACTGAGGAATCTAAAGAAACTGAAAGCAACCACTAAAATGAACCACTCTGCAATATTCCCCAGGGGGAGCTAATTTAATTACAGACATATGGGTAGAGTTAAACGAACATAAAAGTGCTTCGAATTCTCAAGGAATTCGAAATGGAACACTGAAGTAAAGCTCTATTGACAACCGCAAAAGAGTTCATCCCAAGAAAGACGGGCAACGCAAAAAGTGGATGACAGATGAATTTCTCGAAATAGGGAAAGAAGAGAGCAAACAATGCCAAATAATGACACAATAGATTGGATATTAAACACATTATAAAGACATACAAACACGTAAAAGATAAATGGCTCAACAAAAAGCAAAAGAAATATTATGAAACACATCCTTAGGTACCATGTTTGATGAATATTTTGGGCGACCATATCTCCTTTTTCAATTCATGAATGACTTAGTGGAAGAATTCCTGCAGTAGACTGCCGTTACTTCTTGCGGCAGACTACTTGCCAACGAAGGCTATTAGACGCTGTTATTTAGCCCATATCTCGGAACAGAATAGATGGGTGCATACATTTTCCAACTGTATTCAAGTATAAGTGAATGCTATGAAGTCGCTTTGCATTCCAAGCCTTTATATCTAACGCCACGCACACATCGAAGTTTACAGCCCCTGTTACTCTCAAGGGGTTTTCCGGGCTAGGTACGGACCAGGTTCAACATTGCTTATCTTCAGTGACCATACGAGAAATAGTTTTTCAACCTGATGGACCAGGAACACTTATATAGGTAGTATGAATAAAAGAAAATATAAATATGAACACTCATTTTATGAGGTAAAGATACACGACATGCTCCGCGACAGGATGAATAAAATCCAAAATGTAATGATGATAATTGAAAAAATAAATTAGACTGCATATAAGAAACGAATGCATCACATGAAATTCTTATGTCAAAAGAGGAGAGAAACATACCAGACGTAAATTGATGGACGGATATGTAGTATTAAAATCTGAGGTAAACGTAGCAATGGCTAAGATAAACAAAAACAAATCAGCAGTAACAGATGGGATTGTAAGTGAAATGCAGTCAGCCTTTGACAATTTCAGGATTGATGAGATTACGGAAATAATAAAATATAAGACAACGGTGAAATATATGAAGGTCTGCATAGTTGTACCATCATGACAATTCTAAAGGCAAATGCTATACGAATGCGAAATACATCTGGCATTCTGCTTGATGTGCCACACAAATAAACCATTAAGTACTATTCTAATGAACAGAATTCGGAGTACATTTAAACCGGAAAGAGCGAGAAAAAACTTTGTTCATGAATAATGCTACCGAGTTGACCAATACAGAAAGGGATATTTTATTTATTTATACGGAAAATATATTAATATAAGCCTTAAAATTATTTCGAATAAATCGTTTGAATGCGGATAGGTAGCAAACTTCAATGAGTAAAGGAAAATAGATAGATGCGTTAGACAAGAGTATTTTCTAACCGTATTTATTAACCATTTACAATGAGTGGAACCAAAGACAACTATAAAAATAGTATAATTTATTATCTGTAGACATGTGCTTAACAAAATACAATACATGTTTGATAGGGTATTCATGGCAGATTCAGAAGGAAAACTAATATAAATCTTAGATATGTTATTAAAGGAAAGGAAGAATGAGTAACTATTAACTTTAAGAATACTGACAATGAAAGTGATAAACCAGACGAGGCAGATTTTCTAGCAATAGGTTGCCATTTCTTTCTGCGGTAGACCAGTTATCATCCAAGTCTATAGATTTCGGTCTGTCCTGCTATTTACCTGGGGGTAAAATAGGAGGATTCATACCTTTCCCAAAGGTATTAGCAAGTAAGCAAACGTAATGGATTCGATTGGAATTCGAACTCGGCTGGCCGATTCCTCAAACCGAGGCGCTATCCATTACTCCGCCGTCCCTCTGTGATAAATTATATGAAATGTTAAAAGTTAAACAAAAAAAAAGATTTTGTGGAGAACCATCATCACCAAACTCCTGAAAAGAGAAGAGAAATACGAATAATATTTGATGATGACTTTCACTGAACATTAAAGGCCAGCGATACCTTACCACACTTACATTACCATCAAGTACCAATGCTTTGAAATCTTGCTCAATTTTTGCAGTTATTGCCTCATTTTTGAGAATGCTGTTGTTCTCTGTGTCGTGGCCATGCAGGGCGTTAGTGATCATGGCTCTCCACAACCTCCTTAGCAGTTCTTCTCTCTTTCCTAAGAGATCTACCCCGCGTTCCGCCATTCATTCACACAATCTCTTCAGGTAGGTATCCCGCTGCCTTTCCATATCTCTTATACCCTCGACATGCCCTGTGTGTGTTAGGTTTTCCAAGCTTCCTTCCTCGTTGTGTCGAAGATATATCAGCTGTCTCTTTCTAATTCTGATTATAAGTGCTTTTTTAACATTTTCTTTAATACATCATCGTTGCTTACTCAGTACTTCCATGGAATAATCAGTATCCTTCTGTAGAACCCCATTTCTGTTAGTCCGAGTTTCCACTTTATCTGTCGCGAGATTGTCCAGCATTCACTGCCATAAAAGTGGATTGAAATCCTAGACCAAAGTCAACCTAGTAACACACTTAAATTCGTGCAGTTTGGAAATCAGCGAAAATAGCTCGTCGGAGCAGTTACCGTGAAAGTACTTGCGGAAAAGACAGAGGGAAGCGACGGCACGTCTGTGAGAAAGTGATTGTAGACGAGATGCCAGATCAAGACCAATCACATTGCATAACCGTCTCTGGATTTTGTCGAGAAATTTGAGACGAACAGCGAAGGATCCAGATCATATATGGCAGCAGTATTCCATGCAAGCATGATATACATTGTTTTACGAAGACTGTGTAGCAGCAATTCTTCCATAAAATTGCTCGTTATGCATGCTATTTCCCATGTGTGTTTTTTCTGCGTAGAAGCTAAAATCGTTTGAGTCGAAAGGAAATGTTCCCATCATGGCAAACTAAATCAGTGTTTATAAGAATTCTCTTGAGCAAATGCAGATTTGCGTATGTTTCTATCTGAAGGAAAATGTAATAAAGTGCTCAGCATGATTAATTTGTTAGTGTGTATGATTTTAATGCAGTTTACACGCATGCGCATCTGCGCACTTTGTTGTCTGCGCTTTCGACATTTGGAAGGTATGTTATGAAGCATTTTTTCTCCTTCTTTTTTTTTTTTGGTCTCGAATTTTCCTTTTAGCAGGAAATACGTTTCACTCAAAATGAAAATGCAGACTTGCGTAAAAACGATCGCGTTCTGTTCTCTTCCCGAGGTCAGATTTAAGTCTAATGGATAACAAATACAGTTCTCCAAAGATGGCGGTTAAAAAAAATTCTCCTCCTCGAATGCAAACAAAATGGACACTCATCCAAATTCCTAGGCTTCCAAATGAATTTCACTTATTTTAAGTATCGAAACACATGAACCAAAAGTTTATCAACTCTTCTTGTCTCATCATAAAGTTTTATAAATCTCATCTTTATCAAATGTTCGATCAAATTTCTTGGCCGTATACTTTTCTCGCCATTATTTCTTGATATTTTTTCAGTTTATTTGTTGCTTCTTTACACCTTATATTAAAAGTAATTACCGTATATTTCCGCGTATAAGGCAAACTTTACATAAAACAAGGCAAAAAGTTATAGCAATTTTTCATGAATTTATCATATATCTGCAGTATAATATGACTGCTTATTGATTATATAATGATGTTATTGGAAATGTTGTTATTTACCGTATACTTAGAAATACAAAATAATCTAAATAACAAAACATATTCCATATTAAGTTTTTCCTATACACGTTCCATTATCCTGGAACCTAAAAATAGAAGGGGAAAAAGATGTAACAGTCTTAATTTGTTGCATTGTCTATATTCGTATCATCATTGTTTAGATTGTTTAACCTTATCTTTGTTAGTATTTTCGACATTTCATCTC
This sequence comes from Acanthosepion esculentum, assembly GCA_964036315.1. Taxonomy (NCBI): domain Eukaryota; kingdom Metazoa; phylum Mollusca; class Cephalopoda; order Sepiida; family Sepiidae; genus Acanthosepion; species Acanthosepion esculentum. The sequence goes on from OZ038477.1 coordinate 16,561,825, forward strand.
CTCATTATCATGAATATCGCTGGCCACTCGTATTCGAGGTTAGTCGTCTACTGGAGTAGCTAACCAATCCCTATTGCAGACGCTTACAATTGTGGTTTATACCGCAACTATGCTGGGCAGACCTTCGTTACAGTTTCTGGGAGAGAGCGTGTTATCGACCGTGATCAACAGTTTGAAGAAGGCCAGCACACTCTAGCGCTTGGCCACCATGATATGTGGCCGCTATAGACGGCCCCCAAGGGTTCCATCTACCAAATCTCACTCATGAGGCTATATGTGGTATTCAAGAACTTTCCAAATGTGCCGCACACTGGGATTGATCCCCCACCCCCAAGTCCGATAACATCAGGAAGTCTGATAGACTGATCCATTCATGATAAGTAGTTCTGGGTAATTCTCTAGGAGGAAGAAGATAATACTATTGCAGTGAGTTGTCCAGCTGATATTAAATGCCAATATCACAACTTACTCTGTCGAGTTAAGTCTTGCCAAACCACACACACACACAACAATTTTCATGGCAAATGTTCATTTGAACTCAATTCTTTAGACAAACCATTGCAGACTTTTACACCTAAGAATCGTTATAACGTGGCCGAATCTCCTTCATTTCTTCCTTCCTTTTTCCTTCCTTCCTTCCTTTTTCTCTTTCTTTCTTTCTTTCTTTCTTTAATTCTCCCTTCTTTCTTTTTTTCTTTCTTTCTTTCTTTCTTTCTTTCTTTCTTTCTCCCTTCTTTCTTTCTTTCTTCAGTATTCCACTTTTAAGGAGGAAGTTCCACTCAGAAAACATATTCCCAAGAAATGTTATTCATGGAACAGTTTCGCGTGTAGATGTGCCTCTGAAGATTTAATTATTGGCAACTTTAATTCAAGGTTTAATCGTTATCTGTCTACCATGCCCTTAAAATTTTCACTTCTTAATTCCTGCTTACATTTATATCAAGATTTTCAGATCTTGATTGGCTTTTGATCTTTTATTATATGAACTTTAAAGAAATAGCAGTAGTAGATAAAATAGTGCGATTTTAAATTATTTGAAGCTCGTCGTTTTAAACGTTTTAAACGTATCAGTACAAATTCATACGAACTGATTCGATGGAGCATTATCATTATATGCTCTGATTAGGTTTCTATCTTTCATCTTAATTTTGCTGCTTTTCGTAACGTTGCCCGTGGCAAATATATTTTCTTTCAGTTTTTGTCTGTCTTCAAGTAAAAATGACAGCCTTGCGAATGTCCTCCTCGAAGACTTTTGTTTTGAATCTTAACAATTTCAGCCGTGATAGTTTCCGTGATTAAGTAGAAGGATCTGTAGTGATTCGGCCATATATTCCCTCCAGCTTCTCGCGTCAATTTTGTTTAACTAACTCGTCAGTCATATTTTCATATTTGCGTCCCATTTCATGCATGTGGTTTCAGTGTCCAAAGAGCAGAAAGCGACGTTAATGAAATGTCAGTCTCTTTAGTTTGGAAATGCGAGTTCATATTACATCGAAAGTTATATATCAGGTTAGACCAAAAGTTCGTAGCGTTTTTAACATGTGTTTTTGAACCAGTTTTTTTCTGTTTACACGCGACTGAAATTTATTATACATGAAATTTATTGTATATACATAGAGACCACTTCAAGCCGATCGCGTTGACATGTTTCTTCGCAGAAAGGAATTGCTACTGCGGTTGCTTCCTTTTCCATGGAAGTGGGTAGATTGGTGGTGAACCGGAAGTCATCTGTATCGGCTGGGTCACCGCCGAGAGTGGGTATGATCTTGTAAGACCTGAAACCCCTAATAAACCTCGGCTAGAAACTTTACTAATGATGTGTGCCAAAGCACGCAACAGAATTATTTTACAATATATATATATATATATATATATATATGTTGACCATTTTCACCATAGTCTATGAATCAAGAATACAACGCAGTACGTAATCTGTTCAATGGAACAACGTTAAAGATTAACACTCACGAGTCAGACACTCTACTGAATCTGAATATATCGCGAATACCACCGGCAGCTGTTCCGTAATTCTTCATTCTTCGATATCAAAGGCTGGCAGTGCATATTCGGGAAAAAATGGTCGCCTTTATACACGTTGAATTGAATATTTTGAGCCTTCTGATTGGTTAACACTTCTATTGGTGAACTATAAAATGAATCAGATCATTTTGGCTGGTTCACTAGTACACCTGGGTACTAAAAACTCCAACAATATATATATATATATATATATTTATGTATATCATTTGATTTTCTGGGAAGGAAATATTCTGGAAAAACAAATATTCTGTAAAAACAGGACAACGGTTAGGTGCTGTTTATGCAGATGTTGTTATAACATTTTATGATATTATTTACCTAGTCATTCGCTAGGTTCAGATCAAGATATTTTAACCTGGAATTTCGAGAAAATTGAGTCAGACCTGTTGTCATTGTTGGTGACAACATCTCCACGGTGATTATAAATTATCCAAGTCACGCAGCACGGCACATCACATTGACAGTCATCAATCTTATGTGATCATTGCAATGCATTTAGAAACAAGTGGAAAAATAATGGACCTCATTACCATATGCGACGATCCTCTCAAGCACAACAAAAGCAAACAATTGTTCCCTATCTGCCGTCTCGGTTTCTGTCACTTTCCCTCCACTATAATGTTGCCTCCCTTTGTCTTTTCTATAAATACTTAATCGTTCGCATGATCTCCTCGCTATGGTGGCTAAACTCTGTGCAATTTAAGTGCAGCACTAGGTTTGTGATGAGGTCTCACCAATTTACAAGTAAATAGGCTAGCTGTGACCGTAAATTATATGCTAACAGTTACTTTTCTCGCATTTCTCGCCTGTGGAACCCATTTCCGGCTCGTAGCTTTCCATCCCACTTTAGTCTGCACAAATGTAGATGCAATGTCGATCACTATACTCCTGATTAGTTTTCTTTCGTTCCAGCAATTTAGAATTGTTCTTATTTCTAACTATTCCATGACACATAACCGCATGTGTCTCAGTGGTGTTACTGTTTTACTGATTTAAAAGCAAATGAAAAAAAAAACGTTCAAAGAAAAAAGTAAAAACAAAATCATTGAATTCGTACAAAAACCTTTCCAAGTTGGACAGATTAAATGCAACAATCGAGGAAAAGGGTCCAGAATTGACAGACCGGTAGGGCGACGTATTATATCAGCACAGCATCTGATGTCAAATCACTTTTCGAACCTGGAAGAAATTGGTATAACTAGACTGAGATATCCTGCTGCACATGCAGTACTAACCTGCCAGTATCCTGACAGTTTCCCACAAATTTCGATACCTACAAAATTCATTTTGATCAAAGAATTCTATTCACCGGAAGACTACAAAACATACACAGAAGGAGGATTGGCATATTCTGGTTGGGTTGAATCATGCAGCTGCATCAATGATAGTATAATATTGTAGAAGAAAATGGTACATTTATGTTTGAATTAATGAAAATGATACATATGTATATATGCATCCGACCGAATTTTTGATTTGATCAAATCTTTCTTAGCAGATTGCATAATGAGACGCATCTAAAACGACTGGTCTTCTAAGATCTCTTATCATAATGTTAATACTTCTCATGGCTCTAGATTTTTGGTATTTTTTCAACGACAGTTCCGATGTAATTAGCTCTTGAATCAGTATTTATACTGACGTCACAGTTATTTATTCAACAGTAAGTTAGATAGACTAAAATTGGCCACTGATCTCGAAACTAAACTTCAACCCGTTGTGAATGGAGCCAAAAATGGCTTGCAAAATGTAACGCTTACAAAACGAAAATGTTGTCTTTTAGTCATCTTAGAGAACCCTTTGGATTTCCATCAGCATGGTTGAAGTCAAAATCGAGAAGAGAAATTCATTGCGCCTACTCGATCTCAGGTTTTCCACTAATACAAATTGCAACGACTTTATTGAATCAGTTACTAGGTCTGCCGCTAGGAAGGTTGGATCAATGTGTCGTGACAGACGAGATTTCTCGATTGAATCCCCTTTGTATTTTTATATGTTTACCATTCGTCGTTGCATTGAATATTTCTGCCAAATCTGATCAGATGTTCCGTATGTATATCTTGAGATTCTTGACAAAATACAATGACGAACCTGTAATTTTATCAGTCCTGACATAGCATCTAGGCTTCAGTCTATTTTCCATCGCCTATCTTCTATGTGCCGTTTTATAAATATTTACATTTTAATTGTTCTCATCAATCTTTCCTTTTTTTTTTTAACTCGATTGAAGTTAAGCCTAGTGCTAGATTGGCAGTTAAGTCTCATTATTATACTGTTGAAAAAAAGTATGTTCTATTCTAATAAACGTTAACTCTTTATGACTGTGGAACGGCTTCTTCTCTCATGTCAACTAGAACTTTAAAAATTTCAATGTAACGTCAACCTACTTTTTTAATCAAAATTGAACCAAAAATTTAAATGTAACATTTGTTTTTTTTTTAATCAAGATTTTATATTTTAATTGTCCTTCTTCTCACTTATGTTTTGTCATATTCTTTCACTCTTAGGAACCCCTGGCGTCTTAGTGACTTTAACGCATTGCTTGGAAAAAATGATTAAAAAATGTATCCATAATATAATAGAAAAATGAAACGTATATTAGCCTGGAATCTTTTATAATGTTTTAATAATAATATGGCATAACATCAATATTAATAATGTGTTTAATGAGAGTTTAATGACAGATATTGATGAAACAAAACTGACAAAAAAGAATGAAACTATTAATAAAATAATAGCAATGGTGAAGTGTATATCGATAAACATTTTGATAAAAGCAAAGTTATAATAAATAATAAGCAAGAAAATAAATTAGCTAAAATATTCGAAATCTCGAACGAGTATTTTCTCAGCGTAGGATAGATGTGGCACAAATCAGAAAGTATGAAACACTCAGTAAGGATCGAACTCACTACTCAGTCATTATTGATCCAGCAAAACCAACTTGCTAACCATTACACAACGTCGTAGTGCACAATGTGTATAATCTCCCCAAATATCAACAGCGTTTTGTGCATGTAAAGAAGCATATGCTTGCTACCAAAATAGCACTTTATTCATTTAGAAATACATTAAACCTCGGTTACGTTCTTGACATGGGTGACATAATATATAACAAATGTGACCTTGGATTCCTGTTTTCCCCGTGTTTGATATTTATCCCCTGCAATTAATGATAATTGCTTCGCAATACAAAAAATACGTGTCATTTTCGACACACAATGCCACGCCATTTAGAAGAATTTTCATCAGGTACTTCTCTTGATAAAGAGACACTGAACGCTACAAGTAGGCGGGATTTTCTTTCCATTAAGTTTACGGTAAACGAACATGGAATACAGTGACCGTAAAAATGTATTTTATATGTTCTATTGCTTAATGGAATCAGTTTTAAACAGACAACTTTCATTTTCAATCTTCTGCCATTTCCGAAGTAATTAGCACAAATAATAAATATATTGATTTACACGCTTCAATGAACACCAAAAAAAATGATCGTAATCTTCATGTATATTATTATAGGAGATTTGTAAATTGAATATAAAATAGCTTGCGCTAGTTGCGCCCAATAACGCAAGTTGTTACAAAAACATTAATCACTCAAACGATATCTCTCCTAATCGTCCCTATAATAGGCTTTTCTTTTTTCCTTACAAGCTCGCTCAATTACCTTCTAACATGAGTGGCTCTTGGGTCTTTTCTTGAGTGAACTAACAGTAAAAAATAAGAAATAAATCTCTAGTCATGTTCTTAAAGAGTATCCTTAAATTGAGACTTTCATGTGGAAGTCGTAGATGACAGAAAACTCGTTCAGAACTATTGTCAGTTGTAAAAAATCTACTTTCACAGATGAATGATTAAAAATGATTTTATCCTCGGTCTTACCAAATGCCATATTTTTAGAACCTCTTGGACTGGAGCTACAGAATCACAAACAAAACATTTACCAAAAGACGGAAACTGCGTCACTTTCAAACAAAATTTACCATTAATTCCATTATAATTTCCTCAGTTTTATTATGCGATAAATAGTTCCTTAATGAATGGTCATGGAAATAAATGTACTTTTTTCTTAATTGAAATAAACTTATAAAACTGTATGTATTTAGATGATTACCAAGCTGGCTTTTGAGAACATTTCAAATAATTTGTCGCTTCAATCCTCACTGGGGGTTACATTCTTATGATATCGTGCCAAAATCACTGTAATTTATTAGTCAATAACTTTTACATCGATAACAAACATTTCGACTTGGGATAATGTTTAGCAAACTCGTCTTTTTGAACACTACTACTGAATAGTGAGGAATTGATGATCTCCCAAGTCTTATAGTGACACGGCACATAAGAAATAAGTAATCTCGATTCTCAGTGGAGCTCCATATTTTTGGCCTTGTAAGAAAACTAATTTATACCTATATAATATGTGGAGGGTACATTAGGGCTTTAAAAACGGTCATTTTAAATATATATATATATAATATTAAGTGGGGAAATACGATGTGGTATATTGGCGAGCAAGCTTATCCAGCGAGATAAATTACAACTAAATAGATTTCGTTTCTCACTGAATGATCTCTACACTAGGCTTGTGCCTCATCTGATCTATACTGACAATAAATATAAAGAGACTGTATTATACTTAACAGATAAACCCACCTACGTATTGCTTTTTGCCATGGGATTCTCACAGTAATTATATTATTAAGATTTTATTAGATCTTTTCCTAGTAATTATTTTATTGCCATTTTATTAAGTTTTTTCAGATTATTCATATTATTAAAATTTTATTAAGTCTTTTCTCAGTAATTATTTTATTCGACTTTTAAAAACTGTCATTTTAAAAGTATAACTTGGACGGATTTTAAATGTGAATTAAGTTTAAACGTCTAATGATATTTTTCTTTTTCTTTCTGATTTAATGGACATTTGGGCAATATTATTTTTATATATAATTTTATATTATTTATCAAACATAATTGCTGTGACTTAAATAAAATGATCCAATAGAGAAATACATTTTCACCAATAACACTGATTTATTTTCGGCTGATTTTGATCCGTCTTAATGAAACACTCTTTACAAAGATAAAGTTGATTACAGTATACTTAACAATTAATGCCACTTTTCTTCTTCAAAGAGGTTTTTCATAGTAATCAGCAAAGGACTTGAACTTATAGGGAGCCATGATTGCCTACGCCCTGAAGTGTCATGGCCCACATAAGAACAAGAAGTAGAAGAAATGAAAAATATCGACACATAATAATTCCCCAATCGAGACTAGAGCACATCACGACAAAATTGGTAAAGATTAAACTGATCCTTATATCTTTTAGCAAATATACTCATTGCTATTGTTTCTCCAAGAAAGTCTCTTTGTCATGTAAATCAATTCTTTCTTTACTTTTCTTATAACGCACGCACTTCGCTCCTGAAGGGTTTCCAACATGATTCGCCACAAAATTCCTCATATCAAAAACGTCAAAAAATGTGTGTGGGGAAATTATTGTAGCGGTGTGAAATTCCCATCAACAGAATGTGGGGGTCGGAGGGTGTGGTTCGATATTTTTAAAATTGAGCAGACATGAGAATACTGATTTTAGGAAATAGGTCGGGCGAAGAACACTTCCGCAATTTCTCATATTCTTTCTCAAGAAATTTGCGGTTATTACTTTTTACCTTTGTTTTTCATTGTAAGTCAGTGGGTTCTGGTAGTGTAACGATTATCAGCGCATACAATGGAATCGAAGAGTCGAGTTCAAATTCAGCGCTTGTTTGTTGCGTTCACTTTCGCAATAATACTATCCACTCTACACCCAGTTGTGGGTTTTTAACCCATAGCTGGAAGGAGAAGGGGAATCACTATCATGTTTAAGAGAAGGCGAATTTCGAATACCAAACTGCGTAAATGCAACGGAAAATTATTCTACTAAAGAAAAAGCAAACCTATGAAGAATAATGATCAGCTAAACCCTGAAGGGGCATGACATGAAAATATATGGCCCTGTTCTTAGAAAAGACATCTATGACGATCATACTATGTCTCCATTGCTTCATTATTGGTTATCTACTCGGAAAAAGAAATAAATAAAGAACACTGTATGGAAGACATAAATGGTCGTTTCTTGATGATTATTCACAAAGCGTTGTTGCATAATTAAAATATTTACGGTTATTCTGTGTTCACAGCATATTTTGACCAACGTTGGCATTTAAGTGATTTCCATTCATAAAATCTTGTTATATATATATATATATATATATATATATATATATATATATATATATATATATATATATATATATATATAAGTGAACATTGAAGTCAACACTTAGAGGCGACAGTGTTTCATGCCATCGTCAGGCCACATGAAACAGACTGTCGCCTCTGAGTGTTAACTTCAATGTTCCCTTTTATATTTACACACGCTCTATCTCTGATATTGAGCACTATATCCCATAAATATAGCACATCGTGAGACGATATTTCGTCATATATATATATATATATATATATATATATATATATATATGTATATATATATATAATTATAAAAGTATCAAATTTCTCAAGTGTTCTACCGTTCTCATCATGAAATTTCTGTAAACAAAATTATACTTTCCAAAATCCAAACAGCATAATAAGAAACAAGAAAATTAATCGGAAACAAAGTAACCGTGAAAAGCTGTTATATTCAACCATCCATAAGGTAGGGAATACTAAATAATTTTCCTAGAAATAAATTGATAATTTGAGACAACAATGTGATTCTACACAAGGATGCTGAGATTCTCATGAATGCGATGCTGCGAGAACGTTTTAAGATAAATGTAATCAAAAAGAACATTTATAGAAATGAACGCTGAAATTTCTAGGACGCATATTTAGGACTCTGAACTTGAAGAATTTGACTTTTACAGGATATTGAAAGCAAGAGGGACAAAGAGAAAATAGTGGGTAACCTAAAAAGTTTGTGTAAATGAATGGCGAGAGTGGGAAAGATATTATATACAAACATTGATCTAGAAAGTAAATTTTGTAAAACCATGATTGTCCATGTCTTTCAAGGACACAGCACATAAAATACTAGTCCTCTGTTATTTAATTAATTTTTTAAAGATCAATATTCACCATCCGCGTGAAATTCACCATTTCTCTTATCTTTTACATGGCAATTATTCAATTTCGTATTCATGACTATTTCTTCACTCATCTGCATCTGTTTTTCCTTCTTTTTATTTGGACTTTTAATACAATGTTAAGACGGTCTGTTTTTTTGTAAACAGAGGATGGTTTCAGAGTAAACAAGACGAAACACTGCTTTTCTATAATCAAAAATGATGCTGGAACTTTAGCCTAAAACTCGTACCTCCTACTCCTCTTTTCACTAAACATACATCAATTTCTCTCTCACAGATGCAAAATTATTGGGACTCTATTCACGATGTTATTGATGCAACTTTAAAATTCATGCTAAACCATCGAAGATTTTGTACCTTCCCCTAAGCTTTACCTCTTCATTAAAACAGAAGTGGAAAGTTATAGGGTTTCTTTATCTTTGCTACAAAATCGGAATTAAGCATTAATAGTCCAGTTGTAGAATGATAGCAAAAATCACTGTGAAATTAGATACTTGCACAGTGGGATCCGAAATCCCTGGCACCCACTACCAAGAAGTAAGCAGAGCAATAGAAGAACAAATAATACAGTAATATAAAGCATATGTACTGGAATCGGTTTCTTTACTTTTATTGATGCTGTCACACATCGAGAAGGTCTCTGTGAACAACATTATTTTCGTGGCATAAATTGATGCGGCGCCATGTCCTGTGTGATATTTTGCGAATCTGTGCTTTGTTGATTGTTGCAAATGCTCTCCAAACGGTGTCATTCACCTGATGGGTATTCTGGTATCGTTCATGTGAAACACTCATCTTTATAATACCCCATAGAACGTTGAAATAGAAAATTATATTATGTAGGGGTGACAAGTCTTTCCCCAGAGATATTATTGAGCAATATTAATATAAGATGACTGAAGATATAGTCGCGCGGAGTATTGTTATTTTAGTGAATGCAATTCTAATCGTTAAGTACTGGTTCCCCTTAAGCGACTACAGTTATTGTTAGCTTGTGAGTTCATTTCAAAGGTTATGTAGTGTGATCCTTATAATCTTTTCCAGGAGGAGCAAAAAGAAACGGAAACTCTGGGAAAAATAGAGAAATAATCAGCTTCTAGAAGATATACATAATCAGTCCCTCAAAATAAAATAAAAACACCAGAAGATGTCCAGGCAGTAATTGACCGAAACATTGTGTCTAAATAAGAATCAATGGACTTATTTATGTAACGATCTCTGCCGCATGCTGTTCATATATTTTTGTAATAATTTGACCCCAAGCAAGGCGATAAAACTAATAAGTGAAATGTGAAAATATATAAGAAAAAATGCTATTAAGGAAAGAGGACAATTAAATATGAATTAAAGAGATAATGATTGATATTGGATTTAAATTTTGGAATACACACACACACAGATAGATAGATAGATATCAGTGTAAATGTAAACTAAATAACGAGATATTAGCAACTGTATATGCGTGCGATAAGGTGCGTACACAGATATGAAAATAAATATTTATTTAATTTAATTTATGGTGCAAACAAAACAGTGCTCAGTGTTGTTAAACAGAGCTATGAAGTATATATTAACAAATACACATATACCTACTTTTGTAGTGCAAATTAAAGTTTCATGGTTTCTTAAGTCGTCAGGCACAAATGGCAAATTAATCACTTAATACAGTTGTTTTTTTAATACTAGGTCTCATGAGAGGAACACTAAATTATACGCAGATTCTAACCTCAAAGTTATTATAAACTTATATTATTGGGGTGTAAACTCAAAATATCGAGTGTAGGTAGGGAGATTTTGAGAAAACAAATAAAAAATGATCCAAGCTTTGAGTTTATATGGTACATGTTTTTCCGTTGGAAAAAAAAATGATTAAGTTCAAAATTTATAAAGCGTAAGGAGCAAAAAATATTTTTAAAAAGGAAATGGGTAGGCGCGGTGAATTGTATTTTTGATTATAAGTAATCACTATGTTTCAAGGGTGTAACAGTGCACAGAATATAAAGCTAACATTTAATAATATTAGGATATAAACTAAAAAGAAAATAAAAAGGGTAGAGATAAAGAAAATAAAAAGTGAGAAAAAATAAAAAAAAAATTCTAAAAGAAAAATAATTAAGAAAAGACGAACGCCGTGTAGCCGATAACGTATTAACAGACACTTAAGTGGTTAAGAGTGATAATCAGTATTGAACCTATAATAAATAATGGGCAGGTGAATTTGGGTTAAAGGATCTACCCAAAATCAAAATACTTTAGGAGAGTGTCTTTTCTATGGATGCAAGGTATCATAAGCTCATTACGTTTGTTCAGTAGGTTTGAATCATTAATATTTTTGACAATGAATATTTTTCCAGCAAACACAGCTACATAACCGGAAAAATGTGTAGTTTCTGCGACGAAATTTCTATTTACTACCAGTGTGTAGTTATTAGTTTTAATTTCCCCGTAACATTTTTAGAGTGCCGTGGCATTTTAATATTGTTTATTGGTAAGCGTCATTTTATGACGGTAATGCCGGATTTTCCAGGGGTTAGCAGTGGAAGCAAAATAAAATTTAGTCTCACCATTATGTTTAATGCCAGCCTGTTAAGTAACGCTTTTATTCCTACATTTATGATTTAGTGGACAAGTACTGATTTTACGACAATTATCAGTATTAATATTGTTATTGAGGTTGTTTAAATATTTCTTTAATGTTATATTATTATCTTGTGTTATATACTGGCCGAGGTTTTTGGTGTAGCTTTAATGATGTTCTTGTTGCAGACTTTGTTGAGCAATGGGATAAGGAGAAAATGTTTGTGGATTAAATTAATGAAAATTTTACCTGTATTGGTTGTGACAATTTTGTTGAATGGTGTGCTAAACGAGATTATGTTACGTTTTCTATTCTTATGCTTATAGTTGGCATTCCTACTAATGTTAATGCAAAATCTATTGTAACTTTGCGTTTACTTTTTTTCTAGTGCATCTATATATTTAGTTTTATATTTGTCAAAAATAATTTTGTTGCTAGAGTTAATCGAGAGTCTGTGCTGTACCGATTTGTGCAAATTGTTTAATCTTGGGAAACCATTGAAAGCGTGAAACCTTAAATTGCACTCTAAACATATGTTAGGATATAAACTAAACACCAAAACTGTAGCAGAAGAAAGAAGCAAAAGGTGAGAAATAAAGAGAAAGTAAAAGAAACAATATATAAGAAAATAGGATCGCTGTGTAACCTGCTACGTATTAATAGACGATTAACAGGTTAAAGGGGGGTAATCTGTATATAACCTAAAATACGAAATAATCAGGTGATGTTTGGCTAACTGACCAATCCAGAATCAAAATACTTTAGGAGGTATTTTTTCTATGGATTCAAGCTATCATAAGCTCATTCCGTTTGTTCAGTAGGTTTGAACCATTGATATTTTTGAGAATTAATTTTTTTTCCAGCAAACATAAGTTACATTGCTCGCCGCAGCCAAAAAAGGATGTAGTTTTGGCGACGAAATTCTAATTTACTACCGGTGTGTAGTCATCTGTTTTAATTTCACAGTAAAATTTAGAGAGTGCCGTGGTATTTGAATACATTTATTGGCAAGAATCAGTCCATGTTGGTAATATCGAGTTTTCCTGTTGTTGGCTGTGGAACCAAACCTTTGTCTCACGATTATGTTTAATGCTAACCTTGTAAATGACGCCTTTATTCATACATTTATGATTTAATGGACAGGTAATGTTTTTCGACAATTACACTTTTTGTCTGTATAAAATTTATTATTGAAGTGATTTACATATTTGAAAAATGTTACAGTATTATTTTGTGCTATATACATGTCAAGGTTTTTGCTGCAGCTGTTTTAATCTTAAAATTGTTCTTGTTGAAGATCTTGTTGACCAATGGGATATGGCTGAAATGTTTGTGGATTAAATAAAGGAAAATTTTACCAATGTTGGTTTGACAATTTTGTTAAATGGTGTGCTAAACCACATTATATATTATGTTTTCAATTATTATACTTATTTTGGCATTCTTACTAATGTTTATGCAATATATTGTAACTTTGCTTTTATTTTTCTAGTGCATCTACATAATTAGTTTTATATTTGTCAAAAGTAATTTTGTTGCTAGAGTTAGTTGAGGGTTTGTTTTACTGATTTGTGCAAGTTGTTTAAAATTTATGAATGAGTAGTTGGATTCTTTGCTAATGTATTTATGAATATAAAGCTCTTTAGTTTAATGTATATTCCTGTGGATAGGTCGTAAGTAGTGTCCAGAAAGTTGATCACCTTGATATTAGTCTTAGTGGTGGAATTTAGTTCTTGATCCTTCATGAATTTTGTAAAGTGTTTTCTAAATTAAAGCTTACACACTTTTCTTTTAATCTTTTTTATAAAGTGCAAGGAGCCTGCTCCCTGCACTTTATAATTATTTAACTTAAATCTCTTTTTTTTGTAATTTTCCAACGGAAACCATGCAACTTTAATTTACACTACAAACGTATATATATATATATATATATATATATATATTTATGTATATATATATATATATATATATATATATATATATTTATTTATATATATGTGTTGTGTGTGTGTGTGTGTGTGTGTGTATGTAATAAGCATTTATTAAAATTACCACGGGAATCAATTTGCAGTATAGCACACACACACACACACACACACACATATATATATATATAAATATATATATATATATATATATATATATATATATATATATATATGCGTGTGTGTGTGTGTGTGTGTATAAATTTCAAACATTTAAATGCAGCGCCAATCGCCATTTTCTATCTTCAAGAATCCGTTCATATTTGCTCTCTCCTTCAACCCCCATACCCAGTCTTTTCTCTCACTCTGGCCCTCTGTAACCCTCCTGTGTACTAGCTATATTCTCGCCTTGCTTGGAGTGAAATGATTAATATATATATATATATATATATATATGTACATATAGATATATATATATATATGTACACACACACACCTATATATATATATATATATATATATATATATATATATATAGATATAGATATATACACGTATGTACGCTCCTCAATATCTATTTATGCGCACAGTATGTACATAATATAAGCATGGAAAATTGTATCCTATTTTTCTTACTATCTCTTTGCATTTATATATATATATATATATATATATATATATATACACATACATATATATATATATATATATATATATGTGTGTGTTTGTCTGTGTACGTGTATGTGTATGTGTATGAGTGTGCGCGCATTATGCCCTGTTATAATAAATACATTGAGCTCTTTCTGTGGATCAGTTTTAATAATATATATTATTAGGATTCACTTGGATTATATACAAACGAATTATTACCTATATAAACTTTTCAAATCTTTCTATTTATCTTTGTCACTGGCTTAGTATACTTATTTTATTCATGAGACTCACGCTTTTGGCCTCCTAATCTGATGTACATTCTTTTAAGTACCTGATATTAAGACCTTCTGAATATCATGATGGCAGCAATGAACGTATTCTTGATTAAAGACTTAATGTACAGAGGGATCAATGTTTATGCATATTAATGATATTTACTTTCGCTTTTAGATTACGATACAGGTTTTCATATCTCAAAAAATAAAGAATACGTATTTGTTTTGAACTGCTTTGGTGTGGGGAGAGCATGGAAGAAACCAGCATTTCTTGATATAAATATGTAGATTGTAACACCAATTGGTTTGCACCTGGCTTTAATTGCTTTCACCGATATCAGTGAATCGCATCGAAATTTTAAAAGGAAAAATACACCTTTGATCTAAATAAGACTCTCCAATCAGGCAAATTTCTTTAACAATCCTCATGCTGAATGTTTTTTTTTTCTTTTTCATTGCTGCATCTCGCCATGTTTGTTGTTTTGTTTGTTTCTGCTATTTAGCGTCCATTTTGTTATATAATTACAGTCGATATGTTTATTTTATTTTTATGGTTGTTTTTGCAAGATTTGATCTAGTATTTCTCATGTCTCATCTTTCATGCACCCAAATTATCAACAAATCTAATAAAATATGCCATTATTTTTACATGAAATTGCAGCCAACTCATAATATTTTAACTACTTTTTACATCCAACCATATAAGTTTATTTAGTGAATTTAGTTCATTGGTATAAGTTAGTAACTCCCAAAATATCTAACAAAGTATGAACGATGCTCTGTTCGGTTAGCTTATCTTTCCTTCATTACCAGGCATCATAAATATTTAAGAAATGCAACTTATTCTAGCATGACCACAAACATCGGTACCAATTGGTAATCGGCCTCATTACAGCTGTTATCTGCTCAACTACCTTAGAATTACTCTACAGCCAGACCTTTTAAATATTCACTATGTTTAATTTAGTTTGTTACTTGGTGAAAATCAGCCTGACTAGTATGAAAGACGTAAACTAGTTTGCTAAGCATTTATTTACAGCTGAGCTCATGTTTCGATTTCTGGTGAGGACTTACATTACTAATTTTATTTAAGTTGATCCATTAAGTGTTTTACTAATGCTAGTGAGTGCTATAATAAAAAGGAACAACAAAATATGTTAGACTACAGCGTGGTCCGAAAATATTGTCACCCATACGAAAAAGTAATCAGAACGTGATTCTGGTTTCAGTTTATTCACTTTCATTGACGCTGTCACACAATGAGAAGGTCTGTATGAACAGAATCATTTTCGCCTCAGCCATCTTAAATAGAAAATTATATTATGCATTGGTGAGAAGACTTTCGGACCGCTGTGTAAATTAAGGGATAAGTTCCTAGTTGTGATTTTTAGTGATTTTTAGTCATTTTCCAACAGTATATTAGCGTTAATTTTATAACCCCCCTTCGCTCTTCTCTGAATGTCATTGCTGCTTTTCTTATTCTTTAGAGTTAACCATTTTCTTTCTTTCTCTTCTCAAGAAGAACTATTGACTTTGTTTTCGAGAAAGTCAAGGTAGGAATTTACTTTGTATTTTTAAATAATAATAATGAGAAGAAGACTGTTCTTTACAATTGTATTTTGTTTCGAAATGACTTATTACCGACATGTTTTATTACAAATAAAATAATAATTTACATTCATAGATATAGTATCCATCTCCACCCTCACCACCACAGAAAGATACGAGTGTTTATTAAAAAAAATAAATTTAACTTTCTGATGATCAGCTTTGAAATGTTGGGCTCTGTAATCGAATATTGAATAGTAAAATTCCCTTTTACAATTAAAACGAGAAAGTCATGGTCACTTTAATTTTCAAAATAATAGTAATAATAATGATGGTGATAAAATTGTATTTGGTTTGGAAGTGACTTGTTATTATATGGTTTGTTACAAATAAAATAGTATTTTACATTTGTAGATATGGCATCCATCTCCACCATCACCGAAAAAAACAAGGGGTCATTAAAAGATAAAAATAATTTCAATTTTCTGATCAGCTTTGAAACTTTTGGGCTGTATTTGAATAGTGAAAAGTCCTTTCGCTATTAACTCGAGAAAGTTACTTTGAATTAGCAAACAAAGAAAAAAAACAATACTAATATTGCTTAGCACTTTAGCAAATTTAACACTTATATATATATATATATATATATGAATTAATATAAGGTATTTGTATGTGTACACATATGTATGCATGCTAATGTCTTGTGGTCGGCGACTAAAGCGGTACCCCATCTCAAACTTCTTGCTAGAGAGGCGAGTTGTTAGTAAACCTGTAGGGTGAAAAATAAGATCTATCGAAGTGCGGAAGAACACTTGATGGGCCAACTCATGGCAAGTAGAGTTTGTGTCTCAATAAAATCACCGTGGAGAAAGGAACACGCTACTAACAATCCCAAGAAATCCCAAGAAATCTCATGGCTTTTAACACTCACATTATAAATGAAAATGGCGTGAAGGGTATTCTGTTTATTGGAATTGATTCCTTGACCAGTAAGTAAGGACGTATGCAACAATTGTCACATGAGCATCATTCAACTACTTGGAATTGATCCCCCGTCCGGTAAGGAAAGACATGAGAATGTAATGACAAAATACTATATTAATGTGGTCAGTTAAAAAATATGAATCAGAAAATAGACATGTTACATGTTAATAATTTGGGCGAAAAGAGGTGGGCAAACAATGTAGATTTCGTCAGTGACAAACACAGAATCATATATGTAGGCGTATAGAAAAATGAAAGAGGAGTACGACTGATATTAGACAAAGGCAAGAAGAAATGTCATCTGGGTTACTGTCACTAACCGAAATTAGTCTATAGTTAAACTGAAAGGAAAGACTTTCAAACTATCGATCATTTTTGTATATGGCGTGCCTATCACTTGAGGTAGAGGATGATGATGATATTTGTTTGTCTCGGTCAGTTGTGTTTGTGGATGACGAGATGCCTAATGAGACCGAATTTTCTTAAAAACCAATGCCTAATCCACCACCCAGAACATCCTGACATCAATATCGAGGGGCCTTTCAAGCAAAAGTATATATGTACCAACGGCACAAATCACAAAAGGACTTGAAAAGTTTTACTGTACGCTGAACAATGAAAAGGCTCAGTGGAAATAGCAAGAAGTTACAGTCGCCATAAAAGACCGGAATGCTCAAATTAAGCAAATAGATAGATTTTGAAATAATTCCGAGTAGGAACTTGTAATTCGGAGAAAAATGGTTCCAATGGTGCACGGCGAATAATCAGGTAGCAGGCCAAACCTGATTACAAGAATACACCAGAGGTATATTCACTTGAAGAATCCCAGGAGGAGGAACGAAAAATAAAATCGACTACAAATGTATTAATAAGAGATTCACGAATGCATTTTTACACTGCAAAACATATCCAAATAGTGACTACGAGAATGACTACCTTACAGTGATATGTAAACTTAAAGTGAATTGTGGAAATTCAAGTGGGCCAAGAGAAAATTCAAATGTTCATACGGCAAACTCCTAGATAAGCCAAATGTGAATGAAACATATATGGATAGTGTTAAAAGAAGAGACAATGGGAAAAATGAAAATGGAAACTCAAAGTGGTTACATTATTAGAAGTGTTAGTAAAATCAGCAATCGAAATAATCCTAAATAAAACTAGAAAATTAAAAAATGTATGACAGATGAAATGCTCGACATGATGAAACGGAATCAAAAAACAATGCCGAGGTTCGGCGCAGAATGTAGGACACTGCATAAAGGAATTAGGGACAAATGCAGGCAGGCTAAATAGGAATGGATCAACGAAAAATGTGAGGACATAGAAGGATGAGTATATGCATATAAGAAGAGAATTCACCGGACAAAACATCAACAGGATTGATAAAATCCAATTACGGGACACTTTTATTAGAGACAAATACTACAGAGATGGAATGAATACATCGGAGAATACTTTCACGAGGAAAGAAAACAACCGGCAATACAGAGAAATATCGAAGGACCAAAAATATTAAAATCTCGAGTGAAATCAGCACTGGCTAAATTGAACAGAAACAAAGCAGCAAGGCCAGATACAATTGTAAAAGAGATGATAACCTCAGATGAGTTCGACATTGACAAGGTTACGGACATTGGTTAATAAACTTTTCTCGTTAGATCAATTCCTCACATGGTTCCCGATATTTTCGGTCTTGTACCACCTCGAAGTTATGCTTAGAGAATTATAAATAATTAATGAAGTAGACGACAATACTGATATACCGGAAGACCTAGGCAGGACCGTTTTTGTAGGAATGCCTAAAAAGTCAGATGCAAAAAGATGTGAATTTCGTCGTACAATCAGATTAAAGACACGTAATAAACATCATTCGAATTCTGAGGATTAGAGCGCGCAGCAAAATTAGACTGGGGATAGGACAAGAACAGTGCGGGTTCGTTAAAGTCACTGGAACAAAGAATGCAATATTTACGCTCAGAATGACATCAGGGATAGCAAAAAATAAGCTGAATATTATATACCTGCGTATTATAATCGTCCAGAATCTTAACAGCATAAGATATGCAGAAAACACAGTGTTAATAATAAATACAGAAAGGAAACTACAAGAACTCCTGCTGAAGGTAGTGAAGGAAAGCGAGAAGAAAGAACTAAACATTAATTGCAAAAAGAGAAAATTCATGTTTGTTAGCGAATGTAACAGTCCAAAATGCAAATTACAAATTGCAGTCATCAAATGAAAGTACAAGTATTTAAATACATGGGGAATAGTTTTAACATAGGATGGAAAGTGCGAAACTGAAATCCGAAGGTGCTTTGATATAGCGAAAGGTGCCTTCCAATACCTAAGCAAAGTATTAAGAGACAAGGAAAATGTCGCTAGCACAAAAGAAAAGAATAGTGACCTGTTACATAGAAGCAACAGAGATTTGGTTCTACAGAAGGATGATGAGAATATCATGAAACAAACATCTATCTATCTATCTATCTCTCTCTCTATATATATATATATATATATACCTATTCGATTTTGAATTTTGAATTTTGTATTGAGCACTTTTTTGTTTTTTATAACATCTAGGCGCTGCTGTTTTATATTTATATCTGTACTTATATATATATATATATATATATATATATATATATATATATATATATATATATATATATGTGTGTGTGTGTGTGTGTGTGTGTGTGTGTGTGTGTGTGTGTGTGTGTGTGTGTGTGTATGTATGTATAACGTATATTTACATAGCATATTTTCATTCACACATATTTGATCAGTTTTCAGCTCTGTATAAAAACCTACAAAATCTGGCCTACCACACGAGAAACACATTCTTCTTGATAATAACTGAAACGATCGACAGTACTGGAACAAAAACTACAAAACAATCATGAAATTCGAACAGTACATTCACAGTTTCGAATCGAATATATAACAGCCGATTCTAAAATAGGAAAAATACAATATTAAATGTACAAACAAGTCTTGCCGCTTATTTTTTAAAAATCAGTACATACATACATACATATATATATATATATATATATATATCTTATGTATTATTTTAATACCTATACACGATTGGTGCGAAAAATACCAGATAGTACAATTTGTAAATAAAAAATATTTTTAAACAAACGGGTATCAGGGAAAAAGAGACTTCAGAAAAAAAGAAAAAACTAAACCTCTGCCTTTGTCGGAAAAAATCACTCAACACCGCAATGCCTAACCAAAAGAAAAAGAAAAAATCGAGTAAATTAAAAAAAAAAACGTGCACAATACACTAAGTAGAGCAAAGTATTAAAAACTTAGTTAGACTGTATCTACGTACAAAGGTTTCACCTAATGGCTATTCAGGGTATAACTGGTTGAAGATCCTTTAGGTGAAACGTTGGTAGGAAGATTCTGGCTCAGTAGGTGTTAAGTATATATATATATATATATATATATATATATATATATATATATATATATATATATATGTATATATATAATTAAGTAATTCATTGAGTCTGAAAGAAACCTCAACAGAATGCAGAAAGCACTGGACAGCCGTTTAATCCTATATTTCGGACTCATCAACAGTGCACATCCACTACCAAGAATAGAAACCCTAACACTTGAGTTATCAAGCAAACGTCATACCAACTGTTGCAACGGGCCTCGGTGACGAAGAGGCAGCAATATAGCGGCGTTCGCTCACATATTCCGTGGTGGAACTCAACTGAAATTCTCTGTAACCATAGGACTGTGTCCCTAGGAGCCACGACTACTATCACCAAGCCGTTCACACTGAAGCATTAGAAGCCGGATCAAGCAATGATATACACGTGATAGAAATTGTTAGGAGGATTTGATAATTATAATTAATTAATTCATTGAGTCTGAAAGAAACCTCAACAGAATGCAGAGAAGCACTGGATGGCCGTTTCGTCCTATATTTGGGACTCATCAGCAGTGCGCATCCACTACCGATTACTGAAACCCTGACAGTTGAGTTATCAATATATATATATATATATATATATATATATATATATATATATATATATATATGTATATATATATATATATATATATCTTATGTATTATTTTAATACCTATACTCAACTGGTGCGAACAATCCCAGATAGTACAATTTGAAAATAAAAAATATATTTAAACAAACGGGTATCAGTTACGTATATGTTAAATGTTTATTATTACCGTAAATTATGATGAAAATGTGGTTTCGCATATCAGTAGATATCAATATTATCATTTCAACCTTCTCCAATAAAGTTGTATGTTAACTATATTCATTACATATTTATTATACAGTTTACTTTTTTCGGGTTATTGTGTTCTTTGATAAAGAGGAATTACTTTGTAAGCTTTCCCCAAATACTTAAAAGTGAGATCAACTCTCATTGAACTCAAATATAAAAGATTTAATATGAAGCTTTCGAAATAGTTATTAATCATCTTTTGCGTCGACGTATTATCAGTGAATTTTACGTTGTCCTGAAACTGAAAAATAAAGCCAGCGCTTAATTAGAAATAATGTAAAATTATTACGATTCATACAAACCCGCAAATTTTCCCTCAACTCATTAACCAAACATTTGACTCGATTTTATATTCAGTTCATATTTTCTTTTTTTTTCTTTCCTCGCATGTTTTTTTTTCTCTCTTTCGTTTCATTTTGGCATGTTCTTTATTTCTTTTAATGTGATAATTTCTTTTCGATTTTCATCAGTTCTTTCTTTCCTTCCTTTTTTCTTTCTTCCTACTGCAAAATATATTAATTTTTCTGTATTTCTTTCTTTTTTCTTTCTTTCTCTCTTTCGTCATTTCTTTTACCCTTTTTTCTCTATTTTCTACATAATATTTATATTTAAATTTTCTACTTTTTCTTTTGATATCACTCATTTTACGTTCTTTCAGTTTCAATGATATTTTTAATTACTTATTCGCGACCTCTTTCCCATTTTTGAAAATTATTTTCTTCCTGTCTCTAGTCATTTACTTCGTCTTTTTTCATAATATTTTATCTTTAAATTTGAATGTTCTTTCTATATTATTATTCTTTACGCCAGGCTCTGCTTATTCATACATTTTAAAATGATTTTATCTTTGTTTCTTTGACTAACATATTCACAGTCTCTTCTACGTTTTCGTACAATTCTTTCATTCTTCCTATTTTCATTATTTCTTTCTTTCTTTTTTTCTTCTTTTTTTTTCTTACTTTCTTCGCCGTAAATATCTTCTAAATGTCTCATCCACAATGCCGTATCATTAACGAAGTGGCCCCTGTGCCGTGTCTGCAGGGTAGTCTGTCTATTTTTAGAAGAGCGAACATTTTAATACCCTTTGATTGCACGAAATGTATCTCCTGTCTCTGCCCTTCGACCCAGACCATTACTTCAACCAAATTTCGTCAAATTCACGAAGAAATTCATGTTTCACGGCGAGGATTTCTATTTCTTTTTCTTTGCCATGTTATAGTTTGAATATTATCTCAATATTTTTGAGATTTTTTAAAAAACTTTTTTCCTTTATTTTCGACAGATAAAGGTTCTCGTTTCGTCTCGAGCATTTTGCTTTTATATTAGACGATGTTATCAATAATTTCGTCTCTCCTTAAAACATGGAATACACCAGATATTGATAAATGTTTGAATCATTAAAATACATTATCAGATGATGAAAAATATTGAAATTTAAACGAACGCAAAATTAAATCACAAGTCGATCCAAGATAACGTAATGGCTTTGAGAAAAATGAAAATTTCAAAGAAATGTATTCTTCTTTTATAGAGGAAAGTTCATTTTGATACTACTACTACTACTACTACTACTACTACTACTACTACTACTACTACGAATAATAATAGCAATTATAGTAATAATACATATGTATATATATATATATATATATATATTCACGATGGATGTTGCTATCCAATGAGGCTCCATAATATGACCATCTGTTCGGTCTTGGTTTCAATCCAGACATCATGTGAAACTCATCCTTTTTTAAAATTAGGACCCGCGCTGTACAAGGACAAAGAGCCACTCGAGGTAAAGTTTTATGGTAAGTGGTAGAAGGGGAAGATAACTCTGGACATGAGCAGGTTCAGATTATTGTAATCGGGGAAACATCTTTGGAAGTCTGTTCCACAGGGCAGTGGTTCGGGGGAAGAAACTATCTGAGTGGAACTTACTCCTCGTTTATGGAATACGGATGAATGTGGGTGGTTTCCTACTATCTACGTGGTATGTCAAGTCCTAGACGTATATGTTAGACTTGGCGGAACCTAGTTCATCCGAGCACATTACATGATAGTAGCGTTAGAACAGTGGGAGACTTACTACATTCCACCTGTGAGAGTGAGGTTGGAGGGCGGAAAATAATTCTTCTCCAACAATGGCTCATAGACGCTTTTGAAGTCTGCCAAGACCAGAAAGTGAGGACTGGGCAGCTCCCGCCCAAATACAGCCCATCTTAAGGATGATTAAATATCGACCCTGAACATATCTAACACCTTCAACCATGCTTCATCGTTACAGTAATCGCGTTAGACACAAAATGGTGTATTGTTGAGATACCCGAGGTATAACTGCTGAAGCTTCACTTTCTAACATTAATAATGTACAAAATGGCTGACGCGCTCTTGTGTGGGGGATTATTTATTCTCCAGATTTCAGCTTCTTTATCACATATATAATGTTGTAAACCTAACTCTCGTCTTTCGCAGTTTCAATGTCCAATGTTCATTAATGCCACTCTTCTTTGAAAACTACAATCTTCATAATTTCAAGACAAATGTCAACCGTTTTCGGTTCTACTCAATGTCATCTCACATTAACACTTATTCTTACAGTAATATCACACACCTCATTACAATTTTAACAGTAATACTCTACCACGAGTTGCTCTTACGAATTTTAATGGTGGAATTCTACGATATATATATATATATATATATATATATATATATATATATATATATATATATATATATATATAAAAGACTCAAACACTAATATCCCATGGTTATAATTTGTTACATTGGAATCATAATCACGATCCAATTCATCAGACCTAAAAATTCAAAAGTGTATTCTTACTCTGTCCTGGACATTAAATTCTAACTGGATCCTATCCACTTGGAATATATATCTATATATATATATATATATATATATATATATATATATATATATATATATATATATGCTGACCACTAATATTATCTATATATATATATATATATATATATATATATATATATATATATATATATATATATATGCACGGTACTTATTGGAAAGTGCTCAATATCTGTGACAGAGCTAAAATATTCAGTTTTATGGATAAAGTGATATCCATACAGCAGAATATATATATATATATATATATATATATATATATATATGTTTACATATACATATATATATATATGTATATGTAAACATAAATATATATATATATGTATATGTAAACATATATATATATATGTTTACATATATATATATATATATATATATATATATATATATATATATAGGCCGCTCCAAGTGTATTGCTGAGTCGTGAAGCTAAACTTTCCAACAGTCTTGATTCCTGAGAGTCACTGTAGTGCTGATTATGTAAAGCTTTACAAATCCTCTTTATTTCTCTCGATATATATATATATATATATATATATATATATATATATATATGTGTGTGTGTGTGTGTGTGTGTGTGTGTGTGTGTGTGCGTGTGTGCGTGTGTGCGTGTGTTTGTGTGTGTGTTTGTGTCTGTATGATCTGTGCTAAATAAAAATAGACGTGATGTTTCGATATATTTGCAGTATTAAATATACCCCCCTTAGGTTAAATAAAATATTTACTTCGAAATTCCCTCTGGTTCGACATATCATCTAAACCTGTCGACATAACGTGCAGAGTTGGCTCAGAAGCATGTATCTGGTATGTCCTTAACAGACTGCGTGTCATCTTGGTTGTATTTAAAAAGAAAAATCTTCCTGAGAATGAATAGTTTTATGCTATTCCATGAATAGCCTAACATATCTTTAATCATTTCAAAGAGCAAAAACATGCCGTTAATTACATAATTTACATGAAGCGTATAGTCCTCATCTTTTTTGCTGTTATTAGGACGTTTCAGCAGGTGTACTCTCTGGCCTTCATCAGATAATTTCGAACTAAACCTTTTTCTTAATCTCGATCTTTAAAATTTATTTTCACTGAGTCCAAGTACACACTGCCCGGATCAGGGATTGAACTCACAGTTTCTATATCATCAAATTACCGAACAAATCATTAGGCTTTTGTCCTGTGCGGCAATACTTTGAGATTAAGTTGGAGCCTTAAAACTGAACTGCCTGCTGATATTTGCAGCTACAGCCGTTGGTCATGCTTCACTGCATTCGCCGAATCTTCTCTTTTCTAACAGCTGTTATTCTTATTGGTATATCTTTCATTGTTAACGGCTCCCATATATTACTTATTTCTACGCTAGGCCTGCTAATGAGGTCCTCATAACCTAGGATATATGCTGATCCATTCATTCGTCTAACTCTCCGGTGTTCTTCCTGGTCCATGATTTTCTCTTCATTCAACAGGATCTGATGACTACGATTTTCCTACCATACTTGATCAAATATGATTATATTGTCTCCCCACTCAATACGATGTTCATCCAACATTAGTTCCCAACAGGGAATTTATGCTGATCAAAAGTATTTACTCATGCCTTAATAGGTCTAGCAACTGGGCTTTAGTTAGATGTTAATTGGGGAAATAGTTGGCTTTTAAATTGTAATGCCTCTAAAAACGAAAGTGCTAGCATGTAATCTTCATAGAGAATCAGTTTTGCCAATCGCCATTAAAAAGCAACTGGTTGTTCCTTCATTATATCACGTTCTTTACTGACATGGAATAGAATTATTATATTGAATAAATTACTAAGTCAGCTTCTAGGGAAGTTGGTTCACTGTGTCCCAGGATATTTCGCTAGAATCTATCACGCACACATATATCTAAGATACGTCCATGTATTGAATATGGCTATTGAATCTGGTCTACTGCTCCTGCTATATAGCTTGATATTCGTGACCTAATTCAAAGATGGGTCAGTAATGTTATCTCTCCTGACCTATCATCTCGAATTTAGTCACTTTCCCACTCATCTAATGTGACTTCACTGTTTCATTTACATAAATATTGTCATAGCAGTTGTTCCAATGAGTTTTCCTCATCGCTTTCTAGACAGGATGATTTCAAATGTGGTACTAGATTGGCAACTAGGTCTTATCCTTTTACTTTTGAAATAACTAGATGTGACTACAAGATCTATTCTTATAGTTTCTTTTCTCGTACTTTTCCCTTCTGAAACTACCCACCTCTTTAGTGATTTTCTGTCATCTACGATATTTGAAATTCAAATGCCATACGAATCGTCAGCTGTCCTCCTGAATCTCGTTCATTTCTTAAATTTTCACCTCAGCAACGTTTTCTCGGCTTTCCTTCCCTCATATTCTTGCGTGTTTATTTTTTTATGCATTTCACCGCAAGCAAGGCAGGATTGCCACTTGCATGAAGAGGTTACAAAGAGTGTTTGATGAAAGGATAGAGAGAAGGACGGGCGTCAGGAACAAAGTATCAGAAGATGTCGACTGACATTATATTTGAATATTATAGCCATTAAGGAAGCAAGTAGGGGGAAGGGAGTTTCACTGTCGGGAAGTGCGAGAGAAGAATCTGTTGGAGTCGAAGAGACGGCTACATTTAACCGTTTCGACAGTGAAACGTTGCGACTGGATGCCAACCTAGTGGGATGCTTAAATTCCTGCAGTTGGGGTACCAGTAAAAAGTAACTCGTCAGAGCAGTTGCCATGAAAATATTTGTAGAAAAGACAAAGGGAAGCCACCTTACGTCTGTGAGAAAGTGACTGCAGACGAGATTCCAGATCAAGACCTATCACATTGCATATTTTATATATATTTTGTAATATGTTTAAATAAATATATTGAATAATTATAAAATATTGAGGCTTTGTCGGGTGAAGCAGGTTCATTAGAAAGGAGTTGAATGAAAATTATCATCCTAAACAAAAATACAATAACTGAAAGAAGGAGTCTTTAAACATCTCGCAGATTCCTTAGTGAGACAAGCCAGCACTTGGTGATGGGTTGTCGAGACTATACACGTTCTCGCTCTCCTTACCCAAATGCTCTCCCTCTCAACTGCTCTCCCTCTCAACCGCTCTCCATCTCAAATGCTCTCCTTCTCAACTGCTCTCCCTCTCAAATGCTCTCCTTCTCAAATGCTCTCCCTCTCAAATGCTCACCCTCTCAAATGCTCTCCTTCTCAACCGCTCTCCCTCTCAACCGCTCTCTTTCTCAAATGCTCTCCTTCTCAACTGCTCTCCCTCTCAACTGCTCTCCCTCTCAACTGCTCTGCCTCTCAACCGCTCTCCTTCTCAACCGCTCTCACTCTCAACCATTCTCCCTTTCAAATACTCTCCTTCTCAACTACTCTCCCTCTCACTGCTATCCCTCTCAACCGTTCTCCCTCTCAACTGCACTCCCTCTCAAATACTCTCCTTCTCAACCGTTCTCCCTCTCAACAGCTCTCCCTCTCAACCGCTCTCCTTCTCAGTCACTCTCCCTATTAGCTCCTGCTTAAAACGATGCGACCTAGCTCTTAACAATTATTCTGTTATTTCCCTGTTTCGCCACACTTTAACTCAAGGCCACTAAATAGGTTATGTCTTCCTTTTCCTCTGTCCCTCACACCTTCAATCTGCCCTGTGTGTATCAGATTTTGCAAGACCTCTTTCCACATTATGCGCGCAAAAAATCTCAACTGTATCATCTTGATATTATGTATGAGTTTCCCATTTAATTCCATTTTCTCTAGAACTTAATTGTTGCTCACATTCGGTACATGGGTTTCTCAACTGTGTCATGTGTCTTCAAAGACACATGGCACAGTCGATAAAGATGTTAGTTAGATCCAGTGTAGAGGACCTAAAGAATGCGAGTTCAATACCTGGTTAACGCGGTGGAGAAATTGGAGAGGGGAATTAATGGGAGATAACTGATAACTGACATCCATTAGACATGGCACGTGGAACTAGAAAAGTGAGCGAAATAAAGAGTTCAGATCGACATTCCAATAACCTGAAGAAGGCCGGAGTGTACAACGGCCGAAACGCTGTAATAAATATGGCGACAAAGATGAGGACAATAGTCCGAATAATGTAAATAGTGTACATAATACCTCATCTGAGAAATATAGATGGGTATTTGCGCGTTAGTGAATATAACGAACCCGACCGGAACATCGAAATCGGCGAGTCATTGTCCATTATACCAGCAATTATTTTCTTTTGCTTTGTTTTGTTTCTAATCAATTCACCCTAAGCAAGGTAATAATGCCACTAAGACGCAAGTGGGTACTGGGAGAGAAAGAGAATGAAAATATTTTTGGAGGAACCGGAAATCCAATCGTAAACAGTAAACATAGGATAAACCTCTTCTGAGGAGTATGAACTGGACGATAGGCGAATCTGTTTTTTACAATGACCTTCACCCTGTACAAGGTCCATGAGCCACTCGAGGTAGAGCGTTACATAATAAAAAGCCCTAAGCAAGGTGAAAGAGAAGAAAGGACTTTATATGGAACTGGAAACCCAATCATAAACAGGAAGCAAGGGATAAAACACTACTCCTGTTCAAAAGACTGGGGATAAAACTGGACATATATCAAGAAAACTATGCAAATTAAAAACAACATCATTTTTTAAAATTTAATTTAATTTAATTTAGAATTAATAAATCCCTTCAATAAATATAATCTATTTTTTCGTAGAATTTCTTTCGTCTTTCAGTTGTTATTTTATGGCTTTTCCAAAAGGTCACATTTTTTAGTTTATTGCGATGACATGACAAATAATAGAAAAGATAAAGTGTCTTCACGGTGAGAATTTTAACAGAGCCTTTCTACCATGAAAATCAGCATTTAAAGTCAAGAATTTTACCCCTTTTCTAAACTGCAACCGGTAGGATACATGATTTTTTAAGCAACAAAGGAAAAGACACAATGTTGCTTCCTCCATTGATCTTCTATTCCTTCCAATAAGTTCGTCAGATTCATCATAGACACTTGCAAATATTTATTTATTATACATCTGATGCTTATACTACCTGACAAATATCTCAAACTAAATAACTTTTTAGGGATACAAAAGGCAGTTATCTCCCTTTCTTTAAGATAAATTCAAGAGGAGGGGTGAGTGACGAAGGTTAGTCGCGATGAAAAGCACGGAGAAGAAGGACGTCCCTAGCCCACAGCGCTAGGTCTTTCAGTGAACATCACCTAACCTCAGCAGTTTCATAGTAAAACCGCTTTACCGCTAGATTTTCCCTTCGGGAAATATACATGTCTCTCTTTCTTTCGTTCCTTTTTGCTTTGCTTGTTATGTAGATATTTTTGTTGTTTCTCTATTTTGGATAAACGTATATATAATTTTCTGTACAACTCAGCATCATAAAACTTACTCTGAGAACGAAACACGTATGTTATTCCTTTTCTTTCAGCCATTTTCCTTTCCGTCCATTAAATACGGTGTTACTATATAATGAATAAAATAATGGCCATATTGGGGGACATAAAAATTGGACAGTAAATCTTTCTTCAATAACTTTCACATTAAGTTGAAGACTTTCAACAGCATCAACAACTAAAATGGATTGCACCTCTAACTCTAGGAGAAAACAAGAATATAATATGTAAACATTTCATACTAATTCAAATAAACTGGTAAGAAGGAAACCCAAATCAGTATTAAAAAAAATCACGGCAACAGTCCATTGAATTGAGAAAACTATTCCCCCCCAAAAAAACACTTTAACAGAAATATTTAAGAGTTTAAATGTAATGCTAACTGTTCGTTGAATGACTGCTGGGTGTTTTCTGACAAGGGAACGGATAATCTCACCATTAGCATTACTATTAAGTTTATACAGGTGTAGTTTAATCTTATACAAGGATAAAGCTAACAAATATTGGCTAAAATAAGTATTTTAATGCTCAGAATACCAAATTAAAATTTAATATCCAATCAAAAGAAATATTGCATAAAAGAATAAACTGAAATTGGTCTATGAATTAAGAGACATTTTTAATTTCTATGAGATGTCATGACCTACAGCCCGGGGTTTAAGCACCGTTGCATTTCAGTGAATTAAAATTTAATTCTCGAAGTGAATAACCCAAATCGAGTGAGAAGCACAAATATAAGACAAATAAATAATAATCATGCCTGTCTGTTTCAAATGAAGTAAATCACTCTTTGATAGACGTGTTTTTTTTTTCCTATGGCAATTGATTTTTCAAATGTCAGCCGACATTTGTTGGATTAATGGCTGCCAGCAGTCGGAAGGAAAGAATTCGGTATCAGCTGAGTCACTTCTCCTTGCCATTGAGCCTCATTCTCGGATCATATAGACTGTCATTTCCCTTGCAAGCTTACAAACCAGAAGCATCATACGTGTGACGTCAGTGTATCACGTGGTGCAAAATGAAATTCAGTGCACCAAATAATAATGGTGCATTTGTTACTGGGTTCTTTTTCTTTCAAACTTCGATTTATCAGGAGTACTTTTCTGTAATTTATGTTAGTGATTTTTTTACGGAGTTTCAAACAAATGCATTTTGGCTTTTTTTCTTTTATTTGTTCATTGTAAATTCTTTCAAGCCTTTAATTATTGCCAATAATGTCTATTAACGTTATTTTGATATGTTATTTTTTCTTTTGAAGTTTTTGGCTTTCAAATCTATAGCTTTTTTTCTTCTCTTTTTCTTTCGGCATCTTTTTTCTTCTATCTTTCTTTTTGGTCTTTTTTATCTTCTTCCTATTCTTTTTGCTTCTTCGTCTTTAATTTCGCTGCTTTTCTACTTACTATTACCTCTTTTTCTTACACATTTCTTTTTTCATTATTTCTTTTTTCTATTATTTTTCTTTTTTTTTAATTAATTTCATATTTATTTCTTTGTCTCTTTCTTTGAATTTCTCATTTCTTTCTTTCTTTTTTCTATCATTCTTTTTATTTCTCATTCCTTACATTCAACTTATCATTTCGGGCTTTCCTTCTTTCTTTCTTTCTTTCTTTCTTTCTAGGCATCATTTTCTTTTTCCTCTTTTAATTCTCTTATTCTGCTATTCACACGCTTTCTTGCTACAATTGTTTTTATTCCTTCCTCATTTTCTTTTATTTAATCTTTCTTTTTTCTCTCTTTCTTTGTTAGCCTTCATTCATTTTAATTCTTTCTTTCTTTGTTTACTTTTTTTAATATTATTCTTTTCTTCCTTTTTCTTTTCTTTCTCATGTGTTTCATTCATTATTGCCCATCTTTCTTATCGTTCTCTTACTTCTTTTTTCTTTATTTTTTCTTTCTTTCTTTCTTTTTTCTTTCTTTCTTTTTTCTTTCTTTCTTTCTTTCTTTCTTCTTCACGTCATCATTTTTATTTTTTCTCTTTTAATTTTATCTGTCTTCCTTTATTCTTCTATTATTCACGCCTTTCCTTTCAGTCTTTCTTTCTTTCTTTCTCTTTGTATTTTATTCATTCATTCTTTTTTCTTTTCTTTTTTGTTAGGCTATTTTTCTTTCTTTCTTTCTTTCTTTTTTTCTTTCTTGTTCACTTTTATTTTTCCTCTTTTAATTTTATCTGTCTTCCTTTATTATTTTATTATTCACACCTTTCCTTTAAGTGTTTCTTTCTTTCTTTCTTTCTCTTTAACTTTAATTCTGGAAACGAGGATCAGTGCTCCTAGTGCATCATTTCATTGTCAGCTGAAAGCTCTAATATCTGTGGTTAGACCGATGAAGATTTTTGAAAAACCCGGATTTAAATAACGACACAGTGGCGTGTGTCGTGCCGTACAGGGGCACGTGTTCTGCAGATTAAATAGGCAACCGAGCAACGAACTGTATTCTGAAAATGACTGAATCGTATAGAATTAAACTATTTTTTTTATTAACATTTTTTTTTCAAATTTTCCGATAAACATACATGTTTCTTTTATATATTCACGCACATTTCATTATCCAGATACAATTAAAAGTCTTCAAATATATCATCAGAAATTCCATTCTGTTTATTCATACTTCAACTAATACAAGACACAAGTTCTCCTGGAGGTAGATGGCTGTTGAGTGAGATTGTAAGTGAGAGGGTAGAGGAAGTAAGAAAGTTTTATGAGGATAAGTAGGATAGATACAAATATTGGTTGAGACAAAGATTGTAGTTGACAGGAAATCATTCTCTCCGGAGTTGGTTTCATAAAGTAACAGTCCTGAGAAATAATCTGTCTGAGTAGAATTTGCATTTTGTCAAAGGAACAAAAAGGAACAGTGGGTGGTTTGCCACCCTGAACAGCTCTGAATGTTCGAGTAGGTGGCATTTAAGAATGTAACTCATCGAACATCGGCCATATTAATAGCGATATAGTAATAACGATTATATGCTGAGCATATAAGTTTGATATCTGAATCTTTCATTCTAGGGTGTTATTAATGTTTTTGCTTATTTTTCAAGATGTTTTAGCAGAAGTGGTGTTTCTTGGGCATGATAGCCTGACAAAGCCCAACCATTTCCATGCCGGTTTTTTTAATTTAGATATATTCTTTCAACTACAATCCTAGACCTCTTGCCACTCAAGGCTATATAACCCATTCTTCTATTTGCCCATAGCTGGGTAGGGGGAGAAGAGGATTCATGCCTTTCCCAAGGGTATTAGCATGTAAGTGAATATAATGGATCCGACTCGAATTTCTATCTCGGCTCTCCTCAATACGAGCCGTGCCCCCAAGAAAGTTATTAATGTAGGTATTATAAAACTTATATTTATTAAAAATATATGAACTATTACTAAAAATACATTGTATTATCTTTCAAAGTATAGACATATTTGCTAAAAGCGCACTTATTTTTTTTTAATTTGTAAGAAACTATATTTAAAATATATGAAATTACAAGGAAATATATTGAAATCTCAAAAACAGGATATGTGTTTATAAATCATGTTTCAATCTTACTAAACATTGTGGCAATGTTTCAGCGAAATTTATTTGACAACGAGAAATTGTATTAATTGTTTTTATTTTCTTCATCTGGAAAAAGTAATTTGTACACGTCTGATACAATAGGAAAATAGGCATGAATAGTGCAATAAAGACATTTATGTTTATACGTTCTTTTCATAGATACAATTATTTAAGTAAATGATCTGTTTATAATAAACAGTATTAAACAACATTTTCCAGCCTGAATATCCGAGAAATTTTCCTAGAAAATATACGTCCTCCGACAGGAATCCAATCTGTATCCTATACAGAAGCGACATATAGCCTTACGTGCCTTAACCGATTGGGCCACAGAGGAGCGCTCGGTGAGCAAGGTCGATTTTACTGTTTTTAAACACAATTCTCCATAATGTTCTCTCATTCATTCATATCTGCTCAATGCGTATCCAAATGTAAACAAATGACGTCACGCATGAAATGGACAATTATTTAAGACATTTTTTATGTTTATACATTTTTTTTATAGATACAAATATACTGTTAATAATAAATATATAGGATAAAGTTTATAATAAATATATAGGATACAGGTTCAATTCCTGTCGGAGGACGCATATTTTCTATGAAGATTTCTCGGACATTCAGCCGTTAAATGTTGTTAATACTGTTTATTATAAACAGAGCATTTATTATATAGAGAAGTTGTGTCTATTAATTTTAAGTAAGTTCCTTTCATATTGTCTGATAAGCTTAATAATATTATCATTAAAAGACGAAAGGAAATCACCATATTGATACATATAATATTACATATTAAAATAAATAGACACAACTTCTCTATATTATTTAATGAAACATGCATCAATATATATATATATATATATATATATATATATATATATATATATATATAGGAAAAAACAACTGAAAAGTTGCAAATTTAAAAGAAATGATTTTTTTTTTGTGAAAGTATTTATTTATAGTTTTTTTATATATATATATTTGATATTTCAGATCGGCCTCGAACTTTCCTCATCCTTATATATATATATATATATATATATATATATATATATATATATATATATATATATATATATATATATATATATATATATATATAAAATATAAATAAATACTTTCACAAAAAAAGCATTCAATTTTTTTAAATTTGTAACTTTTCAGTTGTTTTTTCTATATTATATACATATTAAGAAAGTATATGTGGCTTCTCATTATGAAATATATATATATATATATATATATATATATATATATATATATATATATATATAATGTGTTTGTGCGCGCATGTGTCTGTGCTTGAAGTACTTGCATATATAGTAATGTCAACGGCAGTCCTTCTTTGGATTCAGATAATAAAATATCTGGGGTTGGTGCTGATTATTTAAACGCTATTGAAACTCAGAAATAGAAACAGATTCAAACATGATAAGTAGAAACGAAGTGCTAATAGGAACAATAGCATGCAAAATGTTCAGTATTTCCAAAATGATTTGCTTCTAACGTTTTTTTTCTATTCATTATTGGCAAATATTTGAACGAATAACGCATGTGTCTCAATGAGTGAAATTTGCTTATAATTATTTCCCAGCAAATATTACTGTGATTTCATAGGCATTTGTCTTTTTTCCTTCTCTTGTACATCTTCGTAGTGACCGCGGACACCTTGAAATTCGTTCAACAGGACCACTTATCTAATAACCACTAACATCAACGAACTATAGCGGAAGTGGACAGTATTTATCAAAGCTATGTATATTCTAAACTTTAGACCTTTTAATATCGAGCGGTGTCTCAGGCACATGAAAATTGCCCATCGTCTGGCAAATCCAATTCCGATTAGCCAAACCCCCAACTATCCCACCCACCTCATCGTTTGTTTTCCCTCTTTTCACTTTGCGGTTCGATAAACGTCTGCGAGATTCCCAGAGATTTATTTTCTTCGCCCTTTTGCCGGGGACCCGAAACGGAACCTTACAGTTATATCATCCTGAAAAGGTGGTACTCTATCGGTCAGTTCAGTCATGACCCATCAACGTATGGATCCTAAAGCATGACAGATATGGAATATTGAATGTCACATTATGAATATAATCAAATTCATTGATCGAACAAACGCGTGGATATGGAGAAACAGAAATGATACCAGACACAAACGCATGACTACATACGCTCTTATTTGCGCTACGATATGAGCTATATTAATATTAACATTTTAGTATGAAAACGTACACAGTGGCTTTGAATGAAGACATTAATTCAAGTATATATACTTGGGCTTGTTTATATCTATAAATCGAAAACTGTAAAAAAAGAATTCATCAAAGTAAACGATAAAGAATGGCTATAAAAATATAGAAAATTACTACATATTTCTTACATTATTTACATTAGTCGGACTATTGTCCTCATCTTTGTCGCTATATTTGTCACAACGTTTCGGCCGTTGTACGCTCCGGCCTTCTTCAGGTGGTTGGAATTTCGAACCTAACCCTTTATTTCGATCACTGGGGTAGACTGTTCTAGTTCCACGAGCCATGTTTGATGGATGTCAGTTATCAGTTATCTCCTGCTAATTTTCCCTCTGAAAGTTCTCCACTACCTGAACCGGGTATTGAACTCACACTCTTTGGG
>OZ038477.1:16602725-16612725 GCA_964036315.1 Acanthosepion esculentum
TGCCATTCTTTATGAAGTTTGGCTTCTAACTCGCGTTTTGAACAATATCTGTACACCCTCACTGTTGAACCTAAGCATGATCACAGACGTTCAATGCGATTCACGCCAGGAGATTGAGGACGCAGCTTGATTACCTTCTCTTCTATCTTTTCACACCAACTCTTCAATTCTTTGGGTGTGTGGCATGATGTGTTGTCTTCTTGGAAGATTACTCCATCTGTCATGTTGTTGTTGAAAATTTTCTCTAAAGAAGGTTGGTAAAATTGGACTAATATGTTTGTGTAAGTGTTGGAACTAACCTCCAAATTTTACAGTTTCGTCAATACATTGAGCATTCATATGCTTCCCCATCTCTTCGACTCCTGGAGTTACAAACATCTTATAAAAATAAAAATTTAGGGATAATGTTTTATTCAATAAAAATACACTATTAATAGGCGTAATACAATCAATTATGATCAATAAATAGGTTTCAGCTAATAACAGAGTTGCTTTCATCAGACCAGACAAATTTGTCCCTATTCTCAGCCGTCCAATTTTCATGTTTTTGCAATAGAAAGCTTCCTTTTGTTATTAACCTGATGAAGGTTGGTAACATTGGTCTAATATGCTTGTGTATCTGTTGCAGTTCATTCTACACTGACCTCCAAATTTTACATATATATTTTTATATTGAGCATCATATGCTTTCCCAACACTTCGGTGAACATAAGCAACTCCCGGGGTTACAAAAATCTGATAAAGATTTTAAAAAAGTTAGGGATAATTTTTTATTCAATAAATATACAGTATTAATAGGAGTAATAAAATCAATTATGCTCAATAAATAAGTTTCAGCTAATAAATGGAGTTGCTTTTCATCAGACGAAGACAACTTTGGCCCTATCCTCAGCCGTCAAATTTTCATTATTTTTGCAAGAGAAAGTTTCCCTTTTTTTTATTTATCTCAGACAGCAATATTTTTCTAGCTTTATATAGTTAGAGGCCAGAGCTTCTACTCATCTTCCTCTCATTGTGCGAGTTGATATCACTTTGTTACCTCTCGTAATTCAGCACTCACTTTAGAAGAGATTATTTTTTCCAATCACCTGCAGATACCCTTGAGTATATACACATATTCCGGCCTTGACCATCAAGATTTTAAAAAGAAACGTTTTCGTTATAAATGTTAATGATTGTTTGAGCACCATTTCTTGAGCATTTCACTTTTCTTGCAATTTTGACTTGGGATAACATTTTTTTTCCAATGATTTCAGCACTTTCTGTTTCAGGAATGTTTTTCTTCTGTGATATTTTTAACAAAGAGGAAGTATTTATAAATTGATACTAAACTTGTTGCGAAAAAAAATTAGAAAATATTTAGCACTTCAGAATAAACTTAGGACTACAGATTATATTTCAAATAAATGGTTTCGCCACTTATGATAAATAAGTAAAAATGAACTCAAACGATAAATGGTACCCATAAATGCCAGTGTAACATCAATTCAAGGATTCTTCTTATAGTGTTTTCAGCAAATATATATATATATATATATAAACGATTTCAAATAATATTTTAACTTTTTACACCTTCCTCATAATGTTGTCTATGTGTGAATATATATATATATATATATATATATATATATATATATATGTATACACAGACTTACACACACAATCACGCACACACAGACACGCACACACACACACACACACACACACACATATATATATATATATATATATATATATATATATACACAGAGAGAGAGATGTTTTTCTTCGTGTAATATATCTGAAAATGAATATACTTTGGTAATCCATCTTCAGATCCGTTTATAATAGCGCGGCATTAATTCTGGTCAAAGAAAAAGACGATGTCTAATTTCCCTTTGATACACGAAGTCAAACACATTTATTGCCTCCTGAAACTTTCTCACTACACAGTTTGAAAGTCGGCATATACAAACATTTTTGTACTTATCTTTCTTTTATTACTCAGTCTAAACTTCTTTCACCTAATACACTGAATGTCGGTCAATATTTTTTTCTACATTCAGAATATAAAATTCATCTAATTAATCACGATGTCACAATCTCTGTATTTCATCCATCAGTTTAAATAACGAGATATTTTGCGATTTTGAATCCTTGAAAATTATTATTCATTTATCAATGTTGTCATTTGCTTCTTACGATGTCTGAAGTGTAACTCATGTTCGGCATGATGATGGCTTCATTCGAATGTCGCTTGCAACAAATGTAGTCTGCTTGCTGTATCATATAAATCTTTGAATATATATTTTTTATCTCTTGCTATTACGTGTCATATACATTTTAGTTTTCATGTTTAATGTTTCAAATATTGGCCGGATTTTACATTTAACTTTTCTACAAGTGTCACTCATGTATTGATTGTAATATACTGGTTTTGTTTAGTACTTTAATCACATTAACAGCTGGTATTATTTTCTGTTAAATGATGTGTTGTTCAACGTGTAAAAGTTGTATTTATTTGGCCAATGTATAATTTATTTTTCAAATAATAATTAGAGATATAAGATATCGTGTTGGGGACGAGTAGAATGTATTAAGTTTCTTTATCTATAGCGATGTAAATTATCAGAAGGATTTTGGTTGTTAGGCTGGTGTGTTCTTGACATTCATCCTCAACAATAAAAAATGTTTAAAAATATGAAATACAACAAGGCAATAATTCAATTCAAATAATACACACATTTATATACAATTAAACAATATTTACAATGATGTTTCTATGTTGTCGAAAAGTTGGTGTGTTTAATGTTGTTTGTATTAAAATATCCGGATTGTTCTTGTGTTCAATATATTCGTGTAATATTACAAGTATTGTTAGATTGAGTTTTCGGTAACGTAATTGTTCATTTAAGGTTCAACATGAATGTGTATGCAATTATTTACGTACTGTTCTTTTGGTTAGGTCAACTGAAGTTGCGTACCCTTAATTGTTTATTAAGGCTTTAGTTCGATCGTAATTCCTTTACTTATTTAGTAGTGAATATTTTCTTGTTCACTTTACGTAAGCAAAGTTTGTTTAAAGTTCGGGAATATTCTTGGTCACAGAGGATTATTCGAGCCAGATGTCGATGAGTCAGTGGTGTTCTTTTTACGCGGGAAAGTTATTGTTTCGAGTAGCATAGCTTAGTCTGGCATCTCTCTGAGTTCGATCCGCTGACTGAGTTGGTCAGTCAAAAATCTTCCTTTTATAAGTTCGAAAGTTCTTTAACGTCTGACTGCGTTAGTCAAAGACGGGAGTTCCTTGAGCGTTACATTTTGGCAATGTGTGAGCGGTCGAAGTTGGTTGTCGTTGTCGTCGTGGTTTGCTCGGGACTGCTCGGTGGGACACGTGTTCTTGGGTTTTTATACCATCTCATAGGCTCCGGGCAGAATGACGCAATTTACTTCTTTTCACGTGAGCTTTCAAATTTTCGAGTTGTAAGCCAATAGAATTCTCTGATTGGAAATATGAAGTTTTCATTTGATAAGCTTAATTTTACGTGGGTGTAAAGAATAGATTGTTCATGATTGTCAAAATAACATGGACGATTCCACAATCGATTTTATTTAAGACGGGTTATCTGAAACTGTTATTACTTGAATCTATTATCAGAAATAATCCCTATTTTCAAAACAATTACATACTCACATATGCACCAGATTGAAATACACCCAACCTCTGTTTTATACCAAATAACAGACAACATTTACAAACATTCCCAAAAGATTACACACTTGAATTTAAAATCATGTGAAATATTTGACCAATCAGCGAAAAACACTGCCCTATTTTTTTTCTGGAGACTACTTTCGGGGAAAAAAAAATCTCATAAACATCAACAGATTCTGGATTTCAGGAGGTTTGATGCAACTATCACCAGGCCGTTCAAACAGAAGACATGACGTGGCTACATAGACCTCCCCCGACCCCGCGTGCTGAAACAAAATTATGTTGGGGCTTTCAAAAAAATCGTTTCCAACAAGAGTAGCGAAGGTTGGTGAGTCTTCCCGGGCAATCAAAGTCTTTTCTCAACTCAGCATTTTAGTGTGGGCTATCACTAAAAGTCTTTTTTTTTAACACCAGTTTATTCTGCGGGCCAACTACCCAAAGATTCTAACTCAACCAAAGACTATTTGAATTTTACTCTATTTTTATTCTTTTTAAATTAATGTACAAATGGGTACATTGTCGATTGGTTAAAAACTTTGCATACCCGGATTCGAATCTCACCTTGGTCGAGACTTCTTGAGGTTATCGTTCGATCTCAGTGTGTGGCAAATTCCTGAAAACCAAGCCGTCGTGTGCTAGTGCGAAGTCACAAGTGGTGGCCTTGTTCAAGATGTTGATCACGCTAGATAAAGCTTTATTTCTCAGAAACTAAGGTCTGTTCAGCCTAGTTGCAGTACAAAGCACATGTGGGCTCTATAGGCGTTAAGTAAACACAAAGTGATTGACTAGACACCCTAGTGGCCAGCTATTCTATACATAAATACAAAGGATTTATTTAAGAAGTATACCAATTTTTTATCTTATTACTCTTTTGAATTCAGATTTTTAATATCAGAAAATCTGGGCGACTGAATATGCACAGAACTTTTTTATTTTCTATAGATAATTAATCTTAAACGTTCATTGTTATTTTGATCGGTACCATTCGCTGATGTGCCACTTTAATATTTTTCATGACTAGTTACTTTTGTTTATAGTTTTAATGCCTTTATTGCTATTATCCTTCTTTGTGTAAATTTTGTTTGTACGCCATTTTTTTTTATTATGAAATCAAAGAAGGGTATTCGAGGTTTAATTTAAAACTAAAGTGGATATAACAATTACGATAGGATTTTCTTCGATAAACTTTTCAAATAATCGGTTTGGTGTAATGGAAAACGGCTCAGAAGGAGAAAGTGGAGAGCCGTGTGTGGAATTGTTCGCCTTCGAAAAGTCTCCGGAGATCCTAGCTCACTCTAAACTTAATACTTCAATCTCGTCCTCTGATTTCTCGATTCCTGTCTGTCTTCACCTCCATAGGAAGGACTCTAATATCCACAGGCGTGGCCTCGGTGTTTATGCTCGTGAACCTATCCAGCTGGATAGAGAACTCTCTTTTATATCTCCAGGCCATTCTTGCATGCGTTTCCGTCTCGCTTTACGTGAGTCAGTCAGTTATCCGAGTTCGAATTCCTGTCGGGTTCAGTATAATCACTTACGCTGAAATACTCTTGGCTATAGGTTGAACATAAGTAGAGACTTGGTCCTATAGCCTTGGTTGGCAACCAGTCTATCGAAGAAAGAAATTCTTCGGTCTAATCAATCATGAATGGAAAACGGCATGATCACCCAAGCGCGATGCACACACACACACACACACACACACACACACACACACACATATATATATGTATGTATATATATATATTATGAAATGGACAAAGTCCGAGAATTATTTTTAAGACATTTTTATGTTTATACATTCCTTTTATAGATACAAATATTTAAGTAAATGCTCTGTTTTTATAGTAAACAGTATTAAACGACATTTGTATCTATAAAAAGAATGTATAAACATAAAAATGTCTTAAAAATAATTATCGGACTTTGTCCAGTTCATAATGTGTGACGTCATTTGTTTACATTTGGATACGCCATGAGCAGATATGAATGTACGTGAAAGATTCATGGAAGATTGAAGTTTAAAGACAGTAAAATCGACCTTGCTAACCAAATGCACCTCTGTGGCCGAAACGGTTAAAGCACGTCAGGCTATATGACGGTTCCGTATAGGATATAAGTTCGATTCCTGTCGGAGGACGAATGATTTCTATGAATATTTCTCGGACATTCAGGCCGGTAAATGTTGCTTAATACTGTTTATTATAAAAAAACAGCGCATTTACTTAAATATTTCTATCTATAAAAAGAATGTATAAACATAAAAATGTCTTATATATATATGAGTGTGTAAATTACAGATCATTGTCGTTGTACGTAGTTATCTCTATATGCACATGTATAAAAATGCATGGTAACCAGATAATATTGCTGTTTTTGATCGTTAACTGTTTCTTTTCATTGTTTTATTTTTATATCAAAATGTCACATTATTTCATTATGTGAGTTTAGTTCTAGAAGTTTTGTTAGCGGTAGAAAAATATATATAAACGTATCAACAACACTATTCCTGCTCTCGAATATTAGATGGACAGGTCTAAAAGTAGTTTCAAGAAGCAGAGAAGCCTGAAGATGAAGTCCAAATTAAAAGCGAAATGAAGAAAAAAATGACAGTGTCTAAAAAATATTTTTTAAAAAAAGTGAAAAAACATCTTAAATAAAATGAAAAAAAAAAATGTACAGAATTCTGTTCATCTCGAAAGAATATTTTCTTTCTTTTCATAATTTTCTATATTTTTTATTGTCGAAAATTGCATACTCCCTACATTTGCCCCACTCCACCGGAAAAAAAAATACAAATAAAAAACGGAAAAAAAAAATCTGGATAATTTCGAAAAGAAAGATCTGTTATGATATGCGAGGATATTTAGACAGGTTCGCTGTTAAAATAGATATTTTTTCCTTTTTTTCTGTTTCTATTATTGCAGAGTTCCCGACAGTTTCGCTGCATAGTTATCCGCCTTTGTCTTTACAAAAACAAAAACATTAATATATATCAAATAATGAAGAGACGCAATAAAGAAAAGATTTAATTTTTATCAAGGTAACTTAAAACGGATTTATTTATGAGTATTCTGTCTTTTTTGGCTATGTAAGCAATATATTTTTTGCTAATCGTTTTGATATATTTTCATTTTTTCATTCGAGTTTTCTGCTCTATCAATATTTGCAAAAACAAGACGACCCCAGTCATAGCCCTACTCAAAATATTTTTTTTTAAAAGTGGAAAAAAATAAAAAAGATGACGGCTGTCTGCTGACCTATGTCGGGAGATTTAGTAGGGCGGATGCACCCAGAAATAACAAAATAAAATATGTGGCTGCATTTTATTTTTAGTGTGGACCGGGAGAGCAGCATAGTTTTCTTTTAATATTTTTCTATGTATATCTAGTTAAATTGGTTAGAATTTTTGTAAGCTAATGGTCA
The DNA here is from genome assembly GCA_964036315.1 of Acanthosepion esculentum. Lineage (NCBI taxonomy): Eukaryota > Metazoa > Mollusca > Cephalopoda > Sepiida > Sepiidae > Acanthosepion > Acanthosepion esculentum. Next base: position 16,609,843 of record OZ038477.1, read on the forward strand.
TTTTTTTATGTGTCTGTATATTTTTTTTATATTTAGGAAAGTAGAAATCGAAAAAAGTAATTTGTTTAATCTAAACATACTGTTACATTATTGGCTGGACAATGGTTTCTATTTTACAATATTTCGAAAGCATATATTTCCATTTTTACGTTTCATATTATATGCAATCAAATTTAGCATCAGAAAATGTACCCACTCGTTACGCGAATTTTATACGGCTGTCGGAATTACACCTAACAAAAGAATTTTTTAAAGGTTAAAGACAATAGCCATACATTTCAAAATTTGATAAATAAAAAAATATTAAATTAATTTTAACTTCATGAATATTCATTTACATTTGATATACAGTAGAATCCCTTATATCCGAAATTCCTCATATTCGGAGTGTCTCATATCCGGAATCCCGCATATCCGGACATGGTTTTGATGTGTATATTTGAACTATTTGGGTGATATGTAACTGATTTGAAATTTCTGTTTTTCAAGAAATTTACTTTGGAAAATTTCATATGCTTACTTCACCCTAATGATGATGATGGGAACAAGAGGATGATTTGTGATGAAACCTGAACTGAAATTGAAAAAGGTTTCAGGTTTATGGAAAGAAAGCCGAATTCAGGTTTTCAGTTTTATGGAAAGAAAGCCAGAATTCAGCTATGTCGATTGCAAGCACGCACACAGAGTTAAAAAGTGTCTTTCGTTTAAAATTTCAAGAACAAAAGCAAAACGAAATGCGGAAAATGTTGAGAATGACAGAATCATCATGCAACAGCCATTAAAAATCCTCGTTACATTATTTGTTTTGCATACGTGGCTGACTTAATTTAATGAATTTTCATTAACATTGCTCAATTTATTTCTTTTCCTTAAAATCGATTCCGTTATATTTCACTCTCCTTTAGCTTATTTTGTTTACTATAAAATATTGAAAATAAGTGTTAAACCTGATTTCAGTTCTTTTATTTTGATCTAAATATAAACCCTCATATCCGGACTTTGCATCCAATTCCACATATTCGGAATCCATCATATCCGGAATCCCTTATATCCGGATTTTGTAACCAATTCCTCATATCCGGAATCGCTCATATCCGGAATCCCTCATATCCGGATTTTGTAACCAATTCCTCATATCCGGAATCCCTCATATCCGGACTTTGTAACCAATTCCTCATATCCGGAGTCTTCTTAGTCCGGTTGTCATGGAATCTACTGTATAATGATTGAATTGATTTTTACGGCTTATCAGATTTTGAGAGTTATTCAAAGCCGAAAAATATTTTCATATTATCAGATTCTTTTTGGAGATAAAGATTTAGTGACATAAGTCCTACTAATAAAGCGAGAGCTGGTGAGGTGGGAGAAATCCCACCTCACCACTAAAGGTTGATTCATGTCATTCCAGCAGGAATTGGAACTCGGCTCTCCGATTTCCAATTTCGAGATGTTATCCATTACACCTTCCGCTCATCGTTACTGACCAGACTCGACGCTGCTTAACTTCGCTGCTCTGTACTGAAACAGAGTTTTCCACGTGATATGACCCTGAGCCTATTAATGCTTAATTCTGAATTATGTTACTTGACATTTTTTAAGGATTTCTAGTGTGTTCATTTATTTACCGTGTCCATTCAGGACGTGAACGATCATGGCTTTCCACTAATTCATTTCTCTCCTACCTGTAAGCGACTTAGATTCATTAACATAATTATTTGTCCCAGCTCTGCCATCCATCCATAGAAACTCGGCCTTTCCCTCCGTTCGTCACAACTACATTATTTTCTGCGAGATTAAAGTCTCCAGAAGTTCCTTCCTCGGTATATTTTCCATAAAAGTATCCTTTTTGCTTTTATTTCGATTTCAAATTCTTGGTTACGCACAGGCCGTGGTATTCTCAGAATTCGTCCAAGGAACCACAACTCTACCGATTCGAGTCTCTTTAAGGAAACATTCCAGTAATCACTGCCACGTAAGAGCATATCTATATGACCTTAGAACACTATTTACATTATTCGGACTATTGTCCTCATCATTGTCGTCATATTTATTACAGCGTTTCGGCCGTTGTACACTCCGGACTTCTTCAGGTGGTTGGAATGTCGAACTGAACCCTTTATTTCTTTCAGTGGAGTAGACTGTTCTAGTTCCACTTGCCATGTTTAATGGATGTCAGTTATCAGTTATCTCCAGTTAATTCCCCTCTCCAAGTACTCCACTGCCTTAAGCGGGTATTGAACTCACACTCTTTGAAAAAGGCCGGAGCGTACAACGGCCGAAACGTTGTAATAAATATGGCAACACAGATGAGGACAACAGTCCGAATAATGTAAATAGTGTACATAATACCTCATCACAAGAAATATAGACAGATACTAAGAATGCTGTGTCACCAAGACTGCAAAACTTTGTGATTCAAGATATAGAATATAATATATACCAAGCTCGTCACAGTCAGTATATTAATAAATAGCAATAAAGTGAAAGGTATCTTCGGCGCATTTTCTTGTTTCATGTGGTCATTGCCCCAGCACACCAGTCCTTGGTTTCATCAACTGATATTCTTGACTCTAGCATTGAACTTGTTAATAACCCTCCCTATTTTCCAGACTAGGATATGTCCCTGAACATTAAAAAAAAACTTAGCTGGAAACCAGGTTCGCAGTGAGGATGACACCATATATACTACTGACGAAATTTTTGACGAACAGGATGAAAGGAACATTACCAATGAGACCCACGCACTACACCGGTAATAGAAGTGTGTGGACTACAAGGGGAATAATGTTGAAAAATAAACTGAATCTGGTCAAAACGCATGAGAATATCAGCCTATGAACTTTTCAGCCGATCCTCATATCTATCTATCGAAGTGTTTTAATT
>OZ038477.1:16615225-16625225 GCA_964036315.1 Acanthosepion esculentum
AAACGGCGAAATGTATGGGACACGCAGTAAGAACGAAATCACTAATTAGTTGAAATTGATCTAACGAGACATGCTTTCTAACAATTACACTACGTCGTAATGCCCAAATAATTTTTTAAGCATAGCTTAGATTTGGGACATGGTGAAATGTATGGAGCACCCAGTGAGGATCGAAATCACTATTCAGTCGAAATCGGTCTAGAGACAAAAGCTTGTTAACCATTACATCACACTGAATACATATTTGAATAGCTAGAGGTTTTTCTACGTTACAAATGGTGCAAAGTTAACATTAAATGTATCCGAGGCTGGCTGATGTAAATCCATTACACGTATAGTATGTCTGCATTTGCGGTCATATGTAACTTCCGACTGAGGAACTGTGTCATTTAACGATCTCGTCGTTGGAATTGAACCCGGATGTTTAGGGAGGAGATACGCTACTTATATTAATGTGAAAAATATGTCATATAATTTCTAGGTGTTTCACTTTAGATATATTCACAATAATTTATTTCTCGCTGAAATTCTGCTAAAGTGGAAACAAAAACAGAGAATGATCAGGCAGGAAAATTTCTTAAACATGGAAATCATTGAACAGAGAGTGAAATGTTTGAAACTCTGCTAATGGCAGAGCTTCAAACATTTCCTTCAATGAATCATCGGGTTGAATGTCAATCAATTCAATCTGTAATTTAAGTGAATCCACATCTGCAGAGAAAGGGAAAGTTAATAAGTGGAATTTAAGCTGAATGTGTCCGAAACGTTCATAGCTTTCAAACACTTCACCTGATCCTTAACTCTAGAACTCATTAACCCTCAATTAAAGTTACATCACTACTAACCATGGGTATATCATACCTGATTTTGAAAATATCAACAACAAAAAAATTAAATATAAATCTTTATTTGAAATATTTTACATGCAGGCACTTCAAATTTATATACCCGTGTTTGAAGATTATTCAATTCTTCACCTTCACATGCTTAACATGTAACACACACACACGCACACACACACATACACACACACACATACACACACACACACACACACACACATATATATATATATATATATATATATTTATAAATTACAAATGGAGCAATTCGTTAGGAAGTATACTACAATGGCAAATCGGAGATAAAGAGGTTAAATTGCATATTTAATAGCACAGCATGAATATTTTTTAAATAAATTCCCTGTGAACAATGGCCTCTCTACAGATAAAAGTTTCACACGTTTTCACGCAATCATCAGTTTATCGGCAACCATTATTTGTGACATTTTTATACCCGCTCGGCAAGTTGAAGAAGCTACAAAGTAGTTCGTTGATGGGTACATACTATTGAAGCACCTACCAACATCTCTGGGAGAGGTAAAGGCCGATACGACTAAGATGGAAATGCTTAAAATCACCATTAGTTGGGAAATAAACACAGATAATAGATACAAATTAAAAACGTCCGTAAAACGAGGGCACGGGAAACAGTGTATACATACATACATACATATATATATATATATATATATATATATATATATATATATATATATATATATATATATATATATATATATATGTATATATATATATATATATATATATATATATATATATATATATATATATATATATATATATATATATATATATATATATATATATATATATATATATATATATATATATATATACACTTTACCTTTACTACTGAAGGAAAAAGAGCTTAAATCACTTTCACCACCGTAGTTAACTGTCAGGCGTTTCGTGAACATATGAAATGTCATTTCTCCACACGAGGTTCGAATTGTTTTCAAAAACATTTTCATATTTTATCCCATTATAAAGCAGGTTTCTTGAGAGGATTAAGGGTAATATATAGACAAGATTCACGTAGACGGAGGTTGGCAGGATGTTCACTACAAGTTCAAGAGACAAATCGTACTCATGGGAATTTCCAAATTGTGTCCTCGATCATTGGGGATCTTGAACTCCTTATATTCTATGAATTATGACTAAGGAAATCCTTGAGAGAGCAACTTTTTTAAGCGTTTCACCCCAAGCAATGTGGGAAGCCACTAGCACGCAAGGAGTCACAGTGAGTTGGAGCGAGAGCAAAGAGGAGTGATAGAGCAAAGGATGTAGAGAAGGATAGGGGATAGATCAAGTCATCGATTGACATTACATTTGAATAGTTGGAGATTATAGCTATCAAGAAAACAGGAAAAGGGTAGGGAGTTCCACAGGGGAGAAGTGCGAAACATGAGTCTATTGGAGTAGAAGAGACGGCTACATTTAACAGTTTCGACACTGAAACGGTGAGAGCGAGATGCCAGCCTAGTTGAACGCTTACATTCATGAAGTCTGGGAACAAGCGAAAGCAGCTCATCGGAACAATTATCATGAAAGTATTTGTAACAAAAGACAGAAGGAGGCAACGGCACGTCTGTGTGAGAGCGACTGCAGACGAGATGCCAGATCAGAGCCAATTACATTGCATATCTGTTGTGGTAGGATCCACCTAATTTGCATAGTGGAGTACCGACCATATAAATATGGTTGGTACCGGGAAGAGAGGGGAGGAATCAGGAGATTCCACCAGAGACTCTGCCCGACTGCGACTCAGTCAACACATTCTCCAGGAACGGTCTTCCCAGGAATATACAAAAGACTATATGTCAATATTGTGTACACTTTCTTGTTTCAATACATTTTGTTCTACGTACATTTTGTGTTGCATTATTATTCCATGCATTAGTCAAGTTTCAACAATATCCGTCTCTGGATTTTATCAAGGACCTTGAGACAAACAGAAGCAGCAATACCCCATGCGAGGACGAATGGTTGATTTGTAGAATTGAAGGATTGACTCCGGCGAGAAAAATTTCCTGGCGCGGTATAAAGTACCTACTTTCCTTGCGGTGGACAAATCTATTGGCTCAATGTTTTTGTTCCATCTCAGGTCAGCAGTCAATGTGAGACCGAGCAGTCGCAAAGAGGTGCTCTCGTGGAGTTGAGCATCAGACATTCTAATGGGGGACAGGGATGGTACACTGTGGTGATTAATAGAGAGCAGTTTTGTTTTTGAGGCATTAAAGTTAACCAGCGAATTCCTGCCCTAGTCCACAACTTATTGGGGGTCCTTTTCGAGACAAACGGCCAGGTTAGTTTTGTCAGCGACAGTAGATTTGTTTTTGAGGGAGGAGTAAATAGTAGTGCCGTCCGCGTAGATGCCTACTTGGGAGCCTATGACATCAGAAATATCGTTAATGAAGATAAGGAACAGAGTAGGGCCAAGGATAGAACCTTGGGGAACACCTGCATTCGTGGGATAGGAGTTGGAGGAGAATCCGTTGAGAGCGACCTTCAATGCACGGTTTGACAGGAATGATTGTATTAAGTCAAACAATCGACCTGAAATTCCATAACCCCGAAGCTTGCGAAGAAGGCCTGCATGCCAAACCCTATCAAACGCTTTGGGGATATCTAGAGCCACGGCATGAGCTTCTCCGTTATTATGAATTGCTTGGTACTGTGTGATACACTACGCACGTGACAGTAAAAATGTAACAGCTACTCAAAGTAAGTAAATTGTCGGGTATTGTGGTGGGGGAGGCTAATTTATTGGCGGAAATTTGAATATTAATATTTTGAACAGAAGTCAATTGCAATTTACAATTTTTTCTGCTTGATTTATATTTTCGTTTTAATTCCTAAGATTTTATGTATTAGATTCTCTGTTGTTTCACTGGTATATCCTTTGAAATGAAAACGTTGAACCAGGTTTAAATATAAGAACCTTTTGTAGATATCTCTATCTCAATATGGTTGAAAAGTGTACGGGAGTTTAGACACAATCGGCTCTGAAGATACTTCACTCAAATTTAAAGGCCGAAGAACATAACTGACGAAAACCTCGCTATATTAAGAAAAAACAAAACAAAAAAACAAAACAAAAATAGTTAAATAGCAAGGTAGACTCTGAATTTCATCTGTAGGCAAGGCAACGTACATCTTTCTATTGTCTTTCCCAAGAAGGCATGGTGTGTAACAGATAAATAGCGGAGAGACATAACCCCCGTGTCCTGAAAACATAGTAGGCTTTATAAAGTAAAAGAAAGTATGGCAAATGGCAAACATATTACTCTCAGAATCTCATTCATCAAGTAAAGTAATCAATGTTGTTGCTGTATCTCGTTTCAACATTCAATTCTTCTCAGCATTGATTGTTAATAGATTTCTCCTTCACTGTTTAAAGTTCTTACGTCATTGAAAATGTTTCCTGCCAAAATTAAAGCTAAAATGTTTTATTCAAGAGAAGCCGATTTGGTATATTTTTATCCCCTGAGGCGACATCTTTAATCTGAAAACTAAATACGAATAATTTTGATCCATTTGAGCTGGGCTAAAATGGCGAGAAACATTGACAACAATAATAAACAAATGAAACCTATTTTAAAAAAAGAAAAAAAGATAAAGAAAACATTGTGTGAAAATTCAATAAAAATCACGAAAATTACATGAGATAAAGTTAAAAAAAAAACAAGTTAATCTAATTCAAACAATGGAAATATTATACTTGCCCGGACATATAATAATAACTCTTACCTTTGAAAATACGATACCATATTTTATGTAAATTTATTGGAGAAGACATGCCTTGGATATAAATTTAGTAAGTTTTGAGTAGCGTGCTAGATAATATCTTTATAGAATAAGAGATAAAACTGTATTACGCCAAAATTATATTGGAGAAATACATTTTTAAAATCAGAATTTTAGATATTTGAACAATGTCACAACAATGAATAATGGAAAATTCCAAACAAACTCATTCACAGCATTGACTATTTTAATTTTAAGCTGAAATTAAGTAGTCACAGGACATCATATGAAAAAATTTGCGAAGGAAGTCTACACTGCTCTTGTTCCGAAAAACAAAACTTGAAAAACTACCATTTACCTCAGACTGAACAGAATCAACACACATTCTTTAAAAAAATTTTTTTTTTAAAGATGACTAACTCTTTCTTAGTGTCATTACACTCCCCTGTGGTGCAAAAGATCACGTATTCATTACACTAGGTTTTGTCATTGTGCTATTTTTAGCAGCGTCGTTGATACACTCATGCTCAAACAGTTTTGAAATCGGAGTTGTCTTTCTCCTAGACTGGTTGCCAAACATGGCTAGAGAGCTTAATATGCCCAGGTTTCTGCACAACAAAAAATTAGAGAAACTGGAGATAAAACTATTTAGGTTTCATTTAGTTAGCTTATCATAATTCTGGTACAAGGCCAACAGTGTTAGGCACCCAATTGAGGAGAGAACACACATCTCAGAAAATAATAGCTACACCGACAAATACATTAACAATTAACTTATTACGAATTACGTATTTAGTTATGTTATATTTTATATGACGGACCTGCCTGCATTGGAAATTAGTTTTCTGGATAAGATAGGGAAAAACAGTTTGTTCATGCCTTTCCCAATGGCTATAGTGTAAACAAAAAAACTGGTTAAGTCACAATTTGAACTCGGCGCGCTGATTCCATTTTTTATAAAACGTTAACCCACCCGCTCCTTCCCAAAAACAACAACAAGAAAAAGTAAATTCCAAAAGATACAACGAAGAAATATAAAGAAAAAAATACAATAAAAATGTGCTACTAACTGCGATGTAAGTTACCAGACAGCCAAGAAAGTTGAATAAAATGTATTTGTCCATCTTGGGCATAAGCGTTGCCCGCAGCCAAACAATGAAATGAATGAATGCCTTTTAGCATTTATTGCAGCGTCTTTAAAATCTTTCATGGAAAGCAGCGACTAAGTAAATCCCTCGTGTTAAAACGATTAAGAGATTCACGTGGAAGACGAGTCGACATGGCCGTTGTTTAGAGATAGATTGGACAGAGGGAAGGAGTTAAAGACTACGAACATGGAGAGTTGTATGAATGAAATGTTTTGAAAATGAATGAGCCGGCACCACAGACGCAGTGATATCATGTGAACTAATTGGTAGTAGCCAGGAATACGGAACCCGCGACCCACGTTCAAACTGATGCAAAGGCATCCAGGTTTTATATCACACTTGCTCACATGGAAAGGCATGAGAACACCACTTGGAAAATGTAAGGACATGCAATCCAGAGACGGAAATGCAATGTGGTTGATCCTGATGTGGAATCTCGCCTACAGTCACTTTCTCACAGACGTGCCATCGATTCTCTCTGTCTTTTCCATAAGTACTTTCACGGTAACTGCTCTGACGAGATATTTTCGCTGGTTCCCAAACTGCATGAATTTAAGCGTGTTACTAGGTACGCATCTCTATCCCACGCTTTCATTGTTGAAACATTCATATTCTTTTCTACTAAAATAGCAGCATATATCGCTCTTCCCGCCTGTGGAACACCCTTCCTCTTATTTGGTTCCCTGACGGTTATAGTCTTCAAATATTCAAATGTAAGGCCAATCGACATCTTCTAATGCTTTGATCTAATTCCCCGTCCTTTTCTTTATACTTTCCTGAATAACGTCTCTTTACTCTTGCCCACACTCTCTGTAACCCCTTGCTTGTTAGTGACTGCCGTCTTGCTTGGGGTGGAATGCCTTAAAAGATACTCCTGTTTGTGGCTTCTCATTTTTAAATGCCATGACTTTTCAAGACAAACCTGTCTCTCCATAGATGTATTTTATTAATTATCTAAGGTATTTTTCGGACATCCTAAGAAAGTTAGTAGTGTGCTTTGCCTCTGATTTCTTCGCATTTTGAAGTCAGAGTAACTACCTCACACGTCTACCATTCTATTTCGACCATAGCTTAACAAAGAAAGAATGTATTCTTGCCTTGCCCAACTGCGTTAGTGCGAAAGTAAACAAAACGTGATATGATTTGTTACAATGTTGCCATTTGTTTGGTGTTATCACATATATTATTGAGCGCCGAAATCTCTATCAGTCGAGTGCACCAGCAGATTCATGTAGTGCTGGTATCTTTCAGGAACATATATTTACTTGGCATACAGCTTCTATTGCTACCTGAGTAAAACCAAAAGCAGTTTTCACTTCAGTGATACGGTAATCCATCTTTCCAGTCCCAATAATTATCCTGCAGTCATACAAGGCTAAATACGTTTCTCGATAAATGTGAGCCTTAAATAAGCGAGTTTTATGCATAGCACAAATGCTATCTGCTTGATGTAATCTCTGTCTCTAATTTTCTGACAATTTATTTTAGATGCAAATTCCAAAATTATTTAAGAAAGAATCAAACCAGCGCCATTCAAAAATTATTGTTATTCTCCATGATTTAAGTAAGTTAAATGGTATTTAAGAACACATGTCTTCTTACTAGAATTAGCCCAATACAAAAACCTGAGATAAAAGATTAATATAAAAATTGTAATGATGAATGAAGTAGGTAATATGAAGGAAACAGGATATATGATGGATAGTAAGGCTTATGAGTATAAATAGGATTGACACTAAAGTTGTAGATATATAATGTCTGGTGACGAATCAACACGATTTATTTTTTTACATAAAGTGGCAGTTCTTATGAAGTTGAGCTTTTTTCTGAGCTTCGGAAGTTGGAAATCAGAGTGTATCTATCTGGAAATAACATGTCGGGTCCTCGCTGTAAAGTGGGACTAACACAAGATGATTTCTGGAAGAATTTTCTGCATAAAGTAATCTCATTTTATTGGCAATTTATTTAAAACGTATGATATTTATTTAATTTGAAAATAATTAAACATTTAAAATACAGGCGCTTAAATTCTGTCTAACACATTATCATCTTTGAGATATCGCTACATTTAAAATGTATTTAAGCAAATGCTGTGAAATAAAAAAGCTCTATTGTTATTATTATTTGACTAAGAGAGCATCACACCAACAAAATGACAATTGGGTACAAAGATACGGTGCTCGATATATCCATCAGGGCAGCCATTTTGATAAGGGTCTACAAGGTACATGCATATCAGCCAAATGTGTGCGAGATGCTCACATGTTGTGATAAAATCAATGCACAATCTTTCAGTTGGTCCCCGATTGCGTTTTAATGAAGATAACTTATATATATATATATATATATATATATATATATATATATATATATATATGATGCTAGGTCCTAACGAATGGATTAGGACAATCGAAGTTATTGTTTCCTGTACTTAAACAAAGGCAGCTATTAACAAATTAAACTTAAATGGTCAAAGGTCTTTGCGAGATAAGTGTTAAGTTATAAATATTTTTTTGAATTTCATGGAGAGATTATGCACCAGGTATTTTATTGATTCATTCTGGAGCTCCATTCCTTATCAGAGCCAAAGCTCCATCCACAACAGCAACAGTTTTAGGTTTCAAGTGCCACATTTTTCGGTTTCCATCTCCACGACTTTGTAATTGCTTAGATTTTTTTTTTAAATTCAGTGATTTCTTTTATATCTTGATACGTTCGTGTCAACCACTGTGCAAATATTTTATTTACTGCCTTCGTTAGTAATAGCAGGGATATTTGCTTGTATGGTTCCATCAGTGTTGCATTATTATTATTATTATTATTATTATTATTATTATTATTATTATTATTACTAATACTACTACTACTAATACTACTAAAGTATCGTATCGTTTTACATATTTTGACAGTTTATATTTATACTGATAAAGTTACTAATACATTTGTTTACCATTCCTGTATATATATATATATATATATATATATATATATATATATATATATATATATATATATATATATATTCAAAAATATGTAGTTAAATATAAGAAAACGAATGTATATTATGTTTGACCATGTGCCATTCTAAACTTCGTATAGTTGCTTTAATTTTTGGAGAAAATAAAGACAAAAATTTTCAAAATTTGGATAATTTTTTATGCTGTTCCTTGATCTAAACTTTCTACTCACATGGGCCATCTTCAGAGTGGTTATATGGACATATAAACAAAGGTATTCACCATCAAAGATGATATTTTCTTATGTTGACATAGAAGATTGCTATGCAACGACAACGGTCGCGGAAAAGGAGACGTTGGTCCCAAATTCATGTTGCGGTTCAATTAATTTGTACCTCGTGACAACAAAATATTAACAAAAGATCATATGTCTAGATGCATTGTAATTTGTTGCGACTAGTTTGAAATGTAATTTTGTTGAGTGTGAGTTGCTCTGTTTTAATGCAGATGGCCTCCAATATCTGAAGGTGCTTTTTACTATATGTATATGTGAGTATCTATACAAAGTTTAGAACCTCACATGATCAAACATAATATGCATACATTAGGCATTCATTATATGACCTCAAGGACACATGGCACAGTGGATAAAGGCGTTAGTTAGATCCAGTGACGGGACCCAAATAGTGTGAGTTCAATACCCGGTTTATGAGATAACTGATAACTGACACCCATTAAACATGGAACTAGAACAGTCTACCTCAGTAAGCGAAACAAAGGGTTCAGTTCGACATTCTAACCATCTGAAGAGTGTACAACAGCCGAAACGTTGTAACAAATATGGCGACAAAGATGAGGACAATGGTCCGAATAATGTAAATAAAGAAACCACACTGACCTGCTAGGTAATATCAATTCTTCTGTATTCTAATGACGAGGGGATAGAGATGGGATTATACAGAAGGATTCTCCGGATATAATGGACTTTGGCAAAGGGAAACAGAAAGACATACAAGTGTCATTCAATAAATAAGGTGAATTTTTCGGTATAAGGACTTCTAATACAGATAGAAACTTACTCTTTTCTATTTTTTTTGTTTTACTTCTTTTTCACATGGATTTAAATTCTTTTGCAGATTAAAAAAAACAAACTTTGAGAGTTTGGGCGATTAAAAAAGATGGCCGACCAAGAAGCATGCTCCAGGATTGAACAGCGGTCAGTTATCAAGTTTTTGGTCGCTGAAGGGTGCAAACCAGTTGAAATTCATAGGAGAATGTCAACTGT
>OZ038477.1:16630225-16670225 GCA_964036315.1 Acanthosepion esculentum
TCCTTTAAATAGATTCCTGATGATATGAACCTCAACATACCAGATCCTCTGCTCTAATCTCTGAGCTTATTCAAACATTGATTAATAATAGCTATAACGAGGTGTCGCCATGAAACTAGCAACAGCTACGGTTTATTTTCTAAGGAAAATACAATGAACATGATTTTTATCGCTAATAATTCGGCGGTTGTTATTTTTGTAATTATTGCACCATTTATTTTTGTAATTTTTCCATTAACCTTGCACAACACTGCATTTCATTGAGCGTCTATAGTCACATCTCCCTGAGACGGAATTTCTTCACTCACAAACATATTTCCCCAGAGACATCTAAGAATACACTGGTGAAAATGCTTTTCTCACGAATGTGTCCCGCGATGGAGACCAGGAAAAACAGCGGGGCATATCTTGACCAAGTGTTTTGTGCTTACGAAATGGATGATGACCTATCGCTTGGGATGACGACTGACCGACCGTTTATAAAAACCCGCTCACCCAGCGACCTGTGTTATCAAAACAAAGACGTTGTTTCAATAGCGTGACTAGTATGCGAAATTGTCTCGGCTAAAGAACGTGGACACCTGGGGGTTGGGGTCTTTGTATAAGATTGTAATATTTGCTAAAAAGAAAGAGAGGAATGGGGAAAATGAACTCATAATGTTTTATCTTGACTTGCCTTTCTCTCTCTTTAGAGAGTTACCACATTTATTAACCAGAGACTTATGATGATGTGATGGATAATGAGGACATTTTATAAGAAATAGATTTATTATTATTATTATTATTATTATTATTATTATTATTACTTCCTTTGAAATCTGGCGTTTACACATTTCTTTCCGGGTCCCTCCCAGGGGCCCAAGTTTAGAAATTGTATCATGACACTTTCCACTGAAAAAAAAAATTACATAGATAAAGCCCTTCGTAAAGTGTGGGCTGTACTTGTCAGAACAATTTTTTGTATCTCTTTGAGGCATGGACTTCCAGGAATCCCTTCAATTAGTCTACTGGAATCTTTTCCAACCAATCCTAGGGCTCCAACTACAACAGGGATTGTTGATGTTCCCATGTTCCACATTTTTGAGATTTCTATTTCAAGGTCCTTGTATTTTGACAGTTTTTCGAATATCTTCAAAGATACATTGTAGTCTGCAGGGACTGCCATATCAATAAGGAGGCACCTTTTTTGTTTGTGGTCTCTAATAACAATGTCTGTGCGGTTGGACTTGATTGTTCTGTCTATGTGTATTGTGTAGTCCCATAAAATTGTAACAGGTCCTATCTCCGTAACCGGGTCTGGGTGGTGTTCGTAGCAGTTACTTTCTGTTTCCTTCCTTCCCGTAGAAGTTGCTTATTATTATTATTATTATTATTATTATTATTATTATTATTATTATTATTATTGTTGTTGTTGTTGTTGTTGTTGTTGATGTTGTTGCTGTTTTTAATGTTACTAATAGTAGTAAGATTATTAGTCGCAATAATATTAGTATGAGTAACATTTTTATTAAACACAACACTAAAGGAATAATATACTGAAATGTTACTATCAACAGTGATATTGGATATAGCAGGGTTTCTTTTATTTATGCCATCCTAAATATTAAGTTATTTGGGAGAGAAAGAAAGAGTAAGAGAGAAGGAGGTAGATTGAGACAGATTGGTCTGATCCTTTAGTTCTCTGCCGGCATAACATTTTCCATTGTACCGCTCCAGTAAGTATATGACACCCACTGTTATATTCTATCTGTACACGAGGCAGATCTGACCAAAAAATGAAATAGCCCAGTCTGCACTGGTCTGTCTTGAAAGAGTTCAAATGCGTCCTCACATCTACACGGCCGTGTGTATGATTAATTATTTCCACCTTATAACCCTTTCCTACAGACAATACACATATTTCAATTGCATGTGTTATGACGAACTACATTTCTTCGTCCCGCCGACCCTGACCTTTACACCTGGGACTCTCCATACAACGTACAGGAGTGTGACTCATCTCAATACCGTTTGTATTTCAATGCCATGAAGTATCGTCTGCCTAAAAACCGCTGCTTTGTGGAACAGACTTCTAGCAAGTTGTTGTCCAAAGCACTACTTTCTTGAAGTCTTCAAGTGAATGATAACCATTATATATCCTGCAGAGTCCCATAAACTTGAAATCTTTCCCTTTCTTACGCTTATACAACAAAACAAATAACTTGAGTGCCACTTGGTTCTTGTATTAGTTGATCATTTGTTAACCTATCTGAACAAACTGCAGCTCCCAAACTTTCAGGTTATGATCAGAGTGTATAAACTGTTAAACATCCTGAACTGTGTTCCTGAACTATGTTGCAGAAAACGAAGCCGTATTTTCGTTTCCAAACAGTTCATATATTTGATCTGTTACCGGGGATTGCAACTTTGTGGCTGCAACTCCCACATTACGCCAGCAATGACAGGGACGGTGTATTTGTTTTGCCGTTTGAACGTGTATCAGTGGAGCACGTAAAACCGAGCATGAGTCACAGATGTTAAACAGCTATTTGTTTCTTTACCTCTGTTGCTTTCCTCTCTTCAGTTGAGATGCGAAAATAATATTGGTGAGCCTGCTGCTGGTAGATTCCAACCCCGTTGCAAGACTTTCGCATTGAAGATTTGATGAGCACTGAATATTATGAAGATATCGTGATGTTGGTCATGAGAACATTTTGACTTTGCCCTCATGTATGCATATGGGGACCTAATGTTAAATGTTATCTTGCCGTGGGGAAGTTGTTATGTATCGGATACTGACACGAGGATTCAGGCCTTTCATACTGGAATTTGTTGATTTGATAAGTGTGATAAAACATTCAGTTTTCAACGTCCTAATATTTCGGTAACGACCGAAAAAATATTTCGGCTTAGCTGACTGCCTAAATCACTGTCTCGATGACGCAATAGTTATCTCTAAATTCAGCAAAAGTATTCGAATAGAATCTGCTACATAGACGACCCACTAATGTTATTTGGGAATATTTATCGCCAACCGGTTTAGTTTTAGAGAAAATAATAGAACAAACTGGAAACCTCTACAACAGAGAAATTTTAAATAAAATCCGTTGCTAACACGTCTGGGGCCAGCCTGGCAACGTAAAACGAGTCCCACTATTCTCAATGTATTACAGTTGCAGAAATTTTGAGACTTAGGGTGGACTCTGTGTGTTTGTGCGTGTGTGTGGGGGGGGCGTGTGTGTGTGTGTGCGCTCGCGAATAATATATACTTCTAAAATATTTATCCAAAAAAGTTTGATTAAAAAATCCGACAAGATCAGTCTGTTTTTTTAATTATTGTATTTTTGCAAATTTTGAGTGAGTATTGAAAGCACGGTTGATTGATGGATAACAGCTCGAATTCAGGAATAAAAAATCCGAAATTCAGTCGAATTCATTACATTCCCCTGCGAATGGTATGATTTCGTCTGTTCCCACAGGTCTGGGTAAAATAGCAAATATATTAGGCTCTATAGCTTTCGTTAGAAACCATTCTAAAAGAAGGAAAAATACCAGAATCATGATCGTGTTCAGTATTGTGCTTAAAATCGTGGATAAATGTACGCAGTGCAAGGATAGACTTAAAGCCCTAGAAGTATATGAAATAAAGAACCCATATGAAATAAAATATAAATCAACTTACGAGATTATATCTTCGGTAATCTATGATACATTTTATATGCGCAGATCTTAAACTCAATTTTCAAACCTGTTTAAGCATGAAAATACCGTTGCCGTTGGGTTTTGACTTCAATTTACACTTTTATATTTACATAAGTTTTATCACTGATATTGAACATTTTCATCCATAAATATAGCATACCATAAAACTATATTTTATCACACACACACACACACACACACACACGCATACACACACACAGGCGCGCACCCCCACACACACACATATATACATACATACATATATGTATGTGTGTGTGTGTGTGTATATATATATATATATATATATATATATATATACATATATATTTGTTTTAAAGTCGCATACATTTTGGTGCGGTTGCGTTCCCAGTCAATGTTACAAACGACGTCAGCGGAAGAAATTTTCGAACTTCCATTTTTCAAAGTCTACCAGGATTCTACCCAACACACAAACACCTCATTAGTTCTTGGAAATGTCTGAGATGTTCGAAAATACTTGAAGAAAACATTAACACAACACAAACATCGGACAGCTTATTTATAATCTTGATCACAATACTTAAGATCATATTCTAAAATTGTAAACACACACGCACACACACACACATATATGTACAAATATATATATATATTATATATATATATATATATATATATATATATATATATATATATATATATATACAGTTAATGAAATAATATACGGAACCGTCATATAGCCTGACGTGCCTTTAACATAATTGGCCCACAGAATGTATAAAAATAAAATGCCTTAAAATAATTGTTTACGTTTGGATACGCCATGAGCAGACATGAATGTACGTGAGAGAAACATGGAAGATTGTAGTTTATAGACAGTAAAATCGACCTTGCTAACCGAACGCTCCTCTGTGGCCCAATCGGTTAAAGGCACGTCAGGCTAAATGACGGTTCATTATAGGATAGAGGTTCGATTCCTGTCGGAGGACGAATATTTTCTATGAAAATTTCTCTGACATTCAGGCCGGTAAATGTTGTTTTATACTGTTTATTATAAACAGAGCATTTACATAAATATTTGTATCTATATATATATATATATATATATATATACATATATAAATATATATATATATATATATATATATATATATATATATATATATATATATATATATATATATATATATATATATATATATATTTGTGATATTTACCATTTCCCGCATGATAAGGTCATCGTAATCTAAAGCTAGACACCGTACAGGATTCAAGACAATGCCTGTCACAGAACGGATAAAATTCACCGTCACCCTAACACAGGCATTCATATCTATGCATGCAGCCAGCGCACAGATGATACGACTCTGGTCGGATGAAATCCTAGACTGGGTTTTGGTCTAGAGACCGATGAACTCCGCCAGGTCAATTAGCAAACATAACCATTATGCATAAAAGAATACCTCGCACTTCCCGGCCGTAGAACACCCTTCGTCTTACTTGGATCCATATATACTATAACCTTCAAAAAATTAAATGCAATGTCAATCGACATATTCCGTTGCCTTCATCCTCGTTATTATTTTTATCTTTTCCTCAACTCCCCATATAACCAGTCATTTCCATTAATTACACAATCAGTAGTCTCTTGCAGACTACTGGCACTCCCGCCTTGCTTGGGGGGAATTGCTTAATATATATATATATATATATATATATATATATATATATATATATATATATATTGTCATCCACAGACAGACTGTTTCGCTGTATCACAGCTCATCAGTGTGGCTAGACGTCCGGTTGCCTCTGGCTAGAATCGAAAAACGGCTGAATTCGCGTCAGT
Organism: Acanthosepion esculentum; assembly: GCA_964036315.1. Lineage (NCBI taxonomy): Eukaryota > Metazoa > Mollusca > Cephalopoda > Sepiida > Sepiidae > Acanthosepion > Acanthosepion esculentum. Next base: position 16,635,735 of record OZ038477.1, read on the forward strand.
CGGAAATTTTACCCTGAAGCCGTTGGCGCACGGCAGAGAAGAAGGTAAATTTAAGCGTATTTATTTTTAGATAAACACACAGGGACTGAGAGAACTCGATTCGATTTACCGAAGAGTCTTGCATTATTAGCCGCAATAGTCACTGTTTACAAACCCACACATCCTCCCCAGAGAGCTCAACCGAAATAAATTTTTCAGGAGCATATATATATATATATATATATATTTTTGGCTTTCGGTTTTTAAGTAACGTAGTATATTATCTTTTATTAATGTTTTTTTTGTTTTTTTTTTTGTTTTTTGTTTTTTTATTATTATTTTTATTTGTATAACAGTTATAACTTTCGTCCGTTCTTTTGTTTTGATTTTGTTTCGTATATTCTAACAGGTGTGGTTTTATGATTTGTTTGGAGTAATTTATTTTGCTTATTTTATTGTTGTTTGTTTATATATTTATTTATTTTTCTATTTTAAGTTACGTAGTAAAAATTTGTTTTCATGTCTACATTTTGAGATTAGCTCGGATCTTTTATTTAATAATTTATTTTCATCTGGGAAGGTAATGATAGCTATTTTTTCCTCCAAGCAAAGTTTGCAGGTTTTTGATAGGTTGTTGTAGGCTGATGATTTTTTCCTTATTTTCCAAGATATTTTTGGTGTGGTGTGTGTTTTGTTTTTTATTTCCCAGATATACTTAGAAAGCATTGTGCTGTTCGCATATTTACTATTTGTGAAAGACATTTTGTGTACATAATTTCTTTGTTTCCATGGTCCTTCGGTTACTCCTATATATACTTTTTCTTCATTATCTGCTGATTTTGTCGTGGCTTGGTAGATTACGTTGTTTTGTAAACAATTACCGTTTAAGGGACATTCGTTTTTTATTCTGCAGTTGCACGTGGATTTAATTTGTTCGTGTGGTTTGTTAATAATTTTTCTGTTGTGCTTTTTTATTATTTGTGCCATGTTCTCGGTGCAACTGTAGCTGATTTTTACTGTGTTTTTGTTGAATATTTTGTGTAGGGTGCTTGATTCCGGGAAGTGTTTGTGTAAAAGCTTGAAGAATATTTTTCCTATGTTTGTTTTTACGTTTTTGCTGTACGGTGGGTTGAACCATATGATATTTCTTTTTCTGTTGGTCTTTTTTGTGTTCTGTGGTGAGTATGTGAGTGTTGCTGGGAATCCGCTATCTTTTAGGGCTGTTTCGTAGTCTTTCTTGGCCTTGTTAAATATAGATTCATCGGAAGAATTGTCGGAAAGCCTGCGGTTAATCGATTTAGGTATCTGTTTGATTATAGAAGGCGGGTGGTTGGAGTATATATGTATGTACTGTGGTTTATCATTCGGTTTTCTGTATGGTTTGTGTGTGCCTTTTCTTAGGTTGAAGGTGACATCTAGATATATATATATATATATATATATATATATATATATATATATATATATATATATATATATATATGTATGTATGCATGTATGTGTATGTGTGCGAACGCACACGCACATAAGAGTAATTATTATTAGTAACGGAATAGATTTGCTGAACCTCTTTTTGAGCACTTTCCGCAGTTACATTGATTGTTAAATGTATTTTCCGGTGGGTTTTATATTAAAATGACTTTCTTTATTTGCTTATCGTATTTTTCCTTTTACTCTTTAAAAATTATTTCAAAATGGCGTCAGATATTCTTGAAATAATTTTATATTTGGTGATTTTCTATGCCTAACTCAGATGTAGCACAAGACCAAAAGAAAGAGACACACAGTGAGGAGCGAACTCACTACTCAATCATTAACTAAGCTTGCTAACCATTACACCACGATTATATATATATTAATTTGATAAAGAGGTGAAAGTTTAATGGAATCGCAATTTTATATTTACGTTTTCTACTTTGATTGACTTTTAATAACCGACCGAATTGTCTAAACAACATTTGTAGGCTATTCATTTGCAATAAGATAATATTGTTCAAAACCTAAATCTGGGCAAATAGTTAATTTAATCTTGGGAACCAATTATTCATAACTTACGTATCGTCTTTCTTTATGTTTATTTATAATTTATTGTTTAAATCTTCCTTATTTCCATTTGATCAAAGTTAGTGGATATAATTATAATTTGTTTTTTTATAAAAGGATGGTAATGTAAATTTATGTTAATAAAACTTTTGCTTTATTGTATCCTAATGAATAGAGAATAAACTTGAAGTATATATTGTTTATAAAATAAACTTTGTTTTTTGCGATGCTCCATTTTCAAACATAGTGTTTCGTGCAGAATTTAGATTCTCTCATTTTTTTTTTAATGAAAGTTAAAATAAGGAAAGTATTTGACTTAATACTTCCGACTCTTTTCTACATATGAGAGTTGAACGTATAATGTTTCAATTAACTGTTTACTTAGGGATTAGGTTGCATTGTTTTTCGTTTCCCTTTTAGATAAATTGTATTAGATTGAACGGAACGACGTTTGACACCGTTATTGTAACTGTAATTAAATAAGTAAAAACTATTTACTAAGTGTTAGTTTTAAATATATTCCAGTCCAAACGTTCTGCCTCGCATCCCAATAATTTAGTTTAATTTAGAACCAAATAAAACAGAGAACTGCTATAACAAAACCAAAATTAGGGGATGTTAAAAAAAAGAAATAATCATTGGAATGTAGATATATGGCACTTTTGTAACTATGCGAATATATATATATATATATATATATATATATATATATATATATATATATATATATATATATATATATATATATATATATGTATGTATATATAGGATGTATATATACATACATACAAATATATATATATATATATATATATATATATATATATATATATATATATATATATTTATATATGTATATTTATATATATATATAAACGAATTGATATATTCGTAGCATACCAAGCTGAAATATATTTATTAAGCGCATTTTAGTCTAAGATTTCCATTGTGTATTGATCAAACCAATGAACTATATATATATATATATATATATATATATATATATATATATATATATATCTAATCAACTGTGTGTATATTATATATATATAGTCTAATCAACTGTACCCATACATACACACACACACACATACACACATATATATATATATATAGAGAGAGAGAGAGATTGATAGGTAGATATATATATATATATATATATATATATATATATATATATATATATTTATATAGAGATATATATATATATATATATATATAGATAGATAGATAGATAGATAGATAGATAAAGAAAGAATGGGAAAAAGATGTAGATAATGTAGACTTAAGAGATAGACACATTATAGTATCTTACTGTTTCTCACCATAGATTTTCTTCAGTATTTATATATAACCTCTTTCTCTCTCTCTCTCTCTCACTCTGTTTATATATATATATATATATATATATATATATATATATATATATATAATTATATGACATGCTGATTTTAAGGATACAATACACACACATACGTATATATGTATATAGATAGATAGAGAGAGTTAGAGAGAGAGAGAGAGAAAGAGATAGATAGATTGATAGATAGGCATACGGATGGGGAGTGAGGGAAAATTAGGCAAGACCTGATAAAAAAAGGAGAAAGTAACTTGTAACTAGCAAAGTCTTTAAGAAGAACTTGGTCAATGATAGATACAACATGCATGCAACATCCCCGTAATCAGATCGCTTATCATAGATAAATAGACTTTTACTCCGGAAATGTTCCAAAATACCTTTTCTTTCAGGCCCATTAGAAATCCTCGCGTGGACGAAATACGATTTTTGTCTATCTTGGTTACTTCTACGTGATGGAGATTCTCATTTGAAGATGTCTTTGCAAGCAAATCTCGTTTTCCCTTCTGGAAAATGCAATTCCCATTTACCAAATTCAGCCGCCCTTTCGTGTTGCATGTTTGCTTCTTACGCTTAAGGAATCTCACTTTTCTTTCAGAGACATGATCACTAAATGTTTGATAGTTTGTTAAAGTGAAAAAAGAATAAATAATCTTTACCATTTTTCCTTCTGGGGAAACACTAACCAACTAACATTTTCTTTTCTTTACTCAGTATGCCGATCCTCTTATCAAAGCCTTAACAACAGAAAAACTGTTAATCAAAGCTAATGATTTTCTGTGAGGATTTGTTTTGTTTAGCATTTCAGAATACATGTGGTGAGCAGTTTCCTATTCATTCTCATTTCTCTATAATTCCCACTTAGCTATCATTTCTATTATTTACTATTTTCTTTTTTTCTTAATTCTTCTCTTTCTTTCTTTATTCAAGTTATTTTTCACCGAATAAAATCTTCAAGATGCATTCAAATTAGATAGTTACTAAATAATCTTATTTTTTGGCGTAAGAATTATAGATTATGAGTATGTGTAAAATAGTTACGTACTGAGTTTAAGATTGTACTTATCGGGGAAGCATCCCCTAAGGAGTCTGTTCTATAAAACAGAGGTTCTTAAGAAAGCTCTTCAAGTGGAAATTCCTCTTTACTAATGAAATACGAATGGAATAATAATGCCGTAGTCATATATTTCTTACTTTTCATAGATTTATTCATTTTTACTTCACTTTTTGTTCGTTTTTTTAAAATAATTTCAAGAGTGGATTACACGTAGTGAAAGAGAATTAGAAAACTTTAGTGAAGAGAGTCATGAAAAGGATAATAATGGAACATGATTCAGGAAGAAAGAATTTGGCGATTGATGTTGCCTTAAAATCTTTGATGATTCTACGTGGCAGGGAAGCAAAAAATCAGAAGGGTTTTCCACAGGTGAGAATAGCGGGAAAACACAATATTAAAATAGAACTGACAGTTGCATCTAGCTAGTTCAATAGAAAAACGGTGAGACCTAACTGCTAATCTAAAGAGAACAGGTCATCAGAAAAATTGCCAAATAATATTTGTAAGAAATACAGAGGTAAGTTACGTCACGATGATGTCAATTTAATTAAAGTCAAGATGCCAGATCACGAGCAATTATTTTGCCGACCCTTCTTTGAAATTTCTCTGGAGATATAATTTAGGAGCACGAAGCCAGCTGTGGCAGCAGCATACACTGAAAGGATGAATGGCCGGTTTATAAATGTGCAAGATGGATTCTGACGAGAATATTTTGGCACAACACAATCAACCAAGCTTCGTAGAAATAGACCTATCAATTGAGTCAATATAATCAGTTCACTTCATGCCAGTGAAAAACGTGAGTTCAGGAAAGCGGAAAGAGTTGCTCTTTTGGAGATTAGAAATTTGATGGCAGAAAAGGTTCTCTGTGGTGATTAAATGAACGAAGTTTTATTTTCGGGACGTTAAAATTTACAAACAATTATTTACCCCAGTTAACCTCTGATTGGAGGTCCTTTTCGAAAGCAGTTGCCAGTTTTATTTGTCGGATCTGTCGGACTTGCTACTAAGACCGGTGTAGATAGTTGTGTCATCTGCATAGATACCTTGTTGGGAAATGACGTTGGTGAAGAACTCAAACAACGTAAGTCCAAGGATAGAAATTTCGTGACACTAGAAGCGAGTCTATTCAACACGATCTTAATTAGAAGATTTGTTAGGAAAGACTGGATTAGACTAAGTATTCGTTCAAAGTCAAGATAACCCATAAGCTTTGAAGAATGCCAGCATGTCATACGCTGTGAACGCCTTTGTGATATCCAGGATTGCAGCCAGAGATTGACCGTTCTTATCTAAAACTTGAAAGACTAATTCAATGATCTTAATTAATATATCGGTGGTAGACATGGAGAAAAAAACCCATATTATTTATACAAAATGTCATCTTGTGAAGATACTTAACCAATTCAGCGTCGATTATATCATCTAATGTCTTATCAAAAGAGGTAAGAGATGAATGGCTTGTTAATTCAATGGGTCCCTAGTGTTTCAAGTTTGTGTGTGGAAAGCAAGAAGTTGCGAAGCATTTATTGTAAAGCTTGGAGATAAGAACAGCCAGTTCAAGAGCACATTACTTTAGGGCAATTGCAGGAATATCCACGAATTTGCAAGCCCTGTAGTGATCTATTTTAGAAATAATAACAGAAACCATGGAGAGAGTTATGAGAATATTACTCAACGGAGACTCTTTTCTAGAGTGAAAATGAGGCAGAGATACTCCCAATGAGTCGAGAATGAATGAAGTTGGAAGAGTATTTCCGGGCAAAGTACTGTACTTTATCTGCAGTAGATGACAATATCTCAAATTGATTGAAGAGAAGAGAGTTTGATAATTTTCTGTTGCTCAGTACAGTCTTGCCAGTATAAACAAAATTTTGGTTCTCTGGGTTTTGAAGAAAAAAATGAATCTGAGAAAACGTCTGCATCAGTGTATGGATAATTAACTTTGTAAATTACTAAATCAGCCGCGACTGATGAATGAATGCCTACATAATTTCTAGGAAAACACCACTCATGTAAACCCTTCATGTAACTTTTCTAAAGTTCAATAAATGCAAAGTTTTACTCCGTCATTATCTAAATGGAGACGCATATATGTGAAATAAGAAATAAGAAATTTCTCAGATTCTCCTATTGCAAAAGCATTAGTCGCATGATGAAACGATACATTTTATGAATTCTAAGAGCAAACAAATTATACATCGATATGAAATGAGTGGAAAAGTTCAATACGAGTTCAATATTTAACGACATACGACAGCATGACCTCTGATCAGTTTTAAGGAGCTTGCAACTACCTCTAAATTGTTGTTGTTCACGGGTCCACTCTGACAGATTTGTAGCACCTGTTAGGGTTCCAGATATGAGCATATAGTGAACCTTCAATAAAAAATAAAACACTATGAAAGTATAAAATACATTTGTATAGTAAAATTACCAGCAATACCTATTTACTTGGTAAAATGACCAACAATTCCTATTTATGGTAGAATTAGCAGCAATACACTTTATAGTCGAATTGCCAAAAATACATTTTATAGCAAAATGATATATTTTATAGCTTATATATAGTTTATAGCAAAATGACCAATAATAAATTTCATAGCAAAAAGACAAACAATATTTTTTATAGCAAAATGACCAACAATACATTTTATAGCAAAATGACCAACAATATATTTTATAGCAAAATGACCAACAATATATTTCATAGCAAAATGGCCAACAAAACATTTCATAGCAAAATGACCAACAATATATTTTATAGCTAAATGACCAACAATATAGTTTATAGCAAAATGACCAATAATACATTTCATAGCAAAAAGACAAACAATATATTTTATAGCAAAATGACTAACAATACATTTTATAGCAAAATTACTAACATTACATTTTATAGCTAAATGACCGACAATATATTTTGTTGTAAAATGACCAACGATATATTTTATAGCAAAATGACCAACAATATATTTCATAGCAAAATGACCAACAAAACATTTCATAGCAAAATGACCAACAATATATTTTATAGCAAAATGACCAACAATACATTTTTATAGCAAAATGACCAACAATACATTTTATTTTGTTGAAGGAATGCAATTGCTTTGAAAAGATTTTGATTTCCGCATTAAATAACCTATAGATGTTGATATGTCACTAAGCAAAATCAACCAACATGAAAGAAGTCTTTCATGACATTAATGCATATAATACCATGCAATCTCTTAAATATAACAATCTATATTTCAAAATAAAACTTCAACAAGCTACAAGATAAAACACACATATCACCGCTTCTAGTAATTATGTTCTCACAAACATCTATATGCACAACAACATATCGTCTACCATGTATTCAGTTGCGAAGGCAGATCAACACATATATTACTTCAAAGATCCCAAGAAAAAGATGTCGGCATTAAATGACCCAGAAGGAGTTGAATTGGCGGTAAACAAACAAAACAAACAAAGAAATCCATTATACATTTGGACTCCCTTTTTGCTGGAACAGAAATACATAAGCGTTAAGGATAAAACTGGTATTACTGCTCTTATCGCCATTACAAAAATATGATGACGAATAATTTTCTGTAAGCATTCATATCCACAAGATAGATATTTTAAAATTAGTTGTTGAAATAATCGCTATTTTGTTTTAAAGGCACAATATTGGCTAGCAAGATCAATTACGATTGAATACGCAGTTCTATCATGACTGCATGCCTATAATCTTGGCCTTGTGCCACATCGGATCTACGCTTAGAACATAACCATATATATATATATATATATATATATATATATATATATAGTCACAAAAGTAGCATATATCTACATTCCGGTGATTATTTTTTTAACATCCTCTAATTTTAGTTTTGTTATAGCAATTCTCTGTTTTATGAATTCTTTAATTATGAATTCAGATCATCTTTCTCCTAGACTGGTTGCTAAATATGGCAACGATCACTGTCCTCTCTGTTATTTAACCCATAGCGAGGTCCGGGGAAATTAACCGATTAATACTTTTCCAAAGGTTTTTATTCGAAAGTGATTATGACAAAAAGGATCAGAATTCGAACGCGACTCACCGATTTCCTTTACCCACCCGTTGACCATTAGACTAACTTCATATTCGTAAGGCGATCTAATAAGAAAAAATGGAAGAAGAAATTGGCAAATATATATATATATATATATATATATATATATATATATATATAGCTTTAATTTTCTCCTTCTTTTCATCAAACTAATACGACGACTGTTATTTATATATAAAGACAATAAGCCGCAGAGAAACGGATTTATTTCGAGGCCAGGGTAGATAAGTTGGTTGTGTTGGTCATATCGAAGTGGACTGGGGGTCAAAATGTTAGAGCCAAGTGGAGACAATTCTCCCGAGACGAAAGGAACCTTGTGTTAGCTGAATAGCAAGATTAAGAATATCTCATGGGCAAATGCGAAGGAAAATATTGGTAATGCGTTGATCTTGTTGAAAGCAGGTCCCTGAGAGACATGAAAGACAGGTGCCGAGGCGGTGGAAGGCATTTAAGAGAGTTGTGCCTAGCTGGCAGAGGTTAATAGGCAATACTAACTCTCGTTCACTGTTTGCTTTCATCGAAATCCTACGCTTGTATCAATGATGATGACAACGATGGTAACGATCATTCAAACTTTAATATGTTTCTGCGATGTTAGATGATTTTTTCGTTATAATAATCACTGTTGTAAAATGTATACTCAGGTACATGTCGGTCATTTACGTATAAAAATTAAACCGAAAATCTTCAAGTTAAAAATCGAACGATTACATGTTATTGACGTCTAAAACCTGTGTGAATCAGTTGACCGAAATGAAGAAAAATATTTTAGATATAAAATCCTTCCAGTTTACAAAAATAAATAGTAAATAAAATCGCTGGTGTTTACTGAGAGTGAAATGAACTGAGAACGTAGAGAAGGACAATAAAAAGAACAGAGAGAGAAATAATGATCACTGACGTTGCTTAGTTTGGTTCGGTTCGGATGGTTCGGTTCGGTTTGTTTTAGGGCATATCGACCTCAATGGGTTTTTAATGCCGACAAAATTTTTATTGCTGGAAATATTTTTTCAAAAATGTATTGCGGGTAATATTTTTTATTCAAAAATCTATTTCTGGTAATATTATTTTCTTTGAAAAATCTATTACTGGTAATATTTTTTTCAAAAAATATGTAGTTGGCAATAAATATATATATTTTTTAAATGTATAGCATAATTTTTTGCAGAAATATTTGGCTGGTAATTTGTATTGCTGGTAATATTTTTTTCAAAAATGTACAGTTGGAAATATTTTTTTCTTTCAAAAAACTATTTCTGGTAATTTTTTTTTTCGAAAATGTATAGCTGGTAATAGTTTTTTCACAAATGTAGAACCGGTAATACTTTATTCACAAATGTATAGCTGGTAATATATGTTTTTTTCCAAAATGAATATTATAATATTTAAAAAAATATGTTTTGCGGGTAATATTCTATTGCTAGTAATAAATTTGTACAAAGTATTTTTAGTATTAAAAACTATTTTACAATTTCGTAGTATTCTGACCACAGTTCTGAGGTTAACTTTTTACCCATAGCTGGGGCCCTAACAGGTGCTACCACCTAGGGTCTGGATGGTCCTGGGAACACCAGCAATTAAGAGGTGGTTCCACGCTCCTCAAAACCTCTTGATAAGTGTCCTTGCAGTTGGATGTAGTTTATCGTCTTACCCAGGAAGCGGATGTAGTTTATCGTCTTACCCAGGACGCGGATATAGTTTATCGTCTTACCCAGGACGCGGATATAGTTTATCGTCTTACCCAGGACGCGGATGTAGTTTATCTTCTTACCCAGGAAGCGCATGTAGTTTATCGTCTTATCCAGGACGCGGATGTAGTTTACCGTCTTACCCAGGAAGCGGATGTAGTTTACCGTCTTACCCAGGAAGCGGATATAGTTTATCGACTTACCCAAGAAGCGGATGCAGTTTATCGTCTTACCCAGGACGCGGATGTAGTTTATCTTCTTACCCAGGAAGCGGATGTAGTTTATCGTCTTATCCAGGACACGGATGTAGTTTACCGCCTTACCCAGGAAGCGGATGTAGTTTATCGTCTTACCCAGGACGCGGATGTAGTTTATCGTCTTATCCAGGACGCGGATGTTGTTTATCGTCTTACCCAGGAAGCGGATGTTGTTTATCGTCTTACTCAGGACGTGGATGTAGTTTATCTTCTTACCCAGGAAGCGGATGTAGTTTATCGTCTTACCCAGGAAGCGGATGTAGTTTATCGTCTTACCCAGGATGCGGATTTAGTTTATCTTCTTAACCAGGAAGCGGATGTAGTTTATCGTCTTACCCAGGATGCGGATGTAGTTTATCTTCTTACACAGGACGGACTGACATTTACATTTTTGTTAACTGTATTTCAAAAGAAGGATGGTAGGAATAGCATGAACCGAACATGGGAGCAACGAAAAATTTTAGAGAAAATGAAAACAAATAAAGACCCTTAACCAGGACATCCGGGAGAAACAGTTAAAATTTCCAGTGCACATAACGAGGAAAGAGTACTTGGATTATTTCATGCACACTTGGAATATTGGATGCACATTTGAGGTCAAAACGGACAGAGAAAAACAACACATAGCCTACCGAGTGAGCTTGAGTAAATGGATGATGTAACAAAGTTTAGGAGAGTTAATGAAAGGACAAAATTTATTAAGAGCTACAAAGAACAGATAACTGTGAAGAACCATGATCGCAAACGTCATGGAGGGGCACGAAAAATAGTAAAAGAAGATGACAAGAAGGCAAAAAGTATTTTACTGGAGAGAGAAGAAATTATTAGCGTAGAAATTACGATTAACTCTAGCAATTTCGACAGTAAAATTATGGGATATATTTGCCAATTTAGTACTACGCATAAATGCGTGAAGCCGAGTAAAACATAATTTATCTACATGAAAATTGATGGCATTGACTGAAAGTGTTTGATAAAATAGCAAATAAAAAAATCAATAACGTCAGACGTAGAAATTATTTTTTGCAAATATCGGAGGATTAGTTCACAGCGTCACCACATAGGTGTGGTTTTCATTGCAAAATTTAATAGGGGTAGATAGGTTCGCATACTCCTCGGCCAGTTTATTAAACAATAGTAGAATTTTAACCTTTATTTCCAGTTTAGGATTTAATTTAATGATTCTTTTAATTCTTCCATGGCAAAAAGAATTTAACAGCCATAAACTTTTCGTGAACTGATTCGTAGTTGTAACTTCCTTGCGAGGGTACCACGTTGTCAGTTTTTTGGCTGCTGCATTCCGAATGATAGTAGGGAAACTGAACTCTCTGGTAACGCTTGGAGAGTCTGCTCTTGTCTCCAGGCCCGGGATATCGGAGTATTTCTGGTGCCATCTCGCACATGGATAAGTGTTACTGCTTGTATTTCCGGTCAGCAATCCGAAGTCTACATTATAACATTGTCTTAGCCACATTCCGGCCACATTGAATTGACGTAGACGATGGACAATGATATTTATTTGGGCCATTTTCTAATGAAAAAATAATCTTGCTCTCTTATTAATCCCGCTCCTTAATAATGTTTCCTACTTCTCATATTCTCTTACACTCAATAACCAGATGCGTCTACGTAGCTTTATTGCCTTCCTTTGGGTGAACTGATTTTAAGACATGTATTTTTACGGTGTGAATGTGCTGCTTTGGGAAATTGCTATAACATTGCACAATTGTTATTTTTTAAAACTCGTAATTGACTCGCTTCTAATTCTAAGTATATGTATTGTTTTGTTTGCATTTTCCTTGCAAAATTCACGTTACTCATATGTTCCGCCCATCGTTCTCTCGGGAACCTTCTAGAGAGCCTCAGTTCTCGTCTTCATCTGTGAAGAGATTTTCCTACATTCCCTGTCATATAGAACAGATATTACATAATATTTCACCATTCATTTTGTTCCTAATGATATTTTTCTCTGTTATTATTTTAGCTTTTTGGAAGCCATTATTCGCTATTCCAATAAAACTTCGGATTTCCGTCCCACATTTTCCGTCTTCTGTTAAAACAATGCCCACCTGTTTAAATTTCCGTGTTAGCTTGATGCTGGTCTTTAATTTGTAGAGATGTTCTTGTTGACAACTAGAGATTCTTCTTACAATTAATGGTTTGTCCTTTTTTCTCGCTTTAAGAGTTTTCAGTCATGTTTTCTCTGATTTCTTTCAAATCTTATATACAGTAGAATCCCTCATATCCAGAATCCCTCATATCCAGAATCCCTCATATCCGGAATGCCTCACGGGACATTTTTTTTTCAAAAATGGAAAAGATAGTGTTTAACATTGTTAATAATAATAATAATAATAATAATAATAATAATAATAATAATAATAATAATAATAATAATAATTTTCAAAAAGCTATCAAAATACAAGTCCATGAAATATTTTCAAAAACCCATCAAAATACAAGGACCAAGGACCTTGAAATCGAAATTTAAAAACGTTGCACATGGGAAGACCAATAATCCCTGTTGTAGTTTGAGCCTTCGGATTGGTTGCAAAAGATTGCAGTAAACTCATTGAAGGGGTTTCTGGCAGCATATATCTTAAAGAAATACAATCAAAAATGTATCCTGAGTACAGCCTACACCTTACGAAGTGCTTTATCTGTTTAAAATATGTGTGTGCGTGTGTTTTTTTAATGGCTCAGTGAAAAATGTCATGATGCCATTTCTAATCTTAGGTCTCTAGGCGGGACCCGGAAAGAAATATGAACACACCTGAAATGAAAGGGAATAAAATAATAATAATAATAATAATAATAATAATAATAATAATAATAATAATAATAATAATAATAATAAATGTGACAAAAATGTGGCTCATGAGAACATCAAGTATCCCTGTTGTAACTGGAGCCTGCGTATTGACTGGCAAAGATTGAAATAGACTAGTTGAAGTGATTCCTGGTAGAGCATGCCTTAAAGAAATACAAAAAATTGTTCTCACAGGTATACCCAAGGTATTACGAAGAGCTTTATCTATGTAAAATATGTGTTTTATGTTATTGTTTTTTTTTTTAATTGCTCATTGGAAAATGTCATGATGTCCTTTCTGAGCTTAGTAGGTTACGTGTTGTTTTCCTCTGTCACTGTTACCTGGCAAATTTTCAAAGTCCTTTTTCTTCATTATGAGCCTTAGAAAATTCAACTGGCTGTTAGTGATGTTAAACACAAGTGACCATTTTGTTTCTAGTTTTCTATAAAAACAATAACAAAACATGAAAAGACGAAAAGAAACTAACAACACTAAAAAAACCCTTTGAAAATGGCTAATGAAGTGGCCGAAAGTGCTTGGAACAATTGTCGATTTGTACGATACTGTACACCCTCACACCCACCAAACGGAAAAAAATATAAGAACGCTGGAAAAACTAAATAAAGAATGGATAAACTTTTTTTAATTTTCCTTCATATTCAATGATATAAATATATATATATATATATATATATATATATATATATATATATATATATATATATATATATATATATATATATATATATATTTGTCATCCACTGACAGACTGTTTCGCAGCTCATCAGTGTGGCTAGACGTCCGGTTGCCTCTATCTAGGATCGAATTGGCGTCAGTCGGAACTTCTACCACTAAGCCGTCGGCTCACGGCAGGGATGAATGTGAATTTTAGCGTGTTTATTTTTAGATTTAGATAAACACACAGTGACTGACAGTTACTCAGTTCTGCCGAAGAGTCAGGCTATATTAGCTTAAATAGTCACTGTTTACAAACTCCCATATATATATATAATTTATTCGAAAATTATAATATAAATATGTTATAAAATCACTACAAAAATAGTCATTTTGTTTCATCACTTCTAGTATTTTACGAATAGCATATTTGGTTATTGGAATTTATTCCGTATGCACAAATCCTATAATTGTATATATATATATATATATATATATATATATATATATATATATATATATATATATATATATATATATGTATATATGTATTACTTATTTATTATAATTTTATCGTGTAGACAAAATCATTTTACTCACTACAAAGATTCAACTTCGTTTCAGTGCATTTCGACGGCTGTGAATAAAAAATGATAACTAATTATCGGTCTACTGTCGGTATCGATCCCTCTTTTGGATTAATGCTGTGAACGTTGGAGTTTATATATTACTTTCGATCTCATCCCATCGGGGATATATATATATATATATATATATATATATATATATATATATATATATATATATATGTGTGTGTGTGTTAATTTTATATACATTTGCATTCTATCCAGTATTGTTAGCATATATAGATGTTACGCATTTTTAATTTTATCTACAGGCTCCTTTAAGAAGCTTCCTTTATATATATATATATATATATATATATATATATATATATATATATATATATATATATATATATATATATATATATATATATGTTTTGTTTCCGATATCTTTAAATCTGATTAGCCTGCCCAACACTATAACAAACAGAACGTAATATTTGGCTATATCCATGATATATTTGTCGCTATCATATTCTCCGCAATCGACAATGATGACAAATTTAACCTCCGGTTTATCGTGGCATGTAAAAATAACTCACCTTTATCCACCCTCTGGCCTTATTTTTCTTTTACCATAGATCTGACTTTCAGCTGGTAAATCGAGACATATACACGCGTATAATTTTAATCCTGAGCATATGCATCCCAGCCTTTAATTTTTGGAAAAGTGATATCATTTTGTTTTTAAATTTCCGTAAAAGATCTTTTTTATCACCAGTTACCAATTATCGCCTGAGGAAGTACTGAAACATGAAAACTTTTGTGTAGCGCGATTTACATTATTCGGAGTATTGTCTTCATCTTTGTCGGCATGATCATAACAGCCCCAGTGAACGAAATAAAGGGTTGAGTTCGACATTCCAACCACCTGAAGAATACTGGAGCGTACAACAGCCGAAACGTTGTGATAAACATGGTGACAAAGATGAGGACAATAGTCCGAATAATGTAAATTATGCGCATAATACCTCATCTCAGAAATATAGACAGATTCACTGTAGTGATGTAAAATGTGTTATTAAATTCTCGTATGAGAAAAATATCATAATATTAACTCTTAACGGAATTTATATATATATATATATATATATATATATATATATATATATATATATATGTGTGTGTGTGTGTGTGTGTGTGTGTGTGTGTGTGTGTGTTTAGGCAGTAATCCTTCTTTCATGCACATTTCATTAAAAATGACTGACAAGTTGCTTTTATTTAGTTTTTTTATATAATTTCTCGTGCGATCTAATAATGTTTTTCTTTTCAGATTATAAATTATATAAAAACTGTCCGAATGTTCTTTTTATCCGAGCCATTTCGGCTACACATTTAGCAATTTTCAAGGATTATACTTTAACTGTTAGAATTAGAAATAGTTGTTATATATATTTTATTAAATGTTTCATTTTTTTGTTTCAAAACAGGGTCAAGATATTATGTCCATGTTCAAAGTTAATATTATTAAGTGTTGGTTTGTTTGTCTTTATTAATAAGGCTTCCATTATGTTTTAGCATTTTTTGCATGTAGATGATGCTAGTATATTAGTATTGTCGACAAGTATATTCCGAATAGTGTCCGGTAGGTCTCCATGAATATTTAAATGAGATCTAATTAAGCTATTGTCAGACAGGTGTAGAGTTAGACTGCGTGTTAAACAATTTGTAGTGTGGCCTATATAATTATTTACGAAAGTTGATTCTTGAGGAATACAATTCCTTAATGGACATTTGAATTCGTAAATAATATTTGCTCTATTTAATTTTGTTCTAGGAGGTGAATTGTTATTTTTAACTATAAGGTTAGAAGTTTTAAATTTTTTATAATAAATAATTAATCTAATTTTTTTCCTATTGTCAACTGGTGTTATGCATTTTTTATAATGTTATTAATTCTGCATTCATCCTGTTTATAATTTTATTATTAGATCGCACGAGAAATTATATAAAAAAATAAATAAAAGCACCTTGCCAGTCGTTTTTAATGAAATGTGCATATATATATATATATATATATATATATATATATATATATATATATATATATATATATATATATATATATATAAGGTGCATCATTAATTGCAATATAATTGGAAAGAAAACAAATATATTCAGTAGAAAGAAGCGGTATTATTTACACGATGTAGATGCCCATTTCATTTGTTGTTATCACCATGTTTCGAGCCTTGAGCCTTCATCAGGTGTATGCCAATCTATGTAGCCAAAATTAATTTTGAACTTCACATTTAAATAATCTACGCATGTAGATTGTTATCGTTTGAATGACATGTCGAGTGACAACTCATCTAGTTCTTATCTTAGTCCCGCTTTGCACAGTGTCTAAGTACACACTGCCCGGCCCATGGATTGAACTTACAATTACTATGTCTTCAACTTCAATAACAAATCTAGTCCACTAGACTATTTTCCTCACAATTCTGTATGGAATGGGTCCAAGACATACGTACATTACAAGCTAAACTTCACATTCCACCGTCCATAGAGTGCTAAGAAATGTGTTTTTCCAATGGCTACAACACTATGCAAATTCATATTGCAGTCTAGACACATGCCAAGAGAAATTGATCACCCTCAAGCGTATCCCTCAGTACTGCTCCGCGGCTAGAAGTTAAAATTATTCTTTCTTTTAAACTGACTCCCACTCGATGCATGAATTTCAAGTATGCCCTGTGATTTCACGACGAACTTTTAGAAGATATAATGGTTTAATCCTTTCCCAAAAGCATCAATGTAAAAATGAACACAACAAACTTCATTGGAATTTGAACCCGACCCACCGATGAGACCGATTAGCAAGTCAAAAACTACTTGTGTGATTACCCATTAAAATAATATTATTTCGTGTTTCTGAAAATAAGAAAAATGTTTTAAAACTTTTATGGAAAAGTATATAGATAACTGACGGGTTGTGAATATGGATTATCTCCCCATTGATAATCCAAGCTATAAAAGCTGTACATTTCCGCTTGTCAAGTAAACGAGTAGTAAGATTCTTAATTGAATAAAAGATTACTAGAATGAATCTCTTGTCCTGTTTTCATTACAATTTATTCAATTAAGAATCTTACTACTCGTCTACTTGACAAGCGGAAATGTACAGCTTTTATAGCTTGGATAATCAAAGGGGAGATAATCCATATTCACAACATGACGTACGCATTGTTACAGCCGATTCAGGAAGCTTTCCTAAAGTGCTTTACAAAAACAATATGAAACAAAGGTTCGAGGATGATTTGAAAGTAGCCAGATTCTGCAATAGATGTTGCTTATTGTGTAGTTTTGTTGACACACAATCTCGAACGAGAATAACTTCATTCTGTTGGTAGGATAAGGTTTGCTATAACAGCCACAACCGAGTCCTCGATGGTGTTGTGAATAAATCTAATGATCTTATAATGTAGGAGTCATTCAATCTTTAGAAACAAATTGGAAATCCCTTTTTTAAAGACGTGTATTTAAAAGTAAAAAGAAGACGAATCGAAACAAGATAGAAAATACAACCGCAAAATGTTAAGACATCCTATAGTGGGGCACGTTTAGGAAACCTCCGTATCAACAAGAAAGAAGTCCGCTAAAAGTGCGCTTGTATGGATGTCTTTTCCCAGTCATAAATACGTCTCGTTTGTAACAGGCGATTATAGGGTGAAAGTGAAAGCAAGATAGACGGCTGTAGCAGTCGACCCTATCATTAAGCAACGTATAGGAACAGCGGTTGAAGAAACCTCGTTCTTCTTTCTAAATGACATTCCCTCTCTTACAATTACGACGACGTCAATAAATCAACCTTCTACACATAACGACTGCTACAGCAAGTAAAATCACTGGCGAGTGTAATGCAAGTGGATATTTTTCCTCTTTCTACGGCTTATCAACGATTTGCAGGTTATTTAAAGCCAGTAAATATTTTTAGATTGTAAAAATTGCTTTAAGTTAATAATGGTTTAGTGATACACGTCTTATTAATTAACCCATCAAGGGAGAGAGTAGGTTGATTCATACCCCCCCCAAAGCTATTTGCACGTAAGTGAATATGACGAACCGAGCGGGAAGTAAAACTTGCCTTTCTTATTAACATTTCCCAGCTAATATCCATTTAGACCATATACACACCAAAGTTTACATCACCTGGTATTCCCAAGTAGTCACCCATCTAGGTACTGACCAGGCTCGACTTTGTTTAACTTCGGGGATCGTTCGGGGTCCGGTGTTTCAACGTAATATGGCCATAAGCCTGTATGGATTTGTAGTTGTCTAAGGATATTGTCTCTAGTGATCGACGTATGGTATTTTTATTCATGGCTTCAAAAAATGGAAGATAAATTTTGCTTTAAAATCACGAAATTTTTTTCTTCTAACTGACGTGTCAATGTAGCAAAACGGTTTCATAAATAGCTTGTAAAAAACATTTCCAAATTCTTACTTCAGTCTTGCCCAGTATCGTTAAAAGAGATTGAATATAAGTACAATATTGGAATATTAGGGCCTCAGTTTAATTAGAATTACACATATTTTTCTTTTAAATTAATTTCATGATACGAGTCAGACAATAATTTAAGTTCAATTTCAAAATCTTCTTATAAACCTCTTACATAAATAGGATACTTGCGTATCTTCAAATAGTATATCAACAAATTTGTTTAAATTTTTATTAGAGTAAGTTAATTAAAATTAAAAGGAGATTTGAGTGGCTTAATGGTTAGCAGTATGGAAAATAAAATCGGTGAGGCGAATTTAACAGATTTATTGCCAAACACTAGATAACTCATGGTTCGCAATTTTTATTATGACACCAACTAAGAGTTATTTTATTCTTGGCAATTACTGATACATTTCCATCTTCCGGCAACCACAACGAGTTTATTTATTTATTTAGATTAAAGTGCATTGCCTATTATAAAGTTATGTTTAGGGCAGATTTCTTAATTTAGTTCTAGATGTGAACATATTAAATTTATTTAACATGTTCACAGACAATTTATTTCGCACTATTGTCTTTGAGAACAATGCATCCCATCTCACCCCCTATTATGGGTAAAATAGCAGCTTAAGTTTGGATACCTCAATTTGTAAATAGAATAACCTATAGAGAATATTCAATCTAGACTGTAAATTGTCTGATCTGGAGTTCGGAGGAAGACTTATATTAATATAATCTAATCATGAGTATAATATCAATATCGGTTTTGTCATTAATTTCATTATGAAAGCATTAATTAGCGTAGAAATAAGATTTTTTAATTGATTTAAGGTTTCGTTTTCAACGGCTAATCAACCCTTTGCAGGTTATTTAAAGCCAGACTCTATTTATGTAGATTGCAAGAATCCTTTTTTTATTTTTTATTTTTAGATAATAATGATTTAGTGACGCAAGTTATAGTAGGCCATATCTTTGGAGGAGAGGTGAATTCATACAATTCACAAGGTGAATATAACGAACCCAACCGGAATTGGAACAATTTAAAATTACGAATCATTAATCATTACACCATCCGAACATCCAAGCTTTCAAAACATGATACACCCATCGAGGTACAAATACGGTTTGGGTTTAAAGTGAAATCATATTTTGTGGATATTACGCTGAAATATAATACATGTTCATCATCATCATTATTATTATTATTATTATTATTATTATTATTATTATTATTATTATTATTATTATTATTATTGTTGTTGTTGTTGTTGTTGTTTTATTTCTTTCGATTTCTGGTGTCTACTCATTTTTTTCCGGGTCCCATACAGAGACCTAAGCTCAGAAATGTCATCATGACATTTTCCACGGAGCATTTTTTTAAAAATGACACATACACATAGTTTACCTGACGATTGCACTAGCATGAAACAAACTGTCGCCTCTAAGTGCTGACCTCCATGTCCACTTTTATATTTACACACGCTCTATCTCTGATATTGAGCACTTTACCCCATAAATATAGCACACTTTAAGACTATATTTCTGCATATATATATATATATATATATATATATATATATATATAGATAGATAGATAGATAGATAGATAGATGTAGATATAGATATATAATATTGTGTGTGTGAGTATGTGTGTCTATAGATATAGATGTAGATATAGATATATAACATTGTGTGTGTGTGTGAGTATGTGTGTCCAACGAGGCAAAGATGCTAACGTTGGCATAATAACCACCCATAAGTTAACCTGGAGTACCCGATAATTTGTTCACTGCAAGACGTCACGCTGAAGAAGAATCATTTGCCCTTGTAATAAGCTATCCATTCGTTTTATAGAGTTATTATCGATTACTTCGACTGATTGATTTCAGATCACCCGCTAAGTCTATTCATGATTTATCCCAGCGCATTTATCTTGTCCGTCTGACGTTTAACTTTTTATTGATTGCTTCGAGGACTGGCATTTGGCTAAAGTTGGGAGTCACAAAATGTTGATTGGATTCAACAATAAGAAAGTGGCCGGCCAACCAGAAAGTTTGGAATAGGTAATGATTTTCCTGTAGATATTTTTTGGCCGCCAACGGGCAAAGAAATCGTTTTGATTTATATCATGCTATAATCGAATTTTTTATAAATTGCGAAATGAAAATTTAAATGTTGCATCAATTTACGTTTCTAAATTCTATAATTTTCTGAACACAACACTCAGTTTTCATAAAAGTTCTAAAGTAGCACTATTTACATTATTCGGATTATTGTCCTCATCTTTGTCGCCATATTTATTACAACGTTTCGGCCGTTGTACGCTCCGGCCTTCTTCAGGCGGTTGGAATGTCGAACTGAACCCTTTATTTTGCTCACTGGGGTAGACTGTTCTAGTTCCACGTGCCATAATTTTAATGGACACATGGTACAGTGAATAAAGTCGTTGGTTAGATCCAGTGACAAGACCCAAAGATTTTGAGTTCAATACCCGGTTAAGGCAGTGGAGAACTTGCAGAGAGGAATTAACAGGAGATAACTGATAACTGACATGCATTAAAAACATGTCACGTGGAACTAGAACAGTCTACCCCAGGCGAACGAAATAAAGGGTTAAGTTCGACATTCCAACCACCTGAAGAAGGCCGGAGCGTACATCGACCGAAACGTTGTGATAAATATGGCGGCAAAGATGAGGACAATAGTCCGAATAATGTAAATAGTTTACATAATACCTCATCTCAGAAATATAGACAGATATTGAAAGGCCGAAACGTTGTGATAAATATGGCGACAAAGTTAAGGACAATAGTCCTAATGATGTAAACAGTGTACATAATACTCTCAGAAATATAGAAAGATTCTAAAGTAGCATCCAAATAGGGTTCCAACTTCTCCAATGTAATGAACAACGCGCTCGTTTTTAAATATTTTGCAACTCTTGAGGATGGTCAAATTATCGTTTAAAATTCTACATTGATATAGCCACAACTCCTAGTGTTCAAAGTTTTTCAGCTGTTCAAAATTCTCCAAAGATATGGATAGAGTGTTAGGATTTATCATTTGTATCTGTCAAGGAAGACCTAGATTTTTTTCGCAGTTCTCCAATATTATGAGCACAGCGTTCAGATTCAGAAGTTTTTGAGCTACAAATATATTTCTAAACTCTTCTACATCGTAATATTACCTTTCAACAAATTTCTTTCGTTCATATGACAGCCCAATTCGTAATTACCGTTTTCTCCGCAATCCTCTTCGTTAGGTGGATTTTGAAGTTTGTACCGGGTAAATATTAGTATTAAATATATACTGACTTAATTTTAGAAAATAACGTTTAATATATACACATTTCATCGCATCTATTGTCTTGATTACGAACAAATTATAACATTATTGTACTTTATTATCTATGCTTAGTAAATACTAAAATTAGAGTTTTAGTTTTACTATGGTTTGTTATGTTTTGCGGCATATCAACCTCAATGGGTTATTTAAACCTGGCAAAATATTTCTTTTTTCAAAAATATATTACTGCTAATATTTTTTTCTTCAAAAATATATTGTTGGTAATAACGTATTGCTGGTAATAAATTTTATCTTAAAAAAATTTTCGCAGGTAATAAACTTTTGCAAAAATGTATTGCCAGTAATAAAAAATATTTTTACACTTTCACAGTTTTTTTAACCCCAGTTTGGGGATCAATTATTTGCCCATAAATGGAACCCCAACAAGTGCTACCACCCCGGGTCAGGGTGGACCTGGGAACATCAGCAATTAAGAAATGGTTTCCCGCTCCTCAAAACCCTCTGATCATAGGCCTTGTAGTTGGGTGTAGTTTATCGTCTTACCCATGACGCAAATGAAGTTTATCGATCGAGTTTTAGTAGATACCAAAATCTCAAAGTAAATTTCAGCTATAGCATCATAGATTTTTTAACTAGAATAAATTAAGGTAATAAAAGTTTGAATCGTACCTAGCCGAATATTTTTTTTAAATATAATATTTTTATTTACTACGAGTTCAGTCCAAACAAAGAATGTTCTGAGGAAAAGGAACGTTATGCTAGTAACTCAGAAAGCTGAGCTGTAACGTAATATCAATTCTTGTGTATGGCAGTGAATGCTAGACAATCTCGTCACAGATGAAATGAATACTGGAAACAACAGAAACGTAGTTCCACAGAAGTTTGCTGAGAATCTCATGGACGGATCGCATACGTAACAAAGATGGCTTAATGTAAATGAAAATAAAAAGAACAGTTATACTCAGAATCATAAAGAGACAGCGGGAACTATTTGGACATATATGGAAAAGAAAGGCTTGAGAAATGTGACACTCGCAAAGACTATCGAGTCCAACAGAGAGAAGAGAAGACAGCAGGCCACATTCCACACAAGTTTGTGTGAATGAATGGTAGTACGGGGTGAGTGATAAAGTGACAAATATTGCTGAGGGTTACAGGAGAAAGGACATTTTAGAGAGCCATTATAGATCTTGTACCGAAAAGACACGCTCCATAGAAGACATATCATATTTACAAAAGTAATTCACTTACATGAGCATAATCATTTCAATAATGCCTGTAGACCTGATTCAAAGCTTTGAGCCTAAAATGCGTTAAGAAAATTAAAACTGTTTTTGTATATAATTATTACTAAAATTCACCCAATACAAACTTCATGATCCACTCAAGGAGAAAACGGTAATGACGAATGAGGTGTGTCAAATGAATGAAAGATAAATTTGTTGAAAGGGAATATTACGATATAGAGGAGATAAGAAATATATTGGCTTCGACTTAAGATTGTAGCGTTCAAGGAATCACCAACATCTAAGAACGTTCCCCAAAATGGTGGTTCTTATGAGAAAGCTATCTGGGTGGAAATTTTATTTTTAGGGTGATTTCCACTCCCTAGAAGCATTAGGGCGTATCTCCGATATATAAATATATGAAGTAGTGAAAATAAAACAACGAAAAAACTGGAGCTCATCTCAAGGCTTGCCTAGAAAAAAGTATTATCGTATCGACAGATTTGCATCTGTGAGAAAGAGTGTGCAGCGCCAAGAATTAAACTTGTTACACGGTCATTGTGACTTAACTGATACCTTGTACATAAAGAGGCTGAAATTTGCGAGATTAAGAAATACATTTACATTTATCTCCAATAGAGCGTTTGCCATGAAGCAATATGCATTACTTATGAGCTCAATCCTTATTGCCTTTTCATCAATCATTTATTGTTTACAAGTTGAAAATGTTAACAAATATCTGATATCATTCAGTAGATTGTCCAAATGTTCTTCCATGATTAACTTCTGTGTAAACCAAATTGCTTTTCATATGCAAAACCTAGCATTTAAATATTGTATTATCGAAATGTATATACTATACAGTGCAATTCAATAATATCTACTCATCAAAAATATTTAATTTCACCTTGGCGTATATATATATATATATATATATATATATATATATATATATATATATATATATATATATATATATGTATGTATATTCGAAGATTATAACAGAGATATGTTATAAAATCAATACAAAAATAGCCATTTTGTTTCAACACTTCTGGTGTCTTATCAAGTGATGGTGTTGAATGTAGAATAAAGGGTTTTACAAGGTTCAAATCAATCAAACACCCCATCGGTAGGGGAAACCCTGTTACATCAGCTGCAATGACTATTAAAAAAAAAGGTGAATCAAAATGGTAATTTTTGTAATAATTTTATCAAATATATAAGTTATAATTTACGAATAAATAATTAAATTTGCTCTATTCCGTATTGAGCACTAATTTAAAAATAGTAGATAATATTAAACGATTTAAGTATTTACTAGTTTCATGATCTGAGTTTTAATCATAAGGTGTTTTCAGATGATATTGGGAAATTACACTATTTTAAACCCTCCATTTAAACGTTTATATATCTATAACCATAACAGGAAGATACACAGAATATATATATATATATATATATATATATATATATATATATATATATATATATATATATATATATATATAAGAAATATAAACTTAAAGTGTGCTATATTTATGGGATAAAGTGCTCAATATCAGAGATAGAGCGTGTGTAAATATAAAAGTGAACACAGAAATCAACACTTAGAGGCGACAGTCTGTTTCATGCTAGTGCAATCGTCAGTCCTGACGATTGCATCTAACATCTAGTTCACTTTTATATATATATATATATATATATATATATATATATATTTGTGTGTGTGTGTGTGTGTGTGTGTGTGTAAATTCAGCTATATTTGCCTGACGATTGCACTAGCATGAAACAGACTGTCGCCTCTAAGTGTTGACTTCTATGTTCACTGTTATATATATATATATATATATATATATATATATATATGAAGAAATATAGTCTTAAAGCGTGCCATATTTATGGGATAAAGTGCTCAATATCAGAGATAGAGTGTGTGTAATTATAAAAGTGAACATAGAAGTCAACACTTAGAGGGGTCAGTCTGTTTCATGCTAGATGCAATCGTCAGTCCTGACGATTGCATCTAACATCTAGTTCACTTTTATATATGTATATATATATATATATATATATATATATATATATATATATATATATATATATATATATATATATTTGTGTGTGTGTGTGTGTGTAAATTCAGCTATATTTGTCAGATAACCTAGAGAAAATAATTAAAAAACATAACAACAGTCTTTAACAAGTATAAGAAATGTATATATATATATGTCCAGTTGTATTGCGCATCTATATTTCTATTTACGTGTATTTCCGTATGTATGAATATGTTTATGTATGTATGTAGGGATACATGTATATGGGTGTGTGTATGTATATGGATATATGTTTATATATGTATATGTATGTACGTATATGAATGTATATGGTTGAATGACTGTGTATTTCTGTGTATGTACGTATATATCTTTACTAGTAATTACAGGTATGTATATTTAAGCATATATATATATATATATATATATATATATATGTGTGTGTGTGTGTGTGTGTGTGTGTGTGTGCCTATGTGTGTGGGTGTACGTGAGTGTGGTGACACCTATCATATGTGAGCTTGTTTGTGCTTATGTGTAGGTATGTAAACATTGGTTTGTGTCTACAGGTGCGTGTGTATGTCTATGTGTGTATATATTTATATATATATATATATATGTATATTTGTGTGTGTTTGTGTATATATATATATATGTATATATATGTATATATATATATATATATATATGCTTGGATGTGAGTGTACTTATATATGTGTATGTGTGGATGTGTTCATATGGGTATTTATGCATGATTATATATTTGTATACGTGGATGTATGTTCGTATGTCTTCGTATATGTATGTATATGTATATCGTAGTGTCTTGGAATGTATCATCAATACTAACTAAAATCTACTTTTGTTACATTTTAAAAAATTATTATGAACTTTTACAGTACTCTAATAACATAATATTGTTAAAATATGTGTGTATGTTTCTGTGTATATATTCCTATTTTTATGTATATATATATATATATATATATATATATATATATATGTGTGTGTGTGTGTATGTATATGTGTGTATATATGTTTATATAGTTATAGGATTAAATTTACGTTTGTATGTTTTTTTATATATATGCATGTGTTTGTTTTTGTTTTGGTATATATGTCTGTGTGTGTTTAGTTTATATATCTATATGTATACATACATATATTTATGTATATATATATATTTATATATATATATATATATATATATATATATATATATATATATATGTCTGTGTGTGTGTGTGTGTGTGTGTGTGTGTGTGTATTTGTAAGTATGTTTATGTGTGTATATATATTTATATTTGGTTTGTTTAATTTTGTACGTTGCTTTGTGGGTTGATATATTTATGCTTGCTTCTCTATGTGTATATATGCATATGCGTATGTGTATGTGTATATATATATATATATATATATATATATACATATATATATATATATATATATATACATATATATATATATATATATATATATGTATATATATATATATATATATATATATATATATATATATATATATGTGTGTATGTGTGTATATATTTATCGATAGGTAGGCCTTTCTGTGCTTCTGTCTGTAGTAATAATTCTGTGTACACTCTACACATATATCTGTAGGTAGTTCTTATTTTATTTCACCTAATGTGTAATAAGGCGTATATTGACTTATATGAAAAAAAAATATTTTTATGTATATTAGTGCGTTTGGAATTTTCGTTATTTATATATTAGATGATATGTTATTTCTATACATATATATCTTTCCCTATTCTTTGTTTCTCTGTACTATTTGACCATCTTTATCTATGTATATTTGTCCGTATAAGTTATATTTCAATAAGTGGTTAGAATTCGTTTAATAATTCTTTCAGTCTTGAACATTTCTTGGTTGTTGTATCAGACTGTCTAGGCCAATGTATGTGGATGTGTGTACATGTATTTATATGTGTATAGAAACTGCATGCACATTTAATTGTGTATGTCTGTGTGTGTTCCTTTTTTTTTCTTTTTTTTTTTTGTAAAGGGCCGGGGTGATGTTTCCTGTCTCGTCATATTTTTGTGTGTGTATATATCTAAATATGTCTGGCTGCTTATGTATTAAAATCTGAATGTGTATGTATTGTCTTACGCAAGATATCAGCACCCCACTCCTACACTTGAAATTAAAATGTATCCATGTTGTCATGAAGTTAAGACCAGTCGATCTTAACGTCTATTCTAACGTAATTTCAATGAAAACAAAATAAATTGAATAACATATGTATTTTTTCTTTTCTCCTCAGTAATCTTATAATTTTAAACTTAATAGAGATTAAATTTAAATTTTCAAATTCGTAATTTTTTTATTTTTAATTCAAATTTTATCATATAATTTAATACTTATTGGTTAGAATAAATTCTATTTTAATATAACCCCAACTTTAAAGCTTTTAATAGCTATTATAACCGTTCTTCATTGTCAAGTTTTTTGAATTCTCGTATACTTGTATTTTGATTGGTCATTCAGGCTTATGTAACAGCGTTTTCCCCGTGCGAATGA
This sequence comes from Acanthosepion esculentum, assembly GCA_964036315.1. Lineage (NCBI taxonomy): Eukaryota > Metazoa > Mollusca > Cephalopoda > Sepiida > Sepiidae > Acanthosepion > Acanthosepion esculentum. The sequence continues at coordinate 16,663,908 of OZ038477.1, forward strand.
TCATTAATTAATTTGAAACTTTTAAAACCCATTATTCTACATTCAACATCATCACTTGATAAGACACCGGATGTGATTATTTTTGTAGCGATTTTATAACATATTTATGTTATAATTTTTAAATAAATAATTATATATATATGTATATTGAGGGAGAGAGGGGGAGGAGAGACAGCATTTACATAAATGAACAGATAAATTTTAAATCTGCTATATTTTTTATACACTGCATTCTTCAGGAAGTCATAAAAACCCGGTAGTCTCTTCTAGATACTAGAGGATACTGCCAAGAGATTTGCGACCGGGAGACCTATGTTCTAATTCTGAAGGAGAAAAGTACAAAACAAATTACCCTCTGTTTAATGGCGGTGAGATCATCTGGCAACGTTTTGATTACGTCGGTAGATGTGAGGTATTCTTATCGAATTTGAAAAGCCATAAAAAGGAAGCGATTTTGTTTAAAATTTTTATTTTGAAGGCCGCTACAACACTTGTTATATGCAATAAATGAGCTGTAAGGAAATATAATGTGTTGCTTTTATGTAAACAGTTTTATCGGGTTACAAAAGAGAAATTATAAAAGAAATACAAACAAAACTATTGTTTTCTTTTTAATATGTGTTGTAGAATCATTTTTCAACTTTATTTGCTGTCACTGTAAGAGCATCGGAACATTATTTACCCAGCAAGAAAAAAGGAAAAATGTTGAAGGGAAATAGAGAGGAAAATATCAAGGCAAAATTAGGAGTATATAATTTCAGGTTTAGGTTGTTGACTTTTTTCAGTTCAAATATAAATCTTAGGCAACATCTAAGAGACGCTGCTGTAAAAAGCGTTTTAACAATTCAGACTGGCCAAGTGATCCAGAAATATCACATTTGATTAAAATGGTGTCAAGGAGTTCGTTTTTTTACAAGCATTAACAAAGAAAATCTAAAGGAAGTAAAACGATAATATATATATATATATATATATATATATATATATATATATATATATATATATATATATATATATATATATATATATATATATGGAGGGACAGAGAAGGAGAAAAAAGGAGATAATTAATGGAAGAATGACGAAAAAGGACAGAAAGAAAAAACATGTAGTAGTGAGTAAGTGTTTGTAAATTATTGGTAATGATGAACTGCGTTCGATCTCTATTAGATGACCCATACGGCAGCATTTACAAAAGCCGAAGAAAAGCTTAGTAAAGAGAATGAAATCAAAGAGAAAAAAAATGGACACTAAAAGATATTTCGGAAAATCAAAAAGAAAGAAAGACAAAGAAAAGATAAGGGAGTTTAAAGAGAAATGTAAGGTTAAAGAAAATGACGAAATAAAAAAGGGAGACAAAAAAGCGAAATAAATAGAGGAAGAAGTGAAAAAGAATAAAATACGCGTTAGAATAGAATTATGATTATATTATTGGAAGGCCATTTAGCAATTTAATTTTATTTCTCAGCTTGATCTTCCTGCAATTCAGTGTCGTTACATCTGGAGTTCGTGTGATCTCATCTAGTATCTACTTGGATCTTAAAATAGAGTTTTCTTTCGAAAAAGACAGAATCTAATGGTGACAGTGATAACTTCTTCCTCCTTTCATGCTATAATTCTCTGCATTCTGAATAAAAAGCGCCCCCACCTATCATCAAAAAATTTTTAAAATGTTTTTCTTTTCATTTTCAGATAATATAAAGATCATATCTAGATCCTATCAAGATCATATCCAGAACATGTCCAGATCATGTCCAGATCATGTCCAGATCATGTCCAGATCCTATCCAGATCATATCCAGATCATGTCCAGATCATGTCCAGATCTTCTTCCTTTCATGCTATAATTCTCTGCATTCCGAACAAAAAGCGCCCCCACCTATCATCAAAAATTTTTTTAATATGTTTTTCTTTTTCCTTTCATTTTCAGATAATATAAAGATCATATCTAGATCCTATCAACATCATATCCAGAACATATCCAGATCCTATCCAGATCATGTCCAGATCATATCCATATCATGTCCAGATCATGTTCAGATCATATCCAGATCATATCCAGATCATATCCAGATTATATCCAGATCATGTCCAGATCTTCTTCTTCCTTTCATGTTATAATTCTCTGCATTCCGAACAAAAAGCGCCCCCACCTTTCATCAAAAGATTTTTAATATGTTTTTCTTTTTCTTTTCATTTTCGTCTGCGATTTTCAGATAATATAAAGATCATATCTAGATCCTATCAAGATCATGTCCAGATCATGTCCAGATCATGTCCAGATCATATCCAGAACATATCCAGATCATATCCAGATCATATCCAAATCATGTCCAGATCATATCCAGATCAAATCCAGATCATGTCCAGATCATGTCCAGATCATATCCAGATCATAAATATCATGCAGTAAAGGATATCGGCTGGGAATGAGAAAACCGTGTTTGAATTCTATTCGATTCCGTTACATGCAATTTCGCGTAAATACCCTTGGGAAAAGTTTGAGCCTATATTTCTCCCCCAGTTATGGGTTAGACATGTACCTGGAAATATCATTGTTATATCCAAAACATGATAATGCAATATTCACTCGCACAAAGGAATCATATATTTTTACAATGAGCACTATTTTGGGGTTTTAAATATATCACAGAGATATGATAAACCGTAACAAATGAACTACTCCGCTACAAATATAATTATTTTTAATTTTCTGAATTTTAAGTTGGGGTGTTCTGTTTGCCATGTAAATTCATTCTAGATGGATGCCATACGCAAGCCAAAACATTAAAATATACGTAATAATAATAATAATAATAATAATAATAATAATAATAATAATAATAATAATAATAATAAGTGTCTGAACTTAGGTTTTATTTTGTCCTTTTTTTTTACAAAACTTGTTAGTGGAAAGTGTCATGAAACCAGTTCTGACATTAGATCTCTGGTTGTGACACAGAAGGAAATATATACAACAATATTCAAAGAAAAATAATGATGCACTGCAAATACTGTTAACCGAGAAACCACTGGGCAACATCACATAAGTAAATAAAAGATGTCTTCTTAGTGACATGGCAGTCCCTTCAGACTCTAAGGCATCTTTGAAGATTTTCAAAAACTATCAAAATACAAGGACCTTGAAATCTAGATCTCAAAAAATATAGATGACATCAACAATTCTATTTGGACATGGGACCCTCGGATTGATTGGAAAGGATTCATATAGACTCACTGAAGGGATTACTGGTAGCCCATGCCTTAAAGAAATACAAAAGAATATACTCACAAGTACAGCCCACAACTTACGATGGGCTTTATCTATACAAACAATGTGTGATCTTGTTTTTTTGTTTCATTTTCTCAAATCATGCTCTGTGAAAAATATTATACTGCCATTTCTAACCTTAGGTCTCTGGTTGCGACACGGAAAGAAATATGTATACCCCACACAACAAAGAAATTAAATAATAATAATAATAATAATAATAATAATAATAATAATAATAATAATAATAATAATCGCAAATTATATAATAAAATAATTTAGGTGTAAATTTGATGTAGGCGGCAAAATTGTATTCTCCACCTGGTACTGAGACACCTGGCTCAACCGATGCCAATAGTAAAATACAATTTTTAAATATTACTGTTATTATGTTAAATACCAGAATCATGAGTCAATAGTCGAACATTTTTTTTAATTATCCATTTTTCTTTATTATTTTGTAGTGACGATGCGTATGGATATCTTGAAATGATTTTTCAGCTTCAAAATTATTTCTAATCTGAAAAAAATATTATGCTATATTCATGGATCATTTTAAATGACCCTTTACATGTAACTTGTGATAAAAATGATTTATTCTGTAAATTTGACAATATATCGTTACCGCTTTAGAAAGTTAAAAGGGGGAGAGCTAAGAAAAGAATTAAAATATATACCTATGGGTATGTCAAGATTGACCAAGATTTTATTTTTAATTTCATACACTCATGGAGCTTTTTAAAGGGGCCAATAGGTAAAGTTTAAAAAAATGGACATCTATATACGAAGTTAATTATATTGAATAGACGGTAAAACATGTCAATATTAACGTTTAAAAAATCAATAAAAATTGGGTGAACCATACTAATAAAATAATGGCTATGTAATTGTAAAGGGTAGTTATTTATGAAAATTTCTTTTAACTATATTTTCAGGTAAAAGTGCCGGCATAACACCGTTAATTCATTTCTTTGGATTAACAGAGCTTTATTGTTAGGAAACTTTATAATATGCAATTTTTCTTGTAACCACAGGGGACATGGATCATATATGGATTTAAAAATTCTAGTTTGTTTTTTGTTTTTTAAATATTTTCCATTTTCCCGTAGGATTTTTATTAAATTTTTTAAATTCCAAAACTATTTAGAAAAGGATATTCTGATATGCTACACATTATTGTTGAAAGATATGTGATGATACCACCTCGTTTTAAAGGAATTTCTGGTACTCCCTATATAAATTTTTAAATCTTGTAAATGTATCAAGATGTGCTTTTGTAATTACTCACATGGACTACAATGTGATACGCCCACCCACACACACACACACACACACACATATATATATATATATATATATATATATATATATATATATATATATATATATATATACATATATATATATACATATATATATAAGAAGAATGATTGTACGTTCATCCAATTTGATATTATCGACTTTTACCCATCTATTACCAAAAGTCTGCGAATGTCCGACATCAATTTAGCTAAAGAATATTATCCTCGTCGAGATTTTGCTATTGTAGCGATTAAGATTAGTATTCCTCCATAAGGAAGCAGGACTTTACGGATATGACTGTGTAATTCTCCTCCGTAAAACAAGTCCAAGTTACGTAGAGCGATCGATAAAGGAACTTCTTAAAATCTTCAAGGATCACGAACTAAAAATTACTACAAACATTAATTCAAATGTGATCAACTTTCTCGACTTGAGAACTCGTATTTAAATACCGTATACTAAAGAACTGCATAACCATAAATATGTCGACTAAGAATCCCACCAACCACCAAAAATATTAAAAAAATATATAAATCTGAACAATTTCGATTTTTCACTGTCTCCAGCAAGAAAAAATATTTGGTAAAAATAAAATTAAATATATCAAGGCCTTTGAAGATACAACTGAAAGTAAATATAGAATACTATGAAATAAAAGTAGTAAAAGGAAACTGAGACACCGTAATTTGTTATGGTTTAACACCCCTTATAGGCTCAATGTTCAAACTGATATTGGCAGAATTTTCCTCAATTTAATTCATAAACATTTCAATTACTCTGCAAAATTAAAGATTTTAACAAAATAACATCATATGAGCTAAAACTGTGTTAAAAATATCGAAATATGAATATCTCAGTATAAAAATATTATACTGAATAATTATATCAATAACAAAAACAACAACGATATGAGAATCACAGAAAATAAATGTAACTGCCGAAATGATACATGCCCCCTAACCAGCAAATGCCTGACTAAAAATATTGTATATCTCGCTATCTTACATCCTTGTTAATACTGTTAGATTTTAGTTTGGGTCCACAGACACTGCTTAGAAATGTCCGTTCAATAATCTTAAGAAGATTTTAAATAACGTGAAATACATTATTAGCACAGTTCTCTGCTAGTATTTCCGGCGATTAAAGAATGATTTCAATACACTCATGATTATGTAGGGTATAAAAGTTAAAACCAAATGTTATAATGGGAAAAGCGAAATATATAAACTAAGTCTTTTAGAAATTATAACTATTTTAAAACATTTAAATAAACCTAATTTGCTAAACAAGAGAAATTAATTAAAATCATGTAGGCATAAATATAAAACATGTTGGGACATATTGATCCAGATTCATTCAAATTGTAGATTATAGTTTCATTTTTTAAAATTATATTTTGTATTTTTAGTTGATTGAACATGTTTTATTTATGTATAAATGTTTCTTCATTACTTCAGATTATTTACACCTAATTGTATGTACGTCTTCTAAAATATTTTTGATAACTCTTCCTACCACATAGTTAATAGATATATTTTTAGATAATAATGTCTAAATGTTTTCCATGTGACGTGCATGTTATATTAGAAGCGTTTGTGTTTTTATTTTATTGTGTAAGTATGCATTTTAGCTGACTTGACTTAATTGATGTATAATTGTGTGTATGTCTTCTTATATATATATATATATATATATATATATATATATATATATATATATATATATATATATATGCATATATATCT
>OZ038477.1:16675225-16695225 GCA_964036315.1 Acanthosepion esculentum
TTCAAAACTACACAGCCTGATCCAGTTTATTGTTGGAGTTTATGCTGTTAGATGGTTTGAAATTATAAAGGACAATAAATTTCATAACCAGCATCTGTATATTTTCACTATTTTGCAAAGAATTAAGGAGCTACCGCCTGAAATTCAAAAATATTCAGGATAATGCTTTTGGTCTCTTATCAGAAAATATGTTGGATGCAATGCTGAAATCAGATGAACTGAAAATGAGGGAAGAATCTATAAAAAGAATTTTAGCCATTAGGTAATTAATTCTCATAATATTGATTAAAATGATTTCATAGATATATAGTTTCATTTTAACGCCAGTCAGTTATGTGCAATACGTGATACACGTTTAGGCGATCATTTATCTTTCGATATATTGCAGTAGGTTTCAATTTCTTTGTGCGATAGACTAGTTTCCATTCAAGGTTATATAACCCGGTCTCTCCTGCTAGGGGGAGAAGAAGAGGATTTATACCTTTCCCAAGAGTATTAGCACGTAAGTGAATGCAAAGGATTCAACTGGAATTCGGCTGGAATTCGAACTATCCTAATTTTACTATAAAAATTAAGACAAATTAGGTTAAATTTTAATTTTAATTTAATTTATTTTTCTTCAGGAGTGTGTAGCCAACCATCAAGAAGCTAAATAAATTGTCCAAGATAAATTATGATGCCACACATTTGTCTCTGTTGATCGACATGTCCCAAAATAGATTTTATGAGATTGGATTCACAGAAAAATTTTCAGATGATGAACTTCTGGAGTAATCAATCAGTGTAACAAAATTAGAGTTGCCTGATTTGCCTTCATACTCACAAAATTTCGAAAGGGCAGTAAAATTAACAACTGCAGCTTCCCAATCGGTCTATGGAATTGAAACAAGGTATAGGCACATCATTCAAAAACTTTTATGCCTTGAAAGGAGGCCTTCCTTTGCTTTAAAGGGCTCTTATGTAGAACAGTTTAATATGATGCAATAATAAAATTGCTATTACTCTCACAACATTCATGTATTTCTACGCCTTTCAAAACTTTAGCCTTACAATTTTTATATAATATAAAAAATTAAAAGAACAAATATCAGTAAACAGTAGATTTTTAGTCTTCAAATTACAATATGATAGTTTATATTAAAATCATCCGTTAAATTGTTTCTAGCAGTGTTCATTCTTGTATACTTTTGTTTCTTTGATAACAGAAAAAAATAACTGTTTTACATATCTTGCAATGTTATTACTGACATAACTCAATTAATGAGGTAAAATGCAGATTATCTGAGATGATGAGGATGGAGTGAGTGTTTGTAATTTCAATTTAATTGTTACTTTTTATATATTGTATTCATTTTATTTGAATAAAATAAAATGACAAACTTTTCTGGATTTAAATTATAATTTCTTTAAGCAATTGCATATCTAAATGCATCAAAAACAAGGATATTTGATACTGCATATTGGATGATCTTTTAAACTAAATGTTCACAAATTAGTGCAAGTTAGAAATCAACATTATTTATGTAGTCCTTTGTGTTGAGTCTGGGAAACTAAGCAACAAATGTGAGTTTTCCGAGAGTGAGTAACGTCGTAATAACCATTATATTCACCCAACTCTTTCCGAATACTCTGAATTTTCCTCGGATTGACACGCAAACAGCCCTAAAGTTTCGTATTAGACATTCAGGAACAAATACCAAGCATAAGATCATGTCGTATTCAAACTTCTGGCTCAGTGAATTGCGTCATGGTCCACTTTTTCTCATGGACGATGACAACTAACTGACCCTAGTAGACTACGCAATCGACAAAATTAACAGCAAAGAAAAGGTCAAAATAAAACTATAAAATGGTGACAATTTTCCCATCCCATATACATATATATATATAATGTATATATATATACATACATTATATATATGTATATATATATATATATATAATGTATATATATATATATATATATATATATATATATATATATATATATATATATATATACACATTATATATATATATATATATATATATATATATATATATATATATATATATATAAGTAAGTCGTCGGAGTTGAAACCGGCTAAGAATCAATAGTATTAAAAAGTTCTCAATACACGTGTGAAAAAATAATAAAATAAAAATAAAAATGATATTTAGTGCTTCTAACTTTAAAAATCAGGAGGTCAGTTGAATACGTGACCTTGGTTTCGACCTTAAGCTCTCAACGGCCGATTTGTGATCAACTCTCAGTTGACAGAACTCTCAGTTGATAAAAAATCGTACGATGAGACCGTAAGGTCGAAACCAAGGTCACGTATTCAACTGACCTCCTGATATTTTTTAAAGTTATATATATATATATATATATATATATAGTACAGGTAATCGATCCGTTGGTATATAATCCGTGTGGATCCAAGTAATATTATTTGTTAAAGCTAACCAACACAGACCTCGATCTATTTATTATATCAGAGCATATATATTCTTACAGTAATAAAAAATGTCAACATAGAAGATCTAGTTCAAGCAGAGGAGGACTGACATTGAAAATAAATTTCAGAGAATGCCCCGAAGCAGACAATTAGGGGCTGATGATTGCTGCGTACAGAACGGCTTAAAATAGACTATGTAGAGGTATTTTTTGTTCTTTGGTCGTAACACACACACACACACACACACACACATATATATATATATATATATATATATATATATATATATATATATATATATATAGAGAGAGAGAGAGAGAGAGAGAGAGAGGGTAGAAATATATAGAGTGTCAGTAATATATATGTATGTTATTAGTTCCTCTGTTTTTTTTTTCTCTCACTTTGAGTTTCGTTTTAAAGAAATACGGTAAGTGGTTAATGCTGCTTATGGAAAGAAAGAATGAATCGATACATAACCTATTTTCAAAGACGGTAACATGTAATCTACACGGAAATGTATATTTAGCGATACACGACCGTCATTAGAAATAATGAGAGAACTGTTTAGTTATCTATTTACATTAGTCAACAAATGACTACTCTCCTCTGAGTGCGCCACATTACATGTCTAAGTTGTTTTTTTTTATTTCTTTGTATCACAAAAAAGCTTTGACGTTTAAGAGAGTTGGAAGAATTCTTTCAAATGTTGAAAGTTTTGGGTACCAGGATCTTCTTTTTCAAAGAATGATGTACATATCTTAGTATACAAGCAGAAAGTAAACTTAAGTAAATATAACATCAAACGCCATCGAAGTTCACAGTCCTTTAATAGAAAATTAGTTAAATAAATACAGAGTGTCAATAAAGTTCGTGTGCACTCTACAAAATTTATAACTTTATTTGTATTTGCGATAGAAATAATTTGTAAAAAGGATTAGAACGAAGTAAATCTATATTTTTTATGGTTTATTGAAATTTTCTTTAAGTTTCCACATGTCCTCCAATACAAAGGGTAATACGATTTTGCAGTTCACGGAAAACATTTGCCAACTGCATTAAAATAATGCCTGAAATCACATTAGTTATTTTAGCTATACTTAAAACTAGGTACATTAAACTTTATAACATTGTTTAAAGTTATAAATTTTTTAACGTGCACACGAACTTTATGGAAACCCTGTATATACATGTTAATAGCATTTTAGAGATTTGTCAAAATTATCAACGTTATTGTAACATCGAGTATATATATATATATATATATATATATATATATATATATGACAAAGTATTTTTATTTATCAATACAAGACATTTTATCTCTATAAATGTTGTTTTTAGTAAATACCAATGTCTGAGTAGGCGCCAGGTTAACTTTATGATAATCCTTCTCTTTGAATAATTTAAAAAATAAACGTCCATTCAAATATCGGTATCCTCTGAAAATAACGTTTAAATTAATAATTAAATTTTTGGATTAATAAATAAAAAATCTATTACTACGTTCGAAATTAAATAGTTTACGTTTGAATACGAAATTGAGTAGATATGAACTTTTCGAGAAACCAGTTACTATTTTACTTAAAGATATTCGGTGTAAAGCATGACAGATGTAACGAATATTTATCCTACAAAGGAGTCCGAAGCTTCGAAACCTTCCGGGGAGTGCATGTTATTTTTTTGTTATTTTTAACAAGATTTCTCGAGTATTCAGGCCTGTAGACGAAAATAAATATAATGTTTAAAATAAACAGACTATCATTATTGTTTTGTCTAACCTCCGCATTAATACTTAACACCAAACCAAATAATGCTACGAAATAATAGTCTAGTGAATATATATGTGTTTGTGTGCATGTGGCTATATATATATATATATATATATATATATATATATATATATATATATATATATATATATATATATATGTAGATTTGTATATGTGTATATGTAAGTATCTATCATTTAAGCATCAATATCAATAATTTATATAAAAGAGAGTATTCAACTTTCCTAAAGAAAATACCTCCAAAAATAGATCGCCCCAAAATTAAAAACGGTGACATGCCTAGAGATTTCAGTAACTCGCCACAAATAGCAACTTTCGAAAGATAAGAGGAAAAAGCAAAAAACGAGAATAAACTAAAAATCAACTGCAAAACGAAAAAAAAACGAAGAAAAGGACAAATGATCACGACACCTTAGACGTAGCACATCCGCACAGGCGGGTGCATGGCCGCACCTGCGTAAACGCACACACGAACAGACACAACACGGAAAAAAGTTACACTAATTGTAAGTGCATATAAAAGAGTAATCGAAAATTATAAACAGCAGATCCTCCTATGAGAGTCGGGATAATGAAGAAAATATCAGTCAGTTTAGAGAAAACTGTTACTTCTATAAATTATATGCATTAATTATATATATATATATATATATATATATATATATATATATATATATATATATATATATATATATATATATATTGTGTGTATTTCACTCTCCCGCGGTCATGTGTGACGTCACGTGTTGCGGTGTGATTTTCGCTTCCGCGTCTTGTATACACGAGTTTGTCGTTTCTTGGAAATCTTTCATGCAGCAAAAACAGAATATCATTATTGCTTTTTCCCTGTATTGTTTAATATATTGAAATGTAATTGTCATCTTTGATAATGGCTTATGTAAGCCGAAAGCTTATATAGTATTAAAAAACATCTATCAATATGGTGTTTTTCTTTCTTCTTTCAATGATAATGTTATTAAACTTATCAGACAATATGAAAGGAATTAAATATAAATTATATTATTATATAAATTATATAAATAAACAGACAAAATTATCTATATTATTTAATGAAACATGCATCTACATATATATATATATATATATATATAGATAGATAGATAGATAGATAGATAGATAGATAGATAGATAGATAGATAGATAGATAGAAAACGAGAGAGAGAGATGTCAACAAAAATGAAATGAATATATATTTAAGCATTAATTTACCAGCAAATAACACACATATATAATATGTATTCAAAAACCATCCCATTCAGTGTTATACGCGAGATTTGTTCTTAATTATTGGACTGATATAAACGAGGGAAAACGAAAAATGCTAATCAAGAAACCGATTCGGTAGAGACTCCTTAAGAATTTTTTACTTTCAAATTAGCTTTATTTTAAATCATTTATTAATATTATGTTGTCGACATTTCTATTACTTTTCTTTGTTTTGAAGTTTTCGCTACTAATTTGGAACTATTTTGTGCCAAACAGTAAATTATAGAGTGCTAGATATTCTACATTGTCTGAAATAAATGTAACTGTATGTTCCGTTTAAGTTTTTACAAACCTTTTCTTTCTTGTTATTCTTTCTTTTTGTTATCGTTTTCACTTTCCTACTGTCCCGTTTTTTTTTTCTGTTTTATTTTTTTTCTGTTATTTGTTTGTTTTTTTTCTGGATTCTGACAAAGTTTATTTTGTTGTTCATCCTTATATAGAGAGTTTTCTCTTTACAATTTCCAATTTAACTGCACTATTTCATCAGTTTAAAGCTTTCTTTTTTTTCTTCCTTGCTTTCTATCTTGCTTGCTTTCATTTACTACTCTCCCGCGCTGAATCTCCGGGTAAATCGTATAAAAAAAAAGAAAAAAATGTTTGAGCAATATGTATAACCGTCTATACGATAGCGGGAAAACTGTTTGCCATAAGTCGGTGTAATGGCGCTCAGAACTTTCTTATTCGTCTTGTACCCGACTTAACCATTTTTTAAATATCTACTCATTTAATTTGATTGGTGGTTATAAATGAATCTTTAACGTCATCTTCTGAATTCGAATGCTAAAAAATTAAGATTTTTTCTCCTATCAAAATAAATAACGGCTTCTATTTTAAACATAAATAATTGAATTCTTTCAAAATGAAGATTAATTGGTTTGGGCTCAGAAACTATTGACATTTAAAGATTTTGGTTTCCGCTTGAAAAATCAATTCACTGTAATCTGTATATATTATATTTGTATCTAAATTCCAAGCATTCATCTAAAATATCTGTGAATACAAATGTGTCTTCATTCAGTCGATCATACGCTTGACTGCATATCTTTATATGTTACAGATTTAAAATATGTCTTTTTCTTCTTATTATTTATATTCCTCATTTGCTTTGGACAAAACAAGAGTGAAAATTTGATCGATGTTTACTTATTGTATTATCCATCAAGGAAATGTGAAAGTTTCTTGACGGTAGATAAAACAAGTATTATACAGGAGACAGAATATCTGTATATGTTAGGGGATGGTTGTTGGTGCGTAAAAATGCACTGATAGGTAAATTTGAAAAAAATATCCATGGCTGTAACGAGTTTTCATGCTTTTTATATTACGGACATATAAAGTATATGTATAGATTCGAAGATATTATCTCATATTGTCTAATTTGTATATATATATATATATATATATATATATATATATATATATATATATATATATATAGAGAGAGAGAGAGAGAGAGAGAGAGAGAGAGAAGATAGATAGATAGATAGATAGATAGATAGATAGATAGATAGATAGATAGATAGATAGATAGATAGATACACACTTGTATTAAACAAGGAAACTAAACATCTGAAAATTTTTAAACAAATGGAATGCTCAATGTCACCTGAAAAAGCTTCAATATAATTACTTCCACATCGCCTAAAGTTTGCGATAAATACAAGTGTTATTATATATGACAGTGAAGGATTATTTATATAAATTCTCTTTTGTCTCTCGAAAAGTTGTTTATATATATATATATATATATATATATATATATATATATTGCGTATATTTGGGGAGCATGTTTTCCTTGAGAAATGTATCATTGAATAATTTAGATGATTTTTTTCTACTTATTTTGAATTGTATCTATTCATATTCACTGACAAGATTTTTGATGTCATTAGTAAAGGAAGTGAGAAAATGCCCGCCGAATACTTTCAACATAGCACATCATCCGGGTGTTGTTTATTTCGAAGCAAATATTCCAGTGTTCTTCAGTTTCGAAGACAATTTGAAGTGTTCATCTGTAAGTTATTTTTTTTAATTTGGAAGAACGCTAAGTGAGTACTGCGATCGCTTAAAAGCCCATATATAAATTCTACCAGCATAAATTTGCGCACCCTTAATTATAAGAGTGCATCTCTTAATATAATTATATATATATACATATATATATATATATATATATATATATATATATATATATATATATATATATATATATATGTGTGTGTGTGTGTGTGTGTGTTTAAACGTATAAACTTATAGCAAATAAAAATTTAACAAGCGTCAAAATATAAAATAATATAATTTACCAAAACTGTAATATAATCATCCCAAAGTGCAAAATAAAGTACACGACGAATTTAATTTTCATGCACTATTTGAGTTATTACTTCGCAATCTTGCAAGACTTGTGAACTTTTAAGAACAAGTGTAGTTTAACTTACCTTTCAACCGTTGGATGAGAGACATGCAAGTTCCTAAGATCAGAAATGGAGGCATTAAACTCACAACTGTGCCGAGATGAAAGATAATACACTTTGATAAACTATATTTTATATATATATATATATATATATATATATATATATATATATATATATATATATATATATATATATATATATATATATTCTGTTTATAATTTATTTTTATAGATAAAAAATTTCATAATTTATTGCCATTGTTTATGTTAAGGTATATTTTGTGAGCATATATGATCGATCGAGAAAATCGTAGAAGGTGTTAGTTTAGAAACAGGACTTTGCTAACCAGACGCTTCTCTCTGTCTGAATGGTTAACAGGATGTCTGATCAAATCATGGTTTCCTTTAGGGGTACACGTTCGATTCATGTCGGAGAGCAAATATTTCCTAGGAAATTTCTTGATCATTCAGGACGGTAAATGTAATTAATACTGTTTAATTAAAAGAAACAGAGCAATTCCTCAGAAAAAATCTCACAAAATAACCTATAAACAGAAAATATATTAACTAATGGTCGAACTTAATCCATTTCATAATTTATATATATATATATATATATATATATATATATATATATATATATATGTATATGTATGTGTGTGTGTGCGCGAGTGTATGTCTCTGTGTGTGTGTTTGTGTTGGTTAAAACTTAATCCATTTCATAATTTATATATATATATATATATATATATATATATATATATATATATTTTTTAATTGGACATAGTCCGACAATTTATTTAAAGACATTTATATATATTATTGTTGAGTCTTGACTCATTGTTGAATCTCGCCTAATGCATGGAATAATAATGCAACACAAAATGTACTTAGAACAAGAATGTATTATAACAAGAAAGTGTACACAATAAGTACATATAGTATTTCTGTATATTTCTGGGAAGACGTTCCTGGAGAATGTGTTGACTAGTCGCAGTCGATTAGAGTCTCTAGTTGGATCTCGTCATTCCTCCTCCTCGTCTTCCGGTACCAACCACTATTTATATAGTTAGTAGTCACCTATGCAGATTAGATGGATCCTACCACAACAATTATGTTTAACGTTCTTTTTATAGATACAAAAAAATCTATAAAAAGAACGTTAAACATAATATATATAAATGTCTTTAAACATATATATATATATATATATATATATATATATATATATATATATATATATGTATATGTATGTGTGTGTGTGTGCGCGAGTGTATGTCTGTCAGTGTGTGTGTGTTGGTTACAAGGTAGAAAATTGCAATTGACAGGCTGTGTTCAAATTCTATGAATTATTTTCTACACTTCACGTTAATTACAATGGAAAAATATATGAAACAATCCGTCTTCATCTATGGGTTAATGAATGAGGAAGTCTTGGTTGTCAGCCAGTCAAGAAGAAAGAAAACTCAATTGAAACATAAGGCGTTTTCTTTCATATTCCGTCATTCGGACTGTCGGAGGATATATTTTCTATGAAATTTCTCGGACATTCAGGACGGTAAATGTAGTTAATACTGGTTATTATAAACGGAGCATTTACTTGTATATTTGTATCTATAAAAATAACATATATACAGAAAATATATTAAAATAGCCCATTTCATAATATGCGTTGTCATTTATTTACGTTTGAGAAAAATCGTGGAAAAATTTTGTTTAAAAACAGTAGTTTGATTTTTAAAAAGGATGATTCCTCTGTAGCTAAATGGTATAACACGTCAGGCTAAATGACGGTTCCGTGTATGATACGGTTCGATTCTTTTCGGAGGACACATATTTTCTATTAAATCTCCCGTAGTTAATACTGTTTAATACGAACAAATCATTTACTTAAATATTTGTATCGATAAAACACAACGTATAAACAGTATATATATATATATATATATATATATATATATATATATATATATATATATATATATATATATATATATATATATATATATATATATATATATATATATGTATTGGTAGGCAAAGAAGCTAAAATGAAGGCAAAAGAAAATGCAGTGTACCAAATGCAGAAACGATGAAAAGATAAGCCTCTTCGTTGTCAATACTCTGCCCGTATCAAACAAGCTGATATAGACAAATCCCGTGCACATTAGTAGTTTCATAGTGGAGGGTTAAAAGCTGAAACCGAAGGTTTTATTCTTGCTGCACAGGGCCAATAATTCCTAACTAGAAATTACCAAGCACATATAATGAATGATTGTGTTAATCCGAAAGTCAGATTCTGTGATAAATATCCAGAAACAATTGACCAACTTTTGTCAGGTTGCACAGTGTTAGCATCCACTGAATATAAAAATTGACATGATAGAGTGGGTCAATATCTGCGCTGGAAAATAAGCAACTTTTCCGGGCAGGAAAGTGCAAGAAACAGGTATGAACATCACCGAGACATGGTTACAATGATAGGATAACAATTTTATAGGACTTTACAATAGACATAGACACAACAATCAAGACAAATCGCCCAGACATCGTGATCAACGACCACAAAAACAGAATATGCTTTTTATTGTCATGGAAATCCCTGCGGATTGCAATATATCTTTGAAGATCTTCAAAAACAACTACTAAAATGTAGGAACCTTGAATTGGAAATCTAAAAAATGTGGCACATGAATATATCAGTAATCCCACATATAGTTGGAGCCCTCGTATTGGTTGGAATAGTTTCTGATAGACACATTGAACGGATTTCTGTAGCCCATCCCTTAAATAAAATAAAAAATTGTACGCACAAGCACAGTTCAAATATTACGAAGTGCTTTACCTATGTAAAATCTGACTAGTCTTATGTTATTTTTTTTAAATGAATAGTGTAAGATGTCATGAACGCATTTCTGAGCTTAGTTTTTGGGTTGGGTCCGGCAAGGAAATGTGTCTAAACCAAAGGATATAATAATGAAAATAATACACGGACCTGGAGATGCAGATTAACATGATGTTGGAGAATGAAGACTGAGATTGTACCAATAGTAATCGGAACTCTGGGCCTCGTGAGTAAAGGAATGGACAATTTTACTAAGAGTGTCCCAGGTAACATCAACATAAAGTTGCCCAGAAAAACGCCCTATTAGAAACATCACATATACTAAGAAAAGTGCTATCAATTAAATGACAATTCTCCTATAGTGTCTAAGGACCATCTTTTGGGCACGGATCTGCAGGATACTAAACATAAACATAAACATGCACAAATAATAATAATAATAATAATAATAATAATGATAATAATAATAATGATAACAATAATAATAATAATAATAATAATTATAATGATAATAATAATAATAATAATGATAATAATAATAATAATAATGATAATAATGATAATAATAATAATAATGATAATAATAATAATAATAATAATAATGATAATAATGATAATAATGATAATAATAATAATGATAATAATAATAATAATGATAATAATAATAATAATGATAATAATAATAATGATAATAATAATAATAATGATAATAATAATAATAATAATGATGATAATAATAATGATAATAATAATAATAATGATAATAATAAATAATGATGATAATAATAATGATAATAATAATAATGATAATAATAAATAATAATAATAATAATAATAATAATAATAATGATAATAATAATAATAATAATAATAATAATAATAATAATAATAATAATAATAATAATAATAATAATAATAATGACAGAAAAGAAGATAAAGGAACAAAGAACAATATATTTATTACTGATATTAAGATGCTAACATTATATTGCCTATAGTTTTTCCGCGTGTAATTAGAGGTTGCTTACGATAATTGAAAAAAAAACCTATGCAGAGAACATTAACCGTTTGTTTCATGAGTTGTTTCCTTTTCCAAAAGAGTGCGATCATGTCTTTCCACAAACTCTGGCTCTTGCAGCAATAGGCATTTATTTTAATCTCCTTTTCTCCGTCTGTTCTCCAATTACACAATCACTTCATGCATTTTCATCGCTCTCTGTCTCTGCTCCCGCCAGTTTCAGATTCTCCCAGCCCTATTTCCTAATACCACAAGTCTGAACTGTCACTCGCTGGCCCTTTCTGTTCCTCATTTCACCCATGGTATTCTCGGTAAAATTCTGTTGAAATACGTCTAGCTGGCCTCAAGTCTCTTCATCATCTATGGAAATGCATTCGCACATGTTGTTTTAACATCTGTCTGCAGATTTAACTTTCAAAATTCAATGCATGAATTAGTTAATAAATAAACTACTATCACACACACACACGTGTATATATTATGTCATCCCATAAGTTCTGTCCGAATTTTAACTTTTTGTTAAAATGAACGAAATTTAAAAAGTATTTTATAATTTCTAATGGAGCTGAACATTATTTTTATGTTTACATGCATTTAAACTGATCAAATTTTATTTCAGAGAAAAATAAAATTAAATATTGTTCGATTAAAACCCTGCTAACATGAAAGTACCCAAGAATCATTTGAGGCACATAATGCTTTATGAGTTCAAGAAAGGAAACTCAGCAGCCGAAGCGGCTAGAAACATTCACTCAGTTTATGGAGAGGAATGTGTGAATGAAAGAACTTGCAGAAGATGGTTTGAAAAATTTACAGGTGGAGATTTCACCCTTGAAGATGAAGATCGAACCGGACGTCCAGTTGCGTTTGATGAAAAGATTCTTGGAGCAGCCCTTGAAGAAAATCCTGCTTTATCAGTTGAGGAATTGGCAGTGGTTCTCAGTTCATCGTCATCTTCAACAACTTGGAAACTTCCTAAACTTGGAAAATGGGTGCCTCATGAATTGTCTGAAAACAACCTCAAATCACGAGTTGACATCTGCTCTTCTCTCCTTTCTCGCCAACTTGTTTCACCTTTTTTTGGATAGATTTGTGACAGGCGACGAAAAATGAATCTTTTATTGAAATGTTAAGCGTCGGAGACAGTGGCTTGGTAAAGGGGAAGGACCCCAGCCACAGCCGAGACGGGAACTTCATGGGCAAAAGGTTCTTCTTTCAATCTGGTGGGATTGCCCAGGAATAATCCGCTTTGAATTCTTACCACCTAATACAACAATTAATGCTCAAATATACTGTCAGCAATTAGAGCGTTTGAACCAAGCTTTGAGGAAAAAAAGACCTGCTCTAGTGAATCGAAAACGGGTGATGATTCATCAGGACAACGCGCGACCACACACAGCAAGAATCACGTCACAAAAGATCGATGAACTTGGTTCAGAGAAAATCCCTCATCCACCTTATTCTCCCGACCTTGCTCCTTCAGACTACCATTTATTTCGTAGCTTACAGAATAATTTGGAAGAAACAGCTTTTGTAACACAGGAAGAGGTTAAAACTGACATTTGTGAGTTCTTCGAATCAAAGCCAAAAGAATTTTACAGTAATGGAATTAGTAAGCTTGTTAATCGATGGAAGGAAGTCATAGATAATCAGGGAAATACATTGTTGATTGAATCTGTAATTAAATGTAACATTTGGTCACTTGTTTTCTTTATTCAAAATTCGGACAGAACTTATAGGACCACCTGAAATATATATATATATATATATATATATATATATGTGTGTGTGTGTGTGTGTGTGTGTGTGTGTGTGTGTATGTGTGTGTATGTGTGTGTGTACGTCCACAGAAACGGGATACGTAAGATTTAAAGTGAATTTTTAAAAATGAAAAATCATTCTTAAAGCTATATTTTAGTTTCAATTTCCAACTCCTCAAATGAATTTAATATTTTCATTAAGCACACTATTTTTCTATATTTGCAACCTAATTTAAATCGACTGGAATTAGTTTTGGTTTTGATATCGATGAATCTCTTTTTTTAGCGCCATTTTAAACAATCTTTATCACAATTTAATTCTCTTCATTAAAAAGTATATTTCAAAAAGTAAATTTTCTATTCAGAAACTGTATTTGACCAATATTAGCTGATTTCAATTATAATTAATTCGATTTGAAACAAATATTACTTAATTAGTGTTTTAAATAACTCTGAAATGCATTTGTAACACGGCAGTACGTGTTTATTTAAGATCTTAGAAAAATTTATTTAGATCCGTAGAAAAAAAACTGTTGTTTTTTTTCTACGGCGGACTGTATCTGTCAAATATTTCAGGACTATAACGTGGTCTCTTTTGATATAGATTTTAACTGCTCTGTAATTTTAGAAATTTAGGAAAATATTCTCCATAATTTAATATTGTTGAAATTTAGGTTATTTTGGCTTTGAATTTAAAATATATATATATATATATATATATATATATATATATATATATATATATATATTTAAATATATTTGCAACGTTACAAAAGCGTATTAAGGTATAAAAAACATTTTTTTTTATTAAAGGCCATGATAGATTTAAAATAAAAACACCAGTCAACCGGTTTCGTCCCTTCTCATCAGAACTCTTAACGGGGAATAGAAATTATGAAGAACAAAATGTCTGTAATGGATGACATGAATAAATTCCCCGTTAACAGTTCTAATGAGAAGGGACGAAACCGGTTGACTGGTGTTTTTATTTTAAATCTATCATGGCCTTTAATAAAACAAAATGTTTTTTATGCCTTAATATATATATATATATATATATATATATATATATATATATATATATATATATATATTACTCTTATTTTCAAACAATCTCTTCTATGTACGTCCGTGTTTACAAAGTTTGATATATTTATACACACACAGAAAATTCAAAATTCTTTATAAAACATTGGGTATAGCTTAATCTTCGTAAGTTTTTTTTTTTTTTCAATTTATGATTAGTAAATACTTTTTTTACTTTATCCTTAACTTATACAAATTAATACAGAAGTTTAATTTTTTAAACTTTATAATTTTTTCTAATTGAATTATTTTAAAAATGAAGACAGTTCTTATAAATATTCATTATTCATCGAATTTTTTTTCTTTCAACTGTGCCAATAATGTATTTTATTCATAAAAGCAATTACAAGCTTTTCTTATTAAATAATATCTTAGTTTTATTGCATTATTTACTTTCTTATTCAGAGAAAATTTTCTGTGGATGGGGATCCTGTTTTACAAAAAACAAATCATGATTTAAATTGTTCAAATAGTTATGCGAATGTGGCTGTAAGAATGCTGATAAATTGTGTATAAGTTCTGAAAGTTTCATTAAAATCGGGCAATTATTTGGGTTTTTGCAAGTAGTTCCAAATCAATGTTTTTCTCCGAAAAAAAAAGATAAAAAAACAAAAAACGCTATAATTTCCTATACTACTATTTGGACTACCATGTGACGCAAAAAAAAAAAATTAAACCAAAATTTCGAACATTCAAAAGAGGATAAAAATATAATAAACAGAAAAACCTTTCTTCTTAATACCATAAACGATAAAACTTTTTATTAAGTATAATTTTTCATTGTGGTATGCTCACTTTTTAGCGATTTTATGGAGGTACATACACACAAACACACACACACACACACACACATATATATATATATATATATATATATATATATATATATATATATATATATATAAATATAAAAGTGAACATAGAAGTCAACACTTAGAGACGACAGTCTGTTTCATGCTAGATGCAATCGTCCGGCCACGAGTGCTGTTATTTTTCTATAAAAATAACAGCACTCGTGGCCCGACGATTGCATCTAGCATGAAACAGACTGTCGCCTTCAAAGAAATTCCGAAATTTATTTTCTCCATATTTTTTCTTGATAAAAATAAAGATTTAGAATGCTCGACTTTGATTAAGAGCCAATGTATGTATATAATAAAAAGAAAGAACAGTAAGATATAAAATCCGGTGTTCTCATAGATATTTTTATTTTTACACAATAGTGCTCAATGTAAATTTACCGAGTATTAATATTTTATATTAATTGATTTAAAACATGGTTTTATCGCTACACAGTGATAACCATGTTTCGAAAATGGAAGCCAAAGCCTTTGAATTCAATTTTCTTACCAAATTAAAAACATTAGTTACATTTCCTCGTCAATCGAATTTTGGAGTAACTAATTTTTTTATATCTACGGTTTTAAAGGCACGGCAAAGATTCATAATTGAGGATTTCCAAGGATACCGAGAAATCCATTCATCTAGAAAAGGGGTGGTAGGGTTTTCAATTTTTTATGTGTTTTATTGGATACCCGTATTTGAAATAGACGCCCCGTATATTTATTATTTCAAACGCTTAATGCCTTTACCTCTGTTGACCAAAGAGAACGAACAATACGGCATGTTTCTACGCCCCTTTTAAACGAAAGCATATTTCCCCATTCAGATTTCTAACCAAAGCCTATATCCGTTTCATAACCGAAAAGTAAATAAAGCATTTTCTTAGTGGTTTTACTTGTAATCTAATATTTTCTTATTTGAAACGCTACTTTTTGTGGATACTCGTGTGTGAAATAGACGGCCCGTTCTTTTTTTATTATTTTAACTGTTTAATTTGTTTATTAATTTTTCTCGTGTATGCAGGCCGATAGATACATACTGTTAAAAACAAAAATAAAAAGAGGTATATATCTTAGATATGGTTTCTACAAAAATAACGTTTTTATTAATATATGTCTGTTTATATATATATAAATATAGAAAATCGACGTTTGTTTTGGTTGCATTGTTTGTCTGTGCGTCATATATATATATATATATATATATATATATATATATATATATATATATATATATATATATAGCATAATGAGAGGCCACGTATACTTTCTTGATATGTATATAATATCTGGATAAAATAAATGAAACAAAATTGGGTGATTTTTTTATGAAAGTATTTATTTCTGTGTTTTTGTATATATTTATTTAATTTGATTTGAGGAGGTAGAGAATTTCACTGTCCGAGCATAATGAGCTTTTTATTTTATTTTATTTCTGAGGAAAGACCTAGGTGGTCTGAAATATTAAATAAATATATACAAAAACACAGAAATAAATACTTTCATAAAAAAAACCACCCAATTTTGTTTCATTTATTTTATCCATATATATATATATATATATATATATATATATATATATATATATATATATATATGTGTGTGTGTATGTGTATTTTTAATTCTTGAAATCTAGCGTATTTTTTATTAAAAGTGTCGGCAGTGAATGCGCAATACTAGATTACATCGTCTGAAAATCATAAAGTATATTTTTTAAGAATTTTGTTAATATGAAAATGCATGTCTGGTCATCATTTATTGTATGGCGAAAATATATTAATATTCTTCCAGTCATTTTATCTGTACTAGTTTGCGTTCATTGATATATATATATATATATATATATATATATATATATATATATATATATATATATATATATATATATATATATATATATATATATATACAAAATATGAGTTTGAAAATTAAAATTATGGCCTAAGTAAAATACTAAATATTTTAATGAGCTATCGCAACAGAAATCTCTTCTCTGTTCATAGATGCTTTAGATTTAATGTTATGAATTTCTCTCTATATCTTTCTCTCTCTCACTCTGTCTTTCTTTCTATCTATCTATCTATCGATCTATCTTCCTTCCCCACACCAATACTAGTAGGGTAGCTCATTATGCTCGGACAGTGAAATTCTCTACCTCCTCCTCCTCCGCCTTCTCCTCCTTCTCCTCCTCCTCATTCCACGGAAGCGATATTTTTCCTGCGTCACATTTGGTCAAATTGTCACCCATAAAATTTTTCGTCCTTATGCTTTCGACAATGACTTTCTACTTAACTTTTTTCATTGGTTAAAGTGATCTTGTTTCAATTTTTTTTTCTTTCACCATAGAATCAGTTTTAGACCCACTGGAGTGACAGGAAATAATCGATTTCTATAGTTTCCTAATATTGGTCCTGTGCAGTAATATGAACTTATTTTCAGAGTGTATGATGAAATTTGTTTGGCCTTGAAAAATATTGCGTCATCCGTGATTACATCAGATGTTTATCACAAGATACTATTGTCCCGACTGTCGATTAGTTGTTCTACGGCAATTGTCTGTAATGGTCGTTACACAGCACGAACACAATAGCAAACCTTACCAGTGAGTAAATGAAAGTACTATCGACTGTCTTGGAAGCTCTCCTAATTTAAATGCAGCCGAGAATCTGTGGTCAGTCAGCAAGGAAAGAGTTCTTGGAATGGCCATACGAAGTACTAACATGTGCACTGGGTCATGTAGCATTGGAAAACTACGAAAAAAGTAAATAATAACGGAATTATTCGTTTTGTTTCAATTAATGTTCACAAAGGTGTACTTTCATACTGGGACTTATACTGAGTTAAATCTTAAAATCTCTATAGGCGTTTCACACTTTCTGTCCATAACCCTCCCTCTGATCCATAATGCTTCTACTTTGTAAACCTGAATTTCTTTTTCTTTAATAGATAAATTGCCTTTTGCATACCCCCGCCCGTTTAACCATCTACTGTATAATTCAAATGGAATTAGGAGATGCATATGCATCCCCGAGAAACCCTCGTTACCACATTACTTCCCATGGGTCACTTAGTCCTGAGCGAGCTTGTCTCTGTGTCTTTAGGTCTTGGACCCGTACAATGTTTCTGACCCAAAGAGACGTCCTGTTGCCTTGACTTCTGAGTAGGCTCAGCATATCCACTCCGAGTAACAGATATGTATTTTCTTTCCTTTTTTGATTACCCCTTCACAAAGGGTGCTAAAGGTAGACGCTTTCTGGGTTTGGTCGTTAACCGCCCGATAGTCAGGTATCCGAATCTTCGAGTAACTCTGTAAGGCTAACCTGTCAGCAGGTGTGTAATATCACGGCTATTGTACTTATATATTGTGAATGGTTTCTGAACAGAGCAGTAGTCTCCGTTGGTGTCTCTCGATGCCATGATGAATAGTACTGTTACGGCTATATCTCTGGACGATTATATCTAAGGTATTTATACATGCAACTCCTGCAGGTGTGTCTCAGCCTGCTCGTCTTCTACCAACCAATGCTTACATGAATCCAATCAAAATTCAAATGAACAGAACTATCAAACACAACCTAAAAAATAAACAAAAATAAAGTAGACGCCCCTTATACTATCTCCTAAACAAACGTGTGAGGGTTATACGTTCCAAACTTCCAGAAGTGTAATACCATCTTCAATTTAAACCAGACATCTGTTATTTTCTGAAAACGGTATCAAAGCTTCATGCGCACTAGGGGAGTTCACAGTCCCTTCTTCTCACTTCTTATAGCCACCTACATGACCTCCTAAATAGCCACAACTACGAACTCGGAACTTATATATGTTGTACATGTGGTTCCGCATGGGACTTATCCATAGAACCACATTTGCCTTTGCTCTCTACCGTCCTCAGAACGAAGGAACGCTAATCTTCGTCCGAATATCTGAGAAGATTGATAATATTCTTACCCACTTCCAATTACCCGGCTTTCATATCTGCGGTGATATTAATATCCATCATAAAGAGTGGCTACTCCACTCCAACAAAACTGATGTTGAAGACAGTTATTGATGAGTCTTCTCTATCGCCTATGAACTAACCCGGATATTCAGAGATCCTACCCGGGACACGGACACGATTGGAAATCAGACGAACCTCCTAGACCTCTTCCTAACATTCTGACCTCACAAATGCTTATCGAAAGTTTTTCCTCCACTAGGTACGTCAGACCATTCCCTAATCAGTGCCCAGATTGATGCAAAACGTAAGGAATCCTCTGATGTACCGTTCCAAGGAACAATCTTTCGCTATGCAAAAGCAGAATTGGACAGTTTTCGGTCCAACATGATAGAAGCTCCTCTTCCAATCTTGTTCAAGCGTGCTGCCGCAAAATCTGCTACCTTTGTATCTGATTGGATCCTTTCTAGAATGGAGAATTTTATACACCCACCAAAAAAAATCCACCAAAAATCAACTTGGTTCGTTTCTGAATGTGCTGCAGCCATAACTCACCAAATCCATCACTTCAATATCTA
>OZ038477.1:16702725-16737725 GCA_964036315.1 Acanthosepion esculentum
GGGTGGAACAAAAATAATACTATTCATAATAACATTTGCAACTATGAATCATTCGTAATACTTCCTTAACCATTATGGCTTTTACAAGATATTCTTCGAGACCTTGATGATAAAGCAAATATATAGTGAAGATTTTTATCTTCATAAATTTACTGGTTTTGTTATGAACATACAATCTAGGGATTTCGAACTTCGATAGACGACTCATTTCTTCATAACGATAAAAAATAAAGCACGCCACCATACAGGAACTAATTAGTTAAATTCATATCAAGAAAATTAACCCTTAAGCAAAACCTCAAAAATAATTTTAAAATTCTGTGAAAGATTTGTGCGGAAAACTTGTGACGGAGTTTGAAGAATTGTTTTTTTTTATTACAAGATGGCTGTCATGAACTGAGAAACGAAACGTAAGAAAATAACGATGTAAACAAAGAAACAGAGACGATTTTCATTCAATAAAACAACCCAACTTCTCTTCTTCTTCTTCTTCTTCTTCTTCTTCTTATTATTATTATTATTATTATTATTATTATTGTTATTATTATTATTTCCTTTGATTTCTGGCGTGTACACATTTCTTTTCGGGTCCCGCCCAGGGAACTAAGGTTAGAAATGGCATCATGACACTTTCCACTGACAAAAAAATATTTTACTTAGATAAAGCCCTTCGTAAAGTGTGGGCTGTACTTGTCAGAAAAATGTTTGTATTTCTTTGAGGCATGGACTTCCAGGAATCCCTTCAATTAATCTACTGGAATCTTTTCCAAACAATCCTAGGCCTCAAACTACAACAGGGATTGTTGATGATTCCTTGTGCCATATTTTTGACATTTCGATTGAAAGGTCCTTGTATTTTGACAGCTGTTTGAATATCTTCAAAGATACATTGCAGTCTGCAGGGACTGCCATATCAAGATGGACGCAATTTTTGTTTGTGGTCTTTAATAACAATGTCTTATATTTATTATTATTATTATTATTATTATTATTATTATTATTATTATTATTATTATTATTACTATTATTTATTTATTTATATATTTATTTTTCATTTAAAGAAGAAAAATACTTCAGTAAATACGGCACTTAAATTGTTTTATTCGTCTTAATGTTGTTTTTCGATTTATATTGCCTTGATAGATTTATATGACTGGAAAAAATTCTTTATGGGGAAAAAGAAAAATGCCATCATGAATGTTTTTAGTACATGTTTCCCAAACACAACAAAATATGGGTTAGGAATAAATTAATGTTTTTTGCTGAATTATTCGGACTAACATTGTTAAATTTACTATTTCGGTCTGTTCGATTCTGCGTATGACTTGTCAAAAGTTGATATTATATAGGGTGCGGTAAAAATACCTGCCACATATACCTCCCAAGAATACCTACCACATAATGATAAGAAATTAGATAGTTGATAACACAATTGTCAGTTGTCTTACCATTATGTGGGAAGTATTTATGGGACTTGTGTATGGGAGGTATTTCTGCCGCATCCTCTTCTTGTCAGTGTTCATTTTGTCGTGTAATTTCTACCCATAAATTTATAAAACTTTATCGATGTTGATATTTCACTTCAAAATTTGAGAAATCATAAGCAAAAATATTTTGATTTGTAAAAATTACTATATTTCTGTTTGCCGACAATTAAGGGAAAAATTATTACATTTCATAATTTAGACCAGTTTACCCGATTTTGATATCTGTTTATATTTCTGAGATGACGTATTATGTACACTATTTACATTGTTCGAACTCTCGTCCTCATCTTTGTTGCCATATTTATCACAGCGTTTCGTCCGTTGTACGCTCCGGCCTTCTTTATGTGGTTGGAATGTCGAACTGAAGCCTTTATTTCTCTCGCTGGGTAGACTGTTCTAGTTCCACTTGCCACGTCTAATGGATGTCACTTATCAGTTATCTCCTGTTAATTTCCCTCTTCAAGTACTTCACCGCCTTAACCAGGTATTGAACTCACACTCTTTGGGTCCTGTCACTGGATCTAACTAACACCTTAATCTAATGTGCCATGTGTCCTCAAGGATAATAAATGATAAATATGGCATTAAAATGAGGAGTAATAGTCGGAACAATATAATTTTTATGTACAATTTTCTTTTCACAACATTGCACACATTGGTGCCACGCCTTTTCTAGGTATTTCTTTTCGTACATAATAAACCTCTCTGAATTTTGAAAGGAAAAATAATTACATTCTTCGGGGCTAATGGTAATGGTAACAGTAATGGTATTATTGAGCGTTTCCTAATAAGGAAACTTTCGGCATATGTTGACCGTACAGCCGGTACGGCTCTTGGTTGAAATTTATAAACTCTTTCTCATAAAAAAATATATTGAAAAATAGGTTTCTCAATACAAGTAATTGTTACCGGTCTTTTTAGTACTGATGGGGTTTTCCTTAACTTTGATCATTTAATGACAAATGCCATTATCTTGTGCAAGACATTATTTTCCCTTCCTGTTGCATGTGATGTCAATTTTAGTTGTTGTTGCTACTGCTGTTGATAGCTTTTAATCGATGTGTTGTCTGTTATTGGGTAGCGTTTTTTTTTTTGTGGTTATGTCATGCCAATCCACAAGGTTCAAAAGATTGTGGCCTTCGCCAAGATCCACAGGCTTCACGTGCTCAAGGACTTTTTTAAGCATCTCACTCAAAGAAAGGCGGGAATGCCACTATCACGCAAGGGGTTACAGAGAATGAAACGAGGAGCAAAGAATGTAGAAAAGGACGTAGATCAGGATCAAATCATAAGAAGATGTTGATTGACGTTACATTTGAATATTTGAAGATTATAGCTATAAGGGAAGAAAAAAGAGCAAAGCATCTTCACTTGCGGGAAGGGCGAGAGAAGAAGCTGTTGGAGTAGAAGAATCGGTTACATTTAACTGTTTCGACAGTGAAACGGTGGGACCGAGATGCCAACCTAGTAGCACGATTAAATTCATTTAACCATTGAAAGCGGTTGTAAACATCTGACAGTTTAAATATTTCTGAACGTGTCTGACGTCATTCCTGACATGTATATAAAAGTCTATTTAAGAACATACATTTAGTTTCCAAGTTAATGGTTTGGTTTGATAGGAATTTCTGACATTCAAATATATATAATTGTATATTTGAGAGTTGAAATCAATAAAAGACGTTCGTCTAAGTTACTGACACAGCATAATTTCCCAAACAAACTTCTGAAAAGCACTCGGGAACTACTAAATATGCCGTGAAATAATACTTGAGGCCGGCACTTTAAGCAGTAGTATATAAAGTCCCAAATGACGAATTGATTTCTTTTACCTGCACACATTTATAATTTACTTTTCTCTGCAAAGATGACAATTATATGTATTGTCTGCTATTGCAATTAGTAAAATGTTTCCCGGCAAAATAACTACTCATTTTTTTATGATTAACGTTTATCTTGTGTTTACTTTCATCTTAATTTTTCGTTGATTTCTTCTCTCGTAACATAGACTGTCAATTATACGACAATAAGTAGATTGAAAGCAAAGCTGTCGTTAAAAAAGCAGGTAAAAGTTAAGATGAAAGTAAATATCAATGAAAATTTAAAAATATTGGTTGACAATGCGTCAGCTAATAATAGTGAATGATGATAATACTTCTATGTTCAGACGAGGTATATTCATAAGGAGGGTAAGTGGAATCAGGGATAGTGGCTCGGACTGAGGAATCGGAGAAATGAGTTCGAATTCCAGCCGAATCCATTACATTCACTTACGTACTAATATCCTTGGAAAATGTATGAATCCTCTTCTTCACCACCCCCCAATAAATAGCAGGACAGACCGGGTTCTATAGCCTTGCATGGCAATTGGTCTACCGCAGAATGAAATGGCAACCTACTGCGGAACAATCATCTGCCTCGTCAGTCATGTATCGAAAGATACAGGATCGCCTAAGTCTGTATCACGTTAGTCACATAACTGAATGTTTGGTTTAGATTATTTCAGTTAAACTGGCGATATCTGAAACAATCTAAGCTCAAAAAGTTATTTTTTGTGTCATAACTCACTGTTTTTGTTTTTTTTATTCAATGCTTTCCAATGTTGTCATGGATATTACATATGACACACAAATCGTCGTGCATGAATCGGAAAACTGAGTTCGAATTCCAGTCGAATCCATTACATTCATTTACGTCCTAATACCCTTGGGAAATATATGAATCCACTTCTTCTCCCACCAAATATGGGTAAATATCAGGACAGACCGGGTTCTATAGCCTTGGATGGCAACTTGTCTACCACAGAAAGAAATGGCAACCTACCGCGAGAAAAAGATCACGTATCGAAAGATACATGATCGCCTAAGAGTGTATCACGCATGGCGCATAACTGATTGGTATTAGTTTTGTTCATGTAGTTATTCATAGCTAAGAACTGCTATGCAAATAACAAAGAATCGATTCATCCTCATTCTCTTTGTATTCAATTGGTAAGGACGAAATTCTAATCAAGTTTATCTCCCAGAATTGTTACTCTGTGGAAGAGACTCCCGGAAACATGCTTAACTGATTACTACAATCTGACCTCTTCACGTCTACGTTCAACATTTGTATATTTTATACATATATATACGAAATATGTTACGTCATTTAAAAAAAAAACTCATTTAGCAATCTTCTAAGTGAACCTTGTATTGGTTGAACAGTAGTATAAAAAAACTTGTTTCCCTGACATAAATCTGAAAAATATATTATAAAGTTATTAAAGTACGCTTAAATTTTTAACATATTCCCTCCCACTAATTGACAAATAAAATAATGTACTCTCTCTCTTACTAAATTACTACCGTATAATACGAATGTTTTATAAGATTCACGAATCTTATAAATCTGAAAAATATATTATAAAGTTATTAAAGTATGCATAATTTTTTAACATATGCCCTCTTACTAATTGACAAATAAAATAATGTCGTCTCTCTCACTAAATCACTACCGTATAAGACGAATTCTTTATACGATTCGTGAATCTTATAAATCTGAAAAACATATTATAAAGTTATTAAAGTATTCTTACATTTTTAACATATTCCCTCCCACTAATTAACAAATAAAATAATGTCGTCCCTCTCATTAAATTTACTACCGTATGAGACGAATGCTTTATAAGATTCGTGAATCTTAAAATTCGTATTGAGATGAAACTTAGAGTAAACATAAAATACTGCAATTACCAGGGTATAATTGATACATTATATTAATTAACTAGGTATTCTTATTTGCTTACACATTTCTATCACAGTAGTGATGATATTTCTACACTGTATGTATTGTAAAGTTAAAGACGATCAATTATACAAAATGTTTTAAAATAATTGCTCTTTCAGTAGCAATTTTTCTTTATCTTTTCGTATTTTTTGCTCATATAAGTGGTTCAAAATCTCGCAAAGAATTTTAGTATCTGGTAATGGCTTTTACTTTATTTTTATAAATGAAATTAGAAAATGAAAATAAATTTTAATTTTCCGCGAAAATTTAAATAAAACGACGAAAGATTATTAAGAAAAATGTTAATGAATTTTTAAACCTTTTGTCGTCTTTTGGGACATGGCGTACTAATAAAACACAATTTTTCAATTTCATACTTCATATGATAGAAAGGAATATGTCGAGTAAAAAAGTTAATTTGCATTTTTAAAATGGTATAAGAGAAGCATCTTATCGACTGGCTCAATGTTGTTGACTCAATACTTTAGTTAAAGTTACCTTGCAAAATTATAGTTGCTATGGAAGCACTGAAACTACAATGAAATGAATTCGTCTTTTTTTAATATGCCGTATCCCTATAGGCGTTGATTGCCGTTATCGTTTCTAACAGTAAGTAATATTTTTCCTGCCACTAACCCTACAATTCCTGTTCTGCCATCCATGTACAAAAGTTCGTTAGGCGTTTCGTTCTGCTTGTCTTGTGTTCAATATAACATATGAACATCAAATTCTCCAAGCTCTCTTTACTAACTTCATAGTTGCCGTTGCTTCTGACGACATTTTCTAGATTATAAACATTATTTTTGAGCTCTGTAAATAGTGTGCATAATAACTCATCTCAGAAATATAGACAGATATTACAATCTGTATATGCATTGAAAGAATTTTAATATCTGTCTATATTTCTGAGATGAGCTATTATGTACACTATTTACATTATTCTGACTATTGTCGCCATATTTATTACAACGTTTCAGCCGTTGTACGCTTCGGCCTTCTTCAAGTGGTTGGAACCCTTTATTTCCCTGTATAATTGCCGTCTTTTTTTATATATGTCTTATCCATATAGGCGTTGATTGCCCTTACAGTTTGTAACACTAAGTAATATTTTTGTAACCCTCCAATTCCTGTTCTGCCATCCATTTACAAAAATTCGTTAGGGTTAGACTGTTCTAGTTCCAGGTGCCATGATTTAATGGATGTGAGTTATCAGTTATCTCCTGTTAATTTTCCTCTGAAAGTTCTCCACCACCCTAACTGGGTATTGAACTCACACTCTTTGGGTCCTGTCATCTAATTAACGCCTTTATCTACTGTGCCATGTGTCCTTGAGGACCTCTCCGTATCAATTTTAAACCTAATGTCATCAGCAAATATTTTTTTTACCAGTGCTCATATTGCAATTTTGGTTGTTATCATGAGGACAATAGTCCGAATAATGTAAATAGTATACAGATATTAATGTTACATTTTACGTCATTGGTATATTGGCACAAATTAAATTAGCCGTTTAATAATATAATTCCATGCAATATTACTAATATTTCACTCTTAGTGTATATAAGCAAATCATATAATGTGGCTGTGTATTCGTTTTGGAGAAAATAACGAATAATTCTACGAAATTAGTTTTCCTATTCTGTAAAAGTTGAAACACTAAACGGAGAGCAAATACCATTGTAAGATAAATTTTCCAAAGAGAAAGGAAAACGCAAAACACAAAAGATATTATCTGCAATCCACGCTTTAACAATCTGAAGAAAAACAACGTAAATTAAAACGAAAACAATTCGAATCAGAAATTACTATAGCGAATTCTTTTTTATCAGATTCTTGAAATAAGCAATTGCCTTATTTGGTCTTCTTAGTTTTCGATATTGTTAGGGGCATGTTGCTTCTGCTATGTAATTTCCATTCTTCTTCCAGCGTCTATCGATTTTATTTTGCTATTCAATATCGGTAATACCTTTCATCCTATTAATATTTCGTTAGTGATATGTTTTATGAATCATGGTCTCTCCTTGTCGTGGAGGAGGGGCTTGCGTGGTACAGTGACTCTGAGAGCGATGCTGTCGGGTATTTTAAACTCTTGTTAAAGCTACCCTTGGCGGTAAGGTCGAAGTCGAGGACCCAGACTAAACGCGACAACTCACAAAGGAACCAACGGTGGAACAAGCGGATAGCAATCTCACCGGTTGAACTACGGATGAAGAGGGCTACGCATGAAGGATATGTTACAGAAGTCATCACTCGAGATTATAACAGAATCAGTGGCAATTCGTTGTAGTTTCATAACACGATTCTGCATGCCTCATTCCATATATGTTGTGGAGAAAGGTCATAAAATCAAGTGTGCGGGTCGCTTTTTGGCAAGTTGATGTCCATCTTAAACTAATTGACGCCATCGACACTTTCTTTTACTCTGATCTTCTTTCGACTCGAAACAAATCTTGTAAAACCAAATGACGATATGGAATGTATGACGGGAGAAGGTTTTGGTGAAAATGGAAGCTTCTTGTCCTGAACCTGCACATTGTCAGCGAATTTAGTCATCAATAGACGAAGTGATCACAAAGAAGAAATTAAATTCTTAGATATGAAATAGAGCCGACGATATGGTTTAATTTCGCTCCTTACATCCGAACCTGAATATGTGAATTTTACTAACTGATGGAAGATTTAAACTCACAACTACATTGTAACGGCAAGATTTGAAACAGACTCTTGTCGACACACGATGAATAGTTTAATTTTGCTATCTTATTTTATGTCTCGTACCTATGAGTATATGGCCGATCATGACTCTTCTCAATTTCCTATTATTTTAGCTCGTAACAATGATTGCCTATTGTGTATTAATTCTAACCCCTGTCCTGCCTAGCCCTTTAACAAGTACGTAAGGTCGGTTACTCTTAGTTTCCCTACGTCTTTAGTATATCCCGTGAATACCAAATGCCAAATTCCCGCATATTTGTCCTAGAAATGTCAACTGTCTTCTTTCTGAATCTAACTGTTAAATATCCTTTTCTCTTACAATTTAACTAAAGACTTCTTCGTTGCTTACATGTTCTGTACTTGATATTCTAACACAACATCTCGTTTGCTTCTTCATCTTCTTCATCTTTGAGGAATGTGATCAGAAACATTTTCTGTGGAGAATATTAATGAGGTATACCGGAACAAGGCCTTTTAGCTAACCTTTAATTAATAGGGAAATTGTACTTTTTAGGAAAATGTTGGAATAAAAAAATGTATTATAAAAATATCATCTTCTGAAACATCGGATAAAAGATTAAAAAAAAAAGCAGGATCCTACTGTGATAATGACATTAAAACTATTTATCAACAAATGTATGTAAACGTATATGCAAGTATAAACATGAAAAATCATCTCCGCTTTCGTTGGACTGATTTAAAAACCCAAGAACACAAATAATATATATATATATATATATATATATATATATATATATATATATATATATATATATATATATATATATATAACGTAAATTATTCATACGAAAAACAAATAATGAAGTTAATTATATGGCAAGAATCACTCTCGCAAACAATATTTAATAATAAAATACAATCAACCCCGAATCCGTTAATGAATGATATGATCCTAGTTTATAAATTCCGGTTTTATCAGGTCTTATTTTTGCTACTAGCTCGGCTTTCAATCGTTTCATACGACCATCATCAGGTAGGA
Source organism: Acanthosepion esculentum (assembly GCA_964036315.1). Classification (NCBI taxonomy): domain Eukaryota; kingdom Metazoa; phylum Mollusca; class Cephalopoda; order Sepiida; family Sepiidae; genus Acanthosepion; species Acanthosepion esculentum. The sequence continues at coordinate 16,711,696 of OZ038477.1, forward strand.
AATTAGGTAAGTTTTTTTAAATCCAGGTAATAACGAGACATCGAAAGATAGTGCACACCGAAAGAAGTGTTTTTTTAGAATTGTGATATTGTTAACAGTAAGAATAATTTTGGAGCGTGCAGTCACGACGCTGAGGTTGAATTTTTTTTTTTAATTTTAATATTGTGCGTTCTTGTACTGTAGAAGTAGGATTTTTGTAGTAAAGGTGGCATGAACTAAATTGTTCAATGATTAGTGTAATGTCACAGTTATTATCAGGAATTCGCACGTAGGATCAGTTATTTTAATATCAATTATGTGGTGCGTGTTCAATTTATATAACGTAAATCATTCATATGAAAAACAAATAATGAAGTCAATTATATGGCAAGAATCACTCTCGCAAACAATATTTAATAATAAAATACAATCAACCTCGAATCAATATATCAAACATACAGTCAGACAGATGCTAACTTGAGTTTGGGCATGGATACGTTAAGTTATTTTGATTTATGACGCCCACAGAGATCACAATGCGTTTTTCCTTACACGAAATTTTGTTTCCCGTTTTTTTTCTCATTATAACCTGAATAACACAGAAAAAGTAGATACTCTCGGCAAAACGCATCGTTTATTGATTTTGATTCAGGAGACTTTATTTGTTAAAAAATATATTTTTAGTGTAAATTTAAAGATTTCTGATTCACGGAAAAATAGTTTTGCTCATAAAAATAAAAATACATAGTTTTATTTTCTCATCTAAATTTCAGCCCAGCAGTGTAATTGTCTATTTCTATTAATAATAATGAGTAGCCTACTGTAGAGAAATAATTCAGATCCTCATTAAATATCCCTACTTTTCATCTTGTAATAATCGTACACCACTTCTATTGATTTAATAAAGAAAATTCTACCACATCGTTTATTGTATTTATATTTTTATAATTTTAATTTTAAAAGCAAATAATCATTTATAATATTAAAAAACAAATATCGAAACCTGTCTCATCTTACAACATCCACTTTCACTGAAGACCTAACACAAATCGTGGACTTTCTTTTAGACGCAGCAAAGATTAAGAAATAGTAATTAAACAATGTGTGGAAAATTAGAAATTATAACTTAATTCAAACTTATTCCCACACATACAACCACGCGTTTATACAGGTTGCGGCAGAAATCCTTCCAACATTGTGGAACGACTTTAGCTAAATGAAGGCATCATTACCACTGGCCTACGTTCGTTAGCGCAATTCAGGTGAGAGTTTTAAATATGGGAGATGTTTATGCCGCAATCTCTTGCTATTGACTTAACATTATGTGGGAGGTACTTCTCGGAAGTATATGCGGGAATCATTTCTATAACATCTGAATAAAGCCGACCGCTCGAATTAAAGTATGCATATCTGTTAAGGCGGCTAGCCAATCCCTGTTCAAGACGCCTGCTCAGGCACATTTGCATTTGTTCAAAACCCAAAAGGTCCAGATATACACTGTTCAGATTATTCAGACTATTGTCCTCATCTTCGTCGCCATATTTATTACAACATTTCTAGTTCCACGCGCCATGTTTAATGGATGTCAGTTATCAGTTATATCCCGTTAATTCTTCCCTCTGAAAGTTCTCCATTGCCTTAACCGAGTATTGAACTCATACTCTTTGGGTCCTGTCACTGTTATCGACAGGATGAGGGCTTAGCAATGGGCTCACCATTATCACCAGCAATGGTGAATATATACATGGAATACTTTCACAAGATCAAATTGCCGTTATGTGTTCTATAGTCTCTATTGAATACTTGTCAGACAAACTAATTCGGAATAAGGTCTCATTAAAAACTAACGTGCAAATTGTGGTCTTTCTATATTTTTGAGATGAGGTATTATGTACACTATTTACATTATTCAGACCATTGTCCTCATCTTTGTCTCCATATTTATTACAACGTTTCGGCCGTTGTACGCTCCGGCCTTCTTCAGGTGGTTCAAATGTCGAACTGAACCCTTCATTTCGCTCACTGGGGTAGACTGTTCTAGTTCCACGTGCCATGTCTAATGGATGTCAGTTATCAGTTATCTCCTGTTAATTCACCTCTCCAAGTACTCCACCGCCTTAACCGGGTATTGAATGCACACATTTTGTGTTCTGTCACTGGGTCTGTTCAACGCCTTTATCCACTGTGCTATGTGTCCTCATCTCAGAAATATAGACGGGTCCAAATATATTTTGTACTGCAACTATTTCGAGCGGACATTACTTACAGTTTTGGAGGGGAATCAAGTGTTAGAAAAAAAAAACACGACGTTCAATCACTCGGTCAGCATTACTTGAGACTTCACTCCATCACAACCATCGACGAATAATACCGTCTACAAAATTTCTGTTACAGTGCTTTCAAGCATTTTCCTGCAGTGTCGCATGCTGGGTTGTCTCCTCATAAAAAATCACCTTCTTGAGAAATCGATCACGATGAGATTCGAACCCGGTTATCATGGTTAGAAATTAAACGTTCTAACTACTCGGCTACTCCACGAGCAAGTAAGCTGCCCGCTTAGAAAAAAAAATGTATGCGATTTTAAGGCGTCTATGAAAATGCCGCAAAAAATATCTGTTCTGAAATGAAATATTGTCATTGTTATGAAGTTTTGGCGGGAAAGATAAATCTCAAGTTTGCTGAGTGCATCTGAAAAAAAAAAAAAAGGTTTTCTAAGAAAAAGGAAGGACATTTTGTTGTTTGAGGCCCTGATTTTTTGTTATTTACACACAAAATATAGCACATACAAACACACGCTCACATTCACAAGTATGTACATAGACGCGCATGCGCGTACAAAGATGCAAATATGGTTCTACTTTTCTTTTTTTTCTTTTTTTTTTGTTCTTTACGCTTTTTTGAGAAATATGTAAAAACAAATTATTCGTGAAGATAATTGCTAATGATTTTAGATCTTTTGTCGAATAATTATTCGAAGTTTTGATTTTCCTTTGTTTCTGGTAAATTGTCTTTCTCTTTTATTTATTTTAACCTCGTATTTCTCTTTTCCTTTTCTTTTATCACCTCTGATATTCATTTTCTTTTTCTCGTTTACAATGACTTTTCTTTCTTTATATATTTTACATAGATTCTTTATCTATTTTTTCTAAATCTCTTTCTTTCGAGATCCTTTATTTCGTTCATTTCTTCTTTCATTTTTATTACTTTTACTTTTTTTAAATTTCGATCTTTAAGCATTACTTTCATTTCAATATTTTACTTCTTTTCTTTCAGTATCCTTGATTTCCTTCTCATTTTCATTGTTTTTTCTTGGTATTTTCATTCATCTTTCGTATTTCATTCTATTAGCTCCTTGTGTGTTTATATTTTACTTATTACTTTCTTTTATTTATATTTTTATTTAATTCTCCCTTCCCTCTAAACACCTTCATATTAATTTCTCTCCCTCTTTTAGTTGTATTTATTACGTACCTCATTCTTTAAAGTCTTTATTTACCCCATTCCTTGGCTTCGTCATTCTCTTTTTGCCGAGATTTGATTTTTAATTTTATTTTTATTTTCAAAATTCTATTCCTATATTCTTTACACAAAATATTTTTCTATTTTTGTTTGCCACTTTATATTCTTCTTCTTCTTCTTCTTCTTCTTCTTCTTCTTCTTCTTCTTCTTCTTCTTCTTCTTTAATGTAATTACCTACTTCGTTTCATATTCCTCTGCTTCATCCTAAATGTTTTTATCTATTCGTTTCATATTCCTCTTCTTTTTCTTCTTCTTTTTTAATGTTTTTTAAATATTTTCGTTCATATTCCTCTTCTACCTCTTCTTCTTTTTTAATGTTTTAATCTACTTCCTTTCATATTACTCTTCGTCTTCTTGTTCTACTTCTTCTACATCATCTTCTTCATCTTCTACTTTAATATTTTTATCTACTTTGTTTCATGTTACACTTCTTCTTCTTCTTCTACTACTTTAATGTTTTTAACTACTTCGTTTCATAGTCCTATTCTTCATCTTCTTCTTTTCTTCTTTAATGTTTTTACCTACATCGTTTCATATTCTTCTTCTTCTTCTTCTTCTTCTTCTTCTTCTTCTTCTTCTTCTTCTTCTTCTTTATTGTTGTTATCTACTTCGTTTCATATTGCTCTTCTTCTTCTTCTTTAATATTCTTATCTACTTCGATTCATATTCTTCTTCTCCTTCTTCTCCTCCTTCTAGTTCTTCTCCTTCTTCTTTAAGGTTTTTATCTACGTCGTTTAATATTCCTCCTCTTCTTCTTCTTTAATGTCTTTATCTACATCGTTTCATATTCGCCCTCTTCTTCTACTTCTTTATTGTTGTTATCTACTTCGTTTCATATTCCTCTTCTTCTTCTTCTTCTTCTTCTTCTTCTTCTTCTTCTTCTTCTTCTTCTTCTTCTTCTTCTTCTTCTACTTCTTCTTCTTCTTCTTCTTCTTCTTCTTCTTCTTTATTGTTGTTATCTACTTCGTTTCATATTCCTCTTCTTCTTCTACTTCTTCTTCTACTTCTTCTTCTTCTTCTTCATCTTTGATGTTTTTATCTACTTACTTTCAGATTTCTTTTCTTCTTTAATTTTTTCTACTTCCTTTCATATTCCTCTTCTTCTTCAGGTTTTCTTCTGTTCCCAAATCATTTAACACGACTAGTGTAAAGGAAAATAATAAATTTTAAAAATATGATTTTCATAAAAGTTTAACTCACTATTAGAAGACAATGTATGTGTATCAACCTCTGTGTTGATAGGTAAATTCTTGTTCTCTTAATTCGAATCAATACCACTTCAACGCAAACGTTAGATTTTGTATATTTTGATTTTCTCTAAAGTAATTTAGTTTCTTATTTTACTTCGTGCAGCAAACAAACAGAAACCAATTCGCTTTTAGCAAACGTGTTTTCGCTTCTCTTGGAATATTCTTTACTATCAAACAATTAACATAATTTTATTGGAATAAAACAAAACCTACAGCGACCAACAGCAAAATATTAACTAACACCATCCGATATTGTGAAATTACCAATTGAATTAATATCAAAATCAATTTCATCATTTTTTTAAATGTCTTCAAAGATCTATCGAATTATTAATACATTTAGATAATATTAGTGATAAATAAACTTAGATTTCATATATTCCTTCAAGCAACGCAAATCAAATTCATAATAATTATAATATTAAGGGCGAATAGCTGCTGAAATTTGATTTTATGAAGCAGAGAGAAATAACAGATGAAATTAAGAGACTTACGATACAGATCAATCGCTAAGTCTTTTACCATGACGGTGAAAATCTTTTAAAAATGAAGAATGCCTAATAAACATTAAAAAAACTGATATATTCTTCGCAAGAAAATTACATAGGCACAAAGCTTAAAGCACTGGTTCTTAACATAGTGGGCGAATGCAAGTTTTCTCCGGGGGAGGGGGGTAATCTTTTTACTTTTTCTTGTTTTCATTTACAGAATTTGGAGCCCGACATGTGTGTAAGAAAAACGCCACTATAAAAAAAATCCATGCAGATCTACAGTACGAGGCAAAATATAGACGCCTCATAGAAAGTCGATTTTTTATTTTATTTTTGCCAAGACAAGTGTGTAATAGAATTAGAATTAGTTTAATTATGCAGGTTTACATATGTACACTATGCAAGTCAAAAATAATTTAGTATTTTGTTGGGTAAACTTTTTGCTTTAATAACGGCCTTAATTCTTCGTGGCATGCTATAGACTAAATTTTTTTTTCTGTGTCCTGCTCTAAATCTAGTTGGAAAACTTTGGACGATAATGGACAAGAGTGCCCGGAATAGGAATGTTAACACAGAAAATGAACTTTTTCGAGGATTAAAGAAATGCTGGAAAAATCCTGCGAAGGCCGATGATTACTAGTAAGTCAGCTTACTAAATTCGACTTTCTATAAGTCCGTCTTTTTTACCTCGTACTGTATATGTAATAATACGGAAAAGAATGAAGATTTACAATAATATATGCATATTATTTGGAACACACATATTGAGACGGACAATTTTGGAAAGCGGGAGAATTACATTCTGACATATGGGGAAAATTATGCGTTCGGCAAAAAATGCTGAGGTACACCGCTCTAAACCATTAAAAAGATAATAAGCTTAATGTTAACACGAAAGATGTAGTAAGATCATTCATCCATATTAATAATTGTGTACAATTCAATTGACGTGAACTGTCGATATACTCAAAGAAAAAAATTTTAAAAAATACAGCTACATAATTTATTAATTATCATTAAAGTTTTGACATTTGTCGGGAATTCACTGAATGGAAGGTGAAGATATGTAAATTCCACAGAGAATTCAAAGTAAAATTACAAAATATTACGCACGAAAAATGGCAAGCTATTTTTACACAGAAGATATGCATATGAGAAAAAAATAATTTCTCATCGTTACGTCGCAAAGTAATTGCTTCAAATCCAATTCTGTCAAAGCAGTGATTAACAAAAGATATATTTTTTTAGGACCGAGAGGAAGTTACAAGCCATCTCATAAGTTAATTTTAAAACAAACGCCCAAAGAAAGCATATCTTTAAACATAGAGCACGATCGGTGACGCGCTGGGAATTGTGCAAATGATATGGATAAAATCATATCATTAAACAGTATAAGCACAATCGCGATACAGTCCGATGCAATGAAAAAGTGTATATTTTGAATTCACGTTTGATCACAAGAACAAAGTAAAAAGGACGGCCTGATATATCTGTAGACAAGGAAATGAAGACAAACTAAATCTTGAAAACATGAAGAAATCGTTTGTAACCTCAGATTAATGATGTGACCTAAATCCGATTTTTCATGATATTTAAAATCAAATTAACTAGATAAAACACGGACGCCTTATTCGTTAACCAATAGATTAGTGAAAGTTCTGAAGCAGTCCTGATCATTTGTTTGACACTGGTCAAAATTATCTTTACTATATTCCCGGACAAATTTCCCGGAATATGATGAAGATTATACGATATTCGACTCATGTATTTCACGTACTTACACCGAATAGAAAAACCGCGTTCTTCCCAAAAGAATTATGCAGAATCGTAAAGACACTACTTCGGACAATGGCAATAATAAGGTATCATACTACAGGAGGAACCTGAGGAGTTGGACGGACCACAAAATAAATGAGAGTAATAGAAGAGAACAGAGATGTAGCTGGTCGTGAACATAAGGAAGCGAAAACAACAATAATTTGTTAATGTTATCAGGAACCAAAAAATTGCATCTATATTATGCAGGGAGGCATCCATAGTAGAAGACGGAGAGGATGACAAATATGTCTGATGACATCAAATATTGAACAGAGAGAACGCTGGCTAAATGCATGGTCTTTCCAAAGTAGAGGCCGCAGCGGGAAGCAGCGACGCATTAGTTCATGGTCTCCGACCGTCCTCATTGAGGATGGAAAGAAACAAGTATTTCACAATATAACCCGGCACGTTCTTGATCTGAACATGAATTAGCCAAAGAATTATTAACAAAAAGATAGGCACGAAAAAATGGAAAACAGTAAAATTGTATAATAAAGTTACTCAAAAAACTTTTAACGGTGAACATGAATTATCTCAGTTGAATAGCAATAGGTATGATCACGAAGAGGACACTTCAAAAGTGAAACGGGAAAGTGCAAAAATAGAGTGAATTTATTGACGAAAAATGAGTTTATAATCGTCATCAAAAAAGATGACAGCTTTTAAACACTGTAATAAGCATATTGGAATTTTCAGATCCTTTATTCATCAATAATTTGTATACGCAATAAATTTTTGGATCCTATATTTATGAATAATATGTATATATGTAGAATTGATCAGTAATTTGTATATGCTTTTTTTTCCAACTCATAATTTGAATTGTGCAAATTAATTGAATTGGACAATATAAAGAAATCGTGACGATATAATGCAGGACCTGCAGGATCTGCATCCTTATGCTATTCTTCATCAAATAAAAGACCGAAGAACCACTAAATGTAGAGTTTTACAGAATATAATTGTTGTATGGACATACGCATTGTAGATTATGCGAATAGGTAGGATAGATAACGGTTGCCCCTGTATTTTAGAGGTTAACCTGGTAGGTTTCAGGGACATATCCCCCACTCACTTTTATCCACGAAGCAGCGGCTATTTGAAAGAAGCTGTCCGAATAGAAATCCATTTTTGCCAAGGAAATACTAATGGGGTGCGGAGGTTTCATTTCGCTGTACATAAGATGGCGAGGCTTTACTGTAAATATATGAACTAGTCGAAATAATAAATGTTGTGCTAATATTTCATTGAAATAACAAATGTATAGAGGAAGGTTTGCGTTGTTGTATCTGTGGGAAATGGTGGAAAGTAATTAATCACCCACAGAGCTGTTTAAACACTTGTGAACCTTGACAGTGCCAGAAAGTGAGGATTGGTCAGCTGCATCCCAATACTCTAGTTTGTCCTGTGTCAACTCTTGCAATGACCAGGCATGGCTAATGGAATCGGGTACTTAATGGAGAGTTACAGGCAACAGATTTGTTTCCACAGACTCTAGCGTTTAATCGTATATATAAGTTGCACTTCAGGTCTGGGTTAAAAATTAGTCCCAATAGGCGCTGAAAACTGTGTGATACGCTGGGATGCTGAAGTAAAGTACGGCCGCCTTATCCATTTAAGAATATTGGCTGGGATCCTCATACGAAAGACTAAGAAGATTTGTCATGACACAATCAAAGAAATGACACCTGGGATTTATATTTTGGGATATATTCGAAACGCTTCTCTAATTGAATTCGGGGAATAACTGAGGAATATGAATTGAAATCATGGAAACTGAAACAATGCAACCCGAGGGATACGTATTCGGATTTATGTTGAAAGAAAATAGGTATAAATAGGGTTGCTTTGTTTTGTTTTACGGCATATCAACGACAATGCTGACAAAATTTTTATTGCTGGTAACATGTTTTTCTTCAAAAATAATTTCTGGGAATATTTTTCCTTGAAGAAATCTATAGCTAGTCATATTTTTTTCAAAGAATGTATAGCTGTTTCTATTGCTGCTACATTTTTTTTTAAGTATTTCTGATAATAATTTTTCTTTCAAAAATTATTGCTGTTAATAAATTTTCCTTCAAAAAATTTGTTGTTAATATTTTTTTATTACAAAGTATTTCTGGTATTAAAACCTATTTGTACACAAGTTTGGGTGTCAGCTATTTGCCCATAATTGGGACCCTAACAGGTGCTACCACCCCGGGTCAGGGTGAACCTGGGAATGCGAGCAATTAAGAGGTGGTTCCACGCTCCTCAAAACCTCCTGATCAGAGGCCTTGCTGTTGGAAGTAGTTTATCGTCTTACCCAGGACGCGGATGTAGTTTATCGTCTTACCCAGCACGCGGATGTAGTTTATCGACATACTCAGGACGCAGTTGTAGTTTATCGTCATACCCAGGACGGTATAAATAGGGTTAACCGTTATCATCCGCACATATCCCCATAGACTGTACGTCTTACTGTGTAACCCTCTACCCTATAAAATAAAGTATTAACATTAAGGACAACGATGAAAGAATTTAATAAATAAGCGAAGCTGGATAATAAAGAGAAAAGATGATAGCAAAAGTTTACAACAGAAAGGAAAGAAGTGGCTGAAAAATACTAATATGTTTATTTCAATGTTCAAGTTTTTCGAATAGTTTAAAACCAACGGTTATTCATAGGAAAGCAGGAAGATATTGTCTCATGAATTATTGTGTAAATATTTCTACTAATACTGGAGGACCCCAACGTATTCGAAGGAAATAGTGAAAAAAATAAATAAGTACTTACAAATTCCAAAACAACAGAAAATAAGAAAAAAATAAAGGAAATTTGAAAATAAATCTAAAATACACCCTTATGCAAATTAATTGAAAAAAATGCTTTAATTTCCTTTCTTTCACAATTCTGTCAGTTTTAAACCCTCCGGAGTGACAGTGTGTAATCGACTTCTGTTTTTTCTTCAGATTAGGTCATTTGCAGTGGTTTATTTTAGGGGTGTATGATGAAATTTGTTTGGCCTTGAAATATATTGCGTCATCCGTGATTGCATCAGATTTTCATCACGCCTAGACACTGTTGTTTCGACTGTCGATTAGTTGTTCTAAAGCCGTTGTCTGCGATGGACATAACTCCAAAGAGGCATGCGAAAATTGTAACATTGCACAACACACTGGCGTGCCTTACCAGTGAGCAAATCAGTATAGACAGGTCCGGAAACTCTCCCGATTTAAATACAATTGAGAATCTCTAGACAATCTGCGATGAACGACTTCGTGAAATGAACATACGAAGTACTAACATGGTCATTTGGTCATTTTTCATTAGAAAAATACGAAAAAAGTAAATAATAACGGAATTATTCGTTTTGTTTCAAATAATTTACCCCAAGGTGTATATTCCCTGTGAGATTTAAACATGTTGGAGTAAAGGGCATTTGAATAGACAAACTGCATCTTCTCACGCGATTCATTTAGAAGATAATCTGAAAATCATATATAACCCTTTTCTATAGGCAATGTAACTACTGACAAGAGGTAACAGGTTCAAATTCTATTTAGCTCTATGGTCTACTCATATGATCTACTTCGTATTGAATAATTTTAATTCCAAGCTTCAATGTAGTTGTATCCAAGCAACTACCACTGTTCTTGTTATATATATATATATATATATATATATATAGAGAGAGAGAGAGAGAGAGAGAGAGAGAGACAGACAGACAGACAGACACAAATAGAGAGTGAGAGATATAGGCGTGTGGGATTAAAACTTCTCTTCATTAAAACCCTATCAGAATATCAAGGTGTTTAGAAAATAATGCAGATAGATGAAAAGATATATATATATATATATATATATATATATATATATATATGTAGAGATAGATATATATATATAGAAAGATAGATAGATAAATTATGGGCATTAATAAAAATGAAATGATCCGAAGCTGTCCCCTTATCAAATATACAGTTATCATTGACATACTTTCTCTCGTAGGATAAAAGAAAAAACAAAGTTAAAATAAATTTAAGATGTTGTTAATGAATTTACGAAAACATAGCGTTCACTTCCTTTATCTTTTAAATACACGTATTACTTTAAAGTATTTCTATCTCTCTAGAAATTAAAACATGTCTGATTTTTAAAGCTATATACCTTAAATGTAATTTTTTAAATTTAAACAAAATATGGTTTGAATAATAATTTTCTATGTATTTTTTTTTTCATAATTTCTTTTAGATAATGAAAACTTATGAATAAATATTGTCCTGACAGTACGTCATAATTGAGAAGACGCGGGAACATAAAAAAATAAATCATACTAATTACAGGCAAAACGAACTTTCTGTAGCATGCTGCACAAATTTAATGTGTGTGGATGACTCTACACAAGCCTTCATTACTATCAGCAAATCATCTGAGTGTGTAGTTTTTGGTTTAGATCTAATCTGAAGTATTGAAACGACATTCGTCGAAATTCAATCCAACACACACAGACACGTACACACACGCACGCACACACACACACAAACACACACATATATATATATATATATATATATATATATATATATATACATACAAACATATATATATATATATATATATATATATATATATATATATATATATATATATATATATATATATATATATATATTAAAAAAGCATAAGCTTCTGTCGTGTTGGTTGTTTCCGTCGATTTTTTAACACTTATTTAATGACTTCAAATGCAAGACATCGTCAAACACAGACCAGAGTTGGAATTTCCTCGAGTAATTTATTTTTTCATTTCCGTTGCAGGAAGTCCAAAAGTTGATTTAATAGAAAAACAAATTTTTCAAGTTGTATGCAAGAATACTACTGGAATAGAAATATTACAGGAGAGGAAATAGCTACAAGGAAGTTAAACAAAATTTCAACATGATTGTAGACATTTTAGTGAACAAGTGTCATCTGTTTAGTGATGGCAAGTAAATTGTTCAAGAATTTTATCTTCACTCCTTTACTCACTCTTAAGGCCTTGTGCCAGACAGGATTATAGATATTCAAGGAATATTTCTTTTTAAAATTACATTTATTTTTTCCATCTTCTTCTTCCTTTGTTTATTTAGATTGTTGCCAGCTTTGTATATAAACACGGAAACACAGACTCACACACAGACACACACACACGCACACACACATATACACACACACACACATATATATATATATATATATATATATATATGTGTGTGTGTGTGTATATATATATATATATATATATATATATATATATATATATATATATATATATATATCACCCTGTACTATCCGAAGAGCCACTCGGGGTAGACGGTTACACATAAGACGTCTATGGGGATATGTGCGGATGATAACGGTCAACCCTCTATTTGAACAGGTTAAGTTTGTAGCGATCTTGATAGCATCCTATTGGGAGTCGGATCCATAATGCCATGGTTCGTGGGAAGAAGCCTTTCGAGTGGAAGGTACGTCTCACCAATGGAATACGAAGGGAACGAATGTGGTTTAGTATAATGTGCGTTGCATGGCGTGTTTAGGCCGTGAATGATACAATTGGTGAAACTATGGAATCTAGTTCATCTGATCACTTCCCATGGAAATACTCATAGAGTTGGAATAGACCTGCAACGTTTCGTCTTAAGTGTGGAAGATAATTCATTACCCACAAGGCAGTTAATAAATTTCTGAACTTTATCGAAACTGTAAAGTGAAGAATAGAAAACTCTTGCCAGCCGTACTCCATTGTCGGCCTGATTTGTCTCTTATAATGGTAGAGCGTAACAAGGGAAGTCAGGTACTTACTGGAGTGGTACAGGGAGCCGACCATTTTCCGCTATCTTTAGCGATGGATTGTATGTATGAGTTCCACCTGAAGTCTGAGTTTTGCTTAATCCTAAATGGTACTCACGGTACAGGGCCTCCCTTAGGGAACACCCATTCATCGCCATAGATGAACATTCAGGTTTGCACACTGATGATCAAACGTCAATAGTTTGGTTTTCGCGACATTTAATATGACCAGCCAGTTACCGACTCTACTTTTAGAAATATATCAGTGAAGGTATCTATTGTCAGGATCTAGCTATCTAGAATTTTGAAGGTGAAACCAACCGCTGTATCATCAGTGTAGATATTTACAAAAGATCATAGTATATTCTTAAGCAGATCACCGTGTACCTTACTCTTTTGAGTAAGTACACGTTTTCTTATCATTTCTCAGATGCGCCTCTGTCTTTGGACAGAGTGCGCTCAGGGACTTATCTGTCAAAGGACAGAGGGGCAACTGAGAAAATAATACTGAGTCGTGCCCAGCCCTGGGGGACAGCTGCCAGAGGCCGCGCCCTCCCATTGAACCACAGGGTGGGATCGGTGCTCGCACCAAGGCCAGCGCAACCGACAGTTGCGGGGGCTGAGGGGAATTTTTGTTCCTGTACCGGGTGTACGCGCTCGGGTCCCCACTTAAAAATAGACCTTGTGTCACATCTCGTCGTAGTAGGGGGACAGAGTAAGTACTTACTCTTAGTCAAGATCATTTTTGTAACGTCGAAAGGGTGTTGGACCGAGAAGCAAGCCATGCGGGGACGCCTACGCTGATCACTTGTTCTTCGAAGGACTTCTATTCATATCTATCTATCTATCTATCTATCTATCTATCTATCTATCTATCTGTCTATATTTTCTATCTATCTATCTCAGTCTATTTTATCTTTTTATCTATCCATCCATTTCATTGTATCTATCTATCTATCTATCTATCTATCTATCTATCTATCTATATATATATATATATATATATATATATATCTCAGTCTATTTTTATCTTTTTATCTATCCATCCATTTCATTGTATCTATCTATATATCTATCCATCTATCTATCTATCTATCTATCTATCTATCTATCTATCTCTATTTTTATCTTTTTATCTATCCATCCATCTCATTGTATCTATCTATCTATCTATCTATATATATATATATATATATATATATATATATATATATATATATATATATATCTCAGTCTATTTTTATCTTTTTATCTATCCATCCATTTCATTGTATCTATCTATATATTTATCCATCTATCTATCTATCTATCTATCTATCTATCTATCTATCTCTATTTTTATCTTTTTATCTATCCATCCATCTCATTGTATCTATCTATCTATCTATATATCTATCTATCTATCTATCCCCTGTTCGAAGTTAAGTAATTCATATTAACCTCAGTAATTCAAATTTGATTTGAAAAAAATTGTCAAATTTTAAACAATCAATTTAGATGTCAAAACAAAGACGAAGTTAATATTTTATATAGTATAAATATGTTTTATTGAAGTTATTCGATGTATTCAAATAACTGCTAAGTCCACCCACTTCATTTTTCTAAAGTTTTCTTTTAAGTTTAATATATGTGATAAAATTAACTGTGAAATCAAATTCTTATTTAAGGGCCCGTGTCCTCATAGCAATAGGTGATCATGGCTTTCCATAATTTCTTATCATGTCACTCCACAACTTCCTATCATTTGTAGCTCTTAGCAAATAATTGCCTTTTACTACCCGTCGAACGCCCTGTTCTTCCATCCATTTATCTATGCACGTCAGGTAGCGTTACTCATATTACTTGCTTTCAATATGACCTGTGGATGTTAGATTTTCCAATCCCCCTTTTCTCGTCATCTCTTTTAGAAATTTCGACTGTCAATTTTCGATTAAAATTATAATGTTTCTAGTTTCGAAAATCTTGCTCATAACTGATATCCTCCTTCCAACTTACTCACCTGCTCAAGCATATTTGTATTTTTTCAAAAATCGCAGAACGTTCCTGTGGTTTAGGATGCACTTATAAAGGACTGCCATTTGTTTCTGGGAGGGTGGGTACAATTTGGCGTGACCAGTCGTCAAGTAGTTTCAAACTTTAAAATGTATTGCTTGGTTTTTCAAGTAAAATTTCCTACAAGAATTGGCAAATTTTCCAACTTTGATATCAATTCTCTTACAGCTTTTTATTTGAAGTGACTTTATTTTTGAATCTCCGAAATAATTTCTTTTAAATTTGTCTCAATTCCTTATCGCCAAAATTGTTAGTAAGCCACATAACTTATCACAACGACAACAATTAGCTTCCTGTCACATTGCTAAAATGTCACTTAATGATATTGTTACCGAGCTGAGGGAACAAACAGATGCCAGCATATAACTAGGGACGGATAAGATATTAATATAATTATTATTCTTTTTCTTTTTTTACTTTTCTTAATGTTCTTCAGATTATCCTTTGGTCTTACAGAAAATTCGCCCTGAAAATACCGGTTCACGTTCGGACACCGATATCAAGCAGTTTCATTTCTAGTTAGTTCGCTTGAAAACTCCGGTAGTGTAAGCAAAATCTAACAATCCGAAATACGTTACGGTTTTAATTAACCATGTGGTTGATAAGCCTTGTAAAACAAACTAATCAAGCAAATCTCGTTTGGATGAGGGTCTACCATGTGTACCTAATGGATTAATTTTAGCCCCTCTTGTTATGTCAATAGTAACACTGAAAACGATCTTCTAGATCTTTTGTATGCCAGAGATTATTTTTGTTATATTTTCCCTTCTCTTAAGTGTCCAGAACGAGAATATCTTTTATCATTGGCGTTTTAGCGCTGTTCATGTTTCAGATTCTCTGAACTTCCATTTCCATATAATTATTTTTAGAGTGTTTCTCTGAAGTTTTCAGGGAGGTCATTTTTTCGGTGAGAACAGACATTTTGATGAGCAGACAATTTTTTTTTCATTCTGGCCCTTCAGTCTTTTATCAGGTCTACTGGTCTCAATTTCTTTATCAGTTAGAATTGGCAATACCCCACAGAATAGAAACATCAAATGTTTCTATTACAGCTGATTACTAAGATCCAGAATATTTAACTTTGAATTCGATAATGATTAAAGAATGCCTTTTACGGGTGTGCTATTTCTTTGTTCTGCGTTTTTATCTATTCTGTGTTGGCCAATTCAGTGTAGACTAGGTAATATTTGTTTCTTTGTCTTTTTGTACATCTTACAAATCTTGGTGTTTTGCTTGAAGATCTTCTTTTTCTTTTGGCTGTAATCGATCATAATACACCGGTCTTGATCAGGGATATTAAACTATATTTATTATTTTCAGTATTACTTTATCGACAATATCTTAGTATGACAAAGCATAGACAGAGGGACAGTTTTAGGTACAATGCAATTTTTCTCTGACTCTCAGTGCACATCATATTTTGAATTATTTTTGAGGTTCCGAAGAGGCTTCCATTCTGCAACAAATCTACAGGCCAATCAAATCAAGTTATCTTTTTATGCATGACTCCATTCTGCTAGTCGCCGTACAAAGAGCATCAACGAAAACTCGTATGATTGTGAGATTCTTTAACAAGGAATAAGTCTGAAGAAAAAACAGAAAAGATTTATAAAAGCTAAATTAAAGAAAAATTATTTTTTTTTAAAATGATTGGAGAAAAATATGAAAATGCCTTCAATAATAGTAAGAAAATGTAAAGGTTATCACACAAGTTATTCAGACAGTTACTCTCTGACTTTCAAATAACGCTCGGAATGAGGAATAATGACTGACATTAGCAAACGTCAATGATATGATATATATAAGAAACGTACGTAGTTATAAAGGAAAATTAAAAGGAATAATGAAAGGGATTGACAGGAATAAAGAAAAACGAAGAGAAATCGTCAATGAAAACAAAACATGGGTGTGAAAGAGAAAGAGAGAGAAAGTAAGAAAGATGAGACAAAGAAGAGAGAACGAGCGATACAAAGAGAGAAAGCGAGAGAGAGAAAGAGAGAAAAAGGGAGAGAAAGATCGAGAGAAAGAGTGAAAGTGAAAGAGAGGAGAGAAAAAGAGAAAATGATACAGAGTGAAAGAGCGAGAGAAAGAGAAAATGAGAGAGAACAGGAGAGAGAAGCAAGGAGAGAGAGGAAGAGAAAGAAAGAAAGAAAGAAAGAGAAAGAGCAAGACGAAGGAAAGAGAGGGCGAAAGAGAGAAAGTGAAAGAAAGATAGAAAGAAAGTGAGAGAGAGAAAGAGGGAGAGAGAAAAGGGGAAAGAGAAAGGGAGAGAAAGAGAGAAAAAGAGTGAGACGAAGGAAGTGAGAAAGAGAGAGAGAAAGAGAAGAAGAAACACTGAAAGTGAGTGAGAGAAAGAGAAAGTGAGAAAGAAAGAGGGGAGACAAAGGGAGAGAAAATGAGAAAGAGAGAGAAATAGAAAGGCGAGAGAGAATAAGAAAAGGTAGGAAATATATGTCATTTATTTTCCTGTGAATTTTGCCATTTTAGCGCTTCATATTCTAACGGTCAGCATGTTCTATTTTAATCCACGCTCTCTTCATTTGACTAAATCCTCTTTTTCTCCGAAACGGTGCCATTGTTATTATAGCAGCACGTTTCTATTTCTATTTTATTGTATTTCATTTCGTTATATATTTTGCCCTTTGGCAATAAACGATGAAGGAATGCTCATATATCAAATTTCCATATAGAATGAAAAGATGGCGGGCTCTTCAGATATGACGTTGTCTGCCAAAGAAAGAAAAGGCAGAAAGAAACGTAGAACATTTTTTATTTTGTTTTTGTTTCGTTTTGTAATGGCCGAACTGAATAAAAAGCTAAATACACAGGCATATATATTTACAAACTTCTACACAATGTTCACAAAAACAAGAAATTACGTTTGTGCAAAAATCAGGAACATATACATACCTATGAAAATATATATAAGTAAATTGAAATAGACTAAGAAAAACGATGTTAAAATAAATATATGCATACATGCACTAATATCTATGCACATTGAAGATTATTTATCTTAAAAAGTGTATATTTATGTTGCTGAATAAACAAATAAAGATGCCGTCCTGAATAAATTCATACATACAAATGAGTTCATATCTGTGTGTGTGTGTGTGTGGGAGAGAGAGTGTGTGCGTGTGTCTGTGTCTGTTTTGTGTTTGTGTGTTTATGGCATATATATATGACTCACACATCACATATATACATATATATATGCATGTATATACATATATATATATATATATATGAAACAAACACAGACAAATATATATATGTGCATATATAGATATGAGTAAAATGAAAAATATCTTACTCACTCTCTCTCTCTCTCTATATATATATATATATATGTGTGTGTGTGTATCCCTAAGTAAGTCAATATATATATATATATGTATATATATATATATATATATATATATATATATATATATAGTGATATATATATATATATGTGTGTGTGTGTGTATGTGTGTGTATCCCTAAGTAAGTCAATATATATATATATATATATATATATATATATATAGTGACATATATATATATATATATATATATATATATATATATATATATATATATATATATATATATATATATATATATATAGTGATTTATTCGCGGAAGGTAAAAAAATGATTAAGAAACATTTCATATATTCATAATGCACACACACATATATATATATGTATATGTATATATATATATATATATATATATATATATATATATATATATATATATATATATATATATATATATATATATATGTATCACATGTGTCTCTGTGTGAAATAATTATTTTTATGGAACAAGTTTTAGATAATCACAGACAAAGCGGAAGACCATATCTGTGTGACGCGTTTCTTCCTATAGGAATTCATCATGTGACGACACATATGAACGTAGACGAGAACGTGCTGAATTCAAGTAAAAAAATCCAGCATCCCCTGATCTTCATGCAGAAGTGTAGTTGCATGCACTTTAACCTCACTTTAGGTCAATGATTCCCTAAAAAAGGAAATATGTTTCACGAAAACATTTTCTAATTTGTCATTGAATTTTAGAACCTCACACACACACACTCACACATCACGCACACACACACACACATATATTATATATATATTAGAGTAAAAAAAAAAATTACCTCAACATAGATATAATCTATTTCCAGCCGTTCTGTATACGGCTATCTTCAGTCTCTAAGTGTTCGTCTCGAAGGAAGTATATGTATGTTGATGTATTTTTTCTTGTTGTAAAAATACATATGTTCTGTTAAAATAAAAACATCCAGCTGTCTGTCGATCAGTTTAATATTTAATATTCTTAGGATCCACCCGGATTATATTCCAAGGGATCGATTACCTAAACTACATATATATATATATATATATATATATATATATATATATATATATATATATATATATATATATATATATATATATGTTTGTATGTATATTTATAATATTAGTGGTTAATACACACACACAGACACACATACACACACACACACACACACTCACACACACACACACACATATATATATATATATATATATAATATATAAATATATATATGCATACTTACATACACATACATATATAAAAAAAAAATTCCAAGAGAATAGAATCCAGGTAGAACTCAACGTCCAGGACAGAGTAAGAATATAATAAAAATGTTTAAATACTAATATTGCATGTTTATAATATATTAAATTGGAATCGTATTTACGATCCAATTCTTCAGGCCTACAAATTCAAAAAGAAACCAGAATAAATAACACCGGGAATAAAAAATAAAATTTATTGAGTGTGTATGCCCTTATATTGACACGTACATGCATACATACATATAGGCGTGCACACATAGATATATCTATCTATCTATCTATCTATCTATCTATCTATCTATCTATATATATATATATATATATATATATATATATATATATATATATATATATATATATATAGACATCCACTCCCGCATATACATACACCTACAAACATATATATACCGACATATAATATATATATATATATATATATATATATATATATATATATATATATATATATATATATATATATATTACAGCAAAAATCCAGCAATCAACACTATCACTTGACAAGACACCAGAAGTGTTGAAAAACTACTAGTTTTGCAGTGATGTTATAACAAGCTGATGTTATCATTTTTGAATAAATTATATATATATATATATATATATATATATATATATATATATATATTTACACACGCATATATATATATATATATATATATATATATATATATATATATATATATATATATATGTATTGATAATGGACTCTTCCGTCGATTCCACGTATGAAGTTCCGATAATCTCATATAGTTATTTGTTTGTATTGTATGTGACACTTTAGTCCAGCTAGTGACCTGCATGCAAGTCCGCATATTGCGCAACATAGGGTCTCGGGACATAGCAACAAAAAAATTTACTGACGCTTTCACCGTTGTCTTTCGTCTCTTAACCGGTCAAAATGCATGATTTCAAAATTTCTGATACGACCACTGCACAAATATTTTTTATTTCTATACTCGGTCGCAGATAGTATTAGGTACATTGACATCTGGGAGGATCCTATGCATTCTTAATACTTGAGTCACTTTCGTCCAACATTACTTTGGCCACGATTAAGCTGGTTATACACGAGGACGTTAGCTACCCGGTCGACACTCATCCTTGAAATATAACTAGTCAGGGAAATTGTGACTGCATGAGAAATGTCTGAATGCAACCAATATTCTATTTTGCGATATCGACATTGAACACCCTATTCTGAAATGTATGAGCCACAGATTGTGCGGGGAAACCATTTCAGGATAACATCCAGCTGATTGGTATGGGATATATATATATATATATATATATATATATATATATATATATATATATATATATATAACGTAAATCATTCAATCGAAAAACAAATACTGAAGCTAATTATACGGCAAGAATCACTCTCGCAAACAATATTTAATAATAAAATACAATCTTATTCTTACATTTAACAATATCTCATTGACAAATTGTCTGTGTGCGTACATATATATATATATCTATATATAGAGAGAGAGACAGAGAGAAACAGACAGACACAGATTGAGAGAGATATCCAGCTGAGTGATATGGGAACTATATATATATATATATATGTGTATATATATATATATATATATATATATATATATATATATATTTAATTTGAGTTTTCTGACCAATCTATTGCATTTTTTCTGAAGATGATATTTAGGTCCAAGTTTGAACAATTATTCCTTTAGGTCTTCTTTTAATTCGAAGTTAGAGATGCTACTGAATTTATCTTTATTATTTATATTTATATATATATATATATATATATATATATATATATATATATATATATATATATATATATATATTTAATCCGACCTATATACATATATATATGTGTGTGTGTGTGTGCTTGTGTGTGCTTGTGTGTGTGTGTTCTTGTGTGTGTGTGCGGGCGCTTGTGTGTACGCTTACACACACATGCATATATACATATATATATATATATATATATATATATATATATATATATATATATATATATATGAATATATATTTAGAGAGAGAGACAGACAGACAGAGAATGAGAAAGACAGGCAGACAGATATATCTGTGTGTGTGTGTGTGTGTGTGTGCGAGTGTGCGTGTATGTTTATGTGATCACGGTGCGTATTTGAAATGATAAAACTGTTGGATTAAATGAACTGCAAACGGAATTGTTCAACCTTTGTCCTAATTATCATATTTACAAACAAGACAATAGATTGGTCAAAAAAACTGAAATTAAATGTATCATCAAAATATACAAATCTTAAAGAACTCCTCACGAAACAATTAAATATCGCTGCCAAGTAACTAGTTAACCATACTGACATAACAACATGAAAGCGGATAGAACAAGGATTTTGTTGTATTGCATAAATCCGATTTTAATCCGAAATTACTTAAAATGCTCGACAAATATACCAAATTTAAAATGTTAACAAAAATCTTACTAACCAACTGAAATTAAAAATTAATAAACCGATCCCATCCAACGACAGGACCGCTTAAAACATCCCAAAATAATCGGAGACTACAAACCAGGTTAGATGTACGGAAGTATAAAATTAAATGAGCATAACTCCCCTCTCCGTTCCGTCCTATACCAAATCTTCAGACCGGTTTACCAATAAACCAAAATCATTAATCAACTCATTACACCATACATTCCTACTTAATACTGTATTAGATCAAATCATGAACTAATTCAAATCTTAAAAGAACAATAAACTAACAATGAAACCATAGCCTCATTTGATATTGAAACTTTATTTGCCAATGTCCCATAGAAAAAAATTATACAATTATAAAGGATATTTACAAAAACCCATCTCTCCTTCCCCCCAAAATACCTATATATATATATATATATATATATATATATATATATATATATATATATAAGCAAATATGTGGATGTAGATCCGACGGTATGATGAAAAATATGGAAAAGACAAAACAAAATCCGAATATGCAAGTTTACTGTTTTAATGTTGTCTTACTGTCGACGTTAGACGTTTCAGTCTAGTAGACCGTCTTCAGGACATGATTATTAGAAACATACTTAGTATTAGACGATATTTAAGTCAACATGAAAAAACGATAGACACAAGGCTAATCAGAAACAGGACAACTGAAATTCTAAAGTCAGCGTTCCCTTTTTTTAAATTAGAATTTAGAATTTCAGTTGTTCTGTTTCTGATTAGTCTTGTGTTTATCGTCTTTTCATGTTGACTTAAATATCGTCTAATCCTATGTATGTTTCTAATAACCATGTCCTGAAGATGATCTACTAGACCGAAACATCTGAAACAACAACATTAAACAGTAAACTTGCATATTCGGATTTTGTTTTGTCTTTTCCATATTTTTCATCATATATATATATTTTTTTCTTTATGTTTTATTTCCTTACATTTTGTTTCTAACATTTCTTGGTTCTTAATTTTATTACCATTTTAATAATATCATTTTGTTTACATATATATATATACTAGAAAGACACGTGAAAATGTCACGGTTTTCCTATTTAAATTTGTGGTGAATCTTAATTCTTAATTGTTCAATTAAGGATTGAATAAGTAAATGGCGATTTCAAATATAATAGAATATCAGTAGAATTTCCTTAGTCACGTCGTTATATATTTAGCTTAAAAAATTTAACAATATATTGAAATAGCAATCATAAATATGAATGCTGGTCGTTATTTTAAGAAGTGTGTAGAAATAAAAACATTTGAAATTGACAATATTTTTCATTTCACTGAAACAGCCGTTAGACTCTTCCATCTTGGATTATTTATTTATTTCATTTTCTCACTGAAATCAAGCAGTGTTTTTCCCTTCCTTCCATGCGATCAAAACAGAATACTCCATCATTTATGAGGCATTGGCAGGAAACATTAAACACTTTTATCTTCCCTTGTACACTTATTACTAGACAAATCTCCGTCTGATTAACATTTCTCATAATAATAATTTTAAAAGTGCTAAAACTCAATTTCAGATGTCCCTAAGATCACGGGGCTCAGGGGATACAAACTTTCGTTGTGTAAACGAAAGTGTTGGTTGAGTAATCCAAAAAGTGACTGGAAGCTGCAGATGGAACACGAACTTAGAGGTTGAATTATTAACTGATGCATAGATATAAAAAAAACATGGCACGTGAAATTAGAACAATCTTCCCCCGTGTATTAAAATAAACGATATTGTTCGAAGTTCGGAGCGTACAATATGACAATAAGAATGAGGACAAGCAGATATTTTTTATATATAGTGTTCAATGTTAAAAATATTAAAATATTAAAATAATAATTAACATAGAGCGCAAATGATAATATATGAAAAGATTACTATTAGTTAAATATCAATTTTATACTGACATCGTTAATAATAATAATAATAATAATAATATATCGTAATACATCAACTAAAATATTAATTAAAAATATTAACTAAAATATTATAATTTAAATCATAATAAAAATTAACAAATATTACAATTTAATTAATAATAAACTGCTTTGGGAAGCGATCTGTGCGGATACATTTTCGGCCGGTAATTTGATCAGGTCCGCGGTTGAGCCGGGGTTCGTCGTCCGAGACGCAGAGATAAAAAAACATCTCTAAATATTCTTCTCTTGATGATAGATTTTTTTTTACTCCTGTGGCAGTGGAAACTTCAAGGGTTATTTGCTCTCGTTCGATGGCGTTCATTCGTAGGATTGGCGCGATTGCGTCTCGATTAAGGAACGAGCCTCTTGAAACGGAGTGGCTCTTGCAGCGTGTCTCACTGGCGACGGTTCGAGGTAATGCTTTCTCCATCATTGCGGCTGGCAGAGGATAGAAAAAATTGTTTATAGTTACGTTGTTCTGGAATTGTCATCATTGGTCGATTGAACTTGCTTTGTTTTAATGACTTTTGTTTTGTTATTATTAGTTACTTTGTTCAATTTTTTAATTCATTAAAGAAAAGGTTGCGAAAGGATGACTTCTCGTGCGCTCGTGTGAGGAAAAAAAATTATATAACATAACAACCTCTATATAAGCCATTAAAATTTAAGCTAATTTAATTTCGAAGAAAAAAATTTACAACTGGAAGAAAAATATGCTGCTGAAAAAAAGGAAAACGTAAACAAAAGCAAAATGTCATGAACGTGCTCGTGTAAAAGCGCGTCACATTCCCGAATACACATATGTACAAAATGGACTAAAATAGTGGATTGAAAAGGACGCAAAATAATTGAAAGAATTGAAAATATTGGAAATACCGTTTGAAACCACAACCTCTGAAGACTGGAAAATATACCAAGAAACATTGATGTCGGGATAAATATATATATATACACAAATTATCAAAAAAAATTATTTTTTATTTTCAATTAGTTGACAAGTATGAACACAATTAATTTTTTGTAAGAATTACACAATTCTCTGGATCTACTGCATATCCCGGTTCTTGTTATCTCTTTGCCGAAAGTTAAATCTGAAATATTGTGCGCAATTGTCGATAATTGCCATTCTATGTTACGGTTTATCATGACATGGCTCAACCACCTCCACCCTATCATTTTACTTTTTTATTTAGCGTAGATCTGAGATTTAATTGATTAATCAAGACATACCTATAAGACTATTTTAAATTGCAACTGATGTTTCCCACCACTTTAACTTTTGGAAAAGAGGCAACGCATTGTTTTAAATTTTCTTAGAAAATCACCAGGTACTTACCTTGGCCTGAAGAAGTACAATCAAACTATTGAAACAAGAAAGCTTTTATGTAACGATTTCAACATGTTTTTATTATAATCTCTTATAACAAAAATATTAATAATAATATATTGCTCTACTTTGTATGAGCATTTTTTTTACTTTGTTCATTCTCTCATTTATGTGTGTGTGTGTGTGTGTGTGTGTGTGTGTGTGTGTGTGTGTGTGTGTGTGTGTGTGTGTGTGTGTGTCCGTGTTTACCTGTCAGGATCTGTCAGTTTGATATAGTCAATATTAAGCGTTAAAGCGAAGCCTTTTAATCAATGTTATTTCGACGTATAATAATTATGAATACGTAAGTGAATCAATTATGGGCGCGTGGCCGAACGGTTAGAACGTTCGCTTTCTGACCGTGAGAAACGGGAAGGAGACTTCCTGATGTTATCGGTCTGAAGGGGGACGTTTCCAGCCTATAAACCATACCACGGTTTTCCCCAAGCCTAATGGTTGAAATTGGGTAGATGAAACACTTGGTGGCCTTCGACAGCTTTGTTAGTACGAAATCACAAGTCATCGTGACCAAGGGTTGAGAGCGCTGGCGTTGTTCAGATTGTTGATCATTCAAGATAACACGATCTCTCCCAGAAACTGTAACTAAGGTCTGCTCAGCATAGTTGCAGGATAAAGCACAGGTTGGCTCTATGGGTGTTGAGCAAACAAAAATGCGCCGGAGAAAGTGTCTGCAATTGGGATTGGCTAGCCAGCCTAGTAGAGG
>OZ038477.1:16742725-16745225 GCA_964036315.1 Acanthosepion esculentum
TGACTTGTGATCTTGACTTCAATCCTTTACTCACAGACGTGACATAGCCCCCCCCCCCGTATTTTCATGGCAATTGTTCTGGCGAGCTTTTTTCCCTGATGCCCCGACTACATGAATTTAAGTGTGCTACTAGATTGGCATTTAGGTATCACCCGTTTACTTTTTAAATAGATAAATTCTACCTCCACATCTACTCCAACACTTTCTCTTCTCGCAATTCCCGCCTGTGAAACTTCCTCCCCTTGACTTGCTTCCCTCATAACTACAATCTTCAAAAATTGAAATGCATCGTCCATCGCCATATTTTATTTTGAATCCCGTTCATATTTTGTCCTTACTTCAGTCTTCCCTATACTCAGGCTTTTCTCTTTACTTTCACTCCCTGTACCCCACTGAATAGCATTCCAGCCTTGCTTAGGTTGAGATGATTTTTTAAAAAATACTTTAATTTTCTTCTGAAAAGGATTAATTTATAACTTCGATTTGTTTGGAAATTCCTTAATTAAATATATGGAATGAAAGAAGAGAGGAAAAATAAATATTTGTCATGCGAAATACCTTTTCATCAATAATCTACAGGCGTATTGGTATACGTATCGTTTACATATATGACAAGGAAGCGTTTGAATTAAAAATAAGAATCCTTTCCCCAAGCATATGAAATGCAAAACAAAATATGTCTCAGCCGGAAATTGAGAAGGAATTAGATTTTTAGTACTAGGAACACAGAAAGCAAAAACAAACGTATTAGCTCTTGTTAATTATCAGTGAAGTGTGTAACGTCTCGTCTGAAACAACATTTTATGGGGAAGATTAATTTGCTGCCCGGGTAAATACGCTGAGTCGGTTCCTTTCATTTTTGAATTTCAGTCAACAATCGGACATTTTACACAAGGCCCGGCAAGTGACACATTTAAATGGTGTTACAAAATACGTAGCGGATGCTAATTCAGGGCGTGGCTGTTAAGAATTCTGGTGTGAAATTTGCTTTCGTAGATCGGGAAAAATATCAGGTGTCCGTAAATGTCCCCAACGGATTTTATTTTAAAATCATCGACGGTGTATTCAGTCTCAAATTTTAAATGATGAAAAGTTGCGGCTCGTTATGAGCAGTCGGAGAGGCCGAGCTTGAATTACCTTCGAGTATATTGCATTCACTTACGAAAGGAAAGACACATTAATTCTAACGCAGCCGCACTACAGGCGGTGTCCACACCGCTCTAATGAATTTCGGGACATGTGTTCGTGTGATATGTATGTATGTATGTGTGTGTGTGGAGAGAGAGATAGGAAGACAGATAAATAAATAATTTCAAAGAGTTAATACGACAATATATCTTATATCACTCCATTATTTTCCAGCAGAATTATTTTCTTTTTCAATGAGAAAATTATATGGTAATGGTCATAATAGGCGTCTCCTTATAAGGAAACATTTAGCATTCATTGACCCTGCGGCATGTAGTACTTACATGCTACCAGTAGAAATCACGATTACGTCTAATTTTAAATGTTCAGACTCACAACGGTGATATTAATTTGAGCCGATACAATTCCGTATATATTTCAAGTGAATCACAGCTGGTTGATTGAATATATGTAGGACGATTCAGCTTTCATACTAACAGCGCTTATATATGTTGCTATAATTGAGATAATAAATATTTAGCTTCCAATCAGCATTTATTCTGCATATAGAAAAACACAAAGTGGACAAGAATCGAGATGTAGACATAAATTTACCTAATATAGAACGAGAACTTTTATTTATATTGGTTTAAATCTTGTTGTTTACGTGATATGCAAGAAATTCTCTGATACGGTTAGTATACATACATACATACATATAGACATGCATAAATACATACATACACATATGCAGGGTGTCCATAAAGTTCGTGAGCACTTTAAAAAATTTATAACTGTATTTGTATTTGCGATAGACATAATCTGTAAAAAATGTTATAAAGTCTAATGTACCTAGTTTTAAGTATAGCTAAAATAACTAATGTGATTTCAGGCATTACTCTAAATCAGTTGGCAAATGCTTTCCGTGAACTGCAAAATCGTATTACCCTTTGTATTGCTAATGATGGAGGACATGTAGAAACTTAAATAAAATTCCAATAAAAACCTTAGAAAATAAAGATTTACTTCTTTATAATCCTTTTTACAAATTATTTCTATCGCAAATGCAAATAAAGTTATACATTTTGTAAAGTGCACACGAACTTTATGGACACCCTGTATATGTCTGTGTGTGTGTGAGAGAGAGAGAGTGTGTGTGTGTGTGTGTGTTTCATCTCTCACTTTATCTAGCTCATTCAGTGTATATCTATGTATTTATCTATCGATCTATTAGTTTAACTCATTCTATTCATATCTCTCGATCTGCCTCGTCTGTGAACATATATCATTCTAAATATGTCTTTCTGTACATACGTCACCCCCCTCTGTCTATATATTTGCCAATCTATATAATTGTGTGCATATCTATCCT
>OZ038477.1:16750225-16757725 GCA_964036315.1 Acanthosepion esculentum
TGTTTTGTTGTTGTCCTCTTCCCATTCTATCAACCATTTATACAAGATTCGTTAGGGTAGAGGTTATTCACTGCCCTCTGGTCTATGACGTACTGCGAATATCAAATTCTCCAAGCTCTCTTTCATCATAAAGTGCCCTCGAAATTTGAATTTCAGTTTCTTTTTTATTATCAGCATAGGTTGCATTTTCGTTTCCATTTTCCTTAAAACTTAGTCGTTGCTCACATGTTTCATCTAAGATGTTCTCTTCACCCTTTCTGTAGAACCACATTTTTATTGCCGCAAGTATTTTACTCATCAGTGATGAGATGGATCCGAACAGTTTTCCACAAAATAGTCCGATTGGGCCGTTTGCTCAAAAAATACATTCAAACTAAATCTCTATGTGTCAATCACTTCAGTACGTGAGTGATTAAGACATTTTATTCTTTATTGTCACCCTAACTAATTACTGCTCCTGAAAGACCGATTAGCATAAAAGACGCTATATATTTCGAACATGGTTTTATATATTCGAGCGCACATTAGTGATCACGGTAGTGTAATTAAGTTGCTATTGTACAAGCACCTGCTTTAGTACGACTGACCAGCTCTCTGCAAAGCAATTTACTCTTACATTACAATCAATTTCTCGTTCTTTAATGTTTCCACTCTTATTATTTAATTGCGTGTATTATAACTTGTATTTGAATGACACATATGTTTACATATAGCTGTCGATAAATTCTTACAGCCTTTAAGTTCATTGTCGAGGTAGTTCAATTAAGCATTTTAATTCATTTTTCTTGTGCTCATATAAGTATTTTCTTCTCTAGACATAAACTGTGTAAAAACATTCAAAATGTTCTCTAAATCCGAGCGCTTTCGGATAATCTATTAGCTATAATCAGGAATGTCTTTTTTATTTTTTAACCGAATAAAGACTTTTTTTTTTTACATATTTGCATCTGTAGTGATTGGAATGCATATTTTTATTTCCCGAACACGGTCAGTATATTAGCGCCGTGTTGAAATTTGATATTATTGTGTGTTGGCCTTTTCATTTTTATTATGGAATTTTCTATTATTTTTGTCATTTACACATAGATGGCGCTATAATGGACGTCTTTTTCCACGAGTACGTTGCGAAAGGATTTTGGTAGTTTTGCGTGTGTGTTTAAATTGGTCTTAATTTATATATATATATATATATATATATATATATATATATATATATATATATATATATATATATATGTATTTGTTTGGTTTGTTTTGTTTTACGGCATATCAACCTCAATAGGTTATTTAATGCCAACAAAATTTTCCTTGTTGGTAATGTTTTTTCTTTCAAACATCTATTTCTGGTAAGAATTATCTTTCACTGGTAATATTTTTTTCATAAAATGTATTGCTAGTAATATTTGTTTTTCAAATTGTATTGTTGGTAATTTTTTTTTACTAAGTATTTTTAGTATTAAAACCTAATTTTAGACTTTCATAGTATTTTGACCAGAGTTTGGGGGTTAACTATTTGCCCATAGCTGGGAGCCTAACAGGTGCTACCACCCCGGGTCAGGGTGGACCTGTGAACACCAGCAATTAAGAAGTTGTTCCACGCTCCTCAAAACCTCCTGATCAGAGGCCTTGCTGTTGGACGTAGTATATCTTCTTACCCAGGACAGCATATATATATATATATATATATATATGTATATATATATATATATATATATATATATATATATATATATATATATATATATTTAAAATTAATGGCATTGATTCTTTACTTTTCGATTTTCTCATCAATTTTCCAACTCCTGTTTCATTCCTCCACATATAAATATGTAATAAAATTTAACACCGCATATACATATACACGCACAAACACACGAATAAAAATGTGTGTTCGCGCATACACACACACACACACTAGCACACACACACACACATATATATATATATATATATATAAATATATATATATATATATATAATGTCATAGATTTTTAAGTTTTTCTTTCTCCGATATATTCTGCAAGTAAAGTTTTCATATGAAATAGATTTTTTACACACACATATAAACACTCGTGTATATATACATATATATAAATATCATATATATATATATATATATATATATATATATATATATATATATATATAACTATTGAATAAGTTTCCGCATTTTGCTGCGACATGCAAGTGAATGAGACATGGGTGGCTGGCTTCGATGCTGGCTAGCATTAAATATGTAAAGGATCCCAATTTAGATATCTCACTCCCTGCTTCATTTCCTCCGCATTATCCATATGCGTTTTCAGAACCGGTTTTCCATATTAGACACTTGCAACTCCATTAAATCCGTCAGTACGCAACCCCCGGCCCGACCGACTACCCTCCTCAAATCTAACAGCAGGGATTATTGTCTGCACAGATATTTAAGATCTACAATAGGAACCACGTCGGAAACCGCCAAGCCGTCTTTTAGAGGGACTGCCGGAAACCTGCTATTTCGGGCAAGGATTTTGATTCGCTGAAAGACAAACGCTTCCTTCAACGGCTCGTGTTCTTCGGGAAGGCATACTGACTGGATCGATGTGGGCTAATATGAAGGACCGATTGATCCGATTTCGGAATGTCTCTATTTTCTTTCTTTCATTTTTGGGGAGAGTAAGGAGATAGTTCTACAGATTTCTTGTTTTTTTATATTTCATGTTTTGACGAGATTCTTTTTTATATTTTCCTCTTCAACAGTTATTATTCTATTAGGAAGTAATAGGTACGCATTCGACAAATGGTGTTACTTATGGACGTCTCAGACTTCTTTTATTTCATGAATACATTTCTTGATTTTTATATATGCTGAGAAAGATTTCTTTAACTACAGACTTAA
The DNA here is from genome assembly GCA_964036315.1 of Acanthosepion esculentum. Taxonomy (NCBI): domain Eukaryota; kingdom Metazoa; phylum Mollusca; class Cephalopoda; order Sepiida; family Sepiidae; genus Acanthosepion; species Acanthosepion esculentum. The sequence goes on from OZ038477.1 coordinate 16,753,104, forward strand.
CTATTTGATGCTTTTTTACATTTGCCTTTTATTAAAAGACTATAGCGCTGAATGATTTGTAGTAATTACGCTCCAGTTATATACAGATCAAGTTATGAAATTGAAAAACGAGATTCGGTTTCCAGTCAAGGAAGAAACGATTATATTGGTTGTATATGTTAAGTTTTAAGAATATTGTGAAATATGTACTTTTATTAAATGCTGGCTTTTTGTATTATTATTTTAATAATAACTTTTATGTTTGGTCTAGTATTAATTAGTTGATTATATTGAAAATTAAATGGCAGCATGTCTCTTTAATACTTGGTAGTCTAGCTGATTTCGTTAGTGCTATCTTTTGGATGGCTGTTCCGTTGATTTCTTGTTTTAACCCTTATTCTAAGTTCTTCAAGAACATTCCAAGAACTCCAGTAATGTATAGTTTCACTGTTCATGTACTGCAATTCCCTCAGCTCCATACTAATTAGAAACCATCAGCATCCTCATCATTGTACTACTACTACTACTAATAATAATAATACTATTAATACTACTACTACTACTAATAGTAATATCATCATCATCAACATCATCTCATGCTTCGCTATTATACTGGAGGTCTTATTCAATCGGTGATCTCCATAAATTCGCTTTGGCCACAGGAATTCGCAGAATATTATCCTATTTTCTAGAGAGTTCGAACGTGGGGTTCAAATCCAACGATTTCCAAGTTACTGATTAAAGTCCTGGGGATGGAGCTCAACCCGCCAATGATGATGGGTTTAATAATAGTATCAATATCCCACAACATTTTCACATCATTCCGGAGATCTATATATCTACTGAGTTTCTTTCCCTCTTTCGTATAATTATTTTGATCACTTGGGCATGCAATATAATCATGATATCTCTTCCTGTTCACTTTATCAATAACAGTTATATAAGTCTTCGAATTTTAATCATGGTATTATTATTATTATTATTATTATTATTATTATTATTATTATTATTATTATTTGAATTGCTTGCTTGTTATACAAGCAATTTCAGTCAGAAAGCTCAAGGAATCGCAAGTCAATATACCATCATTTTTGGTCTAGATGTCTAGATATGTAATTGTTTTTGCCAGCATCATTTTTCTTAATTTCATCATGTATATGCAAGGTATATAGTTGTTTAAACTTTCATAAAAATAGATAGAATTTACAGTTTAAATGTGTAAACAGATTAATTGGTGAGTGTATAAATCTAAAATCATGCGACGTGGTTAAAATTCAGTAAAACCATAAAAGACCTTCGCCTATGACATTCGAAGACAAAGTTGCCGATTCATATTCATCTCGTTAAATTGCTTGAATTTGAAATAAACAAACACTTTATTTTTCATATATGCTCAATCCGTACATTAGGCCTCAACATCTATGACCACGAGCCTGTATTCTCAATTGTATTCGCTCTACTATTGCATGACTTAGAATTTCAGTAGAGTTGTATATCTCTTCATCTTAGTAGTGATATAGGGTGACCCCCAAAAAATGGGAACTTTTTAACAATCCAATAAAACCAAGAGTGATGGAAGAAAAATATTTAATTCATAGTAATTGAAACTTTAAAACATGCCATTTAAGAAACAATGATGGGATTTTCATTTTTTTAAAATTACGTCCTGTAAAAAGTTAGGCGCAGGGAACGATTATCTTTGAAGTCACTCGCAGGGTTTCCAGATTATGCGAGGTTAAATATACGTATTAATATATTATAATAGCCATTATCGTTGTTTTCTTTTTCAAGGGTAGTAACTCTTATTTTCCTTTTCTACCCAAAATCCAAAACTGCACTGCACGTTTTATTATAAACTAAAAGCTAGCTCCCGTGGAGGACTCTTAGTTTGGCCATCATCGCAATAGCTAGGGAGGAGTACATGCGATATGCATCAATAAACTACAGAAGAACACAAAATTGATCGCTGCATTTAAGTACTGAATTAATGTTTAAGCTTACCTTTTAAAAAGACAATGATAATTCTTCTGCGGCCACTTAATTTAAAGACGATTTCATGTATTTAGATCCTTATTTTCCATACAAACAATTATTTTTATTTCATGGGTGACAGAACAGGGATCGGAGGGGTCGCCAGAGTTGTTAAAGACAGGAACAATGGACCAAGACTTCCAGCAGTTACGAAAACAAGACTCCTTGAGGCAGTAGTTGTATAATTTCGAGAGGGCTGTGGTCAATTCAGGCGCGCATTTCTTCAGGACAATGGCACGTATCCCATCTCCCCCACTAGCCTTGTGAGGTTCTAAATTAGAGATAATGTCCAATACCAATGACGGGGATATGTGTAACCCGCTCAAAGAGAGGGAAATCAGGTATGGGTACACCGGAAGAGTCAAGTGTTGAATTGGAAGAAAATTTCCGAGCAAAGCATGCAGCCTTGTCAGCAGAGGTGATTTGGACCTCAAATTGGTTGAACAGGGGAGGTATAGAGGGTTTGCTATTGTTCAGAACGCTCTTGCAAAGACGCCAATAATCGTTGGAGCCGAATTTGCGAAATGCAATACGTTCCTTCATCCGAGCAGCAAATAGTGATTTAGCTTCGTTGAGGACACGCTTACACTCGTTACGGGCGGAGGCAAAGAGACGCCTATTGAAGTCGGACATATCGCTACGAAATAGGTGGAAGAAGTGGTTCCTATGGGCAATGGCGGCTGAGCAAGCAGTGAAGAAGCAAGGGGAGGAGCGCGGTTTGACCGTAAATTTTCTGGAGGGGATGAAAGCGTCAATTCCAGCTTTAACCCAGGATGAACAGGGAGCTTAAATACAGCATCCCAGAGGACATCGCGGAGCAAATCACGGGACGAGTCCCAGTCAGCTCGTTGATATCAGAACGAGGTTCTGGTGGTAGGAGGCTCTTTACAGGGGATGGGGTTGAAGGAGATGCTAACAGACACTACATCCTGATCGGAGCTACCAAGAGAGCTGCGTGGCACTACAAGACACGGGGATGGAGGTAAAACACAGGTCGAGAAGAGAGGCCTTACCGTCCCGGTTGTAAGCAAAACGCGTGGGGAAATCAACTATCTGCGTTAGGGATTGAGAAACTGAAAAGTTAAGAGTATGAATGCCTGCGAGGTCAGTAGTAGCATTCTTACGCCACTTGTTGTGATTGGCGTTAAAATCGCCAAACACAAATATGTGAGCGAACGGATAGAGAGAGAGAGAGCCTTGTCTATGCTGTCAGAAATGATATCAAGTATTCCACAGTCCTGAGAGGATGGAGAGCGATAGAGGAGGAAGAGATCTCTTACAGCATTGAGAAGAGATAGCCGGAGACACATGTACGAATGGTCCGGCGATTCGAGAGAGCAATCTCTAGCCAGAGGGAGATGGTCCTTGACTTAGATACCAAGGTCATGCATGTGGGTTAGAGAGTCTTTTCTGAGGAGAGGAAGGTAGCCGGGGATCGAGAGATCAGAGCAAGCGATAGATGAGTCAAGATAGGTCTCACACAGAGCCAATATATCTGGGCAGTTTGCAGTGAGGAAAGATTCCACACTGCAGAAATTGGTTCTAATGCCACAGATGTTGGAGAACGAAATGTTGAGGGGTTTAGGTGATTTTTGAAGGGCTGGTTTAGGTTTACTTTTTCAATCTTTGTAAGTTATCATGTGGAATTATGGTTGGAAGATGAGAAGGCCTGGGGTAAAAGAATCCGACGGTTAGCTCCCGCGACGTGGCCAGAGAGAATTTGGCACAGCCTGCATCATAATGTGACCTCAGGGTTGCCCACCGGATGTGACTGCAGGGATATCTATCCATGCGCGGCATGGCACTACAGACACCCCGATATTATAAAACTGTTGATCAGAGCGGCCGCTCAAGACGCTACCCAAGAGTTAGGGCTCGTAACTACCAGTCGGAAACAGCAACCAGGGAACTGTCAACCGTGTACACTCAGAATGAAGAGGTAATGCCACAGACTGCACACATCATGGGAGAAACACAACAGCACTAGTACAGAGGCCAGAGAGAGAGAGAGAGAGAGAGAGAGAGAGAGAGAGAGCGTTCCGGGAACCCCTTCCTAAACAAGAAACAAGGTGCGAGCCTCTACTCATGTCCAAGAGAATGGGGATGAGTGTTGACCGGGCGGTAGGAAAGCCTACCTACTCCTATTACATATAACACATACAATAACGACAAGAACAACAAACAAATTATTGGGTGGGGGTAGTTGGCATAGTCTCTGGGCTGACACTCGATGTGTGTACTGGGGGATACGAATGGCATATTGTTTGTATTTTGCACATTTACAACACTCAACACTAAGATTTAACTTAGTATGTCACATTGTCCAATATTAAAAAAGAAAAAAAGGACTCATTCCAGCAAGTGTTCGTAGTCGTCTACTTTGTTTCGCATGGTCACTTAGTGATAGTTTTCGGCTTACCTTTATCGCCAAGCTTCAATGAACGCAGAGCTGGGGGGAGGGGGTCAAACGGGCCTTCCACTCCCCCCCACCACCAATAGTGGGCTCGGGGTACTTGCATTCAATAAAAAATTATAATCAACAGGGAGAAAGAAACGATCAGACAATTCCACGTCGAAACAATATTTTTTATCTAGCAAACTGAAGAATTAGT
>OZ038477.1:16760225-16807725 GCA_964036315.1 Acanthosepion esculentum
ATTATTATTATTATTTCCATTGAATTGTGTTGTATACACATTTCCTTCCGCGTCCCAACCAGATACCTAAGGTCAGAAATGACATCACATTTTCTACCGAGCATTTTTATAAAACACAAAACAAAACGTAAGACCACCCACATTTTATATTAATTTGTAAGTACAATGGTTTGTATTGGCTACCAGGAATCCCTTCAGTGATTCCATCGGGACATTTGTCAATGAAGCCATGGTCTCCAACTAAAACTGGAATTATTGATGTCATTATGTGATACATTTTGTGATTTACACTAAACATCCTTATAATTTAAAGATATTAAAATTCCTTTACAATCCGCAGCAATTGCCATGTCAATAAGAAATCACATCCTTGTTTTGTGGTTTTTGATCATGATGTCTGAGCGATTAGATTTGATTGTTCTGTCTGTGGGTAAATTCCCATAAATCTTTTACAGGTGCTATATTTGTAACTGTCCATACCAATTTCTTGCAGTTTCCTTTCCGCAAAGACTTGCAGACATTCCAGTTCAGATATTGGTCCACTCATTCGAGCCAATATTTTTTTCCAGTGGGTGCGAACACCTTGCAATCTGCAGCATGCATTTTTAACTTCTGCAATTTAATTTCCAATTTCTTTATAAATCTTCTTGGGGTTCGTTTTGAATATCTTATTCTATCGATAGAACCTACAACCCTTTTCATATTGTCTTCTTCTTTGTACCTTCATTAGCAGTTTCTGATGAAGCATTTCTTGATTAGTTGAATTTCATTTACTACTTTAATTTTATATTTTTCGATTTATTTTCCTGTTCCCTCCCTGTTTAAATATTTGAATGTCTTGAAATCTCATATTATTATCATTATTATTTTTATTATTATGAAAGGAAATGATTAACTTAACTTCCAATATTTTTCAACACTTAGAGAAGGTGGCGATTTTTTGCGAAAATGCAAAAGAGCAAGTTTAATAATAATAATAATAATAATAATAATAATAATAATAATAATCGCAAACAAAAAATGTGCCTCTTTATTGATATGGCAGTCCTTGCAGACTGCAATGTATCTATGAAGATCTGCAAAAAGCTATCAAAATACAAGGACCTTGAAATTGAAATCTCAAAAATGTGGCACATGGGAACATCAACCATCCCTGTTGTAGTTGCAGCGCTCGGATTGGTTGGAAAAGATACCAGTAGTCTCTGTGTGTGTGTGTGTGTGTGTGTGTGTGTGTGTTTTAATTGGTCAGTGGAAAATGTCAAGATGCCATTTCTAATCTTAGGTCTCTGTGCGGGAACCGGAAAGAAATTAGTACACACCATAAATCAAAGGAAATATTATTATTATTATTATTATTATTATTATTATTATTATTATTATTATTTCCTTTGATTTGTGGCGTTTACACATTTCTTTCCGGGTCCCGCCCAGGGACCTAAGGTTAGAAATGGCATCATGACACTTTCCACTGCAAAAAAAAAAAAAAAATAATAATTACATAGATAAAGCCCTTCGTAAAGTGTGAGCTGTACTTGTCAGAACAATTGTTTGTATCTCTTTGAGGCATGGACTTCCAGGGATCCCTTCAATCAGCCTACTGGAATCTTTTCCAACCAGTCCAAGGGCTCCAACTACAACAGGAATTGTTGATGTTCCCATGTGCCACATTTTTGAGATTTCGATTTCAAGGTCCTTGTATTTTGACAGTTTTTCGAATATCTTCAAAGACACATTGCAGTCTGCAGGGACTGCCATATCAATAAGGAGGCACTTATTTTGTTTGTGGTCTTTAATAACAATGTCTGGGTGGTTGGCTTTGATTGTTCTGTCAGTGTGTATTGTGTAGTCCCATAGAATTGTAACAGGTCCTATCTCCGTAACCGGGTCAGGGTGGTGTTCGTACCAATTTCTTCCAGTTTCCTTCCCATAGGAGTTGCAAATTTTCCAGTGCAGATATTGGCTCACTCTGTCATGCCGGGTTTTATATTCAGTGGATGCCAATATTATTATTATTATTATTATTATTATTATTATTATTATTATTATTATTATTATTATTATTATTATTAATATAGTGCATTGTAATCGTTACAATCTCAAATCGTATCATTATACGAGAACTAGTGTATGGCACGTTAGTAAATATATGTATTCATATTGCACAAATGCTGTTATTAAGTTATACTCATCATGTACATTACACAACAACAACAATCACCAAACAACCACCACCACCACCACCGCCACCACCAAAAACAACAACCATAATAATTATAGCGATAATAATAATTTGTCTATTATTCTGAAAGTATATTTCCATCGGTAATTGCCATATCAGCTTTAACATTTCCAATTTAAAATTGTTAAATGATATCTGTCATGTTGCTATTATTGTCCGAATGACAGACTTGAATTAAAACGAAAATAGCAAAGAATTTAGGTTTAATATATAAATAATTATTGCTTAATGAAGAGTGTCTTTTGAAAGTGAATCCAGTCATTTTGAATGAAGCATACTATCCATATGCTAAGATCAAAGGAAATAATTGGTCTCATGTTACTTTTTATATTAATCATTAAAATATATCATAAAAAATCAAACTTATTTTCACATCATTATCGGCAGGTGTTCACCTAACGTTACTGGCAGTTGTAATGACAGGTATCCACTTGCTGGTTTACAGTATATTAACAGCCCAAAAGCAAATGAAACTAAGAGTTCAAAACAAAACAGCTTTGACTGTCTTAACATTTCAAGTATAGCGTTCATATATAACGTGTATTTCAGAAATATATGAGAGGAATGAAAAGTGTCTTTGTTGTTTCAGTCCTTCAGTTCTTTTCCTGAAACAGATGGACATTTGAATTTATTAACATTTATTTTTTCATCCGCCACTGAATTATATTGCAGATTTTCACTGTTGTACTTAGTTGTTCACTCACTACACCCTTGTGCAAATTAATTGAAACAAAACAAATAATTCCGTTATTATTTACCTTTTTATCGTATTTTCCAATGGAGTATGAGCCAGTGCACATGTTAGTATTTCGTATGTCCATTTCACGATGTTGTTCTTCGCAGATTCACCACAGATTCTCGATTGGATTTAAATCAGGAGAGTTTCCAGGCCAGTCTGTATTACTTTGATTTGATCACTGGTAAGGAATGCAAGTGTGTTCGTGCAGTGTTACAACTTTTGTATTCTTCCTTGGAGTAACGTCCGTCGCAGACAATTTCCGTAGGACAACTAATCGACAGCCGAGATAATTGTGTCTGGGCATGATACAAATCTGATGCAATCACGGATGACGCAATTATTTTCAAGGCCAAACAAATTTCATCATACACCCTGAAATATATATTCATATTACTGTACACCACTCCAAATGACCTTATCTGAGGAAAAATAGAAATCGATTACACCCTGTGACTCCAGTGGTTCGAAAACTGACCGTATGGTGAAAGAGGTAACTAAAACGGTTGAAAAAAAGGTTCTATATCTTTTATTGTTTTCCTGTTCCTTGGTATCTGGTTTAAGCTATATACCATAGGAACTCTACACTCTGTACCTCTTCCTACCCATATCTTTCCATAAGGAGACGATATTGTCTCTGAAAATGTCGCAGGAATGCCAAGAGAGATAATTATTGGAATGGTTTTGAAAAAAAAAATCATCTGGATTAAAAACTGGAAAAGTATTCATTCCCGGGGCGTATCTTTGGCAAGTAGAACGTGTCGTGCCTATCCCTCACGAATGCTCGTCTTCGTCAGGGATAATGCGGGAACTGTCCGCCATGGCCGTGGAATTCAGTTTACGACACCACCACCGCGTCCAGTCTAACGATGCCGCGTCATCACGACGGCGCTGGCTGCATAGATAGCTATACAGGTCAGGGTAAAGACATTGAACTTGATTGTCACTTACCCTTGAAGAAATGTGGCAAGGAAAGCCGAAGGGGCATTGCAATAGCAAAAAGTGTCTTCTCAAATCTAAACCAAATATTGAGAATCAGGAAAATGTCGTTGGAAATAAAGGAAAGGACGCTGTACTTGTAATATCAATCATCCTTGACGACAGTGAATGCTGAACAATTCCTAAGGATGCCAAAAAAAATGCCAAGGCGGAAAATGTCAGAAAGAGGTGAACAAAATAACACTTTTAGTTAGGATTAAAACGGTATATCTGTCGATATTTCTGAGATGTGGTATTATGTACACTATTTACATTATTCGAACTATTGTCCTCATATTTGTCGCCATATTTATTACAACGTTTCAGTCGTTGTATACTCCGGCCTTCTTCAGGTGGTTGGTGGCTGACTTTATCCACTGTGCCATGTGTCCTCAAGGACACAGTGGATAAAGGCGTTAGTTAGATCCAGTGACAGGACCCAAAGAGTGTGAGTTCAATACCCGGTTAAGGTAGGGAAGAACTTGGAGATGGGAATTAACAGGAGACAACTGATAACTGACATCCATTAGACATGGCACGTGGGACTAGAACAAACTACACCAGTGAGCGAAATAAAGGGTTCAGTTCGACATTCCAACCACCTGAATAAGGCCGGAGCGTACAACGGCCGAAACGTTGTAATAATTATGGCGACAAAGATGAGGACAATAGTCCGAATAATGTAAATAGTAAAACGGCATAATTTCAATTTCTATGGCACAGAGGATTTGGAGAATTTGACACTCACAAACATATTGTGCATTATTTCTCTTCTCATTACGTGTGCTGAATATTTGTATTTTTGCTAACGGAAGCGTTCCAGTAATACAGTTCTTCTCACTTGGTAAATATCTCTTTGGAATTTTATTGCTCTAATCTATGCTGTCTGTTCGAGGACCTTCTTTAAAATGTATGAGATTAATTCATTTGATTTTTTTCATCTTATCGTTTTATATCACTAAATGAATTACATGCAAGGAATGACATACAAATGAGTTTAGATGTGACGATTTTAATGAATTATGTGACACGACTTTTCATTATTTTGGCTTTATCGACTCAGAATGAGAAATCAGAGAGCTGAGTTCAAATTCCAATCGAGTTCGTTACGTTCACTTACACACAGATACCCTTGGGAAAGGTAGGAAACTATATCTTCTTCCCACCACCTATGGGTTGAATAGCAGGACAGACTGGGTTCTTTAACCTTGGTTGGCAACCAGTCTAATACAGAAAGAAATGGCATCCTACAGTGAGAAATTTTTCTGACTGGTCAGTCCTGAATCGAAACAGACATGATCGACTTTTCATGCCTTCATGAATTCACTAATATATATTGAGCCATTATTGGTTGATCCATCATTCCTTCAGGATTTCACTAAACCATCATTGTTTTTTTTGTTTTTTTCGAGAAATGACAAAAATATTAAACAATATATATTTATTAGACTGTTTAATTAAAAGAATTGTGTTTAACACTTTGTCAATTCTCAAGAAAAACGAAAATGTATAAATTCAGTTTCATATGGTTGGCTTTTATTTGAATTCTATAAACGTAGCCTTTAAAAACAATAACTATTACCGAATGAATTTACAGTAATAGCGGCATCATTAGAAAAAGAAAAAAAAATGTTTTTTTGCGGACACAAATAAACATGTCGAACCTAAATGGCGACAATACGTTTCAACGCGTTGATCACTTTTACTCATAAATAAAACTAAATTGTTGTCATATATATCTACAGTCTGTTTCATGTTTCTGTTCCTTGTCTTCTGGTCATCTATATTTACATAAACATTATTCTTGAATTATATATACATGTATGACTCACCATTACACAGTGAATGCCAGGTTCATGCCTTAAGCAATTACCAGTCCGTGTGTTACTCCTCTTTGTGTTTATACTTTATATAAGCCACTGACAATTTATAGGAAGTCGGAGAGGGAAGAAATTATTATACGCCGCGTTTCTTAGGGCTAATATTTTTAGATTATTTATAGTCATTTTCTACAGATTTTTATTTTATCATTTCATTTATGTATTCAGCTATTTAATTATACTTGGTATGTTTCTCTTTTTATTTATTGGTATTACTTTATTCGGTTCTAACGTTTGATATATGGAATAAAGTTTATATTTCAGTTAATAAAGTTTTTAGTATTTGGAGTTATAGCAACGTCGTAGTAATTTGTGTTTGTGTCAACGTTTGGGAATGAACTCTGTCAAAGAGTTTGCTGGATAGTTGATCTGTATTACTTTTTACATTTTCATAGTACGGTAACCTGTACCAAATGGTGATTCCTTTGTATTTGCACTTTCTCTTTTATTTGTTGTGATTATTAATTTTACTGAAGAAAGAATGTGGCTCTCTTTCGTTCAGCTCTGTCTCCGAGATTGTGCACATTTAACACACACACACACACACACACACACATATATATATATATATATATATATATATATATATATATATATATATATATATATATATATATATATATATAACGTGTATATAGGATATTTTAAATACATATACAAAATTCATTTCTCTCCTTATAACCATTCTTTTGCAACTCGGGGCACTATAATCAAGCAGGTGCGAAAGTTTAAATATCTGGGAAGTGTTTTGTCAGAGGACAGTAAGTGCGACACTGAGATCCATAGACGTACCGGGACGACCAAGGACGCATTCCAAAACCTGGGCAGTGTATTGCGAGGCAGGAGGATCTTTAGCAACAAAGAATAGAGGTACTGAACTTTTTCTGCGACACGTAATAAGAAAGGAGTGCCTGGAGAATATGATACTCACAAGTCGAAAAGCGCGAAAGAGAGACCAAGAAAAGCAACCGATAACATACCTGACGGGCTTAAGCAAGTGGATGACAGAATGTGGTCTTGGGGAGGTGGCAGAGGGACGAAACCTATTGAGCGCTAAAAAGGGTAGGGGGGAAATGAAGATCCATGATCGCCAATGTCGTGAAAAGAAAACGGCACATAAAAAGAATGAAGATAACAGATATCCTGTTAGAAAGTTACTGTAGACTTTTGTCAACTTACAATACTAAAAAGTATTGATGTGAAGCGATGTTTAAAAAATATCACAAAGTATAATGAAGACAAGGAAGAAACAAAACCGCATTCCGGAAATAGCTTTGTGTTATTAAGCTAAAGGGAGATAATTACTATAATTCTTTGCTTCATTCGTGCAAATGCTTCTGTTAATTTTTTGTATATCGCAGTTTGGCGGTTTTCTTTCTTTTCCCTGCCTTCTTTTTTGTTTCAAAAATCGATTTAGCCTAATATGTATGTAAGCTAACGAAGTTTACCGAAGGTGCAAAAATAGTTTTTCATTAGTAAGACAACATTATTTAAACTGTTACGTCGAAAGCAAAGACTACTGCAAACACCAATGACATCAGTTACGTGTCTAATAAAGCAACTGAACAAAAGTAAAACAATAGAAAATGCAAGGATCTCACCCGAGAAGGAGGAATAGTTTTGTAGATTTGGATTAGGGTTGTATCTTATAATAAATATCACACGAGGAATAATATCAAAGACACGATAAGCAAGATTTAATGAAAGAATCAGACGTATTAACATTCAAAGCATTTACATTGCTAGTGTCTGTGTAGATAACGAGAAAGTTATTACGAATTTGCTGAGACATGTGTTCATTGTGTCCGCATGCGCAAGATTTATAGTAAAGATATGTGAATGCGGGTTGAACGTGACAGTGGTGCCTGTCGGTAATTCTCGGAGTAAAACCGAAGAGGTGAAGAAAATGGCAGAAGTAACTGAAAATGAATTGAAGTGTTGTCGCAGTTAGCTCCTCCTAGTCCCTTAATCCTTCAACAGGGGTCGCTCGCCCCTGGCTATAAATGCTGGCTGACCCTTCGTCCCTCTCTCTCTTTTTCGACTTAGGCGTTAGGCCGCTTCCTCGGGCGGAGACGAGGTAAAATCTCTCTTTTCAACTAACACCAATAGGTGACCTCTCACAGTTACAGCATTTCCCAAATTCTGGGAACACGCTAAGAACAATACACGTACGTACAGACACTCACAACACACACACACATAATTTCTCCATACAAACACTATGTAACTGTTCATGTCTTTGTGTAACTTGTTATTAATATATATTTGTTTACCCATATATATCGGTCTTGTTTGTTTTCTTTGTCTTCTTTGGACTTCATTAAAGTCCAACATTCCCATGTAGCTGGACCGGCCAGCAGGAAATTTTAACCTTCTTATATCTCTTCACATCATCACCCCACGGTCCACTACAGTGTCAATAACATGCAAACGAAAACATTGTTAAAAATGATTCGGTGAATAGAGAAGTATGACGGAGACATGTTGTCACTTGATCACTGGTATAAACAACGAGTTACAACTGGTATTTTGTTTTTTTTCAGTAAGGTTCACTCTTTACATGAACCAGGGGCCACCCGAGGTAGAAGGTTACGCCAGGAGGCCATTTGTGTGTATAAGAGTGGAATATAACCGTTAACCCTAGCTTTGAATAGGTTAACATTTTAGTGATAGGGGAAACATCCTGTTGGGAGTCGGTTCCACAGGGCAGTGGTACGCGGAAAGAAGCTGCTCGAGAGGAATTTACTTCTCACCGATGGAATACGGAGGGAATGTGGATGGTTTGATATTATGTACATGGCAAAGCGTTTTCTTGACGTGAAGGTTTGACTTGACGGGACCAGAGAATGTAGGTTGTCCGAACACTTTATGTGGAATTAGCGGTAGATCAGCGATAGGCTAACCACATCCCGCCTGCAGGAGCGAGGTTGAAGGGTGGAGAATAATTTGACACCTACATGTACTCGGAGACGCTTTTGAACTCAATCAAGTTTGGAGAGTGAGGTGTAAGCAGCTTCCGCACAAATCGGACAACAGTACTTCATTTTTTGCCTGATGCTTTTGTTAATGTAGATGAGGGTAGGAGTCAGGTACTTACTGGAGTGGTACAGAAAGCCAACCATTTTACCTGTATCCTTTGCAATGGATAGCAGGTACGAGTTCCACTTCAGGTCGGGTGTAAGTTTGAGGCCAAACAATCTTTCAAGTCATGGTGCTTCCCCGAGAGTACATCCGTTCAAACTGATTGGCGGTAGTACGGGGTCAGATCGGCGATTATGGAACGTAACTAGCTTGGTCTTCGAAGCAATGAATGTAACCAGCCAATTTTTTACCCTATTGGGTAGTTTGTGGAATATCGGAAGACAGATCAGTCGCCAATCTCTGACCATCAAGAGTTTTAGAGTTGCGCCCGTAGAAAAAAAACATATCATCGGCATAGATGTTTACAGATGATCTGAGTTTATTTTAGGCAGATCATTTATGTAGATCAAAAAGAGGATTGGTCCGAAGAGTGACCCCTTGGGAACGCCTACTTCGACCGCTAGGACTATCTCCAGGGAGCTACCTGTTAGGAATGATTCCATAACTGGAAAAATTGTGATGTAAACTTTGTGCGACAACTCGTCGAAGGTCTTTGAGATATTTAGTGGTATGATCCTCGAGGTGACTGTCGTCAAGTGGCTCACTGATACTGTGCGTGATGGTAAGACGTCGACAGTGGATCGGGCCGGTCGAAACACATACTGCTCGTCGCTGGAGAGGATGTTCTTTTCTAGGTGCTCGATGATCCTCTTATTGATTGTGGCCTCAAAAAGCTTACTGATGATACTCTGGAAACTTATGTGTCTGTACTGTGACGGGGAAGATCGCACGCCCGCATTCGTCAAAACAGGTCATACGCTTGACAGCTTCGAAAGTCTTGGGAAGGATTTCTCCTTCAAGCAGTGGTTGAATAACTTTGCTAGGATTGGGGATAATTCCTGTTTGATATTTTTAAACCAAACCACTGGAATTTGCTTAGAGTTAAAGACTTTGATAAGTCGAGAGATATTACTGAGGTTTGCTCAATGAGACGTGAGAATTTGGGGTGGCAATGGTTCTTTCATCTATTGTTGTGTTAGAGTCAAAAAATCTGCCGAGGAAGATATTTCCTCGGGGCCATTATTAATTGTGGGGAAAACCGCTTACCCCTGTTCATGATTTGGTTAGGGATCTTCCAGAATTCAAGTTCGACAAATTTGTTCCTTTTCAACCTTGGTCTACATCCCACTTGCGTAACTTGGCGTTTTGTAGAACATTTTGAAGACATTGCGGGCAGTTGTGAATGCAGTGAAGGACGAAGGGCAAGAGAGAGAAAGATGGAACTATGTATGAGTTCCACGCGGAAACACTTACATGAAAGATCGGGTTCCTCTTTTTTTTTCTCTGCCACAGGAATATTCGTCTTTGTTGTAATCTACGTGTCTATATCCGTGAAAATTTAGGTGGCCGTGTTTAGCTATAAGATGTGAGTATCCCTGGACTGTGAGCTCCCCTCGTACTGTTAAAGCATTGATACCGACTTCAGAAAGCAACAGGATGTCTGGTTTAGATTCAAGAAGGTAGTGATACAGTTCTGGAAAGTTGGAACTTATACTCATCATGTTGGTGTAGGATCTGGTAAACGAGGGGTTGACTTTGTCATTTTTTTTAGGTTGGGTTTGCCAGTTTTATTAACTTGCATTTTGTTTGTATTATTTGGTGGATGACTAGTAGGCAGAGAGACACATACACCCGCAGAAGTTGCATGTATAAATAACTTGTATGGAATCACCCAGAAATATAGCCGTAGCAGTAACCTACATCACGACATCTAGAGGCTCAATCGGAGACGTCTGTAGGGTCCAGAAACTATTTACAAAATGGCAATACAATAGCCCCGATATTATACACCTGCTGAGAGGATAGCCTCCTTCGGTGTTACTGACAGGTTCGTATCCCTGACTATCAGAAACACAGAAAACGTCAACCTCAAGCACCCTTAACGAAGGGACAATCGGACAAGTAAAGAAGATATTAATACAATTCTCATGAATATTAAACGATATTAAAATGGGGTGGTGCTTACTTGCAATAGTATTAATAATAACAATAATAATAGATAATTTGATGCTACAATAGAAACATCTCTCTTCACTTCTGATCATACCGTGTGAAAGGTATGAATCTATCTAATCTCCCCCAGCTATGGATTAAATAACATGACAGTCACGGCTATCAAATGTTTGTTGGCAACCACACGAAGACTAAGACAACTATTAAGTTAAAAAAGCAGCCTGAATTTGGAATGGTATTCAATGTATAACATCAAAGACCCTAATGCTTTACCGCTCTTGATCGTGAAAATGTAGGTTTTGATTGAATGAATTAAGTGATTTTTCAGTAAATCTCCAATTCGGTACCACAATATGTGGCTGGCATGATTTGCTTCTCCGTTCATTCGTTGGAGTATGTAGCGAGTAAGCAGGTCACGAGAATTTTGTTCTTTTAAGTTTAACGGACAAAGCAGCCAAGGCAAGTAAGAATTCATAATTATTGCCCAAGACATGTGGATATGAACCATTTGGAAACTGTTTCCTTTTAGCAATACGACACCTTACGACACCGTCATGCACATTTTCAGAGGTGTCGTTATTGTTACATGTAGATTATCGTATGTCAGTCTGTTGGGTTCGTTGATAAGCGTAAGTAGTGGCCGCATGTAAATTGTGATAGATTGCCTGTTCGATGTGCACCTTGTGGAGCTACATTTCCCAGAATGTGTTCGACAGAAACAGCAAGTCTCAACACCTGACATCATGATGTAAATAGCCTCATTTTAAAGCACTCGTTCGCCTTGGTAAGGTCATTTCTACAACGCCATGCCCGTCAAGCATATTTTTAACAGATTCTGAAAATATTCTTGGAACAGGCTTTCTGTTCAGCATAATAATATCAATCCGCGTGATGACCCGACTACTCCCCCATTCTGCTCAATTTTAGTATGCATTATACATGATGGGTCTACACCTGACACATTCAATTAGCCCACATATATCTTTTCTGGATTGAGTCAACGTATGCATGCTGCACAGAATAATGTATCAAACGTAGATATTCGTTATCTGGACAATCGTATGAATACGAGATTAGAAGCCTTCTTTGAAACCAGAGGATATAAGCAGTCTATTTATATGATGTTTCCGTACACCTTCTTTTTTTGTATAACCTTTGGAAACAGTGCACCGCCCTTATTTTCAAACTCTTATATATATATATATATATATATATATATATATATATATATATATAGAGAGAGAGAGAGAGAGAGAGAGATAGATAGATATAGATACATAAATATTTATTGTACGCTTCATATTTAGTAATAGTAATTCAAAGCACATATTTAGGTCGTCGAAGATGCATTGCCTGTCAATATACATTCATATATATTTATATATATATATATTTACTTTCAGACAAGAGAAAAAAGCAAGACGCAAACAACGAATTGCTGATGTCAAAATACAGTTTAACTATCTGGAAAGTATTTTAACCGAAAATATGACACCGAAATCCAAGGCCGCATTAAAATAACAAAAGATGCTCCCCAAAAGCTAAACAAACTATTACGAAGCATAGCAAGGACAAACATCTGTGCTCAAATACTATGTAATGTCAATCATCTTACATAGCAATGAATGCTGTTCAATTTCCTTCCAAATGATGATGAAAAACTAGAAACAACATTGTTGCGACTCTACAGAAGTCTATGGATGGAACATGTGTGCAACGAGGAAATTTGAAGGAATGTTCTTTTCTATGTGCCGAGTCCATTCAGCCGATTATATCTCTCCACAATTTCCTCTCCTTTATAGCTTTTAATAAATTGTTATTTTTGTTATCTATCCTAAGGTTTATTCCGCTTTTATGTACTCAAGCTCGTTCCATAGATTTTATGGGTTAGTTTCCTCTGTTCCTCTTGCCTTCAATCTGTACTGTGAGTATCAAATTTTCCAAGCATTCTTTCCTAATTTATGCTCTATAAATTTCAATTGCCCATTTTCTGATGTTATATATAAGGTTAAATTTGTTTCCATTTTCTCTAAAACTTCATAGTTACTATAATATTCAGACCATGGTATTCTCAGCATCCTTCTGTAGAACCACATTTCCGTTGCTTCAAGTCTCTTCTTTATCTGTTAGGGGACTGATCAGAATTTACTGCCATATAAAATTACTTATTGTTGTAGCATATGTACGGACGATAGTGGGTATGTCCTCATTCAAAATAAATACAGTAGTATATACTGTATGTTGATCTGCATTTCGAGATTCGTCATCAGTTGTGCTGGTCAAACTCTCTGCCTCTGGCCAAGAGAATCACCAGTCAAGGTCGTGACGAAGAGCAGAGATTTGTCTCGGGAAACAGCTACCTGACCCCGTTTTATACGGTGTCTATGGGGAATTTTTGACCGAGCCGACAGGCTTTAATATCCCACATTAAATTCGTCCTTGTGCCACATCTGACCGTGTGGGTCGGTTGGTAGATATCCTGCAGTTGGAGATTCCTTGTGGAATTCACTTGACACACTTCTAGCTGTTGACTACTTTCACGCACCGTTCGCGAGTCTTATATGTTTTGTTCTTGTCTTAAGTATTATCATTCATTACCGACCTTCACTTTATTTTTTCTATTCAGTAAACTTTCCTAGGTTACAATCCTTATATTTCGCAAAAATTAAGTATTCTTTTCATTGTTTCTAAATAAATTGTATGTGTTCATGATGTATATATGAATGCACATGCGTCTGAATACAAACCGAGTTAGTTTCTTAATGAACATTTTATATTGATAGAAAGAAAATATATTTAAGGAAAAGTGACTGGCAATAATAAATACTAATGCTTCCAAAGTCTGTGCTTCGTCTTTGATTAACAATATTTTTTTTATTTCTAATTGCAACATTAGAGACACCAAATTGAGATTTCCTCGCAGTCTACTCGTCTACTTATGTGATTCAAATGCAAAATTCATTTTGATATAATTGTTAAATCGATAAAAAATTAGTGATGCAATTCTCACGCTGAAATTTAGTCTGTTTTATTGATAACAAAATTGTCTATCAAATTTCGATATTTCACAGTGGTATATGCCGGAATTTACTCCTTTTTCATGGATGTCATAATGGCGCTCTTCATGCTGATTGGATGCATATAACTTGGAGATAATTTCCACTTTAACTTGTTAAATATTGTCCTACTAAAGTCGCTTGAATATCAACGTGACCCTGAAAATTGTCTGTAGAGATAAACCGTTTCTCTAAGGGAGGTTCAGTGCGTTGAGAACCTATTGAGGCGTAAGGTTAACCTAAACCTCAAGTAGAACATGTTCATATGATCCATCGCTAAATTTGCTGGAAAATGTTTGACCCTCTGTACAGCTCCAGAAAGTACCTGGCCCCTTCTGTTGTCCTCTACTTTTACAAGAGCCAGATAAAGTCTAAAATGGAGTACCGGTGCCATATATTGCCAGGATCTTCCCAGTCTTCACTTTCCAGTCTCGATATTATCCAAAATGGTCTCTTCGACCTTGTAGGTGATGAAACATTTTCCACGCTACAAATTTCAGTAATTAATCTTATATATGTTCCCACAGACTAAACATTGAAAGCCTTTGGCTGCTATGTCGTTATTTCCATGGAAAGTCTCCAAATGAATTGCATTCCTTAGTTCCACCAGTTCTCATACGAACGGCTAAAACCCTCCGTGTCACGTACATTGTAGCAAACCACCCTCATTCCATTTGTATTCCATTGGTAAGATGTAAGTTCCACTCGAACGGCTTCCTCTCATAAAACCACTACGTAGAAGCAACTCCGAATCTGATGCTTCCGCGATCACTACAATCTTAAATTGTTAATACCTAAGGTTAACAGTTATCGTCCACACACATCCTCATACACTCTGTCCTTACAATTTATTCTGTAACTCTATACCTCGAGTCGGTCTTGAGCCTTATACGAAGTAAACCTTATTGTAACAAATAATATTTTAAATGTATTCTTGTTGTATTCGTCAAGTAATTTTTACAGTTATCTACACTTTACTTAAATTTTCCAAACATTATGTATCAATAAATCAGTCTCGACACTTCATAAAAACACCCGCCATTTAAACTAAATTAATATTTGTTTTAATTCACAGTCATTAAATTCTAAACCAGTTAATCTTCCTCAATTTATTTTTCAGAAAGTAATATTTTATTTTCGAAATATATTTTAATAGAAAGAATTATTCTGTGTTGACAGATTTGTCAACATTGTCTATTTTAGCAATTAGAAAATAATTCCAATAAATTTAAATTCGTTTTGTAATGCTTGAAGATAGTATGCTTATTGGAAATATTAGATTAAATATATTACCTTGCAATTTTTTTTTAAGCTTATCACCCCAAGCAAAGCTGGAAGCCATTAGCACGCAAGGGGTTACAGAAGGTTTGAAGGAAGAGCAGATAGGAGTGGTAAAGGAGAGGATGTGGAGAAAGATAGTGGATCGATCAAGGCAAGGGGGTTACAGAAGATTTGGAGCGAGAGCAGATAGGAATGAAAGGTGAAAGTATGTGGAGAAGGGAAGTGGATAGATCAAGGCAACTGGAGATGTCGATTGACGTTACACTTAAATAGTTGGAGATTGTATTTGTCAGGGAAACAGGAATAAGGAAGGGATTCCACAGGCGAGATGTGCGAGACATGAAGCTATTGGAGTAGAAGAGACGTCTACATCTAACAGTTTCAACGGTGAAGGGGTGGGAACGGGATGCCAGCTTCGTAGGACGTTTAAATTCGTGAGGCCTAGGAACCAGCGAAAGCAGCTCATCGTAGCAATTACCGTGAAAGTATTTGTAAAAAAGACAGAGCGAGGCAACGTAAAAGTATAATAATAGCTTTAATTATCACTTTTGTGTTAGAAGGTAACTACTATAAAGCGTTATATTTAACTGGCTACACGTGTTTGAGTTTGTATTCTACTTATTTTTTTTTTAAATTCTTAAACAGTGAAGTAGAACTTATCAGTTTATGTTCCTTGTTTGTTATTATGATTCAGTGTCTACGGCTTATTAACGCTTTAAAGGTTGTTTGAAGCCATATGTTTTAGATTGTAATAATTTCTTACGGAGATAATAATGATTTAACGATACAAGAGAAGAAGAGGTGGATTCACACCATTCCCAAGGTCATTTCCGCGTAAGTGAATATAACAAACCCGATTGGAATTGAAACCTGTTCCTTCAATTAACAATTCCGAGCAGTTATCATTACACCACACGCACATCCAAACTTACAATACCCGGTATTCTCAAGCTGTCTACCCATCTAGATATTGACCAGGCTCGACGTATTTTCACTTCGGTGATCGTACGGGAACTGGCGTTTGTACGTGAGGTGGCTATAAACTTTTTCTTATTAATTTCTCTGTTTAAGAAAAAAACAAAAAACAAACAGGTATAGCTACTCAAAAATTGTATCCACTGAAATAATATTCATAGTAAAAAGGAGTGTGTATTTCATATTAATTTTTGATTTTTTTTTGTCATATGTAAGGCAAAATTCGTATTTGGTGTTTTCTTGATTATGTAGAATAGAGTAGAATAAAAAAGATAATATCAAATCTCGTATGTCTTTGCGTTGGGATCTGATTGGTCAACATAATTTATTAAATGGAGATGAAAGAACTAAAGATTATCAATAGCAACTAAGAAAACAGAAGCAAATTGGTTACATGTAACTCACGGACGATCCAATGAACTAAACGAAATATCAGTAATTAAGCAAGCCAGAAGACACCCTGAAGAACTCGTGAACGCAAAAAATGAATGTGACGTGTATTTTTTATTTTTTTGCTTTGTGTCGCTTTTAGGGCATCAGCTTCCATGTCAATGACTCCTCGTCTGGTAAGAAGAGACTTGTGCGACAGGTTCTTTGCCTAACAGTTATCTTGAGGCTACTAGTAACAAAGATAAAACCATCAATAGCAACGTGGAATGACGGACATTATATTAATACGGAAGATAAATTACTTCCTAACAGGTAGTTCCCTGAATTTAGTTATTAACTACCATTCCCTCGAGACACTGGTGGTTAACGCAGACGTCCCCCACGGGTCACTTCTCGGAACAACCCTCTTTTTAATTTACATAAATTATCTACCTAAAAATATACTCAAATTATTTGTAAACATTCGCTGATGATACAACTATATACAGTCGCACCTCTAAAAGCCCTGACGATCATAGATTAGCAGCTGACCTCTCTCACGGTATAATTCTAACTTCCCAGTGGGGGGGGGCTGGCTGCTTACAATGATTTCAATGCGTCTAAATCAAACTGGTTACATTCCATGACCGCCGAACTACCGCCAATCAAGATGAACGGATGTCCTTTCCAGGAGGTCCCGTACCTTGAGAGGATATTCGGCCTCAAACCCACACTGGACCTCAAGCGGGATTCCTATATACGATCGACCGCTAAAGATGCAGGTAAAATGTACCGCTGCAGTAACTACCTGAATCCTCATCCTTTCCTCTACCTTTTTAAGAGCCAGATCAAGACAGAAATTGAGTAATGTTGCCATATTTGGGAAGGGGTTGCTCAGATCCCATTTTCCAGTCTTGATAGGGTTCAAAAACTGGAAAATAATTATTTTCCACCCTCCAATCCTCAAAGGCGGGATGTGACGAGTCGCTCTCTGCTCTATCGCTACTACCATGGACATTCTTGGACGACCTGTATCATCTGGTTCCACCAGGTCAGATCTTCACGGCTAGGACGCGCCATGCCACTTATTCCCCCAACATTCCCTCCGTTCCACTCAAACAGCTTCTTCCTGCAAACCACTGCTCCATGGAGCAAACACCATAAAAGATGTTTCCGCGATCGCTACAATTTTAACCTGCTCATGTCTATAAACCGTTATTTTCCCCTCCTATCCATATAAACTATCCTTAATCGTAACCATCTGCTTCGAGTGGCACCAGGGCCTTGTACAGGGTTAACTTTACTGTAGAGAAAGCCGGAAAAGTGCCAAACTAAAAAGCTGGAAAAATGTCAAACCAAAAAGCCGGAAAAATGTCAAAATAAGAAAAAGTAATGCTAAACATAAAAATTCTGTGAGATTAAGAATCAAGATGAATCACTCTTAGCGACGGATACAAAATCCTATATTCAGGTAGAGAGAAAAGTAAAAGAGAAGTGGGACAAATATTAAATAAAGACATGAAGAAATGTATTCTGAGATACTGGGAACATTTCGATATTGCTATGGAATTAATATATACGCCAGAAAAAAATTAAGATACACTTTTTTAAAAATCGGCATCACCCCATACAAACCACTAAAGCCACTAAAACAAAATGTGTTGCAGGATGTGGAAGAATTAGGAACAGAAACATTAATAATGAACGGGAAGAGCAAAGAGTAATTGGTAGATATAAATTGCAATTAATTTGTTAACGTTGTTCTTAAAGCATGAAGCCAGAAGGGAGTAGCCCAAGTGAGAAGTGCAAGAGAAGAAACGGTTAGCATAGAATTTACGATTACATCTTTGTAAGCTCAATTGTAAATGAATGCGATCTCGACTTCAGTCTAGTACTGCGCTTAAATATAAAACGTCCAAGTGCCATAGTGAAGAGCTCATCCGAACAATTAACGTGAAAGTAATTATAGAAAAGACATAGAGAGGCAACCTTACGGCTGCGGGAAAGTGACTGAAGCTGAGCCGCCAATCAGGACCGATAATATTGCTGATTCTTCTTTAGATAATATGAAGGAGCTCAAGGTAAATTGCAGGGGAACCGAACCATATGTGGCATCAATATTCTAAGCTCGTATGAATGGTAGAGTTAAAGGTATGTAAGATAGATTCTGGAGAGAAAAAGTGTCTCACACGTCGCATTGAACCATCATTCATAACAGCTGTCTTACACCTGTTTCATATAACACTAAACATTACTCAGTGCAAATCATAATTAATTATCATCATTAAATGCGATCTAAGTGCAAAAGTAGAAAAGAAAGTAAACAGAGAAATAAGACTTAGATTCAAGCGACCAGAAAAATTGTAATATTAAACGTTTCCTTGTGTGGTATTTATTAACCAAATTACTCTGGCCATCGGGATGGGATCAAAGTGTATTAAATGTTTTCCTTATATATTTTCCATTTGAGGTCTGTTCTCCTTTATAATGGTAAAAGTATAAGTTCTCATTTATAAAATTATTATTAGCTGTTTCCTTTTGTCAAAACATTCAGCTGTCATCAATTGAGCAACCAGTGCTATTTTCGGTTGAAATTTACAAAATCTTTCTATTAAAACCATTTTTCAGTAGAATAGGTTTCTCAAGTCCAATAACTGTTATTCCTCTTTCCAGTAACGATGGAAGAAATTTGTACTAGGCTTCACCCAATACAAGGCCCAAGAGCAACTTAAAGTAGTGTGTTACTGTATTGTTTTATATTGGCGTAGAAGAAGAAGTACAATTTATGAGGTTATGTAAGCAGGATAATGCTTAGCCCTAGATATGGAGAGGTTGAAATTGTAGTGATCAGGAAAATGTCCTCCTGGGAGTCTTTTCTATAAAACAGCAGTTCTTGAGAAGCTTTTTCGATTAGAACTTCCTTCTTACTGATAGAATACAAAGGGAATGATTAATCCCCTTGTACGTGACCTGGTGTGTCCCAAATACAAAAGGTCAGTTTGTGGAACTAACGAATGTAGCTCGTCAGAAGACCTGTCATAGAAATAGCGATAGAATAGCGAGAGGAATCAAATAATCTATGTTTGGTTTGATGAGAAAATTAGAGTATAGCAGAAGTAGATATATACCTACTATAGCGGTACGGCACCGACAATTTTCCCAGCATTTTCAGTAATAAATCTTATATGTTCCACTTGAGGTCTGTGATGAGATTGAACGCAACAGAAATTCAAGAAAAAAGATCATCTGTGTGAGATCTTATATATATCCCACCTGAGGTCAGTGGTGAGCTTGAACCCAACTGGGATTCAAGACAAGGATCATTTTTGAGAGATCTTATATATAATCCACTTGAGGTCTGTGGTGAGCGTCAACTCAATAGGGATTAAAAGCAAGGATCATTCTTGAGAGATCACCCATTAATCCTTATAGGTGAATGTTCACAGTCAGCACGATGATGGTAGAACGTTAATAGTTTGATTTAGAATGTTACAAGTCAGTCCATTCTCCCATTGAGATACCACGCCTAGGTTAGAGCAAGGATCAGCTGTTCATAATATTCGACTTCATAAATGAAATCTAATATTCAGATCTTAGGTAACATCAGCACTTGTCAAAATCCGACTCTAGCAGAGATTTTTATACCATTTTGAAATCGATAAAAATAGTGAAATAATCCATTAAATTTATAACCGTGGCGAAATACCAGATCTGTGTAACTTCATAGCAATGTGAATGAAGCCAGGTGCAAATGAGAGAGAACTCTATTTGACAATTTCCTTAATAAACCACAGAACTTTCGATTATAAATAGGATTCTAATGAGAACTAATAGCAGAATCAAACCAAAAATAAGGCAAGAACTGTATGTCTATATATAAGACAAAAGAACAAGTAATGTAATACCTGAATGTAATCAAAGCGGGCAATACAAATTCAAGTAACTTAATACACATCTTTCTTATATCACCCAATATCCTTTAATCAAGTACGACACAAAAACCTTTTTAACTTGCTAGGAAATCTTGATTTATATGAGGTAGATGTTAACTTAACATTTGACTGGAATAAACTACCTTATATACTTATTGAGAACGAGTTGAGAAAGTATAAAAATCAGGAAAAGGATACGACTGAAGATTTAACCCCAAAACCGAACTAATATATTAACAATAAAATATATTTTCTGAAATTTAAAATAAATATAAAAAAATATATTAGTGATTTAAAAGCGGACATTTTAAAAGTGTATATAAATACATTCCAAAATATACAAAACAAAGAGGAGGAAGAGGAGAATCATTTACCGTAAAATGGTGGAACGCAAAATAAGTAAAAACAAACAAACAAAAAGCATGCTAAGTATTTTCAATTCTCATTGTTCAGAGCCAATCAAGAAAAAAAAAACAAATATTTTTCTTTTAAATTTTCCTCATCTTTCTTTTTCTTCTCCTTAAGTTAAGATTCTTTGTATATATTTATATGTACTTTTAAAATGTCCATTTTTAACGCTATAATAAAATTTCGTACCCCCATATATTATTAAGAGATAGGAAAATTGCGTTTGAAACAAAGAAAAGTGTACTGAATATTGATGCAATACTTATTCTCTTATATAGCAGTGAATGTCAGAATCAAATGGACAGCGATGTGTTTCTAGAGGCGGATGCTGATACTGAATTCACGTGATTAAAAAGATAGTTGAAATTATGTGACTCATGATGAAGATATAAAGCTTGGAGATTTCAACACTTAATGGGAAAAGCGAATGAAAACACAGCAGAAGAAAGCATTCGGTAAACTTCCTAATAAATTTGTGTGAATGAATTGCAAATTGGGGAAACAAAGGCAAATGGTCAAGTGTCAAGCTACAAAGAATATCCAGTTGTAGAAAGCCATGATTGCCTACGTCCTGAAAGGAAACGGCACAAAATTGATTCCTTCAATAAAATCAAAATTAAAATTATGATGTCTTTGTGGAAATATATATAAAGAATGATACGCGTGATATTGAATAATTCAATATCTGCTAATGGCAAAACCAGTAGAAATAGTTAGTAACTGTATTAATTTTGAATTGATTAAAGGCTTTTGGGAAAATCGAGGGGGTATTACCTTTTGTTATTATTCTATAGATATATTCAGTAATTGATTTTTGAAAAGTTAAGAAGTAAAAGAGAAATAAAAATATCTACACATTGTCACCTTCTTCATTAGGGGACACGTGTCTACATTGGAAAACAGTGTTCGGCTTAATTGGGTAAAAAGATCCTGCATGTTTTTTTCCTGTCTATTCTACTACTTTTCTCCAAACATTTATCGATCTATTTCTATCATACTAAGCAAACATTTCTCTTCCTTGCATTTACTTCTCTTTCCCTCTCTTTCTCTCTCCCCCTCTCTCTCTCTCTCTCTCTATATATATATATATATATATATATATATATGTGTATTACATTATCCTAAGGAGCTAAGTAAACCTACCTAGGTTTCACCTAAACGGATCTTCAGGGTAAAGCGGCTTTACCCTGAAGATCCGTTCAGGCGAAACCTAGCTAAGTTGGCCTGGCTCCTTAAGATTATCTTTGGTTTTGCTCTTCTTAGTGTATTGAGCGCTTTACGTAGTTGTCTTTTCACTCGTTTTTTTTTCTTTGGACTTGGAACTTAAACACTGGACGATTGTTTACGCCTTGTTTTAATGTTCTTGGTACTTTCTTTTTTTATTCTCCATTTTTCCTCGTGTACCGATTTTTTCTACTGCAAGTTGAGATATCCGAGATTTTCCAAACGAGTACCAACATTTATACATACATACATACATATATATATATATATATATATATATATATATATATATATATATATATATATATATATATATATATGATGGACTCTCCCGTCGAACTCGACGTATGAGGGCCAGACAGATCAATTCCCAGAAACTGAAAGCCCGACACCCACACGGGATTTGATTATAGTGGTGAAGGCTTTGTGCAGGGCCATCCACACTTTTTGGAGGGACGAATACAGGGACCTGGTGCAACGAATGCCACAAGGTCCCCAAACGACCCTCCGCAGGTTTTGAATTCAGAGTTGTCCTTCTCCTAGACTAGTTGCCATCCAAGGCTATAGAACCCAGTCTGTCCTTCTATTTACCCATAGTTGGAGGGAGAATAAGAGGATTCACACCTTTCCCAAGGGTATTAGCACGTAAGTGAATGTAATGGATTCGACTGGAATATATATATATATATATATATATATATATATATATATATATATATATATATATATATATATATATATATATATATATAATTTATGGTTTGGTTTCATATCAGAAACCGGTACTCAGAGAGACAGGCTCAATATAATCTTTCCGTTTCCAATAACACCCACTACTTTTGGTTTTAATTTTTTAATAGAGAAATCAATTTTTCTGAAGGGCTTTCTGACTGTTTCCATCGCTTTGATAACGGCCATGACACATTTTCAGTTCTGGGGAAAGTCAATGCACTTAGCTCTTATTTTACATACATTCACTTCATCTCTGTTGCCTGAATGTGATTCTTCTTCTTTTTATTGTTGTTTAATACCACAGAAATGTGAGGTCTTCTATTTCTGTAATCGGTACCGTTTGATGTTCATACCAGTTTTTGTTAACATCTTTTCCAAAGTATTACCTTATCGTCCAGTGTAAATATTGCACCACACAATCGTGACAATTTTTATATTTATTTGGTTCAAGTACATATGCTGCAAGAATAAAACCTTCCGTTTCAGCCTTTAATCCAGATTCTCATAACCATTGATGCGTGCTAAATGTTCTAGATTTTGGCTATGCATAGTTTTGTCTTGCCAGCGTTGTTTCATCTCTTCAATAGCTTTATCCTTGGCTTTCGTTTTTTTTAATAATTTTTGCTGCAACAGTTTGTTCTTGGGTCTTCATTTAGTTTTCTACAGAATCTACTAAATGTAAATCTTGTTTCTATTTGCAACCTTCTTTCATGGTTGAATATTTTCTTTCTTTCTCTTTTCGTGATTTTTGACAGTATCATCTAGATTTTTGTCGTTTTTATGTATATAAGCTAATAGGTGTAGTCTTGTATGACACTTCTATCTGAATGTGACCTCTTCCCTCTTCTTTACGGGATATGTATAGACGGTCTGCATCAAACTTTGGATGCGTTATGTTTAGAAAGAAGCTTACTTCTCTCAGAATCAATTCCTCTGATGTCATTTTGAGTCCAGTTCAAGATGTTTGACATATATTGAACCACTGGCATGGTGAGGTTATTAAAGACTCGAATTCTGATCTGAGAATTCAGATCAGTCGCAACCTTCTATAGTACTCTTTTCGCACTACTTCTTAATTTTTTTTTTATAGTGAATGCCTTCACCCTCCGATCTGGGTATGATGATAAACTACATCCGTGTCCAGAGTAAGACGATAAACCAAGTCTAACAGCAAGGCCTCTGATCAGAAGGCTTAGTGCTCTTGTTGTCAATAGCGTCCTGGGTATGACGATAAACTACATCCACATCCAGTGTAAGACGATAAACCACGTCTAACAGCAAGGCCTCTGATCAGAAGGCTTTGACGAGCGTGGAACCACCGCTTAATTTCTGGGTTCCAGCTATGTACAAATAGTTAACACCGAAACTGAGGTAAAAAAAAACATTATGAAAGTGTAAAAATAGGTTTTAATACCAGAAATACTTTGCAAAAAACAATTATTGACATAAACAAATTCTTGAAAAAAAGAAAATACCAGCAATACGTTTTTGAAAAAAAAATACCAGTAACAGATTTTTGACAAAACAAGATATTACCAGGAAAAGAAGTTGTCGGCATTAAATGGTCCATTGAGGTTGATATGCCGTAAAACAAATGAAACCAAACCAACCCCTTCACTCTCATTTGCACCAAGGCTCTTATAAGCTTCTTCTTGCACTAAACCATTGATTCTTACCAAGAGTCTAAGCTAATAGAGGATTTTTTTAAGTGATCCTCCTTATTCATCTCCTCCTCCTTCTCCTCCTCCTCCTCCTCCTCTCCTTCTTCTTCTTCTAATGATTATTATTATTTTATTTCCTTTCGTTTCTGATGTATACTCATTTATTTCCGGTCAGAAATGGCATCATGACTTTTTCCACTGGGCATTTTTGAAAAAAATGAACATATTTTACTTAGAAAGAGCCCTTCGAAAGGTGTGGGCTGTACATTTTTTTAAGGCATCGGCTACCAGGGATCCCTTCAATGAGTCTAGTGGAATATTTTCCAATCAATCCGAGGGCTCTAAGTACATCAGGAATTGTTAATGTCTTCATGTGCCACATATTAGAATTTTCAATTTCAAGATCCTTTTATTTTGATAGTTTTTTGAAGAGCTTCATAGATACATTGCAGTCTGCAAGGACTGCCATATCAATAAGGAGGCACATTTTGTCTTTGCGGTCTCTAATCACGTTGCCAGGGAAATTGCTTTCATTTTTCCGTATGTGTGTATTGTAAATTCCCATAAAATTTTTACAGGTCCTATCTCCGTAACTGGGGCTAGGTGGTGTTCATACTAATCTCATGCAGTTTCCTTTCCGTAAGGGTTGCAAATTTTCAAGTGTAGATATTGGTCCATTCTGTCGTGTCGTGATTTATTTTCATTGGGTGTCAATACCACGCAACCTGATACAAGATGTTTATTTTTTCTAGACATTTATCACAGAATTTGCATTTTGAGCTAACACATTTTAGTATATGTGCTTGATAATTTCTAGTTAACAAGCATCGGTCCTGTGCAGCAAAAATAAAACCTTCGGTTTCAGCTTTTAACTCTGAACTACGTAGCCACTGATGGGTACTAAACTTGTCAACATTAGTTTGTTTGATACGGGTAGAGTATTGACCGTGAAGCGGTTTATCTTGCCATCGTTTCTGCATCTGGTCGGTTGCATTTGCTTCGACTTTTGCTTTCTTTTTTAAGTTTTTTTCATCTTCATGCTTTTATGCTTTACTTGCATTTCTTCACCCACTTGAAACTCCATATTGAAATTTTTGGCTTTCTTTATTACTGAATAAAGTCGCTTACTACTTCCATGTTCTTTGACACAGATCATCATCCAGTCTTCTGTAGTTTCTAGGTATCTTTGAAAGCAAATTTTTGTAGTTTTGTAGGACAGTTCTAGTTGAACTAATCTTCTACCTCCTTCGGATCTGGGAACATAGAGACGACTAATATCAGCTTTGGAATGATGCATGCGGTGACAGATGAGAGGCTTTCTCGTTTTTGCGTCCATTCTGTTAATGACAGCTACGGTCCTGTTAAGAATGCTTAAAGTGCATTGCAGTACAGGGACAGCCAAGGTGTTTCTGGCTGATATTCTGTTTTTGAATTCAACTCGGTATTTATTACCAGACGCACACGCCTTTCTTGCTTTCTCCTTCATTTGGCTATGCTGTATTCCATCTCCATCGCTAATTCCTAAGTAACTAAAAAAAACTTCTTCTTGTTCCAGTACCCTAAACCTTGGCATAATTTAGATTTATTGAGTGTGTTTTCGTAATTCTGCCTTTCTTGAATGTTATTTTCAGCACATATATCTAATCAGAAATTCATACTGATAACATTATTGAAACATTTAAAAATTTTGAGGATATCCTTCAACTCATTGACCTCTTTGTCAAAGAGGTTGATATCTTCCATGCAGAATAAGTAATTAAACAATTATTATTATTATTATTATTATTATTAATTATTATTATTATTATTATTATTATTAATTATTATTATTATTATTATTATTATTATTATTATTATTATTATTATTATTATTTATGTTGCATACCCAGTTCATTCCGGGTCCAAACCAGAGACCTAATATCAGAAATGGTTTCATTTCATTTTCCACTGATCATATTTGTAAAAAACACAAAAAAAAAAACAAACAAACGTATGCTCTCACATATTTTACATAGATATATCTCTTCGTAATGTGTGAATTGTACTTGTTCCGACAATGTATTCTATTTCTTTAAGGCAATGGCTCATCGGGATTCCTTCACTGAGTCTATCGGAACGTTTTCCAATCAATCCAAGGGCTCCAACTACAACTGGTATAATTGATGTGCTACAATTTTGAGATTTCCTTTTCAAGATCTTTGTTTTTCCAGTCTAATAAACCTAAGAAAGATATTATAGCCTAGTTAGATGCTGAAATTACGTTTACTGATTTTCCTTTTGAGCAAATCATAGAAATTGTAATACACAGCTCATAAAATAAGCTTAAGCTCACGCCTTCTAATATGAGACGAAATATTTTACGCAAACTCCGATTGCCTTGCACTGCAGAAGTGCAATTTTACGATCACTATGTTTACATTTGCACACAGACTAACGGCATAACGATGGTCTCATTTATGAGTTCTTTTTCATCTAATTTCTACATGAATAATTTAGAAAACAAGGTCTTCAGTAATTTCAACAAACCATCAGATTATGCCAGATATACTGACGACAATTTCATATTAAGAGAAAAAATGCTGAATTAAAAGTTTCAAAGAATGTTATTCAGTTTTACAATTCATGAAATAAACATTAAAACACTCCTTTCCTGGGTGTCCTAGCAGATGCTAATAATGATTTTTATCACTGCAATATATATATATATATATAAAATAACTATTAAAAATTCATGTTCTCTTAAAAGCGAATGTCAACACAGATATAAAATTGGTGTAATAAAAACATGATTTATCGTGCAAAAATTATTTCCTTTACAGGCACATTGTTTTATAGAGAATTAATAAACAAACACCTATCAACCATAATTTCCCAAGCCATGCTTTAAAGAAATTTTCAAAAAAATATATAATCAACCAACATAATATAAACAAAAATAAAGACTTTATTAGTTTTTAAAAATTAATTATTTTTATCAGATGCATCCTAATTATAAACCAGGCGAAAAGCCTATTAGAATTATAAACTGTCAGTCTATAGGCGTTATTGATTCTAACTAATGTTTTAGATTTATCATCTATTATAATAATTTAAAAACCTTTAATCTAATACTTAGAAATAATTCATCACTTCAAAAAACGACTCTATGCAAAAATAATTTTCTTTATGAATTCTTATGTTCTTTACGCATTCTATCTCCCAGACTAACAACCAACAAACACTCGTTAAATTCTTACATTGACTACACATGCAAAACACTCTCTCGTAGCTTGACTTGCCATTTGTCAAAATCTAATCTAATTCGTGTACAGATAGATCAACATATAACAAATAAGCACAATAATATTAACATAAGACACAATTTTATATAGTACACAGTGCAAAGAAAGACTAATGATTTTCGAAGCTTTTTATTAAAAAAAAAACGAAGCAGTCAAAGTATATTTCTCCATCGGGAATCATATAATGAAGAGTGCTTAAAACAATGAACATACAAATTCTAGGTTACTCATTTAAATGACGTCAACTTGAGTGACTTGAAATTGGTTCTAACATATATGTGAACGCTGGAATTAAACAAAAAGCGTTGCGTAAATAAGGAAAAAATATATTCCTTGAAAATGAAGGTCGTTACATTAGAAAGTACTCAGAAAATAATATAAAATCATTATACGTATTAATTTTGGCAAATTAACCCATAACATAAACAAACTAATTCGGAAATTAGAAAAAAAATAATTAAAAAATTGATAGAGAGAACTTGTCGATATTATTTAACCATACATGTTTGAATGACTTATTGCTGGCGAAATAAACCTATATATATATATATATATATATATATATATATATATATATATATATATATATATATATATATATATATATATTGA
This sequence comes from Acanthosepion esculentum, assembly GCA_964036315.1. Lineage (NCBI taxonomy): Eukaryota > Metazoa > Mollusca > Cephalopoda > Sepiida > Sepiidae > Acanthosepion > Acanthosepion esculentum. The sequence goes on from OZ038477.1 coordinate 16,788,684, forward strand.
TAATAAAATTCTCTGGTGAAATAAATTATAACAAATGGAGCCTTAAAGTGTTCTGTTTTACTTTAAATTATATATATATATATATATATATATATATATATATATATATATATATATATATAATTTAAAGTAAAACAGAACACTTTAAGGCTCCATTTGTTATAATTTATTTCACCAGAGAATTTTATTTTTCTCTGGATCTTCAGACTTCACTTTCGTTTCACCTTTGAAAGTGAAGTCTGAAGATCCAGAGAAAAATAAAATTCTCTGGTGTAATGAATTTTAACAAATGGAGCCTTAAAATGGCCCGTTTTTCTTTAAAGTAATACACACACACATACATACATACATACATACATATATATATATATATATATATACATATATATATATATATCGACATCGACACGAGTAACACAGGTTTGCATATATATATATATATATATATATATATATATATATATATATATATGCAAACTCGTTTTACTCGGGTCGATATTTGCAGATGTTTGCTCAAGCTGAGATGTATTTCTTTAACACCAAAAGCAGAAAAATGTGGTTTGAAAAGCAGGCCTTATGTATAGTTTATGGGAGAGTCCAGACTTTGAAGTAATCAATAGATGAACGCTTGCAGGATTAAAGCCTCGGTCACGATGACTTGTGACTTCGTGCTAGCTGAAAGATCGACTGTTTCTGAACAGTTTAATCTTCCCGATTACAATCGCAAGACTTCTATCAATTCCTGTTATTATTTTTCCAGTATTCTTGAATTTTACCGCAAACTTGGATCATCTCCACATGTCAATATTATCAGTAATTCAACTACGTCACAAATCAGCTATAGTGAGATTCGAACCCGTGTTTCATACCCTAACCCTATAACCACGCGGCTATAAATGTTACACTGTTGAAATAGGCTAAAAAATTGTTTTAAATATGTATTATAAAATAGAACATCAAGAAAATTCTAATTGCCATGTTCCTTAGGACTGTCGGTGATCATGGCTCTTTACAATTTCCCATGCTTTGTAGCTCGTAGTAAATTCAGTCTTTTTGATATCTCTCCTAATCCCTGTTTTTCCATTCATTTACAGAAGCTCGTTAGGTAGGTTATGAGCTATTTTAGTCTGTTCGCATGACATTCTATCTGTCCTGTAAGTACCGGATATTCCAAAACCCTCTTTCCTCATTAAGTACCTCTAGAAATGTCAACAACCGCTTTCTGACGTTAATTATAAGGACCCATTTTGTTTGAAATTTGTGTAAAACTTCGTCGTTGCACACATGTTCAGTTCATGGTACTCTCAGAATCCTTCAGCAGAAACAGATTTCTATCAAGTTAAGTTTATTCTATATATGTACGGAGATTGTCCGTGTTCACTGTCATATGGGAGTACTGATATTACATTAGTGTTCCAAAAATGTTAGGGTTGATATTAATCGGTTAATAATATTAAGCATATGAAACTATATTCCTTGACCTATGGGATGCGTGTAACAAATTCAAAAGATTTGCCGCTCAAACCTTACGTCGTCTTTAAAAGTCCCAACCTTTCGAACGCTGTCTGAACCTGTCCTACTGTATGGATCAGAAACTTGGACATTATCAGTTCGTCTCGAAAGACGACTGGATGGAACATATACGAATCTAATTAGAAAAATCCAGAAAATCATTTGGAGATCCCATGCATCGCTTAACATAATTTACAGAGAAGTGAATCCAGTCATTCTTAAGCTCAAACAAAACCGATTGCAGTTTGCTCTCCACTGACACTGGCATCATTCTGGAGGTGTCTTCTCGCGAAAGTTGGCTTCCCCAGACACCATTGGGGACCTCAATGCAGGACTGAGTAGTGAGGAAGGGGATTGATAATTGAGTTCGGGCCAACCACAGCGACGACGAAGGATAATGATTATGATGATGATAATGATGATGGTGATGATATGGCTCATCGTTCAGAGATTTTCGAATTCCATCTTGAAAACTAGTTCTACTGTTAATGATATTTTGAATAGCGAAGCCATTTGTACATTTTGAATAGATAAATAATGTTTCATTGATCGAATGCTGCGCCAGGAAGTATTTCCCGTCCCGAGTCATTGGTTAGTCAAAACCACATGCCGTCCTGAGTGAGACGAGAAACTACATCTGCGTCCTGGGTAAGTCGATAAACTACATCCAACAGCAAGGCTTCTGATCGGGAGGTTTTGAGGAGAGTGGAACCACCTTTTAGTTACTGGTGTTACCAGGTCCAGCCTGACCCGGGTTGGTAGCACCTGTTAGGGTCCCAGCTGTGATCAAATAGTTAACCCCCAAACATGGGTCAAAACACTATGAAAGCGTAAAAATAAGTTTTAAAAGAATCTATACATTTTTGGAGAAAAATTATTACTAGCAATGAATTTTTGAAGGGAAAATATTATTACCAGCAATACTTTTTGAAAAAAAAATATTACTAATAATATATTTTTGCAAATTTATTACGAGCAATAAAAATCTTCTTTGCATTAAATAACCCATTGATGTTGGTATGCCGTAAAACAAACCAAACTAAACCAAACCACATGAATTGAAAAGTTGCAATATTGCAATATTAATTGCCGGCTTGTTTACTTCTTAAATTACATTTTTTATTGCAGTTTCAACGTTGACTATTTTTTACAATTATGCAGTGTCAATTTCACTAGGCATCACCTTGTCTTCAATATGCCGTGTCTCTTCACGGTGTTGACGATCATGTCCCTACACAATTTCTTGTCGTTTTTAGCTCTTAATATATTTTATATTTTTGCCATCATTCTCAATTCCTGTCCCGTCATCCATTCACTGAAGCTAGCCCGTTAGATTATGCGTTGCTTTCCTCTGTCTCTATTAGCTTCAATTTATTTTATGAGAATCGAATTTTCCAAGCCCTCTTTCCTAATAATGCGCCCCAGAAATTTCAACTCTCTGTTCCTGATGTTTGTGTTTTTGTTGTCATTGTCTCTAGAACTTCTTCATTGTTCTCATCTTCGATCCATGTTATTTTCAGCATTTTTCTGTAGAACCGCACTTCTGTTGTTTGAATTCCTTTCTTCATCTGTGAGGAGATTGCCCACCATTTAATGCCATACAGGTGGACTGACAATTCATAGAAGTTCAGTACTATTTTTATTGATTTAACGCTATTTTTCTGATTCTTAAGATTTTTACCCAGCTTCTGGAAGTCATTTGTCGCTATTCCAATGTTTCACTTCCTTTCCTCTTTTAATACGCTTTTCCAACTATTTATATTGTTGGTAACGGTTTGATTTCGATATCCCTTATCTGTCATTTGCACTTTCGGCTTTTCTCTTGCACACAGCCGTGTAGCCAGTCTTCTTGAAATAGATGTTTAGTCCTTTCTTCTCGCTCTCCTTCATTACCCTACGTGGGAGTTCGTATAGTTTCCTTTCTGTGTCTGCACTAGTATACGTTGTTGATTTGTTAAGTTTATTTTGGCAAAATCGTTTACAACAGGATTCCGTTTTCATTTACCGACAAATGCATTGGATCGACATCCACGGAATAATCTCACAACCAGGTTTCACGAACTCCTCTCTCACACTGTATCTGTAAATCACCTCCCTCTCTCTTCCATTATTTCTATCTGTGTAGATAAATTATCTTTTTTTTTTTAAGCATATCACCCCAACCAAGGCTAGAAGCCACTAGCACGCAGGGGGTTACAGAAGGTTTGGAGGAAGAGCAGATAGGAGTGGTAAAGGAGAGGATGTGGAGAAAAATAGTAGATCGATCAAGGCAAGGGGGTTACAGAAGATTTGTAGCGAGAGCAGATGGGAATGAAAGGTGAAAGGATGTGGAAAAGGGAAGAGGATAGATCAAGGCAGCTGGAGATGTCGATTGACGTTACACTTAAATAGTTGGAGATTGTATTTGTCCGGGAAACAGGAATAAGGAAGGGAGTTCCACAGGCCAGATGTGCGAGACATGAAGCTATTGGGGTAGAAGAGACGTCTACATCTAACAGTTTCAACGGTGAAGGGGTGGGAACGGGATGCCAGCCTCGTAGGACGTTTAAATTCATGAGGCCTAGGAACCAGCGAAAGCAGCTCCTCGGAGCAATTACCGTGAAAGTATTTATAAAAAAGACAGAACGAGGCAACGTCGCGTCGGTGAGAGAGAGACTGTAGACGAGATGACAGATCGGGGCCAATTACATTGCATATCCATCTCTGGATCTTATCAAGAACCCTGAGGCAAACAGCAGGGGCGCCAGACCATATATAGCAGTAATACTCCATGCAAGGGCGAATGGTCGATTTATAGATTTTCGCATATTTACGTGCTGAGAATTATAGGTGTAGATAGGTTCACCTATTGTCCTCCTCTGTATTTTGAACAGGAGTAGAGGTATATCCCTTGTTACCTGTTTAGGTTTGCGTTTCCGGTCCTTTCTAAAGTATTATAATGCTCTTTCTCAAACAGTATCCCCTTGCATCTTACTGGCATTAGCGATTTGCTTAAGGTGAAATGAGTAAAGAATTTATATGAACTCCGAAAAATTCAAGGGACATTCCTTTATTATTTATCTTAAACTTCATTTCCTTTTTGCAACTCAACTGTTTTGTTATAAATATGCAAATAAAATATCGTCATTGTTATTTTATTTATCCATTAATATGTTATATTTATTTATTTTGAAATAGTAAAAAGTGATATTTGCTAGCGGACACCTGATTAAATTAAACTGTCTCCGAATAAAAATGAACTACTGAATCTCCTTAAAGAACCGTAATTTTGAGTATTTCGAGAAAAGTAATAACTCAAATGTTTATCTCGCATAACTTCCAAGACCTTTCACAAAAGAAGTTAAATCCTAGCAGTGAAACGCTGTCTTATGAGTCTCTCTATCAATTCATGTCGAACCAAATTCTTCGCATTTTGTAGGATCCCCATCCTTGCCAAACATTTTCAAATTCTCAACTGAATATCACCAAGGGAATCACGCAAGTCTCAACTTGACTGGGTGACGGCATCAATCAAGAAATCACGCACATTACCTATTTTAGATCTAGGCGCGAGGAAATATATTTAAAATGGGGGCATTTAAATCTTAGTTATTTATGATGTCAGGAACACTAAAAATACGTGCAATTGAATTGTGTAAAATTCAGATCGCCCGGAAAGCTAGTGTGTCGACACAACCGTCTATGTCTATTTTCCTACTGTCCTTCTCACACACTTTCCCTGATGCACACACGCACACACACACACGCACGCACACACACACACACACACACACACACACACACACACACAGACATACAAACATAAATACATTAAATATATAAATATAAATAGAGAATAGAAGTTTCGATCCCTGCCAATAGATACATTTTCTTCAATACAAATTTCGGTGTTATAGGTCGGTAGACGTTAATTTCGTAGGTTTTAAGATTTCATACATATGTACTGACTAAAATTGGTTATAGTAATAATAAATAATTTACAATATTTCAGTGTCAATCAGAAAGAGAGAGATTTTTGGTCCACATAATGTCGAAAGTAGGCTTTCGGTATTACTTACTTACTTGGCAAACGGAAGGAAAGAAAAACTGAAAGAAAACAGCGAGTAACATACTTCACCTGTTTCAAAAATGGTTTACAGAACAAAGACTGCAAGCACAGAAAGGATGTTAAATATACAATAATTACTAAGTTACTATGGTCAATGTCCAATACTTACTAAGCGCACCAATGAACAGGGAAATTTTTTCGAGAGAATGAACAATCACCTTCTAAAGGAGCATGGTACGTATAAGTGGTACATTTTCATATATATATGTATACCTATACATTATATATGTGATTATATATTTGGGTCTTTCTGAAAATATTACCTCCTATTTCATTATGTTGTTCTACGAATTCAGAGTAGGATGTTGGTGCGATGGCAGTGTGGACTGGGGCAGTTTGCCAGGAAACTATATTTATTTTTGTATTGTTGTATATAAGTGGAAATTTGGTAAAATGGCATTTGTCATAAAAGCTTGATCGAAAAAGATGTAAGACTTAAGTTATTTCGATTGAAAAAAATCCATTATCATCGATCGACACTAGCTGACCAATTACGGAGAGGAAACAGAGGATGTGAGTACAGCAATGAGATGAGTAATGCTCTTCAGCCGGGGTGAGAACGATGCATTTCTAATAGTGTTTCAACTCTTTTTTCTGCAGGTGTGAAATACTGGTATGTACGGAGATAACATAAGTATATACATTTTTAAAAAAAAAGTATAACATCCTAAATAAGAGCTTCAATATCAGTCAGTTATTTGCCATACGTGATACACGCTTAGGCGATCATATATCTTCCGATATATGAATAACGAGGCAGATTTTTTCCGAAGTAGGTTGGCATTTCTTTTTGCGGTAGACCAGTTGCCATTCAAGGCTATAGAACCTGGTCTGTCCGGCTATTTACCCACAGCTGGGGCAAGAAAAAGACGATTCATAGATTTTTCCAACGGTATTAGCACATAAGTGAATGTAATGAATTCGACTGGAATTCGAACTCGGCTCTCCGATTCCTAATTTCGATCCACTATTACTCCACCGTGCGACTTCAATTTACTCAATATTAAACCTACAATAAAATGTAGTCAATTTACTCAATATTAAACGTGTAATAAAATGTATCGTTATATATATATATATATATATATATATATATATATATATATATATATATATATATATATATATATATATATATATATATATATATATATATACATGCATATATATTAATACATGCATCATCATTGAGATTTAAAACGTCTTGTTCTCTCGCATAAAAGAAAGCATTTTTACACGCCTCATAGACTATTTGACACATTTTTCTGTAGTCTAACTGAACGATTAAGACACCATCCTATCATACAAGTTCAAAACATGAAAGAGTTATTGCCCCTGCCCTTCGAGTGTATATATGTAAAATTTCAGGTATGACTAAAAATATATGTTTAAAAAGACAATATGAATAAAAACAAATAGAAAATTTATATTGATCTATGTCCTCTATTGGACTATATTAAATCAAGTATGAGGATTTTATTTTGCAACAACTATTTATAAACAGAAGTTAAAATATTTTTTACAAAATTATAAAAATTCAGAACGCTCATAAATACGAAGGTCATTAAAAAAATAAGGTGAATTTTTCGGTATAAGGACTTCTAATACAGATAGGAGCTTACTCTTTTTTATTTTTTTATTTTGTTTTACTTCATTTTCACATGGATTTAATTTCTTTTGCAGATTAAAAAAAAAACTTTGAGAGTTTTGGCGATTAACAAAGATGGCAGACCAAGAAGCATGCTCCAGGATTGAACAGTGTTCAGTTATTAAGTTTTTGGTTGCTGAAGGGTGAAAACCAGTTGATATTCATAGGAGAATGTCAACTGTGTACGGTGCCACATGTTTCAGCAAAAAAAAAATGACAACAAGTGGGCTAAATTGTTTAAAGAAGAACGGAGCCGTGTTGAGGATGAAGACATGCCAGGGAGGCCTACAGAAGTGAGGTCTCCTGAGGTGATCGAATCAGTCAATGACCTCATTCAGTCTGACAGAAGGGTGACAGTGGACGACATTGCAAGGACTTTGAAAGACATAAAGAACAACCACAGGGGTGATCGGTCAGAAGGAGTCATCTTGCATCATGACAACGCAAGGCCTCACACAGCAGCCCAAACGGTGCAGACCATCAACGAGCTGGGCTGGGAACTGCTCCCTCATCCCCCTTACAGCCCAGACCTTTCCCCTTCAGACTTTCACCTGTTTGGTCCCTTGAAAGCGTTCACAAGTTTAAAAATGACGATGAAGTCAAAAGTGTTGTGAGCGACTGGTTGAGACATCAGTCCAAAGTTTTTTACGCTGAGGGAATACGGAAGCTTGTGCACAGATGGGAAAAGTGTGTGACTGTGCTGGGAGACTACGTTGAAAAATAAATAAAAGTAAGCTTCTATCTGTATTAGAAGTCCTTATACCGAAAAGTTCACCTTATTTATTAAATGACCCTCGTATATCCATATGGCTATGTGAAAGCCAAGGTAAATTATGGAGGCTGCAAATTAATGTAAGTTAATGTCTAATAAATGAATGTGAGTAAATATTATTGTTGATTTTTATTTTTTATAATTCAGTTATTATTTTTTATTTTAGTTTCAGATATATTTATGTATAATATATTTTAAATAATAGATGTTTTTGAATTTAAATATTTTATTTTATTTTTTTAAAAGATTATAGTCATGTATGTTGACTTGGGAAATGAGTATTTATTTTAAGAAACATTTAGATTTATATTTTCGTAGAATTCAATAGCGACACCATCAAGAAATTTCCGTGGAATTCCAATAGAAGTTCACATGTCTTCATGTACAACTAAATTTACAAATATATATTTCTTGTATTTAGATATACATATGAAGTAGCTCTAAATATATTAAAAAAGTTTACAGAAGATCTTCTCCCGAAAAGAAGAGTTATGATTCCAGGATTTAGATAAGACACGCTTTGGAGACGGAAAAACATTACCACTAATCCAATATACTCCAACAATTACATACAATATTACAGACTTTTATGCATGTTCTAGTATGCGACTTTCCAGAATTAAGTGTAGCTTTCCTCCTATTTCAGTGACTGCATCTCTGTTGGTAATCATAATATTTCTGATTATGTCTTAGCCGGGTCGCCATATTTCCTCATAATTTTCTTGTGTCGCGTTTTATGAACATGAATTAGGAAGAAAGGATAAGATAAACATAAGGAGGTGAAATTAGAATGAATGTGAAGATGAAAGAAAGAGATCTGTAGTAAATGAAAGAAAAAAAATGAACCAAAAGTAAATAATGCTTATAAAAAATAAAGAAAGAATAAGTCTATGGATGAAAAGTGAGATAAACGAAAATGCAAAATTTGTTTTGAATAGAAAGGAATGAAGAAAAAAGAAAGAATGAAAGATGAAATTTTGAATAAAGGAAGGAAATAGAAAAAGAGAAATCATGAGAGAAAAAAGGAGAAAGAAAAACATTATGAAAAACGAATGATAAATAAAGAAAAAAAAAGAAAGAAAAAAAAGAAAGAAAAAACAAGTTGTGAATAAAAAATGAGATGGCCGTAAATCCAAACAGAAAATCCAAAAAGAAATAAAAATAAAAATATAAAATAAAACGTATAAATTGAAGGAAAAACCAAAAGTATACAGTAAAATGAAAAAAGGAAGAAATAGAAAGAAAGAAAACAAGAAAGAAAGAAAAAAGAAAGAAAGAAAAAAGAAAGAAAGAAAAAAAGAACGAAAGAAAAAAGAAAGAAAGAAAAAAGAAAGAAAGAAAAAAGAAAGAAAAAAGAACGAAAGAAAAAAGAAAGAAAGAAAAAAGAAAGAAAGAAAAAAGAAAGAAAGAAAAAAAGAACGAAAGAAAAAAGAAAGAAAGAAAAAAGAAAGAATAAAAATAATAAAGGAAGCAAGAATCAGGAGGAATAATAATAGAAGAAGAGAGAAGACGGAAAGAAATTGCATAAAAAGGCTTAGCAGTGACGAAGAAGAAAAAGACGAACTAAAAGAGATTGAAGAAGTCACAGGAAAGGCCAATGAAAATGTCAGCAAATCATTTAAATAAGAAATTGAATGAATCTTATTCCTGCATTAGAAAAATATAATCACAAGTAAATTTCGAAAGAATAAAGACAAAGAGAAATTAAATTATGAAAGGAATAATTTAAAAAGAGACAGAATAATTGAAATACGAGTTTAACTGATCGACTCACAGATGTACTTCGATTTCCATTCTACTTGTGTTTGAGGTTTACAGACATATCACGTTGAAGCGCACTGGTTGTCACACGCTCACAGAACTTAATCAACGTTGAGCCCGACCAGTACCTAAATGGGCGACCGCTTCGAAATAATAAGTGCGGTTGGTGTAATTGATAACGGCTCGGAATTACAAATCGGTGAGAGGAGTTTCAATTACAAACGGGTTCGTTATATTCACTATCGTACAAATACCATTGGGAAAACTATGAAGCCACTTCTCCCTACCAACTACATGTTAATTAGTAGGATATTTATCAGTAAATCACTATAATCTAAAAAAATAACATCTCACAATGTAAAAGTATATTCTGGCTCTAAATAAACGAGAAAAAAGTTGTTAAGCTGTAAAAACAAATCAGTCCACCTATAACACGTTATATCGACGACCACTCTTATTTATAGGCAACGATTTGTCTCTCGTGAGATACAAGATAAAATGTTGTGGGATAATGATTAAAAACTTTGTTGTGCAAGTTATTATTAGTTTGCATTGTAATTGGGCGTACACCTACTGTAACCTCGTGTCAGATTAAAAAAAACATCTTAGTGATAAGGAATATTGCTTCCAGATTATGGTTGGAGGCGCATAATCTTCAATTTTACAGCTCCGACACAGCTCAAGTGCATTTGCGTTGCTTTGTGGGTAATGAACTTCTTTTCATCCAACGATCCATTTTCCACAGACGAAACGCCACGAGTTTCTCGCTATTAAATCCCGATTTCCCTGGCAGGTAACCCGGTAAACTATCTTCAATTACAGAACCTTTAGTAACTGATTAATTCTCATTTTCTTTATATTCCGGTCACTTTTAGCTCTAAGCAATGTTTGTCTTCTTGCTCTCTCTGCTAATGTCTCTTCTGTCAACCATTTACACATTCTCATTTGGTAGGCTATTCGATGCTTTGCTCTGATCATCTTGTCTTCAATATGTCCTCTGAGAATCATATTCTCCGAGCAGACTTTACTCAATCTGTACACTAAAATTCTAATTGCCTCTTTCTGATTATAAATATAAGTGTCCATTCTGTTGCTAATTTATCTAAAACTTCACCGTTGCTCACAAGTTCAGTCTAGCATCCTTTTGTATAATCACATTTCTGCTGAATCACTCCCTTCTTCATCTGTGAGGAGATTACCCACAATTCATTGCCATATAGTAGGGCTGATATTATCTATCTATATATAGGAACCAGTAATAAGGATTGCTAGAAAAAAAAAAAACAATGAATAACAACGAGAATTGCAATATAAGCTCTGGTAAAAAAATATTGAATAATAATAATAACAGGTAAAATGCAATATGAGCACTGGTAAAAATGCTTCCTGTGACTTTAGTTTTATAAATCCCAAAAGTTCATACACAGATCTCCACAAGGACACATGGCAGGATGGATAATGACGTGGGTTAGATTTGTGGCGGCATTTTACCACACTTATTTAATTTTGTTTAGGAACCCAAAACTGGTGTAAAAGAAAGTGACAAGACATAGGTATCAATATATATATAAAAATTGTATTCAACAAAACATACAATAAAGAATATATACGAAAAGGAAGCATTCAACGAGTCAGACGAGAGTAGTCTCTCATTGACTATAAGAGTTTATCAATGTTCTCTGAAAAGGAGATGAAAGCGTCGTTAGTCTGTTATAAATGTTTTAGACAGTTCTGCCATGCAAGAAGAATATGATGTAGTGTAAAAGAATATGGTTTGTGAGTTGAGTGAAGAGATGTGCGCATGTTTTCGACTGACGTGGATTCCAGTAGCAGTCGAAGTCTCACTAGTGCAGCTCCTCTTTTCTTATGCTTATATAGGTAGTCATTGAATTAGGAATCTGCGCGGAAAGAAACATTTTCCAAATGCAGAGAATCTGATTGGTCGATACTGACCAATCAATGCATGAGTTTCGGGGAGACTTCTGGGAGCCGGTTCTCCCAAAAGTGCACAAAATTTACTATATGAAAATATAGCGATTTTAAAATTGTCGCTTCAGATAGCAACGTTGCTTTCTGACCAATGAATGAACGCTGTTGAAGATTTGAATTTGTAAGGGTGTATGTGTGTGTGTACGATGATGATAATCGCTATAGATTCAATGACTAGATCCAACGGCCACATCAGTGGTGAACCAAAAAAGATTTAAGTTAAATGAAATAACTGAAATACCAGGAAGAGGTATGATACGTGGAACTAGAATAATCTACCTCGTTGGTTCGTTTCGAAATTCTAATCACATGAAGAAGACCGGAGCGCACAACGGCTGAAACGTTGTTAATTAGGCAATGAAGATGAGGATAACAGTCCGAATAATATAAATAATGAAAGGGCTGATATTATATGACAGTCCGGTACTTGTTTTTCTTTTAATTTCAAAGGAAAATATCTTGTTTCTTATTATTTAGCTTAGTTTTTGGAAGGCAACTGTCGCTATTCCAATACACCTTTCTATATCGGCGTTGAATTTTATGTCCGCTGATAAAACACTTCGTAGAAATTCAATTTTTTGTACTTGCTTGAATTTGGTGTTTCCAATTGATAGTTATTATCTTGAGTTGTTCCTTTTGCCGACAACTATACAATCTGCCTGCATACAATAAATGCTTAGTTTACTTACTGTGTCTGTTATCGTAACTGTGTCATCTGTGTATCTTATATGGATAAGATTGTGTCCTCAAATAAAGTATCCTGGCAGGACTTAATATATCTTAGTATCGCCCCACTGTAAATATTATCTTAGATAAGTCCGGCGGGAAGATATTTCCTAGATTAACGCCTCTTTATCAAGTTTATTTTATTTTATTTTAGCGGTAGGTGAAAATTCAGTATATGATGTCAGCGAAAAGAAGAGAAGCAGAAGAAATGCAGGGTGCAACTTCTGTTTAAATATCTTGTTTCTTTATGGCGTAGGCAATCATAGCTCTCCACAAATAACTTTTTCAAGATTATCTTATATAAGAATTGATATAACTTCTTTGTTATCTTCTCCTAAGTTTTGAATCCAGAATTCAACTAGAATGGTGGCCATCCAAGATTAGACAGCCCAATCTAATAAACAGTCGATTTAGTGGATAAACAACATATGGGTTCATGCCTTCCCAAGGAGCATTAATGTGAATGTGAACATGAAACGTTGACCGGTTCACTGAAAACACATCTTACTTACATTATGAGAAGAGATTCAAGGAAAAACAAATTGTTTAAAGGTATGTTTCCAAGTTTTTTTATAATATGTGCCCCATGACAAAGAGACACGATTTAATAATATACACGCATAATTACGTGTGTCTGTATCTAACCACACTGATGAGCTGTGAAACAGCCAAACAGTCAGTCTGTGGTTTACAGTATATATATATATATATATATATATATATATATATATATATATATATATATATGAATATATATATATATAGAGAGAGAGAGAGAGGGGGGGAATTAATACAAATGCAAAGATTGTCACTTAGCCAATGGTGTTAAATTCATAAACCCGTATTTAGAGTTTCATAGACGGACTCACCATCAATCAATCCGTCCAATCGTCAGGGGATACCAGATATGAAAATGATTACACAAAGTGTAACATATTTATTCACGTGCTGAAGGTAAAATCAATCAAACCTTTTACTTCTATTAATTACACACACACACACACACACACACACACACACACACACATATATATATATATATATATATATATATATATATATAATAGTAATATAAATATAAATAATTATACTCGTCTGGAAAACCTTAGGTGTTTTGGTTTGTAAATGAACAAACCTATACCCAAGGAAAAATAAGGGATAAAAAAAGAACTAAGAACATGTAATTGAGGCGAAAACAATCGTCCAGAACCCAAGCTGAGAGTCCAAAGAAAAAAACCTCCGAAACGAGGCAAAAGTAACTAAGTAAAGTGCTCAATACACAAAGTACAGCGAATCTAACTATGAACCTAAAGAGCCAGGTAAACCTTCCTAGGTTTCACCAACGCGGATGGTCACTGTGATATATATTATATATATGAAATGGGTATGTATATAAATATAAATATATATATATACATATATATGCAGTTTATTATATATATCATTTATATATTATTGGTACTTATTGGAAAGCGCTCAATATCATTGGTCGAGCTAACATCCAACCATCCACCTTTAATCATAAAACAAATACCCATATCCATCAGCCACAGATTATCTGAAATCTCATTTAACAAAAACCACCATAAGATGAAGCACTAAAAGAAAGTAGATACACACAGCAACTACAATACACACCTCCACAACCGAAACGCAAAAACAGAAAAAGAAATAGTATCTGGTTTAATCCACCATGCAACAAAACCGTCAAAACAATCTCAGGACGGACATTCCTAAACTTAATAGAAAAGCACTTCCCTGAAACAAGCCGATTAGCAAAAATATTCCATAAAAATAACTTTAAAGTCCGTTACACCTGCACAAAAATATAACACAAATAATAAAAAGCCACAACAAAAAATAACAACTTACAATAATTCAATCAATGGCCCTCAATGCAACTGCAGATATAGAACAACATGCCCACTCTAGGGAAATTGCAAACAAACGAATATAATATTTAAAGCCAAGGTAAATGCAAACAACAGCACAATGTACTACTTCGGTGCCATTGAGAGATCAATTAAGAAGAGAAAAGCAACCACAACCTTTCATTCTCCAAGAGAAAATACACAAGCAGCACTACACTATCCACATACATATGGCATCTAAAAGACAGAAATATTACACCAAGAATAAGCTGAAAAATATTGAAAAAAGCACCTACCTTTAATAACATTACAAAAAAAATGCCTACTTTGCCTACACGAAAAGGTAGCAATAATTTCTCATACCAAACAAAAGAATTTACTAAACGTAAGATCAGAAATGAAAATAAATACCTACTATCAGAATTTATACCAAATGGATAAAAAAAAACCAACAAACACCACCACATAAAGCATAATTGACTCATAAACATGAAAAGATAAACCACTGACACCATAACGTCATCAATTATTTTAGAGCAAACTACCATTATAATAATTGTAATTATTATTATCATACCACCACCATTACTAATTACTTCTACCACTTTACAATAGGTATTTGCTACTCCAATCGTTATCATAACCCGCTAGCCCCACCACAATTACTACCACATCGCAATTACTATTGCCGTATTAGTCCGCAATTAAAATTAACGCATGAGCCCACAATTATAATTACTTCTCTCCCAGCAACATTAATACCATCGCATAAATACTAATAAGTATTACAAATTGCAATTTCTACCATTAACATATGCACAGTCGCCAAAAACAATCAAATACCTGGCTTTAAAATAATAATAAAACAACCTTAAAGATTTTAAAATAATAGCAATTTTAACCTATCATAGCCTTACACTGACCCCATCATATATATACGTGCGTGCGAGAAAATATTATTCAGCGGACAAAAATAGAAAAACGGTCTGCGCGTTTGCTCGTTGACAGCGCAACAATCAAAAAAAATATTCGCTACACAATCCAACATTGAATACAGCAACTAAATGCGTACGTATGTACACAACGACATATATGTATATACAATATATATATACCAAGTCCCATACTGTTCACATATGTTTATGTTTGTGTGAGCTCATTGAGTATACTGCCGTGTATGTATATTTGCATAAGTATGAGTGGCGTCCCGACGACAATTTTCCCTCCCACTTCCATAAGAAACACTGATATACGCAACCCTATATAGATCCAAAATTTAAATCAATTTGTCTGACGATCAGAAAAGCGTGAAACCCAGGTTCACAAACTCACATCAATTCAACTATATATATATATATATATATATATATATATATATATATATATATATATATATATATATATATATATATAAATTAAATCCAAAACTATCTCATATGGGATATGAGGTAATTCTAGATTTTATTGTTTATTAATTACATTGCTTTCTTTTAATAAATACATTGAAATATTTTTGTAGATCAGTTTAAATATATTTTATATTTCTAGTATTCACTAGGATTATATACCAACGAATTTGTACTTTTACTATATATATATATATATATATATATATATATATATATATATATATATATATATATATATATATATATAAACACACACACACACACACACGCACATATATATATATATATATATATTTATAACGACATAGGCTATATGATGTTTCCCATAAGTTTTACAGCTTCGACTTCTGTCAGAAGATCGCGTATCTTGTACGAAATTTCTCGAACATTCAGGACGGTAAATGTAACTATTAGTGTTTAAATGAAAACAGGGTAATTACGTAAATAAATTATATCTACAAAAATATAAACAGATCACACATACGTATATGAATATATTTTCACTTTTGCTTTATATAATATTATACATCCTACCAACACACACACACACACACACACACACAAACAGATATATATATATATATATATATATATATATATATATATATATATATATATATATATATATAATGATCAAATCAAGGTAAACCGCCAGAAAAAATGTGTTATGTCGTTTATTGTCAGCTGTCAATATACCACATAACACCCTTAAGCGCTTAGCCTTGGAACGTAAAGAATGGAGATCAACGTATTTTAGTGGACTCAGAAGTTTTCAATCGGAAACATTTTTAAGAAATGAGAGCAAGATCTAAAAGGTCAGCCAATCTCATCTCACAATCCTCACTGTTATTCTACATGCGGCCTACTTTGTAAATCATTCCCACTTAAGATTATCGCACAAAATTTCATAACTGAATCAATTAAGCCGTCAGATCCTCACACGTCGAAACCGACGAGAGAGACCATCATTTATATATATATATATATATATATATATATATATATATATATATATATATATATGTATATATGTGTGTGTGTGTGTGTGTGTGTGTGTGTGTGTGTGTGTGTGTGTGTGTGTATGCATGCTTGTATGGTTGCCATCCAAGACAAGAAATTACTGTTTAACTTACTATTTGAACCATAGCTGTGCGAGAATATATAGATTCGTGACTTTCCAACTAGCATTGATGCCCAATTGAACACAACATGCTAGTTTGGAATTAAGGTTACAAATCGTATTAATCATATCTGTCACTGAAGTTAATTTGCTAATATTTGATCCTTCGACATCTACCTTAGTTCAGAATATTTAACTCTTGTTGAAGTGAAGTCTGGTATAATGTGTCGTGTCACCAGATATGCATCATGGATCAAGTCCACTGAAATAATAAATTCCTTTGAGATTAGATTGATTAATATTGCTCCTTGGAGAGGCGCCATAATTTTCGTTGTTTAACATCTCCTTATCATCCATTAAAAATAAAACAACTAACTATTGTCATAATCGAAAAGAAAAGAAAGCTTAATTAGAGAGAAGAATGTCCGTAATGAAAATTCACGACCTGTCATTGGTGGAAAAATAAAACGAATTGTCATTAAAATGAACAATCCTTTTTCTGGCGGGTCACTTCCTTCCCCAAAACCAAAGCAAGGGGCTTTGTTTTCATCGTGAGCACTAAACAAAGGATCACATTACCACTGCGCAGTCATTAAACACTACATATTGTATTCACAAATGTTTAGTGTTTGGTGTAGTTGCCGGTTATACGATATCCATGTACCGAGAACGGTAACTTCATTCTCCCACATTTGCTCTTCTCTTTCATCTTATCTTACCCTCTCTTTCCTTACTTTCCATCTCTACTTCTCGCTCCACCTTTACAAAACTCTCTATTTCCCATTTCTGTCGACCGCCTTTCTTCTCTTCACATCTTAGACCTTTTTTCTTTTCCTCTTTCTAATACTCTCTCTCTTCGTTACTATCTTTCATTCTACATTTTTTCTCTCTCTTCCTCTTTTTGTTTGCTTATTTTTCACTCTTGCCTATTGCTCTCTTTCACGTTCTTTCTATTTCCATCTTTATTTCTTAGGTACATATACAAAGACTAACAGACAGAGACACATGTCGGATGTGGAGCTATGGTTAACAAGTTGGCCTCAGCGGTCATTGCTAATGCGCTTTGTTTGATCGTCACAAGCGACGACGGTGACCCAGAGTCAAATATGGCTCAGTCAATAGCTAAAATGGCCGATTACTGAAGTGCATTGGTTCGAACACTGGTGTTGTAACAAAAGGCGGAAATAGTGAACTCGATCCACACAGGCTGCAATGTGCGCGCCGAGTTCCAGACTAGTTCCTTTCTGTTATAAGATGTCTCCCTGAACGATAATGGCTCTTCACAACGTCTTCTCCTTGGCAGCTCAAATCAATATTCACTCATTTCTGTTCTTCTTTGACCCCGTTTTGACATGCTTTCATACGATCTAGTTAGACAGATTACACGCTCTTTTTCTCTACTACTCCTACTATCCTTTGAGGATCAGCCCTTTATTTAGAACTCCTTTCCTCATTATCTATCAGAAAAAACAATCCTGTCGCTGATTCTATGTCTAAGTGATTATTGTTCCAACTTTCCTTAACACTTCATCTTTTTCATACACATTTATTCCATGGTAATGTCCGTATCCTTTTGTAGAACCACAGGTTATGGCCATATCACGCTGAATCACCGCTACTCGTATATTCATCAAAGTTAAGCACGGTGACAGCTTAGGATTGCCAATTGCCGTAAACATGGATATGCGGGTCGTGCAATTAATAAGGACACAGAAATAGAAATGAAGAACCATGTTCCATTTCCTGTCTGGTTCGTTATATTTACTGACGCGCAAAAACATTTGGAAAAGGTATGAACCACCATTTATCCCTACAGCTAAGAGATAAATAGAACGTATCAGTAAATCAGTATTTTTTAAAAACCTTTTACCATCTAAAAATATTTTGCGTCTTTAAATAACCGGTAAAAGTTGGATAATCCGTAAAAAATAAAGATATAAATTCTCTCGTTAATCTCTGAAAATATTGCATAGTAGTAGACTACGCGTGGCCCGTTGGGTATTAGACGGTTCAAGTTATAAAAAATTGTAGTTGATTTCAACATTTAAAAAATTGTCTATTTGAATAAAGTTGAAATAAAGATACTGTGTAAACAGCTCGTATTTTTAAATCTTATTCACTTAAAA
>OZ038477.1:16820225-16835225 GCA_964036315.1 Acanthosepion esculentum
TTGACTCTATTTACAAATTTTACTGACTCAATTCATAACTAATGCACCAACTAATGAAAAGAAAATGATTAAAATGTAGGCAAGTGATTCGTTGTTGTTTGAAGCTTTTTCTTAACCTTAAATTCAGTAGAAATATCACTATTATGAACACCATCACTATGATTATGTTATGACATCACTTGTTGCTCGAACTTGTGTTTGGGTGACTAAGGTGGTTGTACCTTAGTGTGGGTTAAACTGTTTGTGTCACTTTGTTATTTTACACGGTTGCCTTTAAGCCAAATACACCAAATCGCACTCTTTCTGTTTCATACTGAAAGCAAAATAAGCAAGAGCATGGATTACGTTTAATTATAAATACCACACTGTATATGTCCTGTATTGTATACTTATATTGTCCTGAGTAGGGAACATTTACCGACGTTTTGTTAATTATGTAAAGAATGTAATGAGGAAGAAAACTTCCCATTCTGAAATATTTTGCAGACCATGTGCTCGATACGAAGAGAAAAATTCTTGCATAAGTATTTTGAGGGAAAAAAACTTGGCAGCAAATCTTGCGTTCTCCCTAGTTGTTGATTCGTTAATTCACGGACGGATGAAAAAAATGCTGAAATATCCTGATTCTTTACTTTTTTTACTTGCGGAACTTGTGCCCTCTAACACATTCTATTAAATATATCATATTTAAGAAATTCGCCATACATTCTTAAACCTAGCTAGATTTGTTTTTAATTTCTTCTAATTTTGTAACGTTAAATAATTGTCTTTCGTTTTACACGCACAAACTGACATGACTAATATTATCGCTTTCATTTCTCAGTATATGCGAGTGAATATATATATATATATATATATATATATATATATATATATATATATATATATATATATATATATATATATATATAACGTTCTGCTATCTGACCGATCCGAAGTCAGATTTATATTAAATAAGATATATGCATTTGTAAGCGAATAATTTCTTGCTTTGCGTGTGTAAAGGCTTCTAAGTGGTAGAGATAATCTACCTTCATTTTTAATTGTCTGCGCACAGACTTTATTTTCTCTGTTATTTTGCAGCTGAAACCACGAAGTAAACTAATATATTACTTGACTCCATTCCTGTAGAACGACCGTAGAAATGTTAACCAGATCTGTGCATTTGGGTGGAGGTTGTAAGCAACAAATATACGTGAACATCTGCTTCTTTTTTTTTCTTCTCCTAGAAAAATGTACAATGTAAATAGAATTTTCAGACTGGATGGAAACAGCAACTATGAGAGATGAAAATGTGCGATTCTTATACAGACTGAAAAAGTCTTCTTGGGTCGGAAGACAAATATACATGCATATGAATAAACATGATCATTATGCACTTGGAGGGAAGTGTAAGTATACATTTACACACACACACACAGATATGGAGAAATATAGTCTTAAGGTGTGCTATATTTATGGGATAATGTGCTCAATATCAGAGATAGAGCGTATGTAAATATAAAAGTGAACATTGAAGTCAACACACAGAGGTGACAGGCTGTTTCATGTTAGAAAGTGGCCTGACGATAGTGTTTAGAATGAAACAGACTACCAGCTCTAATTGTTGAATTCAATACTCACTTTTACGTATAAATATATGTATATATATATATATATATATATATATATATATATATATATATATAGATAGATAGATAGATAGATAGATATGATAATCTCTGTTTATTTAATGATTTTTTTCGGGTTTTTAATGTCTTTCAAGTTACATCGGTATCTTGCAGAATCATTGTATTAAACGTGAATCTCTGTACAGATTTATATCCTACGTTACCTGCACAATTGTTAACCCGTTAAATAATCAGCACTAAACGAAAAATGTTATATGTTTTCTAGTTTAAATGAATAATGTTTTTATTAGTTTATTGCAATTTGTTAAGAAAGTATTGTTTCTTTTTACATCCCGACAAATTATTTTGCTGTTGTGTAAACAACAGAAAGGAATACTTCTATCAATACTTGCATCTCACAGAAGACAGAAGCTTGATATTTCATGGACGGCGATGTAAGGAATCCCAGAGCGGGAACACTGTTGACTAGCACTTTCATAGTCATTTTTTGCACACTGATTTTCAGAGTTATTGCATCACTTTTGTTTTTTAATCAAATAATAAAATATTATTTAAACATTTCCACTATTTTCTAATAATGAGTTTTCCTTATATTGTTTCGTTCTAAAGAAGGATAATGAGAATACAACGGAGAGAGCATATGAACAACAAGGAAGTTTCAATGAAAATGCAAACAAAAATATACTTATACATAGAAACAGAAAGTTGAAATGTCTCGGTCATCACGAGGAATAAAGACTTATAAAAATGAAACAAACCCAGAATATATTGAATGTAAAGGGCTTAATGTAACTAACTTGCTTCTTCAAATAGATGGCAAAACAAAAACTGAGAGGAATAGCAAAAATACAGAAATTGGTAAGTGGTAAGGTATGTTTTGGGTACCATCATTACATACATTCTGGAGAAGCATTGTACATAAAAGAAAATGACTTGCATCCACTGCTATATAGAAGTTTGTTTAGATTTTGAAATCATCTTTCGCTATTCCAGTACGCCATCCGTATCTAGGTAACCGATGAAAAACAGAAAGAGCCACTTTCTACGCTTTAAAGAGATTTGCCGGAGAGCATTAATATAGCGACCAGGAAAACTTAGGTGCTAAATGCAGTTATGCTATTCAGAATATACAAGTTAAACAACTAAATCAGAGATAGTAAGTCCTGGGTATGTCGATAAACTCAATCTGGCCGCAAGGCGTCTGTTTGGGAGATTGGATGTTTTGAAGAACGTGGAACGCCCTCTTAATTGCTGTTGTTCCATGGTCCAATTTGAGCGTGGGTGGTAGTACCTGTTAGGGTCCGATCTATTAGGCAAATATTGACCCACCAAACAAAAACAAAACACTATGAAAATGAAAAATATTTGTTATAGTAAAAATTCCAGCAATAATTTTTATAGTAAACCTTCCAACAATACCTCTTTATAGTAAACCTAGCGTACCCGTGCTTGTAAAATTGACGGCAAGAAGAAATGTATTATACGTAATATGCGGTATATTGTAAGCAATTTTCGTTGAATCCAAATACAATTTTGGAATTCTGGAATAGTT
The DNA here is from genome assembly GCA_964036315.1 of Acanthosepion esculentum. Taxonomy (NCBI): domain Eukaryota; kingdom Metazoa; phylum Mollusca; class Cephalopoda; order Sepiida; family Sepiidae; genus Acanthosepion; species Acanthosepion esculentum. The sequence continues at coordinate 16,823,409 of OZ038477.1, forward strand.
AATTCCTCACAAATGTTACATTTTTATAACGAAAATTATATTTACTGCAAAAGTTCCAAAAGCACAATATTTTTTATGTAAATTTTAGAAGGTCTGAATAATCCTTGACAATCCGTAGATTTAATATGTGATTTCAGATTCAGCTTATTTCTCGTGCTACTAAGAATAACATATCATCATATAATTTTTATAATTTATTTGTTTTCTCAAGCTATTACCAAATCACACCAAGATATGTTCCAAATTGTAACATGCAATAATTATCGAGAAAATATAAATATTCAGTCTCAGTATCATCCAACTTACATTCTCGCAACAACAAAAAAATCATCGTATGATTTGTATTTGGGAAGATATTCTAAAATTGAAAATACGTAATAATTGCATTAGAATCGATTTTTAGCCATTTAAGTGTTTCGAAATTCTCAGAATTTAAAAGTAAAAAGGAACGGGAATAATGATTATTCGCGTTCATTTTTACTTTTTAATTCTGCTAATAATTTCGAAACACGCACTATGTATTTTTAAATTTTCTAATCTCTTGAATTTATTTCCGTATTTTTTGTGTCATTTTTAAAACTTTTTATTATTCATTTATTATTGCAATATCTATTCTTCTTTTTCACTTAACTATACAAAAACAAATTTCAAACGAAATATCTTGAATTAGTCCAGGCCGGTACGGTGCAAGGGTCTCCGCTCAACCCCGAAACTATGATACGAGAAAATAATTTATTTATGTTATGGAAAATCATTTGTCATTCAATCTTTAAAAAGTAAACTTCATTGTTCATTTGGTTTGTTACTAACATGAAAAAAGTAAATAATTTTCAATTAATTTTCATTAAAGCAAGACATATAGCGAGCTCTATTTTTTTGAAAATTAATTTAAATAAAAGCTACTTAAATTCGTTAAACAAATATTCAACACGACTAATGTTGCCCGTAACTCATGTATTTCTCTCGTAATTTTCGTTTAAGTTGTTTTCTTTTCTTTTCAGAAACAAATATAACTTAAAATTTGGGCCGGTGGTTAATCGTTATATTCCGCACATCTTATGAAGTGTTACACACAAAAAAATCTGCACACCTCCATTCAGTTTTGACACACACACACACACACACACACACACACACACACACACACACACACACACACACACACACACACATACACACACACACAAACGCACACGCAAAACGTAAATATATATGTGACATATCATATATATATATATATATAGAGAGAGAGAGAGAGAGAGAAAAACGGTTAAAAATAATGGAGGCTTTAATAATAAAAAAGAAATAGCCTACCCTTAACAATATTAACTACGAACAAAGCCACAACGTGCTAACCGTATTCGGAAATAAAAAACATCCCTACTACACACTAAGACATACACATAATGCACACACTCAATTAAGCTGAAAAATCAAATCATCCTTGATAATGGCTAAAGGTATAGCCGAAAGCGCTCGGAAAAATAAAACATTTGGACAGTTCTTACACACCCTTTGTCCAGCAAAGAAAGATCTTGTTCGTACACAAGAAAAACTAAATAAAAAACTTAGCCATAGTACCGTGTCTGTCGTTTCTAATGAAACTTACATTTCTGCCTAAATATACAACTATATATATATATATATATATATATAAAGAGAGAGATAGATAGATAGATAGATAGATAGATTACTAACAATACCTATTACAGTAAAATGTTCAAGAATAACTATTTCCAGGAAAATGATCCGAGTTACATTTCTATAGCAAAATGACCAACAATACATGTTATCTGTAGATAAAGGCATGCAATTACGTTCAAAACATATTTAGTTGAAGCCATAAAATTGTATTCAAAGTATTTAGATTTGGCATTAAATAACCCATAGAAATGTTGACAAGCCGCTGAACAAAATCAACCATACAGCCAACATGAAATACTTCTCTCGGGATATTAATCCATATCATATTCTATAATTTCTTAAAAATTGAAACTGTGTTCCGAAATATAATTTCAAACCTTCTACAACATAAAAAACACAATATCTCCCCCTCAAGAAATTATGTCCACACAAACATGTACATGAACAAAAAGTTGAGTATCATCTACCATGTATTCAATTGTGAAAGTAGAATAACATATATCATATTTTTATTACTTCAAAAACACAAGGAAATAAATTTCGGCATTCAGTGATCCATAATGAGTTGATATGAAGTTAAACTAACAAAACAGAGTGAGTATATGAAAAATATTTCTTTTAAATATTGGCACAAAGTGTAAATCTATCATGCCCTGATGGAGAGTAAGTGAGTAAAGTGGATTCTGTGTGACTACTTCGTTAGAAGGTTGTTATCACTTCTGTTATAAGGCCAAAAAAGTGAGCTCAAGGTGAGCTCAAGGTGAAGCGTCTGTTAGGCATTTTTATATGAAATATTTTAACGTAGGATTATGCATTATTGCACGGTAGATGATTTTAAATACTGATTTAAATCTTACGTGCTTATTATAAAATCTGTGTAATTATACCTTTCTGAAAAAAGATATCAGCATAAAGTCTATAAACTCTGAATTTTGATCCTTGATAAGTAAGAATCATTGAACGAAGTTTTTTAAATAAGTAGAGAGAAAATAAACTTACACAAAATTAGGTCGTCACAACAAATGTAGCAATTTGTTTCTGCCATTATCTGTTTATATATTTTTACTGAATACATAGCTCTTTATGCCAGCGCTTATATACAGCTGTATGTGACTTTGGTGTGTGCAAGTAATTATGTATGCGTTATCGTGTATTTTCATGTGTATTTAGTTAACATCTCTCTCTTTGAAAAGCCCATCTCCGTTTTTGAAAAAAAAAAATTGGCTGCATCTCTCAGTGAGTCAAACACGGAAAATTCGACAGTCATTGAACCTGTAGGGTGTCTTCGTTTGAAAGTTATTCATACGGCCTGGACTACACTGAATAGAATTAGTAAATTAGGGGCTTTCACGTGTAGTTTTTGTACTCTGTTTCATTGGGACGTCCCATAAGAACCAGTGATGTGGGGAGAGGTGGATAAATGCAATGCTTGATCATCAACAAAGAATGTTTGACGAGTGCCGAAGTCTTAGAAGATGAACATTAAAAAAGAAATCAAGAGTTAGCATGTCGATTTGTGGATATATTACAAAAACATGTCAGGTTTACTGCTATGGTCCATCCACCCTTTCATCAATCATAAATCAATCACTCAAATTTTTGGAGTCTATCTCAGTATATTTGAATATAACATTCTGTTCAATAGTGCGCCCACTTTGCAATCTCTCTGTTTATATCCCTATCGATTTTTATGTCTTTGACTGTGTCTATAAATGTCTTTATACCAAGGATTAGCCAAAACCGTTTTTTCTGTGTTTATCGCTACGTGAATTGTAGCTCTTAACAGCATATTTTAAAAGTTTACATTTAATTTAATTATTTTAAAAATTAATATATTTATACATTTATATTACCGTAATTCCCCATGTATAATATACCTTCATCCATAATACGCACCCCTAAAATTGTGCTGAAAGTGTGAAAAATGCTTCTACTCAGGCATAATACGCACCCATTGTTTGGTAATTAATCGCTATAAATTGTACCTCTCCAATTTCATTAGCGCCAGCCATTCCTACTCTTTTAAAAAATGGTTTTAAACATGGAATAATATTATTCTATTTTAGTTTTATGATAATTCTTCTTTTATTTTCCATTTATAAGTATTTTTAGGTAAATATAATTGTAACTAACATCATTATGGGGTTGCAATCGCCGAATGTTAGTGTCAAATTGACATATGCTTGTGTTGAGTCGTCATTTCGCAACTGAAATCGGCCTAAGAACGGCGATGTTTTAAAGATATCTTTGTAGCTGTGCATAATACGCACCCTTAATTTTGCTCCATATTTTCTTTAGAAAAAATTACGTATTGTACATGGAGAATTACAGTATATCGTATATTGATATGTATACACTTTATTATTATTAATTGCATTTGCATTTTTCAAAATTTATATATTTTATTAAACTCTTATAGTAATTATATTATACATTGGTATGTATACTATTTATTGTTATTATTTTAGAGATATTATAAATATATATATATATATATATATATATATATATATATATATTGTGTGTGTGTGTGTGTGTGTGTGTGTGTGTGTGTGTGTGTGTGTGTGGGTATGTAAAAAATAGGAAAGAACACGTTAGGTAAATAATCCGGAGTTCTTTAATATTTTTGTTTTTAGTTTTAAAAAACAGTGCTCCATACAGAAGTAGAGCTTAAATTATATATATTTTTTAAAATATGATTCCTTCGCTAGATAAGAGTTCTCATGTTTCAAGATCGAGAGCCGAAAACCTCAATATATTTATTAAAATTAAATTGAATTAAGGTATCCAGCCCTGTTTAATCCTCAAGCGAAAATTTATGAATAACGAATCTTGAAATTTACGCATATTTATAAGCATGTTCATTCGTAAAATTAATTACTATGGAAACGGCAGCCATTTTGGTTAGGTGGTCTAACGGTTTCGAAGGTGATTGATATGTGGATAAGAATTAACTGTTAGACCACCTAACCAAAATGGCCGCCCCAGCCGTTTCCATAGAAATTAATTTTGCAAAGGAACATGCTTATAAAGATGTGTAAATTTCAAGATTGGTTATTCCTAAATTTTCTCTTGAGGATGAAACAGGGCTTGATACTTTAATTCAATTTAATTTTAAGAATTATCTTGAGGTTTTTGGCTCTTGTTTTTGAAACATGAGAACTCTCATCTAACGAAGAAACATTTTCTTAAAATAATTATATCATATATATATATATATATATATATTTATATTTTATATGTGCATTGTTATGTATATTATTTATCTTTATTATAAACAAATCAAAATTCATATATATTTTTATTAAACTATTATATTATATATCATATATTGACATTTATATTGTTATTATTATTAGTGTTATTATTATAATTATTAGCATTTTTCAAAATTTATATATTTTCCTTTAGTGAACTGTTATATAATTAATATTGATATCCTTATTATTTATTATCTTTTGCATTTTTCAAAATTGATATATTTTTATTAAATTTAAATCTTTTGTGTTATGCAATAATTTTTCACTTTAGGAAAGTTTTAAATTCTATTCGAGAGAAAATAATATTTGTGCGGAAGATTAAATCAGGAAGCAAACATATGAAACGTTTTCAGTGTTTTATCTTCGATATTTTCTCTCTAAGGGAATTGTATAGCAAAGAAAATATTACCTAATCTATTAATGCCTAACATAAAATCCTTTGTAAGATCCCCGAATATCCTAGGTGAAATTTTAGGCCAAGACTGGGCAAAGTTATTCGGGCGGGTCGTATTGAGGCCCGTCTGATGATTTAGCCTTTTCACAAGTAGCGTCTTAAATACTATTTTTGTTAAAAGGTCATTAAAAAAATTGGTATTATTTTATTTTATTTTTTGCTACATGTTGCACAAAATATTCCAAACAGGGTAAATATAAAACAAAGAAAAAAATAATTAATATTTTCTTTTCAATTAGAAAATCAAAAATTTGTCTGGACGAACGTATTTGAATCTGCAATCTGTTTTGCGTACATCAAAGAATAAAAAGAATCCTGATCATGAAAAGCTTTCTCAGCTACAAAATTGCATTAATAGAAATACTGTATTTGATTGTGTATAATAAAATTTCAGCATGAAATGACCGTCATGTTTCTGAACCTAAAAACAGGAAATAAATTACATCCTTAAGTATAAAACGACACCTTAATACAGTCATCCCGAGCTATTTTTTTTGAGAATTTATAACGTATTAAAATTTCAATGACGCACATATATTTCAATGAAATGTATAATTTTTCACGCTCTAAAGAAGAGAAATGACCCGGACTCTTCGTCTTTGCGTGAAATTCCGTTTCAAAATTTATTTTCGAATTTACGGAGAATGCTGCTTTATTTAAAATTGATAGATTTTGTGTATTCCATTTGTTAATATTTTAAAACAATTTTAATGAATTTCCTCTCTTTTTTTCGCTGGTTCCCAAAGAACAAATATGGCCGACACTTCAAATAGCTTTTGTATATAATTGTTATCAACATCTGCTTCTTTATTTTTTATTATCTATTACACTGAGGATATTTGAATTCTGGCTGATTCGAATATGAGAGTTTTAAGCTGAGTTTTAAAAAATCTGAAAAAGTGTATATGTGTATAATACGACTCCATTTTTACCTGTAATTTTCATTGAAAATTTTCCATATCACAGACAAGAAATTATGGTAGATGCATTTAATATGAAATAATTATTCAAATATTTGTGCAGCCTGATAACAAAAGGCATCTAATAAGCAAATGAATATACAAATAACATGTGCATATAGGATTGTCATTTTCTAACTGGTGTATATGTTAGTCTAGATTAGTTTATGCCACTCTGGTATGAAATATTTAGATTATATCCTTAAATACAATACACCACACACACACACACACACACACACACACACACACACACACACACACACACACACACACACATATATATATATATATATATATATATGTATTTAATTTTTGTCTGTAAAATTGAGAGGCAATGTACCGCGCTGACAAACTACAAAATAATCCTCTTCTTACCCTCTCTCTGTGAATTACGATCAAAGCGAAAGGAGTGATGGAAAGTAGCTGCAAAAAGTAGATGCACAACTGCAAAGAAAGAAAGAAAGAAAGAAATAGAAAGGGATATAGAGAGGAGATAAATATATGCCATACAAAACTTTATAAACGAGGTTTATATTTTATTCCATCTTGAATTAAAATTCACATAAATCTCCTTTTTCTTTTGGATTGTGAGATCGACTATCACTAGCGATTATATTGTAATTTCTCAGCAAATTTAACCCTCAAAAACAAAGAATGTGTGACACAAAAGCGTGCGTAAAATAGCGTACACATGCGGGAACTCACGCACGCACACGCACAATGTGGATAAAAATGGGGATATCTTTCGTGAGCTGTTTATAAATTTTACACTGTTCAATTATTATCGTTAACAACGAACTATTTTAAATTACAAAATTGTACTTGGACTAAACAAAAATTACTTACAATATAATGCAAATTACTTATGCATTCCTTCTTGCCGTCAATTTTGACGGCAGGGTACACAGGTATATATATATATATATATATATATATATATATATATATATATATATATATATATGTATATATATATATATATATGTATATTATAAATTAATTGATTTAAAATATGTTTTTTTTCGCTACACAGTGATAACCATGTTTCAAAAATGGAAGCTAAAGCCTTCGAATTTAATTCTGTTATTAAACTAAAGATATTAGTTCCATTTCCTCGTCAAGCGAATTTATAATATTAATGCTCTGTAAATTTACATTGAGCACTATTGTGTAAAAATAAAAATATCTATAAGAACACCGGATTTTATATCTTACTGTTCTTTCTTTATATATATATATATTTACACACACACACACACACACACACACACACACACACACACACACACACACACACACACACACATATATATATATATATATATATATATATATATATATATAATGCGCTCCATCCTTTACCTACGTAATGTTTTTATAGTATCCATAGCTGACAGTCTGTTATTCGGATAGGGAAGTGTCTTGATTCTGCATAAATTTCTTAGGTTCGTTCTACAGCCCTTAATTTTATTGTGATTGCTTGGTGTACACATAAAGAGAACTAAATTCTAAATATTTAATGATCTTATTTCACATGTTTTTCAAGTGGGCTTTTTTGAGTAACCACTGTTGTTTTGTTTGAACAGTGTACAGTTTACAATTTGATTTATTATGAAAAAGAGTGTGAGTCCTTTAGGACACATGGCACAGTGGATAAAGGCGTTGGTTAGATCCATTGACAGGACCCAAAGATTTGTGAGTTCAATACCCGGTTAAGGCAGTAGAGAAATTGGAGACGCGAATTAGCAGGAGATAACTGATAATTGATGTCCATTAGACATGGCACATGGAACTAGAACAGTCTACTCCAGCGAGCGAAATGAAGGGTTCAGTTCGACATTCCAACCACCTGAAGAAACCGGAGCGTACAACGACCGAAACGTTGTGATAAATATGGCAACAAAGATGAGGACAATAGTCCGAATAATGTAAATCGTATGTAAACTTTAAATCATTGTTTTCTTTTATCAAGCTGCTGTATTAATTGCTCAAGATTACTTTCATATTAGAAATATAAATACTCTATAACTTGAATGAATTCATATCGGTAATTATTACCTGCTTGTAGACTGGAACCATTGTATGACATTGACGTTAAGAAAATCACTTGTTGATACAAATAATAAAACAAAGTATAATCGGGATTAAGTGTGTACAGTTTTGATTAGATTTAGTTATAGCCCGAAGGATGAAGTAGGTTAAAACAATTCCCGGGAGTTGTAACATTAAAAAAGTTATAATAATAACATCAAGGATGAGGATAATTCTTCACATATAAATAATGGAAACATCTAATATTTTTTAAAAATCCTTGTTTACTTGTGTTTAACAAGTCAAATTTGCATGATATGTTTGATTAGATCGTCTTCTGCAACTTATCGTCCCTTTTACAAGTTATTTAATGCCAGAAAATATTTTTAAATTGTAAGATATGTTTTGAGATATTTTTAGTGTCACAGGTTTTACTAATTAACCCATATCTGGGGAGAAGAGGTGAACTCATACTTTTCCCACAGGTATTTGCGCGATAGGAAATATAACAAACCCAACTGGAATTAGAACTCAGCTCTCCGATAAACAATTCCGAACCTTTATCCATTGCACCAACCGCACATCCAAACTGACAGCACCAGGTATCCTCAAGCGGTCACCAATCTAGGTAATAACCAGACTTGGTGTTGCTTAATATTGGTAATCGTACAGGAACCGGTGTTTCAATGTGAAATGTCTGTAAGCTTCTACCTGTTAATTTTTTTTTTCAGTATCTATAAAATTGACATATAATGTTGATATATTTGATAAATATTATCAGTTTGACATAAACATGCATTAGTATGTTTTCTTTAAGTGTCACAAATATCTCCAAAACGATTCACTTAACAACACTAACGTAGAACTTTGGAAATAAAATATTTACATGTATGTACAGTGTGACCCAAAAAAACGGGAATGTTTGAAGTGCGTATTGCCAGACATGAGCAAGTGGCAATACTGCGAGACAATGACCTTGAGCAAGTAAACATTTCGCCATTTTAGTAACGAGAATGAAATTCACAGTATCCCAGCTGAGATGTTGCAGCAGTCAATGAGGAATCTCAACAGCAGATTTCAAGAATGCATTCTTACAAGAGGACGCCATCTACATTACGTAATTTAAAAAAAAATGTAAATTCCATCATTGTTTCTTCAATGGCATGTTTTAAGGTTTCAATTACTATGAATTAAATATTTTTCTTCCATCACTCTTGGTTTTATTGAATTTTTAAAAAACTTCCCGTTTTTTGGGGTCACCCTATATATTCTTTTCAAAATGATTAGAAATACGTGTGAAAGTTCCACCGGAACTGTTTTTTTCCCCACGAACCTCTACTTTGTAGAGCTGATTGCCAAGAGTATCCTTTACCGACGATTTGGATCTTAACCCTTTCAAGTCTATGTTAACCTTTATAGTTCCTACATATCCTCAGAAACTGCACTTCTTTCATTTTATTCTTAACGCTCACATACTAACCACCTTCAGTAGTCCTCACTATTGAGTGGCTCTTGGGTCTTCTATAGGGTGAACTTTAGTAACAAAAATAATACAATTTAAGATTTATAAATCAAACGGACATTAAATGCTTACATTTTCTTTCTTTTTTAGAGTCAATCTGAATTTTTTTTAGTCATTCCACTCATGAGCTGCTCGTAAGACTCCAAACACACAGCCGACCGATTTTAGTTAAAACATTTAATGCTGTTGATTTGAAGATTTAAGAACGGAGTCCGGCCAAGAGAGGATCACAGCCCTTCAATTAAGCAAGCATTGTGCACCCAAGAGAATTTATTTTTTATTCTTTCTCTTCTGTAAATATTTCATATGTTTCCTTGGGCTGGCTCTCCGCCAAATGGTTTCATATGATTACAAATGATCAAATTCTGAAACTTCTTTGCTAGTACTGCCAATAGGTAACAGATGGCGCCAGTGTGGGCCTCCGGTGTCGTTAAAGCAAATACTCTGGGGTTTCTGCATGCGCGGGTTGCATATAAAAACGGCGCCTGGGAGACAAATGCTTTAAAATTTCTTAGATGTGGAGGTACTTGCAGGTTTGAGACAAGTGATTGGTTAGAGCTAAAGGCTAAGAGGTTGGCAGTTCGAACCTACATGAAACTAATGTACTACTGCTGGAAGCTAAAGAATTTTTTTTGACGGACGGTGGTCATTAATAATTAAGTATAACTCAAGACTTCCATGTTAAAATACAACAGTATTTAATTACAACCGCAAACAAATACTTAACAAGAACAAAGAAGTAAAAGTCCACCAAAGATAATTAACCATTTTAGTGAGTACCTTGCTAGTAGCGTAGCTCGGCTTAACGTCCGGGAAATGCTAAATCAAAACCTAAATCATCAATGCACAATAATTCACACTAATTCGACTGGATCGTTCAATCAATAATCACTCCAGTCAATAGCCTGACACCTCTATTTATACAGCTGGCAGAAAACATATATTCATAAGTCCAGTGTGTCATGTTCGAACCTCGGTGTCGGTAGATACTCGTTTCCTTTCTATATGACAGAAATAAGCAATAACAATTAGAACGATGCGATATACACTTTAGATTGATTAATTTGATTTTTCACGGTTTACCAACCATTTGAGTGTTATTTAAACTTATTTTTTGAAGTGTAAAAAACAATCCCTGTATTTTTGCGTGTCAATAGCGCACAGAAAGCGATTGATAATAACACTGATTTTAACAGATAAAAATCCTATTTAACCCATAGTGGGGGTAGCTGCAAAGGCTGGGGAAAATGATCCGCAATAACTGAGCAGTAAAAAGTCAGAAATAAACGAGATATTGATAGACAAGGTCTGTAGAACGCGAACAATCTATATTTATAGAATAAAAGATTCCGTTCGAAATGATCTGAAGGTTATCACGATCGACAAGCCCCTGATGTAGACCGGAGGCTACAACGGTTGAAACGTTGTGATAATAATAGCAAAGTTGAGCACAATAGTTCCAGTGTAAATGATATAAATAATGAAGATTTGAATTTGAATAATTAATCAAATGATTATGATAATTCATAAAATTCTAGATAATTAAAAGCAAAGCCTGCGAGTGAGGAATCTCCTATTGATTTTTATAACCAAAATTAATTCATATAGAATATTGAGCAATGACATGAGAACAATTGTAAAATTTAGAAAAAATAAGAAATATAGTTAATTTAGCGACTGGAGAGATTTGATAGAAATATATTAGCCGAATATGTCGTGGAATAATAAAAGATGTTCGAAACCTTCCCAGAAGAATGGTTAAAAATGGCTTCGAAAGAGTAAAGCATGTAGGTCTTTAGGAAAACTATACTACTTCCAAGCTCGGGCACTGGTGCTACACATGCACAAACAAAGAAATGTGTCCAATGAGAGAAACCCCATCGCTTGAAATGTTTAAAAAATAGCATCAACTACATTAGATATTACATGTAACTTGAAGAGAAA
>OZ038477.1:16840225-16852725 GCA_964036315.1 Acanthosepion esculentum
CTGGGCAAGAATACAAGAATACAATGACGCACATCATTCCAACATAAATTTAGAAACGGCAGACTATACTGCTTAGCATTCGCGATGGAAGCACCTATACAAACATTTCAAAGAGGTTGGGTGTCAATCTAAGGACAGAAAAAATAGGATGATATATCCAGTGAACATCGTGGTGTTTGGGGGGATCACAAATGATGGCGACGTTGTGCCTCCATTCATCTTCTCACAGGGCCTCAGATTCGGCCCGAATGCCTTGAAGAGATAGTGTTGCCCTTGGTCAAAGGGGCGTGGGCGGCTGCTGGAAGATCCTACGTGTGGTCACAGGATTCTGCACCCTGTAACACAAGCAGGAGAACCTAATCATAGGTGTCAGAATAATGTCTGCGATCATATCACACCTTACATTTTGTCATGTAACTCAGAAGACAGCAACACCTGTCATTATTATGTGTAATATATATATATATATATATATATATATATATATATATATATAAATATATATATATAAATATATATATATATATATATATATATATATATATATATATATATATATATATATATATATGTATATGATATTGCACATTAAGTGTTTGTGTTGATAAAATAGTGATCGATGTAATATAAGGGAATTAATAATATATATATATGTGTGTCTGTGTGTGTATAGATTAACCATATATATATATGTTATATATATATATGTGTATATATATATTTACGATATGGTAAATATATATAAGGGATAGAGAAGTGATGGTTCATGTCTTTTGAAACGTTATTTACGCAAAAAGGAATGGGACCACTTGGCCGGAAATTATACGAAATGTTAAATGTATGCCCAAATAAAGAATGCCGTATGGCTAGACCGAACATCTCCAGAAGGTTGTAGTTTATTTCTGCGGTAAACTGCCCACCAAATAACATTATAGGGCCTAGTCTCTTCTGCTATTCAACTCATAGATGTGGGGAAAAGAAATGGATTCTTATTATTCCAAAGTGATTTTGTGCGTATAAGTATGGTGGTGGAGTAATGGATAGCGGCTCGGTTTGAGGAATCGGGGAGACGAGATCGAATTCCAGTCGAATCCATTACATTCGCTTACGTGCTAATAACCATGGAAAAGGTATGAATCCTCTTCTTCTCTCCTCATCTATGGGTAAATAGCAGGACTATAGCCTTGGATGTCAATTGGTCGACTGCAGAAAGAAATGGCAACCGACTGCGGGAAAAAAATCTACCCCGTCAGTCATGTACCTAAGATACGTGATCGCCTAATCGCGCATAGCACCTAACCAACTGACTGAGATCGTAGAAATTGTCAGACTATGTACATATGTATGCTGGTTAATTCCATATTCCGTTAATAGGCACAGTCTTCTTACGAGTAGTCCGCGATTATTGGGATATAATTATTTTCTCGCTCTCCACTATCACGGTGGCGAGACATGGCGTAGTTTAATGTGGGGTGCTCATGAGTGTACACATTTACCTAGACCAGAAATTACCCGATCTCCGCGACCACTTGGCGTCGATATTTCACCAATCCCATCTATTTTGGTGGTGGTGCGTCCGGAGAGTCGAAATCCACGGAACAAGACACCCTCATTGATTTTGTTATGATCTGTTGGAAGACAGAAACACAACTGAAAGTTAAAAGCTGCTTGTCTGCCCGAAGGCAGCTAACAAAGTAACTACTACCACAAAGACCATTGCTTAAGCAATTTTTTTTTTGTTAATTGAAAATAAATCAATCACAATGACTGTAAAGCTTTTTTGCATTTTGTAATGAGAGTTTTAGCATTGAATAAGCTCATGTTTGAAGATTTACGCACTTTTCTTATACAAGTTTGATCTGTTATATCGGCCTTTGTCCAACTTCCCTAGTATCTTATCTGTATATATATATATATATATATATATATATATATATATATATATATATATATATATATATATATATAAAGAGAGAGAGAGAGAGATCTAGAAGGTACGGTGGAGTAATGGATAAAGTCTCAGATTGAGGAATTCTGGTCGGATCCATTATATTCAATTACGTGCCAATACCCTTGGGAAAGGTATGAATCCTGTTCATCTCCTCCAACTTTGGGAAAATAGTAGGGCAGACTGGGTTCTATAACCTTAGATGGCAACTACTCTAGGAGACGAACAACTCTGAATTGAAAACTTGCAGACGTTTGTTTGGGGGAAGTGTCGTACGTTGTGCACCACATCTCTGTATTCGTCTCTTCAAAAAGTTTGGTTGATTCTCCTCAAGTTATTCATCCCCTATAATGTCGTTTCCTAGAAACTGAATGGCTTGACGCCCGTACGTCGGAAAAAAACCGACCCGGTAAAAGTCCAATATATCTGGGTTTCTATTGATAGTTTTATACATCATTCTTTAGATATCCTTTGCGAAAGCTTTCCTATTTTAATTGTTTCTAAATGTCATTTTCTTTGCTCCGTGAAATCTTGATACAGCTGTTTCTTCTTCTAATTACTACTTTTATTTAATATTTTTATCCGAACTTTTTGTTTATTTATCAAAGTTTATCAAAGATTTCTTCTTTTTTTTTTTTGAATTTCTGGTTATTATTTTTTTTATCTATTCACTTTATCTTGTGTGGTTCAAAATCCTTTGATAATCGAGTCGACAAAATCTTCTTTGATTCCTTTTTTTGTTATTCCTAATATTCTTGTTATTATTTTGGTCCTTGCTGTCTACTTAGCATCGTATTCTTCAGTTCTGAACCAAGAAAACACAGAGATCAAAATAATGGCATACTGACTAACATCGACATTTTTCGATCGTGTAAGGATGAACTTCTTCATTTCATAACAGTCCTTTTAAATCCCCACTAATAATAATAATAACAACAACAACGTGGGTTATCTTGGCATTTATCCAAAATTTTCTCTTAACTTCCCCACCCAAAATGTTTCGATAATTTCCATCCAGCACCGGCGCACGTATGGTAGATGGAAACAAATATGGAGGTTCTCTCAAGACATGGAAGAATAGGTTTATTTATTTAGGACAGATATTCCAGACTTTTCATTTGTTTGTATTTCCAAGACAAAAGGGATCGGGGTGGAACTTTGATGGGACGCCCCGTCAGACGCACATGGCACCAATGATGCTGTGATTTCAGCAACAACTTCATCATCAGCAACAGCACTGCTATCAATTCATCACGTGAGCAGACAGCAAATGTCATTATATAGTCGTGCAGTTTAATCGGTAAGTTTTTGTTGTGGTTGTAGCCAGGATTAGACCTGGGTCGGTAAACAACTTGCCAGAAGAAAATCAAGACAACTTGTTTGAGGTCGGATACTCGGCAGTTTTTCTTTTCTTTTTTTTCTTTTTTGCTGTTGTATCTTTCGGGAATTTGTCCCACCAAAACTAGCATAATATCGCTTGTTTCTTTCTTTTCCAATTCCTTTTTTCTAATCCTGCTTCTCTCTTTCTTTCTTTCTTTCTTTCTTTCGTTTACCTTTTCTTTTTCTCCCCCTCCTCAAATCTTTCTGTCTTGTTATTTTTCATCTTTCTCCTTTCTGCCTTGATGTGCACATTACGCAGAGATATTCGGTTAATCTTCTGCCTGGTCAGACATTAAGCGACCCTGTTTGAAATCCTCTGCCAAGCCAGCGCATGCGTAGAGAAGCATGATAGCCCACGTCCTGAAAGACATGTCACATAGGAAAAGAGGCTTAAGAGCAAAATTCACACGTGGCGAAATTCAAAATTTAGAACCACTATGCATTTAAAATGTCGTAAATTAGTAGGAAACACACATTTTGAAATCGTAAATTTATTTTGTATATATAATATGTAAACATTCATAGTAAATTAAAAAAAATTAATTATTTCCAATAATTCTTAAGTTGATCACTTAATATATATTATTTTCTGCAAGAACCTAGTGAAAAGTATTAACTTCCAAGGTTTATTTATATTATCTTCTTTTGTATCGATCTATCTATAATTAGTTAAAATTGTCGGTTATGTGATGAATGAATGCTACATATTGTCATTAATAAATCAACTGACCTCTTTTAATTATTATTTATCTGTTCAAACGAAAGGTAATATCCCGATCAAACACCTCTTGACACAGTTATTTTTTTGTGTAGAGGAATTATGGTATTATTAGCAGTTCCTCTATATGAAATTATTCCTTATTTGAATACTTCTATAAATACATTCATAAATTACTGAAAACTTATTTATTAATCCGACAGATTTTATCACTTTAAAAGTTATTTTCAGTGGATACTCATATTTAAGTAGACGCTCCATTTATTTATGAAACAATATATTTATTTATTTTTAGTACATAGACTTTAGGAATTTAAGTGCAGTACTAGATTGGTGACAAGGTCTCATTTTACAGTTAAAATGGCTAGATGTAACCGTAAGTTACATGCTAACTGTTTATTCTATCACATTTCTCGCAAGTGAATTTCTCTTCTGTCTTCTGTCCGCTTGCTTCTTCTTCAAGTTAGATTTTCAAGAATTACATGCAGTGTTAATCGGTATATTCTGCTGCCGGGGATGTGCGGTATGAACTATGATTTTGCTTGAGTGTTAGAATTTATCAGAAAGATTTTTTATCAGGTTGAGTGATCTGTTCATGCATCCACAACAATAAATATTTTACAATATAAAATAAGACAAAAACATGCATGCAATTCAAACAAACAAATGCATTTATGTACGATTTAAAGATTATTTACAAAATGTTGCTTCAAGGTATTTATATGTCTCGTGTTGGTTAGTGGACGAAGATTTGCTTATTTTTTGGTGTGTTGGTATGTTTGCATTACAGTCCACAAGGAATTGGAATTAATATTTAAACGTTTTTATATGTTCGTATAGTTTTGTACTGTTTAGAATGAAGTTAACAAAAGTAGTCTACCTTTAACTGTAGATATGTGTTATGTTCGATAATAGTTTTTTAATAAGTTATAGTGAGTGTTGAATAATCACTTTCGATAAGTAAAGTCTCGTAAGTTGAAATTCGTTGTAATCACAGAGTAATCTTCGAGTCGAGTTTGTGAGTCAGTCAGTTGTGTTCTTTGCGCGCGTGAAAATTGCAATCGTAATTTGCGTGGATTCGATCAGCGTTTCTCTGTGTTTCTCTGTGCTGGACTGACTAACTTGGTCAGTTGAAAATCTTCCTTATATAAAGATTTAGGTGTGAAAATCGGCTCAAGTTGGATTCACTGTTTAAGACTATAGGGTTTTGATTGCTTATGTTAGTTGGCGTAGGCGTGCAAAATTGAATGTTATTGTTGCTAGGGGGATAAGGTAAATGGACGAGTCCAACTGCCTTCTTAATTTTTGTTCTTTTATTGTTCTTTCTCCTGAATATATTTGCTTTTCTTATATTTTCTAACGTTTAATAACCCTTGCCTCTAAGTGGCATTGTTAACTTGCTTGTTGTAAAATGATTAAAAAAAATCAACATTCATTGACCGAGCAGTCGGTGCTTCATTTAGTTGAAATTAATATACTGTATATTAAAATAATTTTTCATAGAAATAGGTTTTTCAAGTTCAGTAAGACTTATTACTCTTTCCAGTGTTGATGACAGTTTCCGTCCTAACAATTTGTTTGAGGTCGTGTAGAATAATAAATGCTGATTAAGTAATTATTATCTCTACGAGTTACAAGTACTATCCATTTTAATTGTTGCTGCTGTTGAAAGTATTTTTGATTTTTTTAAGCATTTCACCCCAAGCAAGGCGGGAGTGCCACTAGCACGCAACGGATTACAGAGGGTAGAAGCAAGTGTAAAGAAACGTGTTTGAGGAAAGGATAAAAAGAAGGACGGGGAACGAGATCAAGGCATCAGATGATGTCGATTGACATTACACTTGAATATTTGAAGATTATAGTTATCGGGGAAGCAAGTAAGAGGAAGGGAGTTGTACAGACGGAAAGTGCGAGAGAAGCTATTTTTAGCCATTTCGACATTGAAAGGGTGAGACCGAGATGCCAACCTAGTAGCACGCTTAAATTCATGCAGTCTGGGAACCAGCAAAAGTAGCTCGTCGGTTGCCATGAAAAAGACAGAGAAAACTGCCCAAGTAATGAGAATTATATCATTTCGGAAAAATTTTTTTGTAATTCTACCGTATCAACCCTCGAGGCTTGAAGAAAGATAGTCTTCACTGATATAACATTTTTTTACAACGTTTTTCACTCTCTAATAGGCGCAAGAGCCACCCAAGTTAGAGAAACGCAGTTTATGGTGATATCTGTAGAACATAACGTTTGACCCTAGGTCGAGGTTATATTAAGCGGAAAGTATCCTCTTTGGAGTCGGTTCCACAAAACAGTGGTTTGTGAGATGAAGCTACTTGAGTGGAACTTACATCTCACCAATGGAATACGAAGGGAATGGGGGTTGTTGGCTAAAATGTGCGTCGCATGGCGGTTCTTAGCCGTGAACTGGAGGAACTAAGGTATGTATCACGTCTGATCATTTTCCATGGAAATAGCGATAGACAAGCGGGAGGCTTGCGACAATTCATTTGTGTGAAAAGAGTGGAAATATTTCATCAACCGCAAAGTCGCTTTTGAACTATATCAAGAATGGAAAGGGAAGACAAGTCCGCTCCTGTCTATATATGTTTCATTGCCAAAATATCATATATCCTAAGCGTTAGAATAATAATAATAATAATAATAATAATATTAATAATAATAATAATAATAATAATAATAATAATAATAATAGAATAATAACATTAGTTTGGGAGGAAAAAGTTCATATTTTTCGTTATAAGCTATTATAATTGTTTTTGTCTCTTCCTTCGTTAGTTTGCACGACCGTTACGTCCTGTCATTACCTCATAAATAATTTCGTTTTGATCGCTGGAAAGGGAGGAAAAGTCACGACTGGGTTTCAGTGCGAAAATGAAAGAAAGAAAAAAAGATAGAAGTGAAAAGTGAGAAATTCAGATAAGATTCTGATAAGAACAGATACTACACGGGATTTACTTGACCTCCCACAGGGCCAGGTTGTGACACAAGGTCGGAGTTTAACGTGGGAAGGGAGGGGGAATGGACCCGAGTTTTCACCCGGGTCGCAGTGCTTTGGCTTTAGCTAGTCATAGCTGGTCTTGGCTGGTCATAGCTTGTCCAAGCTGGTCATAGCTAGTCAGACGTAGCCACGATACTACCAGCGCAGGGACGAATCCCTGCCGCCGGCCTGTATCGGAGAACGAATCCCGGCCCCATAGGCGATCATTCAGTGAGTAATCTGCGAACAGATACTACACTTTGACCATAGCCAACAGACCGAGAAGCGATTCCATTTTCTTGCCGCCCTACGCTGACTGGAAGTGACCCAGAGTTAGTTTAATGTAGGGAGGTCCAAAAATAGCCCAGCCCCCGCAGACAACGGATGTGCTGGTATTCGTATTATTACCAATCCCCACACTTTAGTGCAATGAGAGAGGTAATGCCGCAGGCAGTTATTTCCCGAGACAGTGCACTTCTCCATTATATTTTCGGTTGTGCCCTGTCCGTAGAAGGAGACACATTTGAGAGATGAAATGCAGCTAATACAGCTAATACATATTGATACCAGCGAAAGGGTAGAGTAGCGATGGCGACCGTAATAAAATCACCATTTTTCAGAGGCATATCGAAAAACGGACACCGATTAAGGCAATCGCCAAAAATGCAGTTACGATAAATAAAATAACAACCTTTACTTAGTTACTTAAAATTACTATTAAGAGAAATGTTCGTAAAACGGGGTTTTAGCTGGTATATTATAAATAATAATTTCTTAAACATGTTATTTACTTTAAAAATGTATTTTTTTCGAATATTGCATATTTTAACTCAAAGAATGAATAAATAAAAATAAAAAAATAAATTGAAATATGGCGTCAGATAATACTAATCTTGATGTCTTCTTTCTGTTATATTTTCTTAGAAAAATATTTCTAGTGAGGTTTTCTGTTTGATGTTGTTTGATTTTTGATGAAAATGATGGATTTATTGAATCATGTTATGACACTTAAGAAGACGTAATGATCTGATTGCAGGCAGAGTTACACTTGTAAGAGAGAACATTTGAATAAAAAAATAGGATATTCTCTTTGTTGTTAAGAGTAAAAAAGGAAGTGAGTTAGATTTAGATATTAGTCGAAGACTGACAGATAATTCATAGATAAAAGGCAATAGATACACAAGATGGGCTTAGGAAAGCGCTAAACATAAATAGCGGCAAACACTGAGAGATGGCGGCAGCGAGAAACGAGTCCCAAACAAATAACATCACGCATAAAGAATTTCACAAGGAAATATACCAGGAAAATATAATAGACACATGTGGCAATTTACGCGGGTGAAGATGGAGAAATATACAATTATATTTATTATCTTTCTCTTTCTCTTTCTCTCTAAATCTGTCTGTCTGTTCACATATTTGTATCTCAGTCTGATCGTATCTATCTATCTATCTATCTATCTATCTATCTATCTATCTATCTATCTATCTATCTATCTATGACAGTCTGTTCATATCTATCTATCTATCTATCTATCGATCTATCTATCTATCTATCTGTCTGTGGCAGTCTGTTCATATCTATCGGTCTATCTATCTATCTGTCGCAGTCTGTTCATATCTATCTATCTATCTATCTACATAAACGTTTTGACGATAAAATGTTTAATTTTATCAACTTTGGGGCGTTTTTTTCTTCAAAATAGGATCTTTTTCAAAGAACTAGTGGAGGTACCCAATATATATATATATATATATATATATATATATATATATATATATATATATATATATATACATATATATATATATATATATATATATATGTGTGTGTGTGTACATATATATATGTATATATATATATATAAATATATATATATGTATATATATATATTGCTTTATTTATATAACATTTATATATATATATGTATATATACTATATATCAATTTATTCATATTTATATTACTATATACGTATTCATATACTTTATATATCGTTTAATTATATCTATCTATCTACACACACACACACACAAACACACACATATATATATATATATATATATATATATATATATATATATATATATATATATATATATAATTCCTACATCCCACTGAAAACTTTACTGCAACGGGAATTTACAAAAATAATATAATGACTGATAAAATACAGTCATATCCATCCTAATATGTTTTTTTTATGATAGTTAAATATAATAGGTATCTGATTTCTTTATAAATAACAATCTACCTTAAAAAAATGTTCATACTTCCCAGTTATTATGATAATGATTTCACCCATCATATATTTGACGGGGAAATCAAGAAAGAAAGAAAGAAAAAGAAAAAAGAGAGACAAAAAGACACACTGTACATTTAGAGATGCCAAAATAAATTTATAACGAGGAAATTCTCCACGCATAAATACTTCGATAGATAGACAGATAGATAGATATGAACAGACTGAGATAGATAGATAGATAGATAGATATATAGATAGATAGATAGATAGATCGTTAGATAGATAGATAGATAGATAGATAGATAGATATGAACAGACTGCGATAGATAGATATATTTTATTTTGGATGATTTTTAATAAAGATTTACATTGCAATAAACGCATGTTAAAAATGGCGCTAAAATCATTTTTTTTACCAAAAATGTCTCCATCCAAACAATTTTAATTAGTTCTGAAATAGAGCAAAGTAATTTGCTTATTAGAAAAATTAAATTGAATCTATTAACTTGAGATTAATTTTAAACGTTCGTAATTGTAAATTATTGGAACCTAATATATATTATATCGATAAAATTATATATGGTAAATATACAAATATATCTAAATAAAGTGACAAAAAATGAAAGAAAAGATGAAAATAAAATATATACATAATCGAATAAAAGGATATATGAATTATATATATATATATATATATATATATATATATATATATATATATATGTGTGTGTGTGTGTGTATGTATATCTATCTATCTATATATATATATATATATATATATATATATATATATATATATATATATATATATATATATATATATGTATATATATGTATGTATGTATATTTATACAGGGTGTCCATAAAGTTCGTGTGCAATTTAAAAAATTATAACTTTATTTGTATTTGCGATAGAAATAATCTTTAAAAATGTTATAAAGTTTAATGTACCTAGTTTTAAGTATAGCTAAAATAACTAATGTGATTTCAGGCCTTACTGTAAATCAGCTGGCAAATGTTTTCTGTGAACTGCAAAATCGTATTACCCTTTGTATTGCTAATGATGGAGGACATGTGGAAACTTAAATAGAATTTCAATAAAACTTTAAAAAATATAGATTTACTTCTTTCTCATCCTTTTTACAAATTATTTTTATTGCAAATACAAATAAAGTTATAAATTATTTAAAGTGCACACTAACCTTATGGACACCCTGTGTACATAGTAAGCGAAATTAATAGGAAAAGAAAGTACCTCAACGAAACAGAAAACGCAAATAGACAGTTAAATGAGTTAATAATGTGTTCATTATTTAATCTTTGCCCTGTTTACTTGTTAGTTTGGACATATATTTTCTATATCTATTGTATTTGTCAATAAACTATTTGTAAATATCTTGAGCATTAAATTATCTCGTTTACTGCATTTTCTCTTTCGTCTTATTTATTTTAATCGTCTTATATTCATATAAAAATAATTTCATATACAGGCGAGACAAATGCAGCGCCTAGATTCTCTGCAGTTATGTTAATAGAAACAGCTTACAGTCAACTGAATATCGTAAAAACAGAAATTGTTTTATGAAAAATTTGAAAATTTTAAACATACATTTTTAAGAAGAGAAAGCGTTATTTTTTATTTGCTCGGTCATATTAAACAATTTAAAATTTTTCCTTTGAAAATCAATTTCTGATATCGATTTGAATCCCGCTTCTCAATAATATCTCCCCTATGCTGATCTCAGTTTATGATTCAACTCTAGACTCAGATGATAGGAATTAATAATGCCTTCTACGGCACCGGATTCTTCCTTTTCGACCCTGTGAAGAAAACGACGATTGTACCGAGCACATTATTCCGTCTTCCAAGCCACCAAAACAACATGGCAAACCCGATTTCAAAATACTAGAATATTCTGGATTACATCCCAATAGTCAAAAGCGCAAAGCAAGATACGACTGTCACAAAATTAAGGACGCAGAAACACACCAAACTTTCTAAGAAGCAGTTGAGCAACGTCCGAAAGAAACGCAGAACGGGAGTCCTTCACTGAATGAATGGGACACTGCATGACGACGTACATCTGCAGCAGATGAGGTCATCGTCTCTTCAAAGCACCAGAACCAATACTGACCCGCTGAAAACTGAAGAGATCGAACTTCTGATCAAGAAGAAATGAGTGTGACGTATTGTTTTCGAAAACAACCAGACGAGAAGCAATAACAAACGCCTCGATGAAGAAACGCGGATGTGTCAAGGCGTCACAGAGAGATCCAGAATACATAAAGACAAGATTATGAATCGCTTTTATGCAGGGAACAGGTCGTATACTGGTTCCTTGGGGGCTTCTGACGTCAAAAGCCTTACCCCAGAAGAGATCATGCATCGCCGGAGAGAACATTTCCATCTTGAATGACTAATTTCAAATCAAGATCTCATGAGAAATACACAGCAGCGACCAGTCGAAATGCGGACGGCCCTCCCTTCACAATCCAGAAATACATGTAAACCAACAAACGAATGATACCTGGAAAAGCCTCCAGTTCAAACAACATCCCCGTGGAGCTCTTTACATAAGGGTTATACAGTTTGAGAACCAAGCGGGTCTATTGAGGACACATGGATAAAGGCGTTAGTTAGATCCAGTGACAGGACGCAAAGAGTGTGAGTTCAATTACCATGTTAAGGCGGTGGAGAACTTGGGGAGGGGAAATAACAGGAGATAACTGATATGAGACATCCATTAAACATGGCACGTGGAACTAGAACAGTTTACCCAGCGAGCGAAATAAAGGCTTCAGTTCGACATTCCAACCACCTGAAGATGGCTGCAGCGTACAACGGTGGAAACGTTGTAATAAATATGGCGACAAAGATGGGGACAATAGTCCGAATAATGAATATAGTGTGCAACCATCATTAACATCTGCAAGAAAGGAGACCGGTCAGTGTGCAACAACTACTGCGGCCTCTCTCTGCACTGCATTGCCAGCAATGCTTTCGCCAGAATTATCCTGGATCGATTGTTTGGTGATGTGGAAGACGTCCTCCTAGGATCTCAGTGGGATTTCTGCGGTCAGGTGGAACGATTAACATGATCTTCTGCGCAAGGCAACTCCAGGAAAATGATCGAGAACAGCAGCAACCATATTTCTTCATCTTTTGGGGCTTTAACATAGCCTTTGACAAGTTGCCCCGACCAACGGTGTAGTCTGT
>OZ038477.1:16860225-16900225 GCA_964036315.1 Acanthosepion esculentum
ATATATATATATATATATATATATATATTTGGATTGATGTGAGTTTTTGACCCGGGATTTCACGACCTTGCGATCGTCAGACAAAAAGAATTTGTTTGACGTTCGCAAGGGCGTAAAACCGAGGGTCAAAAACTCACATGAAGCCAACTATATATGCTATCTCTATCACTGATATTGAGCGCCGCGCATATATAATATATCAATATTATATATAAAGATTACAGACACACATATTTATACACATACTCATTATATATATATATATATATATATATATATATATATATATATATATATATATATATATATATATATGTGAGTGTGTGTTTAATTTAAATATAATTTATTAGTTAGCTGATAGATGTTATATTCAGCAACTGTCAATTTTCATGTTTATATATATATATATATATATATATATATATATATATATATATATATATATGATAAGGTAAAAACAAATAAGGAACGTTTTTCGATCTAAGATGTTTCGCTTTTATCAAAGCTTAGTCAGAGATTTGAGAGAAAACAGACAAAAAGAAAGAACTTGGTATTTTCAATTTTATTTGGTCCGATTCTCATTGATCCTTCACGTATCACGTGCATTAAAACTTTAGATAATTCTACAAGCATACATGTTTTGTAAAAATTATATGACTAAGCGGGCATCATAGGGTAATTTGTATTCGTAATTGTGTATCTGTCTTTGTTTAGTTAGGCCATTTCTAAAGTTTTCACTTTTGCGTGTTTAGTAAAAGTAGAATGATAGTGTTCTGTTAATATGGGCCTGTCATTTTTCACGAACTATTTCTATTATATAGACATAAATTAGATTCTCTATGAATATATTAAAAAACGTGGACGATGAATTGTAAAATGTTAGGCCTGTATTTATCGTTGGTAAAAATAATATTATTATTAGTCTTTCAAAGTATTTGATGCTTAAATAATTAGTTTATGTTATTTTAACTTGTCAGGCATTAGTCAAATGAAAATTATCGCCAGCTTTATTTCTGTGTATTACGAAAGATTTAGAAAGTTCGTCTTAACGCA
This sequence comes from Acanthosepion esculentum, assembly GCA_964036315.1. Classification (NCBI taxonomy): domain Eukaryota; kingdom Metazoa; phylum Mollusca; class Cephalopoda; order Sepiida; family Sepiidae; genus Acanthosepion; species Acanthosepion esculentum. The sequence goes on from OZ038477.1 coordinate 16,861,279, forward strand.
AATCCCTCTTGTGTTCGTAGATGCGCGCTTTTAGATCACGTGACGTCTCCTCCATTTAAATATTTTTGCATTGTAAACAATTTCTTTGATAAATACCGGCATTTGAATTTAATTTTGGGATTATTTTTCTTCCGAATTATATTTCCGTTTGTCTTGGAGATGTTGGTGACGAACCTAATATTTGGGATGACTAATTAGTTTGGGATTTTAGTAGAAATGGTGATGAATAGAATTTTGTGTAATTTGTGATAGAAGTACTATTAGTGGTGTCTAGTTTTTTGTTTTTGTCAATGTAAGCTCGTTTTTTTTAGCATCTAGGATGAAATGATATGGTAGGGTAGAAGTCTGAATGTTTCTTAATGTTTCTCTTGAATCAGGTATTCAGGTCTCCAACCATAAGGGCCGCAAGGTAGACTCTATTACTGTTCCATAGTTTATTCATTTATTGTGATGGGAATATCAATTAATTAGTTAATTTCTTTAGAGGGTTTACGATAAACATTAATATCTATTTTCTTAATGTTACGTATTAATAAGATAACGAGAAAAGGTAGATCATTTTTATTTCAAATTTCAATTTCAATTCAATGGTAGGTTCAACCTTATTAAGTCTCATCATCCTGTCTAATAGGATTATATCATGAGAATATAATAAAAGAACTCCATCTGTAAATCTTAGTTAAGTGTGATGTATTGTACTATGATGTGTTTAAATGGATAGAATTATAAAAATTCTAGAAAAAGACAAAGAACATCACTGACTAGTGACCCCAGAAAGCCGAATGTTTGTTTATATAAAATGTTGTTGAAAGAAAAGAAACAGTTTTTTGTAATTAATTTGGGTAATTTTATAATTTTGTGGATGGATAGAAGATTTTCATTGGATTTTTATAGTTAGTTTCTCAATATGTTAAGAGACTTTGTGAAAGGTACTTTGATATATAGACACTTAAGGTGAAAGGTACGTTGATATATAGAGATTTGATGTCTAAGCTAGGCATAAGTATATTTACGTTTCGTATTCTCCGGATTAAGTCACCAAAGTATTTAATATGTTTACAATTGATGGTTAAAAGGAACGAAGTTAGGATTTTTGCAATATAACCTAATGTGGCGATTAAGATATTTGTTCGATACCAATAATATGGGACCTTATAGAGATAACGGTATAAATTCAAAAAGCAGACACATTAAAAAAGAACTGTTAATTTCTTCAAATTTAATAGCCTAAAAATCACTACTACAACAAATGCAAAAGAGAAAAACTTGTCGTGACCTTGGATTTTGAATACTGGTAGATTGAAATCGTATATAAAAACAATTACACCACCAAAATTACGTAAATACTGTTTCAAATTATCTCCCTATTATACTAATGTATATATATATATATATATATATATATATATATATATATATACATATATATATATATATATATATATATATATATATATATATATATATATATATATATATATATATATATATATATATTATTTCATTTTATTACCCCCTCTCCGGTAAATGGACTGATACATTACCATTAAAGTAAAACGGTAAGTTTTCAATCAGCCCCTGACAGTTGCATTGGACAGGAAATGAATTGCCAAATTATATATATATATATAAATATATATATATATATATATATATATATATATATATATAGATAGATAGATAGATAGATAGATAGATAGATTATGTGAAACGACGGTAAGATATATATAGATATGGATAATTATATTGATACGTAGAGAAATAGAAAGAGAGATATAGATAAGAATACACTGAAGGAGATAGATAGATAGATAGATAGATAGATAGATAGATAGATAGATAGATAGATAGATAGATATAACTTTAATAATTAGGAGATTAATTGATTTCGCTACCTTGGTTTCAACCTTACGGTATACTTAGGCGATTTTCATCAGTTGACCTGTCAACACTTGAATTTTTTTTAAACCAATGAACGCGATATTATTTAAAAAAATAAATAGGCAAGTGCACGACGTTGGGTCTGATAGAAAGGAGGAGGAGGAGAATGCGAAGGAGGAAAACGAAGAAGGGTTAGAAGAAATGCAAGGGTATTATAAATATATCCGTGGGGGTTTATTGAAATATACATACTTTTTTTAATCTGCCTCATATGAGCTTAAAAGGAATTTTTTGTATGAATGTAACAGTTCATGACTTCGGATCTCTGGTTCAAAGGGTGTTTTTTGGACCCAGAAATGTCATTATTGCTAATTTCTCCTGTAGAAGAAGGTTGCAAAGGTCATTACGATTGTTGTAAGGCTTCAACTGTCCATCTTACAATCGGATCCCGGCTGTTTTCCTTTTTAAAACTCTACACATGGCTAGTTAACATTCTACTACACTATTCTACATTCTACTACAGCCAAAAAATAAAACACTTCGTCAATATTAAACATAAAAATGAGTTAAAACTTGAAGAGGGAATTTACAGCATCGGTTGTAATAACTGTCACAAAAAATACATAGCAATCTAAGTAAAAGTTTATAGGAACACAAAAGGGACATATTACAAAACACTACGCTAAATGAATTGATTGCCCACTTTAACGAGATTGACAAGAGATTTGATGTAAAAAATGCGACTCTAATCAAAGAAGAAAACAATTCCCTATGGGGTAAATGTCCAGAGAGTGCCTTGATCACACGATTATCTACAATAAATTTGCCCGTTGGTTCGTAAAATATTTTATCAGTCATAGCAGATCTTCTATTAACATAGTTTGGGATATCTACTAACAAAAGTGATAGAAAGAAAAAGAACAAGACTTTAAATAAATTTGACTTGGTACATAAAACAATTCTAGTATCTCCAGCAGTCACCATTTGAGTCACCATTTTCATTTATAAATGTTTGACAAAAAAATAATGAAAATTCTTTGTTAATTACATTTTAAATTTAAAAAAACTAGCAGAATTCTCTTTATTTTTTCTCCTTCTCATTTCATTCGCCGAGGAAGTTTCTTAGCAGTAAAATACGAAGTGAACTGTGATGTTAAATTTATAAATGTTTTCTCTTTCTTACTTATATATATATATATATATATATATATATATATATATATATATATATATATATATATATATATACCCAAGTTTGGGATTGGTATATACGGAGTAAATTCCAATAACCAACAATTATTATTCTTTAAACAGTGCTCAATGCAGAGTAGAGCAGATATAATCATTTATTTGAATATTACAGCATAAATATGTTATAAAATCACTACAAAAATAGCCATTTTGTTTCAACACTTCTGAATTCAGCATCATCACTTGATAAGACACCAGAAGTGTTGAAACAAAATGGCTATTTTTGTAGTGATTTTATAACATATTTATGCTGTAATATTCAAATAAATGATTATATATGTATATATATATATGTATATTTATATGTATATGTATGTATATAGCACCTCTTAGAACTACATTTGTTCATATATATATATATATATATATATATATATATATATATATATATATATATATATATATATAAGAGTGAACATAGAAGTCAACACTTAGAGGCCTCTAAGTGTGGACTTCTATGTTCACTTTTTTATTTACACACGCTCTATCTCTGATATTGAGCACTTTATCCAATAAATATAGCACACTTTAAGACAATATTTCTTCATATATATGTATATATATATATATATGCGTGTGTGTGCGTGTGTTTGTGTTTGTGTGCACACGTGATAGAAATATCCCTTTACTGGTAAATAAAATCATGCCATATCTAAAAAAAAATTACTAATTTTTCTTCCTTTCTTATAACAACAATTTTTACGAAAAAAAAATCTGTTTACCATTGGGATGATGCATAAGCGGTGTTCTTGCATGTCTGTTGTTAGATTTGTTTTAGAATCTGGTTCAGTTAAATTTATTTTACCTCAAACTCCACTGACATCAGATACGTGGATTATGAGTTATTAATATATACCCCAAAATATACACATACCAGACATTATTACAAAATTGAATATCCAACCACTATGGAATTCACAGGAACAGGAGAAAAAAAAAACTTGATATTTTTTTATTTAGAAATAAGAACGAATTATCCTTGAAGCTTAACCAAAAACCTGTAAATAAAATGGAAGTAATTAATTTAAAAAAAAGAGAAAATGATGAAAAACAGGATTAAGTATAAGTTTCTATCTTATATAATGCTGCTTTTACCCTTAGATAAAGCAGATATTATATTGCGAAAAGTTATTTAATTCCGTCATTACACACATTTTATTCAATAATTAAGAACGCTAATGGATCTACAGTACTAAAAATTGAGTACAATCGAAGATAATTTTACAATTCTTTCTCTACTAAACACGAAAAAAAGATGTACGCCAACCTAAAGACTATAAGAATAAGACTATCAAAAATAAAGCAGATATTTAATTACCATAATATATATAATGAGCAAGACGTTGGAAAGTGGGAAATATATATCTGCAATGTTATAAAAAATGTATAAGCGAGACATCAAAATTTTAATGACTCGCATTTATAAATATAGAACAGACCTTCTTTTGGAAAACGCATTAAATTCCTTAGTATCATACAAACAAAATATGTTAATTTCTATTTTAAAACTGCTACCTTATTAAAAAAAACAAATCAAAAAAGAAAACACAACCTACTGCTAAGACAATACCCAAAAGAAATATTTACAAATAATGTATATACATTAAGTATCAAACAAACGCACCTCTTCATATCACTAACACAGAATCTATTTTTTAAACTGTAGGATTTAAATGATTGCAGATGGCGTAACCTAGTGATATGCATAGGTTTGATACATTTGATTATCTAATATATTTTTAAGTAAATTTTAAGTATATGATAAATACATATACTTAAAATTTACTTAAAAATATATTAGATAATCACGTGATGTCTATACAACCAATGATAACACAACGATTATTTAAAATCTGGAGCATACATAAATATAGGCGCTCTAGGAAATACACGTGGCCTCTACAAATACAATGAACTAGAACATGGTGATTAAATATTGAATCAAAACTTTGCATTATTCTTCTTCCAAAATATGATTAGAAGTTAAATAGTGAAATATGTTTAATTTATAAACTTTTTCTTACTATTCCCTTCCACATTTAAGCCTTCTCTCATATTTCATTCATATTTTCAAATCAAATATATGTACTGAAATATTTTATTACTACAATTGCTATGCTCAATGTTAGCAAATATCTACATCTCAATAACAATACTGTATGATTTTATTTTTAGTGAGTATAGCTTTGTTTTCTACGAGGCTGCATAAATATTTTCAACTGTATCAATTTGCAGGTCATTGTCTGACACCCTATTATGTTATTTTATATTATTTGTTATTTTCCTTTCTCCTTTAGTCATTCAAAATACATTTTTCTTCAGTGAAAGATTAAAATTTCCCTTTACACAAAGTGGATTTATCTTTCCAATTCTTGTCTAAACTTTGTTGTAGCTTCATCTTCTATGCGCATGTGCTTTTGAACTACGTAACAGGAAGCAGTATAATATTTCTGGTAATTCATCAGATGTTCATTTATTGTGGTTGAGAAAGGTGTTATAATCGTCATCTTTTGTTACAATCTTTATATATAAAGACATTTATGATATGTCTAGATACAAGTATTTAAGCTAATGCTCTGTTTATAATAAACAGTATTAAATAACATTTACCGGCCTGAATGTCCGAGAAATTTTCATAGAAAACTTTCGTTCTCAGAACATGAAAATTTCTCGGACACTCAGGCCGGTAAATGTTATTTTATACTGTTTATTATAAACAAAGCATTTGCTTAAATACTTGTATCTATAAAAAGAACGTTAAACATATCATAAATGTCTTTAAATAAATTGTCGGACTTTGTCCAATTCAATATATATATATATATATATATATATATATATATATATATATATATATATATATATATATATATATAGCCGAATATATTTAGAGTATTTTTCTTTTTTCTTTCCATCAGTTTTGTTCGTAGATATCCGACACTGTGATAATAGAAAATCTGCTAGGGCTGGTGAAATATTGTAAGAACCAGGGCGTAAATTTACTGTAGATGTCCGTGCGATCAAAGAACTAGCTATACATTTACGTCGTTGTGAATTTTTTTCTTTGCTCAGAGTCGCATTTTTTAGGTCAGAATTTTTGTCAGTCTCGTTACAGTGGGCAACCAACGCATTTGGCGTATTGTCTTGTAAGATGTCCCTTTTGTGTTCATATAATATTTTATTTAGATTCCGCTTTGTGCCTTCAATACGTTGGTAATTATGGCTCTCCACAATTTCCTGTCTTTTGTCGCACTTAAAGTTTTTTGTCTTTTTGTCATCTCTCCCAAACCCTAAATTTCGTTGTTGATTAGTTTCTATAATTCTTCATGAGCGGACTGATTTCATGGATCTTTTCCGTATCTCTCTTTTGATTGATAATTACATTGACGTTCTAGCAGATTTTAAGGCTCTTTGTTGCTGCTGCGATATCGAAAGCTTGTTTTTATTAATTGTTCTCTAAATACAACGCTAATGAATCACTCACGCTAGAAGCTTACCGTCTTAATTAATTTGATAATACAATTGCGGCCAAAATGTTCAGAACGGCTTTGTTTTCATCAGAAATGTATGTATAACTTTTTATTAATGTTGTTTTATATTCTATAATTTTCACAGACAATAAATACGATAGTATTTGTTATTGTCTGAGATTTCGGTGTAATTTGCAAGGATAATACAAAAGTTATGGATGATTAAGTGATTTACTGCAAAACCCATGGCGGCCAAAATGATCAGAACGGTTGATTTTACTCCGTGTTTTAACCGGCGAACTCTAATTTTTTAATTTGTTTACGTGACGGTTCGTTTACTAAACATTAGTAAGAATATCTGTAGTGTACTTTGCTAATATGATGCAACTTACTCCTTTATCAATTCGTCAGCAGATTATTAAGTTTCGAAAGAAGGATAAATTAAGTATTGGGTCTATTGCAAAGATTGTTAACAAGTCAAAAAGTGTTGTCCACGGTGTTCATAAGGTCTAAGGTGATTGTGGTTCGTGTGAAGCAAGAAAGTCTAAATGTAGGCCAAGAAAAACGACCAAGAGAGAAGATCGTGTTATGGTAAAGTTGGTTAAAAAGGACAGATTTAAAACTGCTGCTGCTGTTTCTCCGGAAATGAGCATTGTATTGAAGAAAACTTTATCTTTATCTCGAAAACTGTGTCTCGTCGTTTAGTTGAACATGACCTAAAAGCAAGTGCAGCTGCTGTGAAGCCACTGATCAGCTCCAAGAATAAAAAGAGTCGTCTTACCTTTGCAACCGAACATGGCAAATGGTGCATTTCAGTGATGAATCTAAGTTTATGTTACTTGGCTCAGATGGGAAAAGGTACGTTGATCGAAAAGTAGGTGAAGAATTGTCCCCTAAATGCCTTAAGACTAGCGTTAAATTCGGTGGAGGAAGTATCATGGTTTGGGGGATGATATCTGGAGATGGTTCGATTACATGGAAAGGTAAATGCAGTTTATAAAAAACTTGTAAAAGATTATGTCTTGCCTGTGCTGAGAAATTCAACTAAGCGACCATCCATATTCATGCAGCACAATGCCCCATGTCACAAGTCTAAGGTAGTCATGAACTTCCTCAAGGCTGAAAAGATTATTGTTACGGATTGGCCTGTTCAAAGCCCAGATCTGAATCCTATTGAAAATGTGTGGGAAATTCTAGGAGAAATTTCGAAAGCAAGAAATCCTAAAACAACCGAGCAATTATGGAATGCCCTTCAGGAAGAATGGAATAAGATCACCCAGCAAGAAATTGAAAATTTAATTTCCTCAAGTAGTCGAAGATGTCAAAGTGTGATTGAAGCAAAAGGGCTTCACACTAAATATTAAATAATTCCAGTATTCTCTGTCATTTTTTATTATTTTGTTATTTTTTCAACCGTTCTGATCACTTTGGCCGCCATGGGTTTTGCAGTAAATCACTAAATCATCCATAACTTTTGTATTAATCTGCTGACGAATTGGTAACGGAGTAAGCTGCATTATATTAATAAAGTACACTATAGATATTCTTACTAATGTTTAGTAAACGAACCGTCATAGAAAAACAAATGAAACAAATTAGAGTTCGCCGTTTAAATACACGAAAACACGGAGTAAAAGTAACCGTCCTGATCATTTTGGCCGCCATGGGTTTTGCAGTAAATCACTTAATCATCCATACCTTTTGCAATATCCTCTCAAATTACACCAAAATATCAGACAATAACAAATAATATCGTATTTATTGTCTGTGAACATTATAGAATATAAAACAACTTTGATAATAACTTATACCTATTTTTCTGACGAAAACAATGCCGTTCTGAACATTTTGGCCGCAACTGCATATACAGTAAAATGAGAAGTACAGCACTCGAATACTATACCTGTGCATGCAGTAATCCCATTGATATATGTGCTGCCGTTTCAAAATTTACACATATGAAATTCATGGAAAAAAGATCAAACGATGTATCATGATACATAACAATTTGTAGAATCAGATCTGAATGTGAATAGATGCAATTCAAACCATAATTTTAATAAAATCATTTAAACCCAGAAAATGTTCACAGTGTGAGATGTATAAATCTTTGTAAGATCATTTGAATCGAGGACAAAGCCGAAGCAAAAACGATTTTAAGAATGTTTTTATTTATCTCAGGATTAACGATCAATCTGGTGTATAGAAGATTAAGAGAAAACTTGTGGAATTGGTAATATTTTAATTGGTCTTTCTAAAGTAAGGAAACATGTATTTCAAATTTGTGTTACTTAAAACTAAATTAAAATTAAATCGGATACATTTTAATCATGGCGGGTGCCTTATTTTATCTTGCAAGACATTTGATTATTTTTGTTTTTATTCATCTTTGGACTAACAATCAACTTTGTGAATATAAGTTTAAAAGACAACTTTGTGGAATTGGTAATACTTTTACTTGGGTTGCTAAAGTAAGGAAACATGTATTCCAAACTTGTATTACTTAAAACTAAATTAAAATTAGATCAGATACATTTTTAAGCATGTTGGTTGTCTTATTTTATCTTCCAAATATTTGATTGTTTTATCTTTTGAATTGTGGTATTTCTTGGGGTCTTTCGTCGATATTAAGCATCTTATCAACTTTTAATGGAAACAATTCAGGAAGAAGATTTTTCAAGCGTGATAGTTTAATTCCCTTCCAATTGCAAACTCCTTTCATTATAATCCAAAAAATAAAATTCATAACACCGGAAGTCAGAATGAGTGACTTTTTGAAAAAAAAAATGTATCTATTTTCATATTAAAACTGCTTACGGCTTGTTGAATGTTAACGACAGTCAACTTCCGAAAAGAATGTTCCTTCTCCCTTCAAACGCGGAAGAAGACAATAAAATCAGGCTAAATGAAACAATGAAAGAATTTCAAACGCAAAGACGTTGGCTAAATCAAATATTCGTATTCAATATTTCAATACATCAGCGGAAAACTAATTAATATTTCCATCTGATTTTATGGGTTGTTAAATTTAAAACAGAAAAATAATAAAACCTAAAGTAACAACCGTGTTTTTAGTTAAATACAATTTTCAAACTTTTATAAAATCAACCAGTTTACAGACGTAACAAATAATGAAACACGCCGTCAAAAATATTAGCGAACTTTTTAAAGGCCTTAATATTATAAGAAAAACAACACATTTTATTCAGGATATGTTTTTTGTTCAATTTACTGTGGTCGAATTCTGTTACGGAATCGATCGTTTTATATCCTGGCTTCGTAAACATGGCGGAATATTCGACTACTGTTCAAACAAACACAGTGACACCTGAGGTCGTGCAAAGGAGATTAAATTTTTGGTATGAAGATACAAATACTACAGAGAAATGTAAGCAACTACACTCTTGTAATCTATCTATCTATCTATCTATCTATCTATCTATCTATCTAAGCCTCTTATCTATCTATCTATCTATATTTATATATATATATATATATATATATATATATATATATATATATATATATATGTGCGTGTGTGTTTGTGTGTGTGTGTGCGTCTGTGTGTCTGTTTCTCTCAGTATGCGTATCTTTGTATGTTTGTGTGTACGTTTGAATTATGGTATGTAAATGGACGAGCCACACCATTACGGAAAATGTTTCATGCCTTAATTGAACATGAGACAATGATATTTGCTTAAGGCAGGCCTGAAACATTTATATACGTTCAGTCTTTCAATTTTTCTCTTGCTCAAACACTTGCTCAAATCGTGGATTCTACTCATTTCCCTAGCAAAACAAGCATTTCTTACCTGCTCTCCTCGCTGTGACAGAGATTCGCAACACTGTCCGATTGGAAACTCCTATCACTCTGTAGTATCTATTATCTGTAATATCTATCGATATTTTATTCCTATCATCTATTAAACAGAAATCTCCTATTCATAAAACCTCCTACCAGTAAAATGATTGAGACTCACGACGTGACTTTCTTCTAGACGCCCTTTGTACTGACATTTTTACCTTCAAATAGAGAGTTTCATCACTGAGGTTTCCTCTTGTGTCAAAAACTCTCATGGATGCTTTCATTCCTTCTCGCAAATATTAGATGAAACATCTACATAGTTCACACCAGCATTATCCACCGCTCTAGCTTACAGGATCAACTATTTCCAGCTATACCGGCGTGATCGCTCCCATCGCAACAGACGTGTTCTGTACTGCGCATAATGTTTAAACATTTCCTTAAAAGAGCTAAGTCTTTGTTTATTGAGAAAATAAAGCACTGTATTGCATCGAAGAAATCTGGCTTTTGTGATTGCTGGCGGCTCTGTAATAATGTATTAAATAAGAATAAGTTTTCTCTTCCACATCTCTTTAATCAATTCGAGTTGTTAACATATGTCCATAAAGCTGAATTTTTCGCCCGTAAATTCTCTTTAAACCGTAGTCTTCATACATCAGAAGTATACTTGCCTAACTTTCCTCTGACAACTGAGTCTCTGTTGTGTGATATGCATATAACATCTGTTGACCATGTTCACCATAGTCTATGAATATAGAATCCAGCGCAGTACGTAATCTGTTCAATGAAACAACGTTAATGATTAACACTCACGAGTCAGACACTCTACTGAATCTGACTATAACGCCAATGCCACCAGCAGCTGTTCCGTAATTCTTCAGTCTTCGATATCAAAGGCTGGCTGGGAATATTCCGGAAAAACATGGCAGCTTTTATACACGTCGATTAAATATTTTGAGCCTTCTGATTGGTTAACTCTATTGGTGAAGTATAAAATGAGTCAGCTCATTTTGGCTGGCTCACTAGTATACCAAGGTACCCAAAACTCCAACAACATCTATGGTTTCTGCTATTATCTCTAATCTGGATCCCCACAAAGAATGTGGACCTGATGGTATCACTGTAATAGTCCTTAAGAAGTGTGTACACTAACTGGCTCCTGTTCTCTCTAAACTGTGTAGTTAACGTCTCACTGCCTTTTGCTCGCCTGCCTGTTGGAAATCCGCATCTGTTGTTCCAGTTTTTAAGAACACAGGTGAACTGCCGGACTCATCCAACTTTCGGACTATTAGCCTTCTATATTTATCTGGAAAATTACAAGCGGCCATAATCAATGCAGAAGTGTTGATGCCTCTCACATCGCAGGGCCTTCTGTTAGGCAACTGATGCTGTACGGACGATAACTGCTTGAAGTTTCTATTAAACTCATGATAAAAACGGTGAAGATTGGGTGGAATATTTAGATATAGCTAAAATTTTCGAAAGTGTTTGGCATAGAGGTCTTCCTCACAAAATGAAATGTTACGGTGTCTCCAGACAAATGCTTGAAATGATCCAGTCTTTCTTTTAAATTTGCAATGGAAACTTATCCAGAAAAGCAACTCCGGAAAACAATGACCGACCACGACTTTAATTAGTATATATATATATATATATATATATATATATATATATATATATATATATATATATAATAATTATTTCAAAAAAATATGAATCCTTCGCTACAAAAGAGTTCTCATGTTTCAAAAACAAAAGCCACAAATAGAAGTTTTTGGCTCGTGTTTTTGAATATTGAAGGTTTTGGCTCTTCTTATGGAAACATGAGAACTCTTTTGTAGCGAAGGAATCATATTTTTTTTAAATAATTATAATTATAGTTTAGGCTCTACTTTTGTATTCAGCACTGTTTTTTTTAAAATAAAAACAAAAATAATGAAGAAATTCGGATTATTTACCTAATGTGTTCTTTCCAATTTTTCTATATATTTGCACACACACACACACACACACACACACACACACACACACATATATATACATATATATATATATATATATATATATATATATATATATTACATAGAAGTGTGTTGAAGAGCATAATTTATCCATTGGGTGATCTCCACACACACACACACAGACACACACACACAGACACACACACACACACACACACACACACACATATATATATATATATATATATATATATATATATAATTATATATATATATAATTATATATATATATATAATTATATATATATATATATATATTACAGCAAAAACGAAATATTATAGATTGTGGTTAATAGCAGATCACCCAATGGGATAAATTATGCTGTCCAACACACTTCTATCCGTACATATCTTCATACATACATATATACATTTACATGTACATACATACAGTGCAGTTTGATAAAAGTGACTCACCTGATTTTTTTTTACTAAATATTCTATTCTCCGATGAAACGAAAGTTGAGCAAAATTCAAAGGATAAGCGATCTAAAATCCGTAGGAGAAGCTTTGAAAGCACTTTGAATTTAGCAGTAAGTACTGTCAAGCATCCGTTCAGTATAATGTTCTGAGGACGCTTTTCTTTTCATGGAACTGGTTTCTTAAAACCTATTGAAAAGACCCTCAGGAGCGAGCAGTACAAGAGAATTTTAGAGTCTTGTCTGCTCCCTTCCGCTGAAAGGATGCAAATCGACCCCATCAAGTTCATTTTTATGCAGGATAATGCTCCCTGTCACAAATCAAAATTGATGAAGTAATACTTTGATGAGAAGCAGGTGAGTGTTATGACATGGCCGCCCCAATCTCCTGACCTCAAACCCATAGAAAAATTATGAAGCATTATAAAGTACAGGCTCTCGAGAAAGCAGTTGAGCAACAAAGAAGATTTTATTGTTAATTTCATATCCGAATGGAATTCAATGCTTGGAGAGGAGATTTGCCAGAACCTAATCAAGTCAATGCCAAAAAGGGTTGAAAAGGTTATTCAAAATAAAGGACGACCCATATATTATTAAATATTTCGAACTATATTACCTATTATAAATAAAATATACCTCTATTATTCTTTGTTTAAAGCTGTTCGGTTATGTTTCTATTGGTTAGTAGTTGCAGGAAATAAGTGAGTCACTTTCTTTCATTGATATTTATATTTTAATATCCTGATACTTTTTTCTAAACATTTGTTGCACCTATCCCTTAATCTACTGCGGTTGTTCGCGAAACATAGAATTTTCCAATTTATCTGTAGATTCAGACACTTTTCCTTCAATTCCCTAATTTTTTTCGAAAGGGCTGTTTGGTGGTTTAATTTTGTACGGGTTTGCCTCAATCTATAAATCTATAACTCAACTAATTTACATTCATCGTAACAGGCTTAAGTTTAAATCCCCGATCGCTTATTTATAATATTAATAAACTATTTACTGTGAATCCCAGAAAAAGACATCCCGGGGCCTTTATAAGAAACACCATATTAACTGATATTAAACTAATATTAACTGATATTAAACTACACACAACAAGTTCTGTCATATAAATAATCTCCAATTCCAGACCGCTTCCCGCGGAGATAGATAGATAGATAGATAGATAGATAGATAGATAGATAGATAGATATATAGATTCAGGACTAGGCAAGTAACTTACCCCCGCCCAGTAATCTCTAAAACAAATCCACTCTCATTAACAAGGCGTCAACCAGAGGAGAACTGAGATTGAAAATAAAATTTAAAAAATGCTCCGAGACAGACATTTAGGGGCTGATGATAGAAGTGTACAGAAGGGCTTGAACTAGACTATCTCTATGTTGGGGTAAGTTTTTTTTTTTTTGCTGTAAAAATACATATGCTCTGTTAAAATAAGAACTTCGTCAGACCTGGACCTGACAATTGCGTCTAGCATGAAACAGACTGTCGCCTCTAAGTGTTGACTTCTATGTTCACTTTTATATTTACACACGCTCTATCTCTTATATTGAGCACTTTATCCCATAAATGTACCACACCTTATGACTATATTTCTTCTCGTATATATATATATATATATATATATATATATATATATATATATATATATATATATATATATATGAACATGGAAACTATTTACATGCTTACTATTTAGTAATTAAGACAAATCTATATATATATATATATATATATATATATATATATATATATATATATATATATATGGGGGGGGGTTCTGTGCATGTGTGTGTTTTTGTGAGTGTGTATATTGTGTAATCGAAACAGGAACGCCGAAGGAAAGAAAGAAAGAGCCAGGGATAGATAGATAGATAGATAGATAGATAGATAGATAGATAGATAGATAGATAGCTTCAGGACTAGGCATATTCAGATATGAGTAAAAACGACTGGCGGACTGAGAGAATGAAATATATTTGTTTTGCTTCCCTTCAAATTTAGGGGTCAGCAAAATGTTCTTATCTATTATTGACTCTTTCTCTGCCTCGAATTTGATGAATTGCCATACATAGTTCATTGAGCAGTGTAGCTTAATTACTTCTTGCATGACCTACGTTTCCCTTCCAACGTGAGCTGTTGACTTATACTCCCTTCTTCATATTCTTCGCATCTTTTATTGTTTCGCTTTCATTTATTTCCGCCATTTTAACACACTGACCAACGTAGTATCATGACGAAATGCCAACCTTAAAAATAAGTTTCCGTGAATACTTGAAAACAGTAATAGTTTGAGAGTCGTCTTGGAAGCAACTCAAGCTAAATTACGGAATGTCATGACCACGAATGATAAAGACTTAAGTTTTTGTATTGATACCTCTCTATCTCTCGTTCTGACTGCCATTTCATTACGGGACTTGAGTGATCATGGTTTATTCGCAGCTTATTTGTTTTTGAATAACTATAAATTATGTACGGCCATGGATATTCCTCTGTTTTCCTTTTAGACTTATTCTATTTTTCGATTGCTGGGTCTAGCAAGGCTAGTGAATTCGGTCTGTACTATTACTTTTTATCATAGTACGACGTGGATACAAACTCAGTTGGAATTAGAACTCGGCTAGCCTATTTCAATTACTTGATATTAAGCGGTTATCAAGTCACACCCAGATAGTTATATCACAATATTAATGAAAAAAATGAACATAGCAGGAGTAATACGATGTAAAGAAGAGTCTAGCAAGGTTAAATCCCACCCATTCCGAAGTGGGAGCATTGATTCTTTTTTTGTGGATTTACTCATACAACTTAAAGAGCGCAGTGGAAAGCGTTTTGGAATGTGAAATCGGAGACCAGATTTTTAATTCGACTCCAGTAAATGTACATTCATTTTTGTGCAGATAAGTTTGGGGAAGATATGAAACCAAGAATCCTTTCAGCTATGGGTTAAATAGTAGGATAGGCTGGGTTTTTAGGCTTAACTGGCAGCCAGTCTAGAAAAAAAAGAACGACTCTGAATTCAAATTCATATGTAGTCCTGACGAAGCACATATTACGCAGCTAAAGAAAGTACCGTGGAGTTTATAATAATTCTGTGATCCCTTGGCCTTGTTTTAATGTAAAGTTTAAATTATATATTAAAGGCCGTAGGCGATGACAGCTCTTAACAGCCTTTTAACTTTTGTGTCTCTAAATAAAATTATTCCTTCTCTATTCTTCTATGTCCTTGCTCTGCCATCTATTAATAAAGTCCCTCGATGATTCCTATTGCTTTCAATGTACCCTGCAAGGGTTACATTTTGAGTTAAGACGTTCACCACTTCATTATATATGCACAATATTTCAAAACACTTTTCTTGACTGTAAATATGGATGTGATGAGAAAAAGTTGACAATCTATAAACGACGCGTTCCGTCGACAGGGTCTGCTCTCTGTGGTTTCTTCAGGTTAGAATAAAGGAACGACAAAACTTTTATGCCCGTATAATGGGATAAGAGAGTGTCAGGTATTATCACATCTATGTTCAGATTCAAGACAATGTCTGTCTGACTCTTTGTTTTATATATATATATATATATATATATATATATATATATATATATATATATATATATATATATATATATATATATATATATATTGAGGTCTCTGGGGATGAAGTCTGAGTATGTAAACAGTCACTATAATTGCTAATAATGCAAAACTCTTCAGTATAGTGAATCGAGTTCTCTCAGTTACTGCATATATATCTAAAAATAGATATGCTTATATTCGACTTCATCTCTGCTAAGCCCCAAAGGCTTAGGGCTAGAATATCCGACTGACGCTAATTCCGCCGGGTTTTAATCCTAGCTAGAGGCAAGCGGACGTCTAGCCCCACTGATGTGCTGTGAAAAATATATATATATATATATATATATATATATATATATATTGCATTTAAGCTCTTGCTTGGGCTTTCATCACAATTGTTAGTGAGGAGTAGATGCGATAGGCAACAATAAATTATAGAAGAACTCAAAACTGATCGCTGCATTGAAGTACTGCATTAATATTTAAGCTAACCTTTTAAACGATCAACGTTAATTCTTCTGTCGCCATTTCATTTAAAGACAGTTTGATGCACGTATGTCCTTATTTTACGTACAAACAATTATTTATAAACCATGGGTGACTTTCGATGGATTTCACAATAAATTTCAATTATTCCCAACTTTATTTCCAAGTTATAAAAATTGTTATCTTACAAAAAATTCGTCGCAAAAAATCATCGAAAACATCAGCAATAATGAAAACCTTGGAATCCAAACTTTCGACATTGTGGGTCCGGATCCAGTCCGAAATGTTGTTAATCTGCTCACAGAGTCGATCTTATTCCAAAATTATATTCTATGTTGGGATACTCCTCTTGGAGTAAAGTTGATAAAGTGTGACACACTGACACACTGACTCCGCATTTATATATATATATATATATATATATATATATATATATATATATATATATATATGTGTGTGTGTGTGTCTGTGTGTGTGCGATTGTATATATATACTGTACATGTAAAAGAACGTATGTATATGTGAAGCTTGCATGGATGTGTATACAATATATGACAAAGCAAGATCTCAAATATTACATTCAAATATCACTCCATATTAACTTAAAAACTAAACTTTAACTAAGAGAAATTACCAATCTAAAAATAGTCGCAAATTAAATTCATGAATAAAATTCAAACTGATAGAGATATCACCTTAATAATCAATTACAACTAGAAGTAAACTTAGATTTTAAAACAAAATTTTAGTATTTTAATGTAAATTCTATGAATATTTTTCTAATCGACTATTTCATATTAAATCCCAAAAATTGTGTAATAAAGTTTAAAAAAAAAAGTTAAATCGCTAACAAAGATCAAATTAAATTCCATATAAACTGTTTAAACATTCAAATTTATATCAAACATTATAATATTTATGAACTCTCAAAGTAAAACAAAACAATAGCGTCTATTTCAGGCGTTTCATTCCTAAGAAAGTTAATGACACTTTCTCTCATGACTTCTTTCTCGCTTTCTCTCTTTATGTCTTTTGTCTCCTCTCCCCCTTCCATATCAATATATAACTTCCGGTAAGTTAACCGATTTAATGTGTCAATGTCTGGACTTCATCGAACAATATTAAATTTGAAAGAATAGAAATTTTACATCTAACTCAATCATGTCTCTCTCCCCGCTCACTTCCTAACTTCGTTAATTTACATATGCTTTGTACTGCCCGTCAAAAATGTGTAAATTTCTTTTCATTTTTCGTTTCAACATTTGGAAGTAAAGTCTAATGATCCGCGGTCCTTTAAAAGGGCTGTGGTGAAATAATTTATTACATGGAAAATTAAAGTGGTCTGTTTTTATTTTTATTTAAATTATTAGCTCTGATTTACATTGAGCTCTCTGGATTTTATCCACCTTGGGTCTACCCATACGGATTACCTAGTTTTTCGTAAACTATATATATATACATATATATATATATATATATATATATATATATATATATATATATATATATATATAAGAGAGAGAGAGAGATGTTTCCTGTATTTTGGCTTTGAAATCAGTTCACCGAACAGCTAAATGACTATAACTTTGCAGTAAAACCTAACATTTATAATGAGTTATCCTTGTTTCATAAAATGAAAATAAATTAATCAATTTTCCTAACGATTTCATTCATAACTCCTTTAAATGTAACATATTTCTTAAAGATTATTGTCCCTTGTACGCTTTTTTTTATTTTGATCAAAGCACGTTTCTGTTTTTGAGAAATACTTTCCGGTCAAACATTTCTTCAATCGAGGATGGAAATAGAACATTGTATGTAGATAATGAAGTATTAAAACTGTATCACATTGTTATTGATTCCTACCAATAACATCGGCCATAATGTATGACCCATGAGAAAATTTAAAAAAAAATGCAAAGCTATCTTCAGCCAATATTGTAAATAATGTTCTGTCGTTAATCAGGTCAGAAGATGGCTTGTTAACTTTAACGCCCCCAAACAAATCTTCTATCCACTAATTATCTGAGAGGCCCCTCACTGCCTTCCATCATAATAGTTGATGTTATCCTTCAGAAATATGACTCGTTGTGCCTTCTCGGGCTAACGTTCTCTGCTATATGTGAACTGAAAAAACTATATTTAATCCATGGCTAAATTAGTGCTAAGATAGTTGGTTCACTGTCTAGGGCGAGGCAATTTTTATCCCCAGAATATATCTTACGTAACGATAACGTTCCCATTAGTCCATGCTTAGAATATTGCTGCCAGATATGGTCCAGTGCCCCTAATTTAAGGGAAGCAGTAAACTAGCGTCAAGATCTCATCAATTTAGAGTTGAGCTGGCTAGATGTAGGTGTAAATTCTATAGTTTCTTCTCTCACACTTCTTGCTTGTGGAACTCCCTTCCAGCTCCTTGATTTCCAACCAAATTTAATCTGCAAAATTTAAAAACAATGTCGATCGACATCAGATGTCTTCCTGATTACTCTCTTCTCTTCCTGCTCATCATTATTATTGATGTTCCTAATTCTTCCAAGCATTGTGTTGCAGTGGCATTAATGCATTGCATGAGGTGATACCGATATAAAAATCAAAGAGTTGATGAGTTATTTCCTTTTATAAGGTATATTTTCATTTTTTTTATTTCTAAGATACCGATTTAGAAAATAATAAAATGTAAAACGTCGTTAACACCGCGTAGATGTTCATAAATGGAACGAATTATATCAAGACTTTTGTTACGTATGCATTATTTGTCAATTTTGTATGAACCCCATAACAAAGCTGCAATTCTAGAAATGAACATTGTTTTATTTGACATTACCAGTTAAAGGACAGAATGAAAAACAAATCACAACTGAAAAAAATATTGAAAAAAAAAATGAAATAAATAATAAATTATGTCAGAAATATATACTTTATCCGCTATTGCTGTCAGGATTTCTTTTTTTTGTCTCCAGCAAATTCTTACAGACAATAAATAAAATCGAATTTATTCTTTTCCGTGAAGACGCCAAAATAATATTCCTTTCATTCTCACACTGTTTTTAACGGATATTAAAACTTATTTTTAAAATGTAATTTTCTCTTTATGATACGTCCTATTAATTTTACGTTTGGTACGAGTTTAAATACGGTGATGCCAACGCATGCCCTATGAGCCCAGGGGTTATGGCAAACGTCTTGATTTCGATGTATTGCCTAAAAAAGATTGAGTGCCTTTTTTCAAAATGATGTCCCGAAATTCTCTTCCTCTAGATTTTATCATATATTTAATAATAATAATCATAATAATAATAATAATAATAATAATAATAATAAATAAATAAATAAATAATTATAAATAATAATTATAATAAAAAAAATGTGGCACATGGGAACATCAACAATTCCTGTTGTAGTTGGAGCCCTTGGACTGGTTGGAAAAGATTCCAGTAGGCTGATTGAAGGGATCACTGGAAGTCCATGCCTCAAACAGATACAAAGAGATACAAAAAATTGTTCTGACAAGTACAGCCCACACTTTACGAAGGCTTTATCTATGTAATTATTTTTAATTTTTTTTGCAGTGGAAAGTGTCATGATGCCATTTCTAACCTTAGGTCCCTGGGCGGGACCCGGAAAGAAATGTGTAAACGCCAGATATCAAAGGAAATAATAATAATAACGAAATTAACAAAATACTGCATGTTTTCGTTAAAATGTCAGATTCCGCCTAATGTTAATCTTATGACTGGCAGATATGAAATTTTAGGTATACACTTGATGAAACATAGAGCATCATGTCCTAAAAAGTCGAATAGTTTAAGCATCCTCGGTTAGTAGAAGTTAATTAAAACAAACATGTTATGAAACTTGCTAATTATTAAATCCAGTGAGTGGCCACATTTAAGCGTATAGTGTAGATGCCGGTGATACCAGAATTTGTCCCCGGTATTCGGAAACTCACTTTTATAGACGCATGCACCATGGACTGAGCGAAATGTGGTTTGGCATATGCTAGTTGGAATGGCTCCTTGAAAATTGATTTTGGCTCAGAATGAAGTGAACGATAAACTTTTCTGTCTGTATACTTTTGCGCTGCATAAGTATTGTCACGTGAAGAGTGTCTTAACTAACAACGGTAGTGGGGGCAATACATGTACCGTAGCTATGGCAGCGCTAATGTGTCTTGGTCAATAAAGCCCAAAGAATGCCATTTCTCCTCAGGTTGTGTTTTAATTCAGACTTTTCCTTCTTCTAGAATAGTTGCAATTTCAATTAATGAATGTTCAAGGATCTCTAGTATTTAAATCATAACCCGGGCGGTATAGAAGAGATAGATTAATCCATTTTTTAAAATCATTTCACCCCAAGCGAAGCAATAAAGCTACTAATGGTCAAAGGGATGCTGAATGTGAGGGAAGATAAATAGATAAATAAATTAAATAGATAAATTAAGAAGAGAGAACAATAGAAAAGCAATAAATGAGATGAAAAAAGATAACGATTGACATTGCATTTAAATTTGTTAAGATCAAAGTTAACTAGGAAGCAAGTAGACGGAAGAGAGTTCCGCTAGCGAGAAGTGTAAGAGAAAACATTTTTTGCATGAAAGTTACGGTTATCTCTAGCCATTTCAATTGTAAAATGATGAGATCTTGCTGCCAATGTGGTACTACGCTTAAATACCTAACATCTATGTATAATAGAATAAATTTCATCAGAATAAGTACCATGAGATTTATTGATATAAAATGTACAACAAAGGTACGTTAGGTCAGTCGAAGAATAAGTGAAGACATGATAACAGGTCAAGAACAATAACATTGCAGATTATTGTTTGTATTTTATCAAGAATCTCTACATATATAGCAGGAGAAGCAGGCCAGCTATCGTAACACTATTAAAAACGAATGGCAGACTTCTAAACACATAAAATGAATTCGAGTGAAAAAATGTCTAGCACGACACAGCGAACCAATTAAAATTGATAACGAAAGCCACAAATATTGGAGAAATAACGTTTGAGAGGCTAGGGATCTTTTTGTTTACTGATGTGCGCACATATCTTTTCATTGTATCTGTCATAAGGAGATTTTATTTTAAGAAGAAAATGCCAAAATAATTATCACTGTCTATCTTCTATGACGACACAAACTTGCCAGATAGTGAAGATTTAATCATAATGTGACTTCAGGATTGCCCACCGGAAACACATGCTGTGACACCTTTCAATATGCGCCATGGCACTCCAGATACTCCGATATTATGCAACTGTTGATCGGAGCGGCCTCTCTAATTGTTACGAAAGTTCATTTAATACCAACCGGAAGTAGCAACCAGAAATCATCTATCACCGTTGCCCTCATAATGAAAATTCATAGCCACTGAACAGTCAGAGGGCCAAAAATAAGACAATTAAATTATCAGATGTAAGTTAGACACGCTAAAGCGGATTTAAAACAAGAAACAAGGGATAAACATGTCAAGAACAATTACAATACAGATTATTGTCGCCCTGGGTAAGACGATAAACTACATCCGCATCCTGTGTAATACGATAAACTACATCCAACAAGGCCCCTAATCAGGAGGCTTTGAGTAGCGTGGAACCACCACTCAATAGCTGGTGTTTTAGTTCCACCCTGACCTGGGGTGGTAGCACCAGTTAGGGTCCCAGCTATGGGCAAATAGTTACACACTCAAACTGTGGCCAACAAACTATGAAAGTGTAAAAGCTGGATTTAATACAGAAATACGTTTTTGTAAGAAAAAAAAAACCAGCAATAAATATCTTGTCGACATTAAATAACCCATTGACTTTGATATGCCGTAAAACAATACAAAGCAAACGGAAGCAGCTTATTGTTTGCACTTTATTAAGGATCTCTAAATATAGAGCCGGAGAAGCAGGCCAGATACCGCAGCAATATTAAAGGACCAATGGTAAGGTTATATATACATAAATACATATATATATATATATATATATATATGTGTGTGTGTGTGTGTGTGTGTGTGTGCATATCTATATGTCTGTGTATATGTACATATGTGTGTGTGTGTGTGTGTGTGTGTGTGTGTGTGTGTGTGTGTGTGTGTGTGTGTGTGTGAATCCGGGTGGAAGAAGTACAGGCTGGGTGATAAGCGGATCTATCTACTCCAATTAACCTGTTCAGAGCGCAATAGACTTTTCGCTTGTACGAAGACAACATCTACCGGAAGGTTACCGGATGTCTGTAGACAACTTCCAATGCGAAAGGGGAATTACTAAATTATTAAAACCTCTCTTAAGTTTATTCCAAGTATATTTTATTAAATAATGGAAATGGCAATATTAGTCGTTTCCTTATATGAAAACATTAGGTATTCATAGAGCGGTCAACCAGTGCTATTGTCTGTTGAAATTTTCAAAATCTTTTTTATTAAAACAATTTTTCAGGAAAATATATTTGTCAATAAATCTCCTGGGACGTTTCGATGCCGGTACAAACTTCCTGTTCATGCTTTTGTTCAAAGTGTGGAATGTCAACATCTTGATTACGACATTATTTTCTATTCGAGAAAAAAAAACAAATTATGTAGTTTCTGTTATTTTATGCAATACTTTGTTTATGATTCTGTAGCGCCAGTCAAAAGAGATTTGACGAAGGATAGTCGCTAAGATTTACAGGGTCTATTGAAAGTGATCGTAATGAACTCGACCGAAATTCGAACGCGGGTCGACTATTTCTCTTCCCGACCCTTTAACCGTTACAGTACTCGCATAACATTCATAAATAAATAAATACAAAAATAAAGTAAATAATTCAACTTTACTGGAACAATTTCACATGGTTAGTCAAGCACTCAGAATCAAAACCACATCATTTATGACTTGTACGATTATGGCTCTCCCCAATTACCAATCCTTTCTAGATCTACGCAATATTTCACTCTATAATATCCCTCTCAGTTCCTGTCCTTCCATTTATTTACACAAGCTTGTTAGGGTACTAATTTGTCTTTGTCCCTCTTGTCTTCAGTGTGTGTTTCAAATTCGTAACCGTTTTACCTTATGTGTTCAAGATATTTCAATATTATTTTCATGATTCTAATTGCAATTCTCGTTGCTCATTTGTTCCGTCCATAGCATTCTTAGAACCATTCTTAGAACCATTCTTAGAACCATTCTGTCGAACAGTTTGTCTTTTGCTTCTAGCATCAAATCTGTGATTATATTATTCAGTATTCATTGGCATATAGATTTACTATCAAATAGCCATTTTCGGACACTTTCTTTGTTTCTAACGAAATATTCCTGTTTTCTGTTGAGCATTTTAAAGGCTTCATTCGCTATTGTAATGCGCCTTCGGTATCGTATTTCCCCAAGTTTGTAATAACACTTTTGAGGTAGTTGCTATATTTTGTTGATTATAACGTCTCTAATTCGTAGCTCGCAACGGACGGGCTTTCTCGTCAACAACTACTGTTTGTTTGTTTGTTTCTTTCTTTCTTTCTTTCTTCATTCCTTTGAATTCTCTACTTTTAGTTTGGTTTTGTTTGATTTATGGCATATCAAACTCAATGGCTTATTTAACCCATTACCAGCCATGAGCCCCATTTTGGGATCTTTTAAAATTAAACTCACTACATATTATTCCTTGTATTTACATTAAATTGCTTACATACATTGCATTTGCACAGGTATATTTTACAAAACTTAGCCTTTAAAGTTTTTATTATTAGCAATAAGAAGACATTTTCTGTCATATTTTACATTTCAGGAGTAGAAAAATAATGACTATTTTGAAAAGTTTTTTTTTATTATTTCTAATCAATATTATTTTTTCATGTTTTATAATATATATATTCTAGTTTCTTTAAAAACGACAATGGTAACTACTGAAATTAAACATAAGGAATAAATAAACTCCTGTTTGGGCCCAAAATGCTCATTAAAAAATTTGGCAGTTAATGGGTTAATGCCGACAAGATTATTATTGCTTGTAATATATATATATATATGTATATATATATATATTGTGTATATT
This sequence comes from Acanthosepion esculentum, assembly GCA_964036315.1. NCBI lineage: Eukaryota > Metazoa > Mollusca > Cephalopoda > Sepiida > Sepiidae > Acanthosepion > Acanthosepion esculentum. The sequence goes on from OZ038477.1 coordinate 16,886,210, forward strand.
TCGGCTGCAATGTTTCATTAATACATGTTTCATTAAATAATATAGACAAGTTTTGTCTATTTATTTTAAGTAAGTTCCTTTCGTATTGTCTGATAAGCTTAATCACATTATCGTTGAAAGACGAAAGGAAAACACCATAATGACATATGTTTGAATCCACTCTAAACTTTCGGCTTACATAAGCCATTATCAAAGATGACAATTTCAATAAATCAAACAACACATATACGAAACCACAATAATGGTCCGCCGTTGCTGTTTGAATAAGCTCAAAGTAACGAAAAACTTACTTAAAATAAATAGAAAAATCTTGTCTATATTATTAAATGAAACATGCATTTATATATATATATATATATATATATATATATATATATATATATATATATATATATATATATATATATATATTATTTTTTTATTTTTTTCAAAAAATGTTGCTGGTAATATTTTTCTAAAACTTTATTGATGGTAATACTATCTGTACACGTTTTGAACCCAGTTAGGGGTTAATTATTTGCCCATAGTTGGAACCATAACAGGTGCGACCACCCCGGGTCAGAGTAGACCTGGGAAAACCAGCCATTCTGAGGTGGTTTCACGCTCCTCAAAACTTTCTGATCAGAGGCCTTGCTGTCGATTTTTGTTTATCCTCATACCCAGGACGGTTTTTACATTTATTAATTCACTATATATATTAAGCTCAACTAATTTCAACAAATTTTAAAATTAGCGAATATACTGGTATAGGAATATTGTATAGCACCAATCCTCCATAATGTAAATCCTCTCAATCTTGAATATAATAAGTTAGTTGAAAATCTGATATTTAAATACACACGACAACATCTCAATGCCATTGGAAGGATATACTCAAATGAAAAACTAAATTCCAATTTTTAATACGACAACATTTAGTCTTATTAAATTTTCTTTTGACGGAGATTTTCAAAATATTTGTCCGTTTTACGGAATATCAGTTTAATTTTCTCTCGCCATATCTTCCCTTCATTCTCTTTTTTTTATTTACCTCATTTTATCACAACACCATCTTTCTTTCTTTTCCCTTTTCTTTCCTCCTTTACGTTCTTTTTCTTTCTCTTCCCATTTACTACGGCGCCTACTTTCGCTTCCCCACCTTTTCCTCCTTTCATCGATTTTTATTTCTACATTTACCCGCTAACACATTTCTCCTCCGCCCCCCCCATCCTCCTGCACTTTAGGATGTATCGCCCCTAATGCACTGTCTAAATCTTGTGTGGTCGACACGGCAGTGTTGTTGATTGATATCCTGTCTGATTGCCCCTCATTTCCCAATGCATAATGCCAATGCTCTCTCTTGGATGGCAGTCACGAGAGTAAGTCAGCAACACTAACAACCTTAAATCTCTTGTGCGACCACTAGATGAAACCCTCTCGTAAAACGCGCCATGACACACTCTTTATCCTAGACCAACTCCAACGACCTGGTATCCATCGCCGGAAAGTGCTTTGACAAAATGATGATAGATCAGTGATAGATTGTTAATAAGGTGTTATTTCCAGACAATAGTTCTGGGCAATGCTGAATCGGTGACTAACATTTGCTACATTATGTACGAAATTTATTTTCATTTTTATATTAGGTGCTTAAAAGTTTAAGCAAAAACAAAATAATTACTTGCATTATTTACATTCTTCGGACTGTTATCCTTATCTTCATTGGCATATTCACAAAGTTCAGCCGTTCAAGGGAGATAACTGAGACATCCAGAAGAGGCATGTAACTTGGAAATAGAACAATCCAAGTGGGTGAAATAAAGGGTTCGATACGAAATTCCGACCAGCTGAAGAAGGCTGGAGCGGACGATAGCAGAAACATTGTGAATATGGCAATGAAGATGAGGATAACAGTCCGAATAATTTAAATAATGCAAGTCTTAATATTTAATCCATAACTGGGGAAGATGAAGTGAAATCAGACATTTCCCAAATATATTTGCGCGTAATTAAATATAACGAACCCAACTGGAATTTGAACTCGGCTCTCCGATTAACAAATCCGAGCCATTATACATTACACCATACGCACATACAAGCTTACAGCACCTGATATTGCTCAGCGGTTACCCATTGGGATACTGACCCAACTTGACGTTGCTTATTTTCGGTGATCGTACAGGAATCGGTGTTTTAATCCGATCTGGCCCTAAGCCTTATTAAAGAACAGGGTTCGTGGGAGCAAAAGATGAAGAGTGGCGCTACATTTAATTGTTTGAAGATCGTAGGTGACATTAAAGCAAAAAACCAGTATTCCATAAGTGGGAGAAAAAAACTCTCAGCATAGAACTTACAGGTACATCTAGCCATTTCAAATATAAAAGGATGAAAATTAGTCTCCAATCTTGTACTTAAATTCTTCAAGTCGATATATAAGAGGAAAGCTAATCAGAAAAATTACCATGAATATATATATAGAACGTCACAGGGAAGCTACGTTAAGACGGTGGAACTGTGATTGAGGCTTAACTGTCAGCTCATGATTCCAAAAATACTGGAGATTTTTCTTTGAAGAATCTCGAGATGCACAGTGAAAAAAATTCGTTTCCTGAGTCACTAGCAACATAAATAAAAGAAGAATCCTATACAAAAAACTGAAACGCCCACAAAATAGCTTCACTATGATAAGTTAACAAGGCGGTCTGAAAATCAAATGTTTATGGTCATTAGATCCTTAGAGAATTTGTATACAATCGTTAATACGTCTGGTTCTGCTATTGCCAAACACTTAATGAATAATATGTCGTATGCCACACCTTTTAGAGTATATCATTTTCACAGATCGCATTCAGATAACCATTTGAAAGTGTAAACCTGTATATAAATTTAAATAACTTTCAACTTGTAAGCGGAATGAAAAGATATTGGGACTTAATGTAATACGTTATTAGTTCATAGGGTTTATTCTTTAGTAGCATATTTTCTACTCGCCATCATTTAACCATTTTGCATATATTTATATATTTTCTTTTTGGTTGAGCTCAGAAGAGTGAGGAGCGATAACCGGCTAGATACTTTTGCTTTTTATTTCTTTTTTATTATATTTTTCATTTCAGCACTTAATGGCTTGTAATATTTGATTTATTTTTCCCTCGCATTTCATTTCAATATATTTGCATATATGATGTATACTTTTTGAAAATCATAATAGGTTATGGTCAACACGATTATATTGATTGATTCGTTTTTTATGGCTTATCAACCCTTTGCAGGTTAAGGGTTACTGGAAGCCAGAAACTAATTTTAGATAGTAGTTTTTGAGATAATATTGGTTACGTGATAAAAGTCTAATTAATTAAACCATAAATGGGGGAGAGGATTTGCATTTGTAACTTTTCCAAGGGTATTCCCGCGTAAGTGAATAGTACGAACACAAGGGGAATTGGAACTCGGCTCTCCGATTAACAATTCCTAGCCATTATACATTACACCAACCGTGCACCCAGCGTTATTGCACCAGGTATTCCTAAGCGGTACCGTCCAGACTTGACGTTGCTTACATTCGGGTAATCTCTACGGGAACCTGTATATCAACATACTGTGCCTGTAAGCCTAATAAAAGAACAGTATTTATGGAGACAGAAGATGATGACTGACGGTGATCGTACGGGATCGGAAGAGAAAGGATCATATCTATTATGTAACTTTCAATGATCGCTGTCTAACTTATTACATTTCGGACAGACCAAACTCATGTCTATCCTTTTTTGACTCTTGGTTTAACAAATCCCATGTCTTTAGTTTTTTTTTTAACCTCGTGTGAACCGAACCCATTTCTACCTTTCTGACTCCCGCGTAAAGTAAACCTATGTCTAATCTGCGTAATAATTTGCATTTAAATAAAATGGAAAATGTCGATATGTTACAAAATAATTAACACAAACCGTTCAAGGAACGAAATATGTTCACAGAAATGAGTTTACTACCTTCACTCTTAATCCTGAAAAGATGAACTCTATTGCTACATTCAATACTCGCCTACATATTACATGAATGACGCTGATAGAACGCGGAACATTGCATTTCAAAGGTAGCACTTAAATGCTATATTATTTAGATCGGTTAACAACTGATTATCATAAATAAAAAAAAGGATATATTTAAAGCTAAGAAGTTTACACACAAGAAATTCACATATACCGCCTTGGATTATATTTCAGAATGTATGTAAGTCTCAAGTATTCATTTTTAAATTTACATATATAAATCTTATCAGACAAGTACGAGCAGAATAAAAATCGTACATGTGTATAGCGAAGACGGATGATTAGTCAAGACAGTCAATTACCAAATTACAAAGAAATTGTGTCTGAGTCGGAGGATTCGCGTTCCCTTCCAGTTAACAAATTAATCCTTTGAAAATAAATATTTACAACTTTTCAACCAACGAGACGCGTTCCTGCCGACAATAAAAAAAAAAACTTGCTTTGGGATCCCTTTGATGAGTAAATAAGCAAAGTACATAGACCAGACAAGCCAGTAAGTTGATACAGACGACAACTCATTCAACCGTCTTCCTCTGTGCCTGATTTGTCTCATCAATAGCTTCATCTACCGCAAGGAAAGTTGGTTCTCTGTGTCGCGCCAGAAGGTTTTTCTCGCCTGAGTCAATCCTTCAAATCTACAAATCAACCATTCGTCCTTGCATTGAACACCGCCGCCATGGTCTGGTGACCCCGCTGTTCATCTCGAGCTCCTCTACAAAATCCAGAGAGAGATATGCAATGTGATATGTCAGAATCTGGCATCTCGTCTACAGTCACTCTCTCACAGATGTGCTGTGGTTCCCTCTGTCATTTCTACAGGTATTTTCATGGCATCTAGCTACTTTCACTGCTTCCCAAACAGCATGCATTTAAGCGTGCTACTAGGTTGTCATCTCGGTCCAACTCTTTCACTGACGAAACGGTTAAATGTAGCCATCTCTTCAACTCCAAGAACTTCTTATCTCACACTTCTTCCACTTACCTGCTTACCTGATAACTATAATCTTCAAATAATCAAATGTAATGTCCATCGACATCTTCTGATGCCTTGATCCCGAACCCCGTCCTTCTCTATATCCTTTTCTCAAACACCGTCTTTACACCTGCTCTCCTTATCTGTAATCCCTTGCTTTGCTTTGGATGATAGCTTAAAAAATAAAATAAAAAGTACTTTAACATTCATACACGCTCAGAAATATTTAGTTGTAAAAACCCGAAAATAAAAATAAACTTTGGCCTTTTCTTTGTTGTGGTTTGATTCACATCTGCAACAAATGTTTTGATGGATAACATCAATAAATTGGCGAACAATTCAATATTTATTATGATAAATACGCATAATAATTAACTCATTACTTTCGTAAGAATTTCTTAATTTAAAATTATTTACTTTTGAATATGAAAATATCTCAGAATATATAAACCCTTTTTTTTCTGTGTATTGAACTGTTTACCAAAGACAATGCATGCCATTGATCGTTTTACACTATCGTCCCTAAAGTCTAATTTTCCTGGAGGCAAACTTCTCTTTAGGGCTTCAGTTTCAGAAATCTTCACCGCAAATACTCTCCTAGGGCAATAAACAGTTTGAAAATAGAAATATAAGATTGTATTTAAAAATAGTGGCTTTATTTGAAGGATCAGTCACTGTGTTTTATCCAAATGTATAAAACAACTTAGAAGGTGATATAATTTTAAGTAGGGAAAAGTTTGTTTCGATCAAACTATACTATTGTTTGTAAAGTAAATATATTTGTGTATTTTCTATTCGTTCAATTTAATAACATGGGAAAGCTAGTTATTTCATATATATATATTAGTGAATATTTTTATTTTACAATCTAGACATTAAGATGAATATCTTTATCAAGAATAACGAGCAACGTATTGCCCTAATTTTTGTCGCCATATTTATTACAACGTTTCGGCCGTTGTATGCTCCAGCCTTCTTCAGGTGGTTGGAATGTCGAACTGAACACTTTATTTCGCTCACTTGGGTAGACTGTTCTACTTCTATTATATAGTTAGATTTCTAAGTAATGAACTGAAAAAATGATGGCAATATAACTTAATGTTTTAGGCGTGTGTTTATAGTTGGTAATAAGGTTATTGTTAAATTTTGAAAGTATTTTTTCTGTAAAGAATCATGTTCTTTTTTCGTTAGGGTAGAATTAGTAAAAACACAGTTATGTCCAAAATCGTTTCGATGCAATACAAGAGAGAGATCGTTTGTCTGTGTTCGTAGATGTGGGCTTTTAGATCAAGTGATGCCTCTTCAACATAAATATGTTTGTATTTAAATCATTTATTTGTTAATTCCCAGAATTTAAATTGATGTTGGGTTTGTGGAGTTACCCTACTTACTCTCCTAAAAATACCGCCGCTAGGAAACGCTCCCTAAACCTATAAATAGGTGGTGACTTTCTCTGTCACTCTCTTTCTCCTATTTCATTCAGGAATGGCAAGATGTAGATCGAACGTGTAAAACGCTTTACCCGCTTGGGAGCGAACGCGCGCGTGCACTCACGTACGCACGCAGCTATGTAACTTTCATTTCGTTTTCTTTAGGACTTTCTCCTACACTAAACTTCACAGACGCAAACAATTCGGTACTTTAAATGTTTTCTTTGATATTCATTGTTTTTTTTATAATTCGCAACAATTTCCTATTGTCTCTTTAACCCTTTGTTCTATTGATACAACATTATTGTATATATATATATATATATATATATATATATATATATATATATATATATATATAGTTGTTGTTCCTGTCTCAATCATATTCAATCATGTTACCTGGACTCTCATTCTAGTCTGTAATTATTGTTGTGGGAAATATATATCAGGAGACACGTGATTTTCCGACCTAAAACGCGACCAGCATATGCCTGCAAAAGATTTAAAACTGAAATATAACATTATTACCAACACAAGCCTAGGTTGTAAATGTCGCGTAGCTTGGTGAGGAAGAGTATAAGTGTTACGCAGTTTGACGAAGAAGATAGGTGAATAATCCAGGGAATTTCTTTGAAGCTTTCGTCGTGAAATGTTGCCGTTTGTTTCCGTTCTTTACTGTTTTTGTGTATAACTAAGCGTGGTTTTAATTGTCGGCGGCAACTCTACTCATTGATTGGAAAGTGTTAAATTATTGTTTTCAAAAGATTAATTTATTAACCGGAATCATGCGCGAATCCACCTACTGAGAAACAATTTTTTTGCCATTTGAGGATTGACCGTCGCTGTTTATTTACGTCCTCTCTGTGTGAAATGAAGTTGATATCTTCTAAATGATCTTGCTATTTCTTTCTGTGTGAAAGGACATATAATTTCCTAACTATGTCAGTAGTTAACAAAATCCATTATCAGATCTCCAGATTTCGTTTTCTCTGTGAGTGTCCAATGCCGTGACATCCTAACCCATTTAAATAAATGTGTAAATTGGAAGGTGCTAATATTTATATACGTTTACATAATTCTGTGAAAATTTAAATTACAGGAACACCCGGCTTTAAATTTGTATTATTGACGTATTGCAATGTTTAACATAATCGATCAGTAAGGTATTTATTGCTTTTATTTATTTTCATCTATAAATACATTAATAGTTTCTATGTAATAAGGATAAAATCTGAACCATTTTTCTTTATTATGCAATTTCATTCAAAATTAAAGTAGACTTAAAAATATATACTATTTGATAATAGAATAAAATACATACTTGCATTCATAAAACACAGCGTTCGCGTAGACATTGTACTCAAGATTTGGTTTGCAGGCTACTCTGAAAGCAAAATCAGGAAAAAGAAAAACGGAATTGACTCCATTGTCTTTCCTTGGAAATCATAGTTATTCACAGAAAATAAAATAAGTAGAATCATGATTTATTTCATTTTTAAATGATATGCCAATTTTTAAAGCAATAGATTCGAAGCCTAATGGTTTAAATCAGAGGTCGGCAAACTACGGCACGCGTGCTAGAGTTGGCACGCCAAGGAGTTTCCAATAGCACGCAGCCGCAAATGGCATCAGGAAGTCAGAACAAATAACTGCGACTATGCAAAGATGATATTTAGCTGTTTCAATTCTGATATATACTAAATATATATACTATATATTGCTATATGAAATATATATTACAATATAACATATATTGTAGAACAAGTATATAGATCTTGACTTGTATAAAAATACATGTGCTGTTAGCACACTGAATGATTTTAAAACCTTAATTTGGCACATAATTAGGAAAAGGTTGCCGACCCCAGAGTTAGTCTATTCAAGACAAAGCGACGCGTGTTATAGGAAATCACACGGAACATGATGGTAGGTATTAAGCTGATGAATAATGTGGTCATCACATTCACCCAATATGGTCCTAATCAAGCATTTATTGAATTTGGTCAATACGTAAACCTTGTAACATCTTTCACCTTTCATAATTTTAGCTATCGTAGAATCTATCAAAGTGTTTTAGATATTTATCGGGACAACATGTCTAAGCATCTCTGGAAAATCCTTCGAGCCATTTTGGAATCGATTCCACTATGAGTTACTGAAATTCACCGAGTTAGAAATTGTTATACAATTTATTAGGTACCTGAGTTTTTGACTCAACTTGAAATTGAATGCCATGTCATGAAAAAAAGCCTCTCTATAAAATGTTATTTGTTCTAGAATTATTTTATTGGATGGCATCAAAAAATAGTAGCCTTTTTAAGCAAGTAATATATATGGTCTACTAAACCAGAGGTCGGCAAGCTACGGCACTCGTGCCACACGTGGTATGCCAAGCAATTTTTCAATAGCATGCAGTCGCAAATAACATCACAAAGTCCGAATCAATAACTACGCAAAGAAGATATTTAGCTGTTTCAATTCTAATATATACTAAAGTATATATACTATATATTACTATGTAGAATATATTGTAGAACAGGTATATTGACCTTGACTTGTATAAAAATACGTGTGCTGTTAGCACACTGAATGGTTTAAAACGCCTAAGTTGGCACATAGTTAGCAAAAGGTTGCCGACCTCTGGTGTAAATCATTATATTATATAACAAATATCTATATGATAAAATAATTATTTTATTTTCAAAGCACTTTATTCATCGCCTCTGTTTAATTACAGACATGGAATCTGATACAATAAAATTGCATATTACATTTCAGCTTTTCTAAAATTCCTGTTACAAAAGTATTTATCAATAAAATATCTTAAAATAAAAATATTGATTCTCTCAACACAGCATTTCGACGGATACACTCTACGGCAGTGGTTCACAAAATTTCTTTCTCAAGGACGCATTTTCGTAATTAAAATTTGCTCTCGCCTCACCAAATTCCATGTAATAAAATGTACAACAGAGAAGGTAGTTAAACAATTAAAGGAAGATAACTGCTGATTCGAAGTCAGAATATTATCATTGATAACTCTTTCTGACAAATTGCATCAAGTTGAATCAGCGTGGAACATTGGTTAACGAGGATAGTCTGGTTAGCAATTATTATTAAGTAGGCAGTTCAATCACGCACTGGTAGTCCTATATAAAAAATCGACATTAACTAATACGTATAATATAATAAGTTTAGACATGTTGTAAAATCACCTAACTTAGAATTATGTAAAAATGATGACATTGCAATGACAAAAGTACGCAAGTGTAATCTTAAAGAAAGCTGTATTAAACTGAGAATACAAAATTTGCGTATAGTGTCTTTCTGATAGTCACAGTAAACTGAAATAGCTCTCTCAAAGAGGAGAGTAACGGAACAAGGGGAGACCACTCTTGATTATCTATAACAGACGAGATAAAAGACAGGAATAGCAGCAGCAGAAATTAGAAGACTAGCATAGAAAAAGTTCTAAAAGGACGAAAATGCACTTGTACGAAATTGAACGCATCAAATTTGGTCGGAATTTTCACTCAGTTCCGTTATTCCAATTTGGTGCTAATTTACGTTACACATATAAATCCTACTTAAAATTTGAGAAAAGATAAAAGCAAATATTTTAAAGTGTTTACCCCAAATACAATTTAAATAAAATACGAAAAACGATGCGAATTTAAAAATAAAATTTGTGTGTGCCTGCGTGCATGTGTGCACCTACCTGCATATGCATGAGTGTTTGCGTATTTCTTTGCATATATGTGTGTTTCTATACCCGCTATTCAAGATTAGAGAGCCCAATCTAAACCGCGATGTAAATTATAACTGGACGAGAAGACATGAAGCCATTCTTTTACCAATTCATTACAGTGAAATTGAACGCAACAGAGGAATAATCGCCCTTTTCCCGATATGCGAACCTCATGCGAAGACATTCCAGCGTTTATTACAAAATATCAACCAGGGGGGTAGCAAGGTGACCATAAATAATGACGATATGCACCCCCGGTTGTAGATATGAAGGGGCGTAAAATTTCGCCAGGGCTGCGAACTTAATCTAAATTTCGTTATAGCCATGAATACCAGTTTTGTAATATATATGTTTGTAGTAGAATTTTATGTCAGTCAGTTATGTGACATGCTTGATACACGCATTGGCGATCATGTATCTTTTGATACATGACCTACGCGGCAGATATTTTTCCTGCAGTAGGTTGCCATTTCTTTCTGCGATAGACCAGTCGCCATCGAAGGCTATAAAACCCGGTCTGTCCAGCTCTTTACCCATATCATTGTGGAGAATAAGAGGATTCATACCTTTCCCAAGTGTATTAGCTCGTAAATGAATGTAACAGATTCGACTGGAATTCGAACTCGGCTCTCCGATTCCGCAATCCGTTACTCCACCATGATAAGGTGATAAAATTCAATCCTATATATATATATATATATATATATATATATATATATATATATATATATATATATATATATATATATATATATATATATATATATATATATATATATATATATATATATATATATATATATATATCACCTCCTGATATATAAATAAGAGATCATGTCTGCTCTTTCTTTTCCGATGTAGGATACGCCCGATACGTTGTCGCTTGGTTTGACGAGTTATATTGCCATATCTTTTTAATGTAAGCTTAACGCCAGTGGTAATATTAGTCGATTCCTCATAATGAAACATTCCGAAATCACTGAACGAGCAGCCGGCGCACACCACCAATTTGAGATTTATAAAAAATCTTCACATTAAACAATTTTGGGAGGAAATATTTTCCTCACGTGCAAATCACTGTTATCGCTAATTCCATGACTGAGTCGTGTTTTTTTTTTCGATTTGCAGTAGATATTACGTATTACAACCTAATCGACCTGGAAAACGCCGACGTCACGATACTTTTCTGCTGCTTGCTAGTCGGGTTTTAGAAAGAACTCCACGCACCCAACAAGAAAGCAACAAGGCTTGGGCTGGGAATAAACTGATCGAAGATTGATGCAGTGTGAAAAGGTCTCGATCCACCGCCCATTAATTTCGAGCGTAACCTTTTATTTAATCTGCGGTGGTAGTATGTTCTTCTTCCAATATCTATGTGTGGAAATATCACATCTTCAAATTATACTGAAACATTTCTTAGTCGCGTGCCTCTCGTGAACGCTTTCAAGGAACCAAACAGGTGAAAGTCTGAAGGGGAAAGGTCTGGGCTGTAAGGGGGATGAGGGAGCAGTTCCCAGCCCAGGTCGTTGATGGTCTGCACCATTTGGGCTGCTGTGCGAGGTCTTGCATTGTCATGATGCAAGATGACTCCTTCTGACTGATGACTCCTGCGTTTGTCCCAACAGATAAGCTCAAAGTCCTTGCAATGTCATCCACTGTCACCCTTCTGTCAGACTGAATGAGGCCATTGACTGATTCGATCCCCTCAGGAAACCACACTTCTGTAGGCCTCCCAGGCCTGTCTTGATCCTCAACACTGCTCCGCCCCTCTTTAAACAATTTAGCCCACTTGTAGACATTTTTGGCTGAAACATGTGGCACCATACACAGTTGACATTCTCCTATGAATTTCAACTGGTTTGCACCTTTCAGCAACCAAAAAATTGATAACTAACCGCTGTTCAATCCTGGAGCATGCTTCTTGGTCGGCCGTCTTTGTTAATCGCCAAAACTCAAAAGTTTTTTTTTAATCTGCAAAAGAAATTAAATCCATGTGAAAAAGAAGTAAAACAAAAAAACAAAATAAAAAAGAGTAAGCTTCTATCTGTATTAGAAGTCCTTATACCGAAAAATTCAACTTATTTATTGAATGACCCTCGTATTTTATTTTTTTACACGTGTATTAAGCACTTTTTAATAATATAATTTTCGTGGTCTGATTCAACTCTGACCGTTAACCTTTTATGCATTTTACATATATATATATATATATATATATATATATATATATATATATATATATATATTTAGCGAATTTATTTTGAGAAAGCTCTAGTATAGATTAGTTTTGAGTTGGATATGAGTGTAGGTTTAGTTAAAGATTTGGGATGGATATGGGATTAGTATTTAAAAGGTAAAACACGGACGATAAAGATACCAGCTTACCTCGGTATGGATTCCGGAAATAAAAAAAAACGGATGTAGTAATAAGACACCATTATATAGAAGAAGAGTGTGAAAAGCCCTGTTTTCATTGGCTGACGCTGACTGACATGTGTCAATAAGAACGGTCGAATTCCAGCCTTACTAGTTTAGTAATTACTGTTTTTTTGCAATGTCGCGGTGCGTATCACGGCGCTTTCAAGGAGGCGGCGTGTTTCACCTAGAATCAGGTCGGGGTTGCTGTTGGAGCCGATATGATGCGAAACCCGAAATCGGCGATGAGAACAGTGCATCACTGAAGACCACCCTTGATGCATCTAAAATGTATGACTTAACTATATATATATATATATATATATATATATATATATATATATATATATATATATATATATATAATTTAACAACCTAAGAAACAAAAACGGAAACAGTATACTCAGAACTGAGTATCCTCTTACGTAGAAAAGGTTGCCGTCCCTCATAAAATGAAATCATTAGGTAAAAAAGCTTAAAATAAAACACTAAGACATAGATAACTCAGAAAATGAAATATACTGAAGAAGCTCACATAGACACTCTAAGTAAATGTATTAGAATTACTAATAAAATTGAATAAACACAATAAAAATCCTTCGCTTAAGTCACTTACAAATCTATATAAAAAAATCGGCAAGTGTACAATTGGTCATTGACTTTTAAACCAATATACCTCTGGGTATGTTTGTAAAGTATTACAATAACGTAAAAGAGAAAATCCAATTCAGATTGTGTGAAAATGACTTTTTTATTGTTTTCATTTTGTCTCCCATTTTCTCGCCCAGTCAAAACATGTCTCAATTGAAGAATAGGTTCTCTTGTGATTTTACTAGTTGAGAAAGAATCCGACAGATTGGATGTGTAGACTGGGAAAGATGTTTATTCTACCGGAAGCCTAAGTAATCTTCGGTGACTCAATTTTACCGGCTAGGAAATTACAATGTAGAATTAGTAAAGAGTTTCGCTTAATGCATTGGGGAAGAACAAGTATTGCGTGTATCGGAAGTTGAATGAAGAGATTATGTAAAAGGGAATAGGAAGACGCGGAAATTGAAGATGTAGACAAAGAAGAAATGCAAAGACATGAATTATGGGACAAAACAACGAGAGAACTATTTAAAATAAAGGGAAAATATGAATGACGAAGAAGAAAGAATAGAGGGAAACTTTGAAAAAGGAAAGAAAGAAGGAATACCAGGAAAGCAATACGAAAAATGAAAGAAAGAATGTAGAAACCTAGATAATGCAATACGAAAATGAAAGAAAGAAGAAACGTAAAATGCAATACTAAAAATGAAAGAATGAAACAAGAAACATACAAAAGGCAATACGAAAAATGAAAGAAAGAAAAAAGAAACAGAAAATTCAATATTAAAAATGAAACAAAGAAAAAAGAAGGAGAAAATTCAATACGATAAATGA
>OZ038477.1:16902725-16935225 GCA_964036315.1 Acanthosepion esculentum
AAAAAGTTTAAATTGAATGAAGAATTGTTTCTAGTTTTTTGTTTAAGCGAAAAAATGTCCTGTTTTTGAAGACATCGTACGCTTTGGCTTGATTTGAATTATATAAACTGCTTGATTAAAATAATCTAATATACATAGATAACTAAGTCTAAAATTAAATCAGTGTCTGATTACCTTTCTTCTTCCACGTGCCATGTTTTAGTGGAAAATAGAAAGGATCTGCGGTCCATATAACATCAGGACAACCTTCAAAAGCTTGACGACACTTCGCAGATATCTCTCCCGAGTAAGACCCCCTCATAGAGGAGAACATGGCTAAAGACCATGTGTATGCTATTCCGTGCAGCTGCGGAAAGAAATATAAAGGAGAGACAGGCCGCCCCCTTAAGGTGAGGCTTCAAAAACACCAGAAAGCTGTAAAACGAGGGGAAGTGGAAAAATCAGGCGTAGCTGACCACATATGGAGAGAGAAGGGAAATCACCGCCCTCTGTGGGATCAGGTTGAGATCATAGACAATGAACACCATTGGAAAATTCGTAAACTTAAGGAATCAGCACATATGCTAGGCCACAAAAATCTCCTGAGCCGACCAAGCATAGAAATGAATACAATATGGGAACCAGTAATAAGGAGTACCAGAGAAAAGCGATAATAACAACAAAGTTGCAATCTGAGCTCTGGTAAAAACATGAAATAATGATAGCAAAAAATTGCAATATGAGCACTGGAAAAATGATTGCTGAAGACATTAGACAGAAATTTATACACAGATGTCCTCAAGGACTCATGGCACAGTGGATAAAGGCATTGGTTAGATCCAGTGATAGGACACAAAGAATATGAGTTCAATACCCGGTTAAGGCTGTGGAGAACTTTCAGAGGGAAATTAACAGGAGATAACTGATAATTGACATCCATTAAAAACATGGCACGTGGAACTAGAACAGTTTACCCCAGTGAGCCAGATAAAGGGTTCGATCGACATTCCAACCACCTGAAGAAGGCCGGAGCGTACAGCGTCCGAAAAGTTGTGATAAATATGGCGACAAAGATGAGGACAATAGTCCGAATAATATAAATAATGTACATCTCAGAAATATAGACAGATGCAAAATATATAATCAAAGAAAATTCAAAATTACTTTAGTTTTAGTTTTAGTTTTTTTTAATGATAGTGGGTATTTTACAATACTTCATAAAAGAAATTAGTATAACATGGATCGATAACCTTAGAATCTCTTTGCAACAGCGACAGTTTTTATAGATTAGCGTCACACAAAGTTCAGTATAAATGAATGTAGTGTGTGATAAAAATATAAGAGACAAGCAAGTGTACATTATAAGGATATGGAGGAAGATAACGCTTGTATCGAAGAGATTAAGAGTGTATGTTTTAGTAAAGTATACATGCAGGAGTTTCTGACCATGAGACCCGGGTTCAAATCTCACCATGGTCGATTTGTCAGGAAGGAGAATTGTTATCGGACTGGAGGTGTCGATCCCAGTGTGCGGCACCTTTGCACGGTACCTGACAACCCTACCACGGGTTGACCCTGTTGTTCATGATGACGGTAGTCTTTGAGTATAGAATCCAGAGGTTGGGAGTGAATATGTCGAAGACAGTAGGGAAGCGTAGTTCAGGTTAGCAGTGGATATCTCGATAAAGTAGCAGAGAGTAGTTCTTCCTTCTGTTCTTTGGTTTCTGGTCATCTTTGGAGAGAGTAATCAAAATGGTCGCCTTTATACACGACGGATTGAATATTTCACGTCTCCTGATTGGTTAACCTTCTTTGGGGGAACTATAAAGTGAGTCAAGTCATTTGAGTTTGCTCACTAGTACATACATACACAAAATAATCCAACAGACCCAAGCTTTGTGAGTGAAATTTGGTAGACGGAAACCATGGGGGTTGACGATAGCTGTGCTAACACGAAGTCATCGTTGCACAGGGCTTGAGCGTTCTGGCCTTGTTCAAATTGTTCATCACGCCACGTAACCCGCTCTGTCCCAGAAACTGTAACTAAGATCTACTCAGCATAGTTGCAGTTTAAACCACAATTTGGCTCTGTGGATGTTGAATAAACACAAATGTGCCTGAGCAAGCGCCTGCAATAAGGATTGGCTAGCCGCCCGAGTAGACTGGTATCCTCCAGTACTAGGGGTCAGCTATAAATGCAAGTGTCTGTTTCACAAATTGGCATTTTTTGAGTGGAACGATCTACGTATATTTGAAATAACGAGGAAATGAGGGTGATTAACTCTATGGAAGTAGCTTAACCGCCCTGAATTTAAAGGTCTTAACTTGTGGAACAAAAGAACGTTGTTCATTGGAAGTTGTTACCATTGAAAGAGCGGTAGAGACGCAATTAGATTGCAGCATTGCGGCTGGGGAAGACGCTGCAGTAGGGAAAATACGTCCTACCTTACAAGACCGCGTAAAAGATTTTGAACTCAAAAAAGGATGGAATTTATTATGATTTCCTGAATATTAATCTACGACGAAGGTTCCAATATCAGCTTCATGTTGATTTTAATAATTTAAAAAAAATCAACTCAATACGAAATCTAAGAATTATAAATTTTTAATAAAAAAGAAAATAACTGAACTATTTGCATATATTTTCCAAGTGACCATAAAATTCGTTCTTATTTAGATAATGTACTGTTATAAGTTTAAAAAAGGAGATAATAAACCGCCAAGAAAGTTAATAGACTTCATGCAGCTTAAGCAATATCAAAACTTATGTACAAAATTTACAGACAGAAAACATTTAAGTGTTTATATCTACGAGGCGGATGCCGGAAAATTTCAGGCTTTTCCAGAAGAAACGTATTAATTTCAAATAAGCAAACAACCCAAATCTCTTTCAAAGTAGGATCCTCTGATTTTAATGCACTTGTTGTAGCTCTCAATTTACGTCGTGAAGGCCCCATGGAACGCATTCAAAGTGAAAGTGTCAAGAACCCTTGTCACAGCCTCTTTCATCTTCTCAATGTCTTCAAAACTACTGCGTCCGATGTTGTCCTTCTGCTTGGGGAGCAATCAAAAGTTACAGCGACCGAGGTCCGAACTGTAGAGGGGGTGAGGGACAGTTCTGATGCCCATCATGTCATCAAAGCGTCTTTCCACCTGTTCGTCACTTGGCACCTTGGGAACAAACTTTGCACACATATTGCGCATGTTCAGATATCATGAATAATTCTCGGCGCAGTTACCACTGCAACTCCAAACTCTATACTTATTGTTTGTCGAATTTTCGCAAATACTTCTGATTTTATGACATTCCTCTCACTGCCATATCTCTCATCGTCTCACACCTGCTCTCTATCGTCCTTGAACCTTTCTAGCACTGAATTTGTTCTAGCGAAAAGCAGATCATTGGTTTTTACAAGTTAATCCATAAGCAGTCTGGATCAAGTTTTTATCTAGTTTAATATGAATTTTGTTTCATGGTTTTCACTTAGCGATTGCATTCTGCTGTCTCTGCTAAAAAGGTCTCAAAACATTTGGAATGCAGCTTGTACGATGCTAACAAGTAAAATAAATATATTGATTCAAATGTTATTTCATACAAACTGCCTATTGCACAAGTTTTAAATAAAAATTTAAAGATAATTTAAAATCAAATATTTATAAAAAAACACGTGCAGGCTTTAGTATATGCAATGTAACTTTTCAAGGTGAAATTACTAGCCATACTGTCCAAAAATGGCCCCTGGATCTTTAAGTTAGATATACTTTGGTTAATAGAACATCTTTTCCGGGCATAGCCAACGTTTAATCATCGCAGAATCCTTTTCTTTATTCTCTTTGAATTTCTATACATTATTATGAAATTTAGTGGTGTGTTTGCTCTGCATTCTTCACGAATTCGAATTCAATGTTTTTTTTTCTATTAGACTAATAGCTACGCTATTTAAGCCACAATAAAAAGAGTGGATAGAGGAAATAAAACCTTTCTCAAGACCATTTTTGTGAAAATAAACGTAACAGGCAAACAGGAATTTTGACTATCTTTACCTTTGCCTTTTGCAGTATGCAAGTCATTGGAATAAGGATTGAGGAATCGGAAGGCCGAGTTCGAATTCAAGTCAGATCCATTACATTCACTTACGTGCTAATACCCTTGGGAAACGTGTGTATCCGCTTCTTCTCTTCCGCCTATAGGTAAATAGAAGGATAGACCGTGTTCATCCTTGGATGGCAAGTGGTCTACCACAGAAAATAATAGCAATCTCTTGCGGTGATAAATCTGCCTCGTCAAAATACATCAAAAGATACTCGATCTCCTAGGCGTGTATCACGCATGGCACATAACATAAATGACTGACTTTGCCATTAAACTTTGCGCATCAGTAACCGATACAAGAATACTCGCAAACCAACTGGAAAATACTCGCTCGCAAAATGTACTTGATAAAGGACGTCTGGTACGTATTGATTAGCAACAAATGAGGAATTGGGTTTAATTGAAAATCCGTAAAGCGCTTCACTTATTTTGTATTAATTTAAACAAAAGAATTTATAATAGCTCAGTTTTATCACACCGGAATATATAGCTATATATAAGATGGATTAAAAGTGATGCAGACAAACATCCGAGCATAACAGCGAAAGATTTGAAAAATAATGAATACAAAATCCTGAACACAAAATAATGAATATAAGCGATTTATCAATATTTCAATAATGTGTTTTTCTGTTTTCATAAGAGTCAATTGTTTAATGTCCTACCTCCGTGATTAAGGACTTCTAAACGCAATTCAGTTGAATTATTGTTTTTTAAATTAAGCCATTATTCTTTCACTTGTTCTAACTTAGTCGCTGCAGAAATGATACTGTTAATGACAATGTTAATGTAAGCCGTTTCCCTACAAGGAAACATTTGGTTATTCTTGACTGATTTAGATTGAAATCTTTCTCTTAAAATAAATTTACATGAGAATAGATTTTTAAAGTCCATTACCTGTTATTGATCTTTCCAGTATTGATGGGGATGTCTATATTTTTCCGTGATCACTTCCTAGTTTACTTGATGTTCGGTACCTGCTTGATTTTGACATTGCCAATACGTACCTCACACATTTTGCGATGCCTCTTTTTCAGCGGTAAGATACGATGTCCACTCTTGTAAGCTATACAAAAGATAGATCAGACTCGTTAAATAACATTGATTTCATGAAGTGTCATTATCGATGTTCATACAGCTGAATGAACGACAAACAATCTATTAACGACGCGATCTCTAAAGCACATAAGTTTTGTCCATGCCACCAATGTCCTTTACAATTGAATGGATATAATAACACACTTTTTCTTCACTTTTTCATATAGAAATTACACACACACACACACACACATATATATATATATATATATATATATATATATATATATATATATATATATATATATATATATATTGTAAGGGCTGATCGTTTAATTTCCTGTTTACGAATAAAAAGAATATCTTTTGAAGGTAATAGATAGAATGATATATCTAAATACTGACAATATTTTACTTCAAATATAACTTTCTCCTTTCTCGGAAATAGGAGTCTTTGAAGACAATGTTCCATGAAAATCTGATTTATGTTCTTGAAAATGGTAGCGAAGTTATCAGGATCTCCAGGGAGACTTTAGTCGGATGCATATGAAAGCTTGCTGTAAAAAGCAAATTGATACACTCTAATATTACTATAGAATATGATAATCAAGCAAGAGGTAATGACAATCAAGATGTGAAATACACAAATTTGGGTTATGTCCCTTGGGTACGTGTTTTTAAAATCTTTGGCTATCAAAACCAGTTCTTGTGTAGCAATGTGAATGTGTCAATTTCTAGTAAAACAAACCACACAAAGACTAGACAAATGCATTAATTTAGTTTAAACATAAGAGTCAAAATATGAAGATATTTCGTTATAAAAATATCAATAAATAAATTTGAAACCTATTCTGTTGAAAATATTGAATATTTGAATGATACCATATCACCAATGTTCAAATTAAGGTGTTTTTTTTTCAGTATTCCTCGTTATATATGAGCAAAATATGATGCATACGTTTGTAGATAATGTGTGAGGAGCATAGAGACATTTTGGTGTTTGAATGTTTCGATACATTTAAAAAGCCATGAGCAAATTATGTATATGGTCCCCGAATGAAGAACATTCTGTATGTTTAAAAGAACACCATTGTTTTATCTGAGGCTAGATATAAAATGTTATATATATAATTAACTCTACTGTCGTATTTGACGTATGAGGTCAAGCATAATTATAATTTAATTATTTAAAAATATAGTTCCATCGCTACACAGGAATTGCCATGCTTCAAAAACAAAGCTAAAAACTTCAGATTCAATTAGAGTAATATCACTAATCTCATAATGCCACAGATAAACTGAAGATTAGTGATAGAGTAGGTATACTTAACGAAAAAGTGTGCTATATTACCTTAAAGGACCACAGATCAGATTTTGAAGCTAATCCAACTACAAGGATAATAAACCCAACAAGATCTGAGATAAGTAATAAAAATGTCCTTGAAAAGGTTAATTAACAAATTAAAGAAAAAATACGATTGAAACTTTGGATTAATACCAAAAAGTAACAAACTGGTTTACTGAAATCAAAGATAGAACAAACTGTATACTAATGCAGTTTCATATTGAAAATTACTATCAATCAATATCAAAAGAACTGTTCATGAATGCGTTGGACTTTGCTACCCAGTACACGGACGTAACAGAAGGAGAAAAGAACATTATTATAAATACGAAAAAATCCGTACTATTACATAAAAGTGAGCAATGGATAAAAAATTCTTACGACCACTTTGGCATCACAATGGGATCACTAGACGCAGCTGAGTATTCTGACCATTTTTTCATAATCTACAATCTTACAGCATATCACGAAACTAATATAACTGACATTGGATTACACAGAGACGATGGACTTATGGTTATAATTAACTCTACGAACTCTAAAATCGATAAAATTAGATAGATATTATATAAAGAAATTAAATGCCTGAACTTAAAAATTACTGTATACACTAAATTGAAAATGGTGCAATTCCTTGATATATCATTAGATTTAATGAAACATGTATACATACCTAATAAAAAAAACAATACTAATCTTTTGTGTATACACCCTAAATCTAATCATCCTCCATCTATAATTAAGCATATACCTTTATCTATCGAATAGTAAATAAGTACAAATTCAGCAAATGAGAAAATTTTCTATGAACGTATTAATTTCTATAATAAAGCTCTAAGAGGTAGTGGCTACAAAAGCCCAAAGACAACTTACATAAACATTGAAAATGGAAAACACAGAAAAAACAGAGATAGAAAAATAATTTGGTATACATCCCCATACAACCAAATGGTAAAGAACAAATTAGGACAACAATTCCTTGCATTATCGTTAAACATTTTCATAAAGATAGTAACCACAGTACCATTTTCAATAAAAATACCCTAAAATTAAGTTACAGTTGTACTGAAAACTTAGAAAACATTATTAAGATACATAGTGCTAATATCCTGAATAAACACTTAGACCAAAACCAAAGAAATTTAGACAGTATAATCATAAAAAGAGATGAAGATAAACAAAAATGATGTAACTACAGAAATCCTCATAACTGTCCTCTTCATAATAAATGTCGCAGTGAATCATTAGTATACCAATACATAGGATTCAGACAACGTAGAAGTATACATTGGATGTACAAGACATGAGTTCAAAAAACGATTTAACCAAAATCAATGTTCTTTTAAGATAATAAATATCGAAATCAGACGTCCCTATCGAAATATTTCTGGCACTTAAAAGAAACCAATAAAACACCTACTGTGAAATGGTAATTAATAAGAAAAGCTAGAATATTTAGGCTATTAAATGACCCATGTCCTTTATGCATACATGAGAAACTATATATTACTAGGTTTATAAAAAATAAAAAGTACTTAATCAAAGAAATGAAATATCTATTCTCTGCGGCATTGTAAAAAATTTTCCTTAAATAATGTTTAAATGAAAAAAAATGATAATGTAATGTACATATTTATATTTGATATTTAAATAATAATTTTTAAATAACAAATTTCTAAAAAAAAAAAATTAAAAAATGAAATTCATTCAATTCTGAATATCTCCTGAAAGGTTCATTAAAATCTGACAATTATTTGAATTTTGCAAGAATTTCCAAATCAACGTGTGTTTTCCTCGGGAAAAGCGCAAAATAAAACAAAACTTTTACTCCGCAGACGTAAAAAATGAACAACATTTTTAAGCCAAATTTTCTACGTGCTAGAAAGGAATGAAAGATTTCAAAAAATAATAATAAAATATTTGGTCTTTCCTCTTAATAACAACAAAAATATTTTGATGACACAACTTTCTTTTCGTTGAGTTATGGGCCTTTTCTCACCGTGATATGCTGCTTCTTTACGCGACCTATTGGAGGTACTTAATATTATATCTGACAACAAATTTGACGTATTCTAACGTGTTGGAACAAGAAAGAATAAAAATCAACATGAACTTTACGGACAAGATAATGTAAATAATGTAAAAGCAGCAGCCACTCTAATCCGAAATGTCAGTCAACTAGGGTGACAAGCTACTGTGTTTTCTACTGCAACTGTGCTGAGCGTACCTTAGTTACAGTTTCTGGGAGAGAGCGCATTATCTTGCGCGATCAATTGTCTGAACAAGGCTATGACGATGACTTAATACTTCGTGCTAGCACAAACCACCGACGGCTCACAAGCGTTCCGTCTACTAAACTTTACGTAAAAGCCTTGGATCAACCCGAGGTACCGTTTTCAGGCACTTTGCAAAGGTGCCGCACGCTGAGATCGTCTCCTCCAGACCGATAGCATAAATAAGTTACCTTCCTGAATAATCAACTGTTGTGAGATACGGATCTCATGGTCAGAAAGCGAACGTTCTAAACACTTGGCGATATATATATATATATATATATATATATATATATATATATATATATATATATATATATATATATATATGTGTGTATGTATGTATGTGTGTGTGTGTGTGTGTGTGTTTGTGTGTGTGTGCGTGTGCAGTAAAAATACCACCCAGAAATATCTCCCGCAGTAGGTAGATTAAGACAACGTTGCCACAAATGTCTTTCGCGAGGAGAAATTCCTGGGAAGTATTTCTATCTCACCCTCACTCCCTGTCTGTTTCTCTATCTCTCTGTCTCTATCTCTGTCTCTGTCTCTCTCTCTCTCTCTCTCTCTCTGCATATATATATATATATATATATATATATATATATATATGAAGAAAGAACAGTAAGATATATAATCTGGTGTTCTTTTTGTTATTTTTATTTTTAGACAATAGTGCTCATTGTAAATTTACAGAGCATTAATATTATAAATTAACTGATTTAAAATATATTTTTTGAAACATGGTTATTACTGTGTAGCGAAAAACATTTAAATCAGTTGATTTATAATATATATATATATATGTATTATATATATATATATATGCACACGCACATATGTGTATCTGTGTGTGAAGAGAGAGAGTGTGTGTGAGAGTGAAAGAGAGTGTGTATTGAAAAAGAAAGAGAGTGATATCTACGAAGGGAGTGTAACTCTGGCTCAGAAGATGATCTTGCTTACAAAAGAAACAGAAAGGAGAGAGAGAGAGAGAGAGTGTGTGTGTGTGTGTGTGTGTGTGTGTCTGAAAAGGGAAATAGAAATAAAATAGAAGTAAAACAGAACCTGAACAAGATTGATTAATATAATGATATATATAGAGATATATATTGATAGCCTGAGAAACAGAAAAATGTAGTCATATATTAATATAATAATTAATTTACACAGGCACACATATTCTTCTACAGCAATGACATAATATCTGGAATATTTCAAGCTCATAATCGGACCAGTCTTCTTATTGGATGTCAAAATGTGGCCCACTGGGAATGTGATGAAGCAAATAAATCCTTATCTCTACTGTTCTACTGATATTTCCTATTCTTAAAACAGTGATACTAACAGGACCAAGACAAGCAATCTTTAATATAATTAAAAGTGAGGTATTTAGAGAAGCTCAATTTATTTAGCTATTTTTATTATCTTCTAGTGTTCTCAGTGAATATTGAAATTGTCCAAATGTTTATTGGAGCCAGCGCATTAATCTAAACTTTTAGCCAGAATATTTTGTCATACCATTATGATAATTTCTCGTAATTCGCATCCAATACTGGCTGTCTAATAGGCAATCCCTGTTGCAGGAACCTGGTCAGGCGTATTTATGATTGATTAACAGCCAGAGACACCACCTGTTGTTTGTACTACAAATATGCTGAGCCAATCTTACACTTTCTGAGAGAGAGAGAGGGCATCATCAACAGTCAACGCTCAAACCATTCGTCGCGATTACATGTGACTTCGTGGCAACACAAACATTGAAGATTCCTAAATGGTTCTGTCTACCCAATTTCACTCATTATCAGGCATTTCCCGATACCATCGAGAAGTCACCATCCTGATAAATCGAGCCTGGCGAGATCCGAAGCCCGGCCTTATGGTGGGTCGAGAACGTTCTAACAATTTGGCCACGTACCCATTACTACTTTAATACTTGTTGTACATGTGCGATTATAGATGATATAATAATTACTGAAAGCAGATTTCTTCTTAACTAGCTTAATATCCGCACTCCCTGCGGCTTTTAAGCTACCTCCAGCGTTAATTGGCCTCCGTCCATAAACTAAATAGAAATCTGCTCCAGATTAGCAAATAGCAATATATGATTTGAAGAAATAACACTGAATTCCTCAATTCACGCGATGGAACTTCAAAACCTCACTTTAATTCCGATTCTGGCGACAAGTCTAATTCCGACCAAAAGACCGATTTGGATCGAAATTACAAGTTAAGCTGAAAATTGAGTTCTTCAAAATGGAACTTCAATTGAGTTGAGTTCTTCAAATCGCAAACTCTGCGGAACTTCAAAACGTCACATCATGAAACCAATCACTTTAACTTTGTTTCCTTGGCAGTTTGAAGAAATATATTTGATATCCTCAAGTTTTGGAGATATTTTAAATTGAATTTAAATAAAAAAAAAGTAAATTCACATAGTGTTTGTGTTACTTTAAACTCAATATAAATTAAAAACTTTTAAAATGACTAAATTTTTTCAGTTATTTTAAAATTTGAATTTTTAACTGTTCCTTCCTCATTCTTGACACAAATCCTAATGCTGTATGTCCAAGCATCAGATGAACATTTTCAATCCCGGCATCATACTGATTCCAAAAAGGTATAATATGTCTATGTAGAACAAGGGTGACTCGAGTTAGTGTTTTTTTCTTCAGACACACGGACACCAAAGAGAGAATTTACCGTTTAGTTATTCTTAATTTCCAAATAGGGTCATTATTTTGTGGTAAGTTCGTACTTAATGAGATTAAAGGTTAATTTCTTTTTAATACAAACTTCACATTTAAATGGATTTTTTTCAGTAGTAAGTACGTATCACATTCGTGTTCTGGACAAGTATTCTGTGCATTGAGGTTAGTGTGATTTTGTGTTGGTTCAAACGTGTCCTTATTGATAAGAGAGAATTTACAGTCGGTCGTCTTAAGAGGCGGGTTGTGTGTCCAACATAATTATTTATTCGCTTCCAAAAAAATCATTATTACCCATCTTCTTTTAACGTACAAGGGCCCAGAAGCTCACTTCTTAGAACTAAACGGCCCATTAATTTTGATTATAGACGTGAAGGCGTGTACAGAAATGGCACATGTTTTGGAATATCTAAATACAGCGTTATCCTTCTCATAGATTGTTTGCCACGTAAGACTATAGGACCCACACTGTCCTGCAATTTATTCATACCTGGAAAGGGTATAAGAGATTCCTTTTTACCTTTTTCAAGGTTATTAGCACGTAAATGAATGTAATGAACTCGGCTGGAATTCGAACTCTGCTCCCCAAATCTTCAATCCGGGCCACTATCCATTACCACCATTCTTCCATATATTATATCATAAATGAATGTGATCAAATTTGAAAAAAAATATTCTGCGGATTCTGGTGAAGATTTAAAGTTTAAAAATTATTCATTGTAGAAATCTATCATTAGCAGCAACAATACAATGAAAAACCTAATTGAATATTTCTAATGTAATATGTTATATAATAATCTACTTAATTTATTAGAATCAGTGAACCGAGTTCCAAATATGACCGATGCATTTTATAGTTACTTGACATTATGCACTGGGAAAGGTAAGAATATATTTTCAACTTAATTATGGGTAAATTATAAACCAGACTGAATCCGATTTCATTAGATGTTGGATTTTATTAAAACCAAAAAACTTGTTAAAATTAACACATTAGGCATATATATATATATATATATATATATATATATATATATATATATATATATATATATTTATATATATATGAAGAAAATATATATATATGAAGAAATATATATATATATATATATGAAGAACATATATATATATATGAAGAAAAAATATATATATGAAGAAATATAGTCTTAAAGTGTGCTATATTTATGGGATAAAGTGCTCAATATCAGAGAAAGAGCACGTGTAAATATAAAAGTGAACATAGAAGTCAACAATTAGAGGCGACACTGTTTCATGCTAGATGCAATCGTAGCCCGACGATTGCATCTAGCATGACACAAACTGTCGCCTCTAAGTGTTGATTTCTATGTTCACTTTTATATATATATATATATATATATATATATATATATATATATATATATATATGAATTAGGTCCATTATATCACATATTCCAGAGACATGTCTTCATGCTGGGAACTCAGGGAAGTTCCAAAATAAATCGTTGTAATGACGCGACAATATATTTGGCTACTACTTTCTTCATCTTGGTTGCTTTCCAAATTTCTGTGGTATGTAATTTCATTTATCCATGTCTATTTCCAGCCAGTATCTACATTCTGGATGCTTTTATAAGTTCGTTTTTGAATTATTTCTTTTATTTCATATATTTCACATTATATACCTCATACACTTTTATTCTTATTCGTGATCTTAGCAGATTTTCTAGTTTTTATTACTTCACATAATAAAATATATACCTGCAAGCAATGAGAATTCTCAAATGGATTTTCCTTAATCAAGTTCAGGATACGGATATTGCATTTATTATGGATGAAGTTCTTAGAAAACATGTTCATGGAATTATTATATTTCTTAGATTTAGGTTATTGGATTTATTTAGACGTTTAGACATGATATTTTTGTAGGTAGCGTAGGGGAATTTCCTTTCGTTTTTACATTTGGATATACGAAATATCTTTTTTATATGTTTATATTTATATGGTAAAGCTTTTATCGCTTTTTCCCCTGAAGTCCAATTTACATATTTAAGGTGTTGTTATAAGCTGGTTCTGTTTTCGTTTTACATTCCATGTTATGTTTGGTAGGAATTTGCAAGTTTGTGAGAGCTGTTTCCATTCGCATATTTTGTGTTTTGAAATCAGGTTTTCAGTGAGTAGCATTTCTTTTTAGATATCCTGTGTGCTTGTAATAATTCTTACCGTATCCTCGAAGTGTCTAATTTTTTGTTTGCTGATAGAATGGGGAACCGTATAGGCTCAAAGAAGTTTATTTCCCATAGCTAGTAATGGCTTTGTATTAATGTCTTAATTAAATTTATCCCTAATCTCTTCATTTAATTTGAGGTGTTAACACCTTCTGTACCATTCTCCGGTAATTCTAATCTTGACTCATCTATAGAATATTTGTCCGACATTCGATTTAGAAATTAATTTCTGGTCAGTGATATACAGATAACTGTTTCTATAGTTTTTGTTTTCATCTATAAACTGAATTCCAACAAAGCATGATGACCTGATAGTATACCTGAAGTAGTCTTTAAATCCTTAATAATTGTCTGAAGTAGATTATGTTTTCTCTAAATCCTACAATAAATGTCAACTAGCCTGGTACTCTTGTTTCGCTGCCTGTAGGAGATCCTCTGCTGTAGTTTCAGTCTTCAGGAACTCAGTTGAAGCGTCTGATCCTTCTCACTTTCGGCTTTTTAACTTTCTACCGCTTTTTGGCAAGGTTCTAGAGGCAGAGATTAACGCTGAATAGATTAAGAACGTTAGATCCGAGATTCTTCTTTCAGATTAAGTAATATGGCTTTCCCTTCTCTAGGTTAACTGATAATGGATTAACGAATATTGCTGAAAGTGTCTATTAAGCATTAGATAAGAAGGGTGAAAGCTCAGGCTCTTGCTTTAGATATCTGAATGTCATTTGACAAGATCTATTTTCAAAATTGGAAAGTTATGGCATTTCTGGACTAGGTTTTTTTTTAATGATTCACTATTTCTTATTGCGAAATGAATGTTGTGCTGAAAGTTCCCTTTTCATGATCTTTTTGCATTAATGCAAGTGTGTCCCGGTGCTCTATGCTTGAACCTATTTTGTTCCTAATTGTAATCCATGACCTTCTTGAATACGTCAGTTCTCAACGTGATATCTAAGCAAATGACACAACTGTTTATTCCTGTTTTAAATATGATAGGTTCGATATGATCAAATTGGCAGACGGTTTCAAAAATGGCCTAAAATCTGGTGTTAAAGTTTAACGCCTCCAAATATATTTCGCTCTATTAATTTTTTTGCGAAACACCTTTTCTAGTTTTCATCAGAATGGCTGATGCTAACTTCAAGGATGGTGAATCACTGCGCTTTCTTGGGATAACATTTTCTGCTGAGATGAAGTGAAAAGTTTATATGGAATCAAGTGTCAAGTCTGGTACTAGGCATTTTCTCTCCAGTATCAATCTTACATATTTATATGTTCATACATTTAATATTCCTCTAATCTCTTCAGGTTCTCCTACAATAAATTTAGAGATTCCTGATAAAATTCAAAGAAGAATATGCAATGTCATTGGATTTGACCTGGCATATCAGCTTAAGTCACTTTCATACAGCAGTAATGCAGTTTCTATAAATACTGTTATGGTAATGGCTCTGAGGAACTTTCCAGTATGGCGTATAGTCTTTATGAATGTAAGCGCAGTACCAGATTGGCAACAAGTTTTGATCATTTTAAAACTAAAATTGTTAGATGTATCCGTAAATTCTACCCTAACAGTTACTTCTGCCACATTACTGTCTTGGGAGCTCGCTTCAAGCCTCTTCTTTTCCAGCCAAATTTCACCATCAGAAACTTAAACGCTATAAAAATCGCTATATACTGCATTCTGATTTTCTGTCCTTTTATTGCTCTCCATCCTTCATTATGTTCTTCCTTCATTTATATCTTTTTGAAATCAGTAAAACTTTGTGTCTAAGTGGCTTTATTACCTTGCTTAGGGTGAAATGATTAAAAATAATTATTTCATATGTATATTTTAATTTATGTTAATATTTCAGTTGTATTCTTACATGCATTTTCATTATTTTCGTATAATATTGAAATTATTCTTCTTGATTAGTTTCTGATATTCTGATTAAAATTCATCTTATTATTTCTTTATTGTTTTCTTCTAGTTTGCATTGTGAATTTCTGGGACGAATTCTCATAATTCCATGTATTACACACATTATTTTTTCTTGGCTGTATTTTGACGTTCTGAAAATAAGTAATTTCATTATTTCCTGTACATGTGTATTTATTTCAGATTGGATTCTGAATTTCTGAGATTAATTATTTCCATTATTTCATATATTTTCAACTATTTACTTTTTACTTCTTTCTTTCCGGACTTCCTAATTGAAATGTTTTCATTTTTACATAGGATTTTCAGCTATTAGTTTCATATTAACAATGTTTCTTCAGACATATTTATTAGGCTTTCCTATGCTTTAAACTTCAGAAGTCGCCTAATACATTCATGCACAAATTTGTCCATGATTACAACTAGATCTAATTACAAACACATCCGAGTACTGTCTCAAAAGTAAACATAACAATGAAAACATTTAATTTCAGATATTGAAACATCACCAAAAAAAGCCGATGTACATACCCAGCAAAAGAAGAAATTAAAAACAATGTAAGTTACTACAGAATAATACAAAATATTAGGCAGATATAAATATTTTATATTTTAAATTAGGTCCACAATATGTATGATGGAATTAAGTAACAACAGAACTACGAAAACAATTGTTCAGTGGCTTGTTTTTCTCTTAATACTTATTGTTATCGTTCATGTGATTTACAGAAACTGGAAGCTGCTATCAGAATTTAGAACATCGGGTGTCAAAAAGGACTTGACCAAATGTTCAAATGTATCAACGCAGGTAGACATCATTTTGAATAATAGCGGGTTGTAGCAAAAGTGTTACTCTACACAAATATATTGTTGCAAATTAAGACCTTAAATTCTGAGAGATACTTAATGCAGGAAAATCCTCAATTTGATGCTGGAAATTTTTCGGTATGTCCTATTTTCTAACGTCTGATCAAATAACCAAATAATAGTATTTTCATTTTGATCCTTTTCTTAGTTTGATAAACACTTTCTCGGCACTTTCTCCTACAGTCTATGATGGCCTTAATATAAATATTTGCCAATCTTAACTTAATTTGGCTAGCATTGCACGTTACCATTTAATATGTTGCCTGACGTTAAATTCGGTATGTCAGCCTCCAAGTGAACATATGTGTTTGTGGATACTTAAACTTAATTTTATAGAATGCCAAATGGAATTTAATGGACTGAGAGTAAGTTTGTCTTTTGCCAATTTTCATGTTATGCTTACGTGTCTGCCTTGTCAACACGTTAAAAGATGCCTTTTTATATACGCGAATAACAGTAATTGCTAATTTTGAGAAATGCACATCTGATGCAACCAAAACATCTGGCTTTTTAATTTAGTACTTTCGAGACATTCTAGCATATATAGGAATTCTAGCATTTATAACAATAACTTCAGTACTTTCTAGACATTCTAGCATATATAGGAATTCTAGCATCCATAGCAATAAATTCAGTACTTTTCAGATAATCTAGCATATATAGGAATTCTAGCATTTATAGCCATAAATTCAGTACTTTCCAGACATTCTAGCATATATAGGAATTCTAGCATTCATAGCGATAAATTCAGTACTTTCCAGACATTCTAGCATATATAGGAATTCTAGCATTCATAGCAATAAATTCAGTACTTTCCAGACATTCTAGCATATATAGGAATTCTAGCATTCATAGCAATAAATATTATTCCACATGAACATAAGTATTCGGTACATTTATTTTTAAAATTTTAACTGAAAAATACATTCTTCTAATAAAAATATTTTATTTCAGGAGGCTGACATAAATTGATCGGCCTACCTTAAAATTCATGGGTTACTACGACCTTCTTTAACTAAATTTTGCGACCAGCCAAGATTGTAAATTGATATTTTTTTTCAAAAAATGTGCAATTTCAGTAAGGAAATAATGAGGTTAACCAAGAAAATGTAATGTCATTTTCGGAATCAATACCATCAAATTAGCTACAAAAACGTGTTTTGTTTCTTGACACCAAAAATCCTCATCTTTGTCGCCATATTTGTCACAACGTTTCGGCCGTTGTACGCTCCGGCCTTCTTCAGGTGGTTGGAATTTCGAACCGAACCCTTTATTTCGATCACTGGGGTAGACTGTTCTAGTTCCACGAGCCATGTTTGATGGATGTCAGTTATCAGTTATCTCCTGGTAATTTTTCCCTCTGAAAGTTCTCCACTGCCTGAACCGGGTATTGAACTCACATTTAATAAGTTATTAACAAAAGAACTATTTTAAAATTGTACTCGGATTAAATGAAAATTATTTACAATGTAATACATATTACTTATAATACATTAATATTGCAGTCAAAATTGACGGCACGGTTACACTAATCATAATAACAACAACAACAACAATAATAATAATAATAATAATAATAATAATAATAATAATAATAATAATAATAATAATAATAATTATCAAGTACTCAGCAGAGTAACTTTCATACAATTGTCAGACAGAGACCAGCTCCCCAAAATCCATATGACGAATTCCAACAAGCACATTGTGAAAATATACAACGCTGCTCTGGAAACACTGTTAACAGATAAACCACCGGGAAACATCACAGAAGTTAACAACGTCATATACGCAACAACTTTAGCAGCAACTCGGAAGCTTGGGGTCAAGACAATAAATAAAGTTAACAGACATAGAGAGCCAGCTTGGAAAGCAAAACTGATACGAGAAATAAAACAAATCAGAAGTGAACTTTCTATATTAGATGCGCTCACCAGAAACCCTAATATTTCCACGCCCAAGAGCAAAAAGATCAAGCGGAAATACAAAATTAAATCCTTACTTGACATTCCATCAACCACGGAAATGCTGAAGCAGAAACTTCAGCTAACAGCACAGAGAAGAAGACGATACGAAAAACGTTGTAGGTTCTATCGCCAAAATAAAATATTCCAAACGGACCTTAAGAAATTTTACAGGGAAATT
Organism: Acanthosepion esculentum; assembly: GCA_964036315.1. Classification (NCBI taxonomy): domain Eukaryota; kingdom Metazoa; phylum Mollusca; class Cephalopoda; order Sepiida; family Sepiidae; genus Acanthosepion; species Acanthosepion esculentum. The sequence goes on from OZ038477.1 coordinate 16,921,290, forward strand.
GGAAAAACACCTATACATGTCGAAAGGCCACCATCGATTGATAATGTACAGACGTTTTGGGAAAATATTTGGAGCAGCCCAAAGGAATATAATCCAAATGCAGAATGGATCCAACGTGAAGAAGAATGAATGCAGGATACACCTCTGCAATAATGGGGAAATATATCCACAGATGATGCTAGGCAACCTCTAACGAAATCCCCAAAATGGAAATCCCACCGAAACGACAAGGTGCCCAATTTCTGGCTTTATCATCTCTCATCTCTCCATAAAATCCTTGCAAAACATTATCAACGCTTGTAAATAATCCCAATGAAATCCCGGAATAGATTACTGAAGTTATTACATACCTCATGCCAAAACAAGTGAAACAGACGAACCGAAAAATTATAGACCGATTACATGTCTCTCCACAACGTATAAGTTGATCACGTCTGTCCTGACGAACCGTACTTATTCCTTTTTTCGAAACAAACAGCATTCTTCCCCTGGAACAGAAGGGATGAAGGAGAGGTTCATATGGCTACAAAGATCAACTATTGATAAATAAAATTATCCTGGAAAATTGCAGGAGACGACGTAGAAATCTTAGCGCAGCGTGAATTGATTATCGTAAAGACTTTGATAGTGTTCAACATTCTTGGATCCTTAAGTCTTTGGAAATGTACAAAGTCTTCCCTGTGGTATTAAATTTCCTTAAGCACAGCATGGGAATGTGGAACTCCAAACTATACCTTAGTCACACCAGAGGCACTGCCATATCCAACCGTCTGAATATCCGACGTGGAATCTTTCAAGGAGACTCTTTGTCTCCCCTTCTGTTTTGTTTGTCCTTACTCCCCCTTCCGCATGAACTGAACAACAGTAGCTATGGTTAAAAAAATAAATAAGAAAATATTCAATCACCTACTCTACATGGATGATCACAAACTCTTTGCCAAAGACGACAATGAGTTGCAGGGCCTCCTCAATATTGTAAAATACTTCAGTGACGACATAGTTAAGGACTTCGGATTAGATAAATGTGCAAAAGTAACATTCAAGAAAGGTAGAATTACAGAAAGACCCTTAATAGATTTAGATTTCGTCACAAAGATTAGGGGACTGGAGCATGATGTAGCCTATAAGTACATAGGAATTAGCGAAGGGGATGGCATACAACACCCCCAAATGTAGGTGAAGGTAAGGAAGGAGTACTACAGGCGTGTACGTCTGGTAATGTATACCGAGCTAAACTCAAAAAACAGAATATCAGTCACAAACGCCTTGGCTATCCTTGTGGTGCAATACAGCTTTAATGTCCTTTACTGGACCATAGCTGAAATTAAGCGAATGGACGCCAAAACGAGAAAGCTACTCACTTGCTACCGCATGCATCACCCCAAAGCTGACGTTGATCGTCTGTATGTGCCCAGATCCGAAGGAAGCAGAGGATTAGTTTAACTAGAACTGTCCTACAAAACACAACATTTGGCCTCCAAAGATACTTCGAAACTACAGAAAACTGGATGATGGTATGTGTCAAAGAACATGAAAGTAGTAAGCGTCTTTACTCCGTAATAACGGAAGTCAACAAATTCAAAATGGAGTTTCAAATGGGCGCAGAAATGCAAGTACAGCTCATTACACCGGCTGAAGCTGCAAAATACATAAAAAAGAAAGCAAAGACAAATTCAACCGACCAGATACAGAAACAATGGCGAGATAAACCGCTTCATGGCCAATACTCTGCCCGTATCAAACAAGCTGACGTAGACAAAACCCGTACCCATCAGTGGATACGTAGTGTAGGGTTGAAAGCTGAAACTGAAGGTTTTATTCTTGCTGCAAAGGATCAATGCTTGTTAACTAGGCACATATGCTAAAATATTGTGTTAGCCCAAAATGCATATTATGTGATAAATATCCAGAAACAATTGATCATCTTGTGTCAGGTTGCACGATATTGGCACTCACTGAGTATAAAACCCGGCATGACAGAGTGGGCCAATATCTGCACGGGAAAATATGCAACTTCTACGGGAAGAAACTTAAAGAAACTGGCATGAATACCACACAGACCCTGTTACGGAGATAGAACCTGTTACAATTCTATGGGATTACACAATACACACTGACAGAACAATCAAAGCCTACCGCCCAGACATTTTTATTAAAGACCAGAAAGAAAAATGTGCCTCCTTATTGATATGGCAGTCCCTGCAGACTGCAATGCATCTTTGAAGATATTCAAAAAGCTGTCAAAATACAAGGAGCTTGAAATCGAAATCTCAAAAATGTGGCACATGGGAACATCAACAATCCCTGTTGTAGTTGGAGCCCTAGGATTGGTTGGAAAAGAAACCTCTTCTCTCCATTCGCAACATTCAGAATAGGTTGAAGTGGTGCAGAGATCACAATGCCTGGTCTGCAGACCAATTGAAGCAAGTCATATTCTCAGCCAAGTTCGGTTTTTCCCTTTTACCATCTTCAGGGTAAGTTTATGTGGGGATGCAGCCCAAAAGAAGCTTACAAACCTGACTGCCTTCTTCCAACTTTGTAGCCTATAGGTGGATCAGTGATAGTTTGGGCCGCCATATCATGGAAATGTCTCGGTCCAATAATTGTCCTGCAAGGTAGAATCAACAGCAAAGATTACCTGAACATTTTGGGAGATCATGTTCATCCAATAGCCTAGACTTTATTCCCTGATAGTGACTTCATATTCCAAGACGATAATGCCAAAATGCATACCGCTCGAGTGGTTAAGAATTGGTATGAAGAGCATGAAATTAAGCTGGAACACGAGGAGTGGCCTCCCCAATGTCCAGATATCAATATTATTGAGCATTTGTGGTGCATTTTGGAGCGACAATTTAGGAGCCGCTATCCCCCACCGTCGTGTCTTAAAGAGCTGGAGCAGGCGTTAATGGAAGTATGGCTGAAAATTCCTCTCAATGAAGTCAGGAAGCTGTATGATTCCATTCCTAGATGTATTAAAGCTGTATGTGAGGCTAAAGGAGGACCAAATCCATATTAAATAAATTTTCTTTGAATTTAACAAGTGTTTCATTTATTTTGTCCAACCCCTATATATATATATATATATATATATATATATATATATATATATATATATATATATATATATAAGTAAGCATATTAAATGAGGAGAAAGAGTAAATATGATGAGATTAGTGGTTTATTTGTCCGCCTACTATTTCTGTTTGGTATTATTTCTTTTTTGTTTATACACATATAAAAACAATATATATATATATATATATATATATAAATCGTCGCCTGACGATTGCACTAGCATGAAACAGACTGTCGCCTCTAAGTGCTGACTTCCATGTCCACATTTATACATATATATATATATATATATATATATATATATATATATATATATATGCTATTTTTGTAATTTCTATATCTGCATGTTTTAGAGTCAATTTACCTAAATATAGTATGCTATATTATAAAACTTTCCAAAACATTTAGTTCATGTCCATATGAGTTATTTTTGAGTATATCTACAAAACTTTTATCATATAGAAAGGTTGTACTAATTCTATAGAGTTCCACATTTTATAAACTTACTAATATCGTGAATGCAACAGTCTAACATGGAACCTTTTATAGCATGAAAAAATCATATGTCGTTTAAAAAACACTCAACGATTTTCATTAGGAAAATAGTAACATACGAACTGAGACAATTTAATTATTGAATGTCTCCGAATAGGTAAAATCTGCTTACCTGGCCACAAGTAACTGATGTCACTTTCAAATTACAGAGAAATCACTTCCTGAGACAATGTATTGCCATTTCTAAGTTCAGTTTGGAGATTGTTTTCCAGAATAATTTTCAGCAAAGTACTCAGGGCTTGCTGGATTTTAGCAACGTTTTTAATCATTTCCGGTCAATTCCAACTTTGGAAATTACTTGAAATCAAACAAGGCTAAGTTTTATGATATTTGTAATGTTATTTTGTTAAGTAATACTCGAATTCTTTACGCATTCTTCTATAAACGAAATCACTATTTACATATTTATATTCAGATTTCTGCTATTGGTAGCACACCTGAATTAGGATGTCAGGACAACGAGATTCGCACTGTGCATGACTTCCGCCCGTATTCTTCCGTTTATGGTTTCCCACTTCCTGCATCATCGTGCATATCTTCCAGCCCTTCTTCGCACCACTTGTTCCAGTCTAAACCACTGGATTTCTTCCTATCATGTATAACTTAAGGCATTTTTCACAGGGCTAGAGTTTTACTACATCCCCACAAAAAAGTTGATGTTAGTCTGATGCTTCACGCTCTTTTTCATTCATTTATCGCCAACAGTATAACATGAAATCTAACAACCATTCTCTACTGCTCGTCAGTGACTCACCTATTCTCCATCTCAAGAAAGCGAAAATTAGAACTGTTACAATTTTTGTGTATCTATGTACTAGTAAGTAAACCCAAATGACTGGACTCACTTTATAGTTCACCCAAACGAAGGTTAACCAATCAGAAGGCGTAACATATTCAATCCGTCTTGTATAAAGGCGGCCATTTGGTTACTCTCACCTAATATCCAATGCGAACTTGTCAGAACCAAAGATGACCAGAACAGGAGAAAGAACTACGCTCTGCTCCTGAATTGAGATATCCACTGCTAACCTGAACTACGCTTCCCTACTGTCTTCGAAATATTCACTGCCAACCTCTGGATTCTATACTCAATGACTACCGTCATCACGAACAAGAACATGTCTTGACATGTTCAGATGTAAATATTTGCTTAGTTCATTATCCAAGCGACACGAAAATACCATTTACAGAATTAATTTGGCAAACTTCATAAACTATAATATTCAATCTGGATGTCTTTAACTGAGTATACACGAAGTATCACAAGCAAATATATTTATTTATTTATGGTCTTCTGTATCTGATGTTGTGAGATAACAGTAAAAACGGAACTTATCACAGGATATCTGAAGTTATTTAACAAACTCATTTCAACTTTTCTTTCTACATTTGAAAACGAGTTTTATAAATCTAGCTTATTCACGTTATTACTCAACTAATTCCTGAATTGGTACAAAAGTATGTTAGTACGTGTTCTTAATGTATTTAACGCCTAAGGTAGGTCGTCGTAGATTGAATCAGCTAAATAGTTATTTATTTGAATCATTTAAAAAAGGATGATATCAGCTTGAGCGAAGAGATGACATAATTTTGATTGAATTCGACAGAAATACAGTGTTTGTTATTGCATAATTATTTCGGATACTAAATTCACGCAACTCATTTCTTTAATTAATATGCAATTATTATGGAAGTGTCTCTAAACTTGCAAAATGGATACGCCATGTCTTGTCAGATGCGAAGCATAAAGCAAGAGTCACCATTAGCAATTATTTGCATTCATTGAACACATCTCGGCAAATAATCTTTGGAGAGTAGTACATGCGGGTGAGGTATATTAAGATTCTACAACTCAATGTTCAGATTACACCATTTTTGAAAATACATTTCCCGTTTAGGTCATATGTGATCATACCTCTCTACACGTTCCTTTAATCCCGTGACTCCTTGGAATGATAATGAAGCAATTTGCCGTTTCTTTCTCCACGATTATGAATTCAGATTTTTCCTTCCCTTAGGCAGTAGTCTTCTTTCTGAATATTAATTTGAAGGAATATATATATATATATATATATATATATATATATATATATATATATATATATATGAATGATGAAAATGTGGAAAAGACAAAGCAAAATCCGAATATGTGAGTTTACTGCTTTTTTATTTTGTTTTTGTTTTTGTTATTCTGTCGACGTCAGACGTTTCGGTCAAATAGACCTTCTTCAGGACATGGTTAATGGAGACATATTTATATTAGATTTAAGTTAGATGAAGAGACGATATATACAGGACTAGTTAGAAACAGAAAAACTGAAATTCTAAAGTCAGAGTATTCTTTCTTGGAGTCGGATACGCTGGCGCCGCGTGGGCGGCGCTGCGAAAACTAGCTCCCAGGGAAGAGATTTTATCCTAAGTGGAAAGTGGGGGGACCTATTTAAAACTATATCTTATCGGTACGTTTTTCAAGCATTAATCTTGCTAGAAAACTTGATATATTAAAGAAACCTTGTCTGGTGTTTATTGTGTGTGAGGTGGCTATCATGCCAGCCTCGTAAATCTGCCTAAGGTTTTATTTGTGGATATATTTTAAAATCCTCACAGAGTCGAAATCAAAATTGTGATCAGATTTGGCTATGTGTACAAACAAAGCACTACTTAAATTACAGAGGCGAATATCTCGTTTATGTTCGGAAATGCGAGATTTAAAGGACCTCACTGTCTCGCCTACATAACTCAAGTTGCAATCTCTGCATGGTACCTGATAGACGCAAGCATCGGATGTAATATGCTGTCTGCTGGTATTATTTAATATACTGCGGATAGATTTAGTGGGTAATGTAGTAGTTTTAATTTTTAGCGCGTTTAGATTGTTGGAGATGTGTTCGGTCAGAGGGTTATTCGGTAGAAAGATGCGACCAATAGGATTATCAGGGGCAGCTTAAAGTGTGCCTCTCCCTACCCTTGATGTAGTAGTAGTAGTCGGTATGTTATTATGCACTGATGAACGAACTCTGTGAATTTTCAAGGCTTTATGCTTAGCGCCGAGTATTAATTGTCTCGGATACGAAAGGCTTGAGAAGGTATCCGAGACAATTAATACTCGGCGCTAAGCATAAAGCCTTGAAAATTCAGAGTTCATTCATGTAAAATGTTTTAGATGTAAAAGTTCTAATTAAACCTGAGTATATTCATTGGAAAGAAAGAATTCAAAAATGCTTTGCAAAGCGAAATTGAATCAAAATACATTCAAGAAATGTAAATATTTTTTTCAAAACAATATCTCAAAGTTTTACTGCATAGCTTGATTTGACGCATTGGTGATAATGACCAGTTCTGACCTGAAGGAAAGAAAAAAGAATTTAAATGCAGATTTTCAATCGTACACGTCTTCTGCATTTCGATATTCAGTTGAAGAGAATCCAGCGCATTTGTCCATAATTAACGACAGCATGTGGCCACAATTAGCTTTAAACATTCAAATTAATTTTATATTTCACTAATGTGATTTTTATTGTACGTTAGAAAAAAAACTGCTAATATTTTGATTCTAACGGAATGCAAACGATATAATAATGGGTGCATTTAACTTTCGGAACATTCAGTTGACTATTTAATTATAGTAGAGAGATGACTGTGTGTTAATAGTCACAAATACATGCATCTCTCTCTCTCTCTTTTTATATATATATATATATATATATATATATATATATATATATATATATATATATATATATATAATTGTCAAAATGTGTGTGTGTATGCACGTGGTATGTGTGTGCGTGATCGGATGTACTTTATGCGTTTCCACAGTTTCCGACTTTGACGAATTTTTTTGTTTGATAGATAATTCTTCATTGACGGTTTTGAGTCCAAATTGTTGGCGACAATGGTTCTCCACTACATCCTGCAGTACCATCAGCAACTATTTACTATTTACTATCTGTTCTTGGATATGTATCTTTCACAAAAACTTTATAAAAATAAATAGCTTAAATTATTACAATAATATTATCTATATCTATAATTCCAAAAATGTGTGTGTAAGTATATGTGTGTGTGTGTGTGCGCCCGCGCGTGTGTGTATATGTGTGTGTGTTTGCGTGTGATCGGATGTTTTTTCTTATGCGTTTCCACAGTTTTCATCCGATTTCGATGATTTTTTTTTTGTTTGATAGATAATTCTTCAGTGCCGGTTTTGTGTTCAAATTGTCGGGAAAAATTACAACCTTGAAGGTGAAAAATCGAAAAAACTGATTTTTTGCACAAAAATCAAAGGCAAAATGTAATGTCTGTGAAAGCAGCGTACAATCAATTTAGAGAGTTGAAATCTAAGGCAAAAGATTATTAGAATTATGAAAAAAAGATATTATAAAAATATTATTTTCACCCAATTGTTGTTACTAATATCGATTTTCTTTTCGGGTGGGCTGACTTTAAAATTGAACTGCTCCAACTGAAGGGCAAACATTCCCAGTAATGAAACATCCGGTAGATGTCGGGTTACACTGCTAATATGTATATATACTTGTGGTTATTAACGCAAACACACACACACACACACACACACACACGCGCACAGACACACATACACATACACACACACACACACACACACATATATATATAAATATAAAAATGAACATAGAAGTCAACACTTAGAGGTGACAGTTTGTTTCATGAAACAAACTGTGGCTTCTAAGAGTTGACTTCTATGTTCACTTTTTATATTTACACACGCTCTATCTCTGATATTGAGCACTTTATCCCATATATATAGCACGCTTTAAGACTATATTTATTCATATATATATATATATATATATATATATATATATATATATATATATATATATATATATATATGAAATTAGGAGATCAGCCGATACTGCTACCTTGGTTTCAACCTTTCACTATCATTAGGCGATTCAATTGATTTCGTGACGCTATATTTTATATTATATTTTTTTTAAATTAATGATCGCTGTATTATCTAAAAATAAATAAATGAAAATTAATAAAATTATGAAAAATAAATAATGAAATATACATTCTTTCTTTTCATTCCGCTTCATATGAGGTCAAAATAAACGTTTTATTATGTATGCACTGGGCCATAACTTCTGGCCTCTCATTCAATTTTTTGTTTGTTTGGAAATGTTACTACAGCTAACTTTTCTTGTTGACAAAGGTTGAAGTTGTGGCTTTTTAAAAAAATTCCTGTTCACAATCAGATCTTTTTTATTTTTTTCTTTAATTTCCACACATGGTTACCTAGTCTAGTAGAATTCCTAAGACTTTCTAGCTTAAAAGATGACTTGTGATTATACCACCTCTTCTTAAAGTTACCTTCATTACACCCTATGTTTATTTTTCTGACCATTTGTATCTATTACTTCTGCTTTGTATATTACTGCTTCAGTTTTTCAAACTCCATCTAATGGACATCTAGACATTTCTACAATTGCATATATCTCTGTTAATGATGTTTGCTGTACGTTAGTTATGAAATTATGTCGTTTTGTCTTTTTTATTGTGTTTTTTTAATTACTAGTACAACTGTAGGTTAATTTAACTGTGTTTTTATTTTCATTTATTTTTTGTAATTTGGAATTTTGGGTGAAGTATTTATTAAGTATTTAAAAATATTTACCCCATTTTACACTTGATTCTAAACTAAAAGGGGTTGAGACTAAACAGATTTAATCTTTTCCTCGAATTGTTCTTCATTTGCTGTTTTATTTGAGGTGTAAATTCCAGTTTGGTTTCATGCCTCTCTATTAAAGTCTTGTCATATTCTTTCTTTTATTTTCGAAAATTATTTTACTAGAATCCGTAGACAACCTGGGCTCTTTTTCTTTGGGGATATTCTTTATTATACTCGCAGGGTCCTTAGCTTTGATGATAAGCAATGGTTTTTCATAGTTTGACATATTTTGAGATATTTTAGTGATTAGGAAAATTCAATTCATATGTTTCACTTTGAAAATTAAGAGAAGATAATTGACACTTGTCACGGATTGATCTAAATAATTCTGAGGGAATCAATTCGGTATGAACTGCGACTTTACTTCTATGAAATCCATTTCTAAATAAATTCTATTCTATTAAATATAGAATTAAAACAGATTAAAAATCTAAAGAAGTAATAGATATTGCGTTTTGTATGTTTAATCTGTCATATTTTTATTACTTCAGAAGTTATTTTTAATGTACGTATGTGTGTAGATGCTTTATTTATTTCTACCGGCCTGTACAATCTTGACATGAATGAAATAATATTTAAATAAAACAGGCCGTCTTCCCAAATATGGATATCTACTAAAAATAACGCTTGAAGTATTCAAAAATTAAAACTAAATTTACATACAAGGTTCAATACACATGTTTGCTTTTCATTTCAGCCCAAGCAAGGATATAAAGCCACTAAGATGCAAAGAGCTTACTGAGAGTAAAAGAATATGAAAATGAAATTAAGGAGAGGGTATAATAAAAGGAATAAAGGTGACATAGTATGACGATTGACATGACAATTGATTTGAAACCAAGAAGTCGGAGGCCCTGCAAGAATGAGAGACGAAACTGTTAGCATAGAACTTACGGTTAGATGTAGTAATTTCAGTTGTAAAATAATTAAATATATATGCCAATCCAATAGTCTGCGTAAATTCTTGAAGTCGAGGTACCACAGAGGAAAGCAGATCAGAATATTTATAATGAAAACATTTATAAATATAAATATTTATAAACATAAAGAATTGAAACAGTTTGTGGAAATAAAATTTAGTGCAGAAATTTGACACTATCAACTTTAACAGCTCCATTTGTGAGAAAGTTAACAAGGGTGCTCAAATGTTGTGTGTTTTACGGATATCCCTTCCCAAAAAAGAAATTTGTGGTCCTTTGCTTAGATTTCAGAAAAGTACGCAAACCGATGTATTTGCAGCACCGACTAGCACACACACACACACACACACACACACACACACACACACATATATATATATATATATATATATATATATAGATAGATAGATAGATGAAGCGGACTACATCGAAAATAAATTACATCTTTGTAAAAATAAAACTTTCATGGTCAAATTAACCGAGTATTAAGGCTGAGTCGCGTATATTATTCTGTTGATACACTTTTTAATTCCTACCCGTTGACTATCACCTTCTCCAAATTTGCAATTGTCGGGCGAAGGAAAACTTCTTTGAATTAAAATTTCAAAATGGAGTTTGTCTTTTAAATTAATTCACCCCAAGCAAGGTGATAATACCACTGAAACTGAAACTTGACGTGAAAGAGAATGAAAAGACTTTAGAAGGAAACTGAAATCCAGTTCTGGACAGAAAACAAAGAATAAACTTCTAATCCTTGCAAATGAGCGAGGAGGAGAGTGAACCGCACCATAGGCGAATCTATCTACTTCTATTGAAGAAAAAATAAATAATAAATAACATTTCAGAGTTTACGCGGAGAATCGAAGTAGATTTTAGAAGTAAACGGAGATCCAATTCTAAACAGGAAAAAAAAAGATTAAACTCTATTCCTGTTCAATGAACGGGGTGGAATGTGAACTAGATGATAGGCGAATTTGTCCACACCTGCTTCTCTTGAATATCAAAATTTAATTCAATGGAGTGTTGGAAATTTCAGTGATGATACTAGTGTGAATAGTAAACTACAAATGCTGTCATTTAACCCTTAACCGTAATATAAATTTTCGTCCTTATTTTCAGTCTCCTTTATATTTTGCAATAACTGTTTATTTCCTATATTTAATTATTTGGCAAGAATTATATCTTCAGGGGTTGGACAAAATAATTGGAACAGGTGCAAAATCCACTCTGATGTTTCAAAGACTTATTATAATAAGAACTTTAACTAAAACTTTGTAATTGCAGGTTATATCTATTGTAAATACATTTATTTATCTAATTTACTGTCTTTGTCTTATTTAATTTTAGAATTAAGTAAAATTTAAGCTCAATGCGTGACCTATCCGAGTTCGAAAAAGGGCAAATTATTGGAGATCGCATGGCAGGAGCCTCGATCACTAAGGTTGCTGAACAGTTTGGTTTTTCAAGAGATACCATATCAAGAACTATGACGCAATTCGAGTAACAGGACAAAACCTCAACCAACCGTAGCAATTCGGGCCGGATTTGCAAACTTACTGACAGGGACCGAAGTGCATTGAAATGCAATGTGGAAAACAACCATTGGACTACTGCGGCCAAAGTGACTGCTGAGTTGAATAATCATCTGAATAGCCCAGTTTCTACTAAAACTGTTCGTCAAGAGCACCATCTGGATATCATGGAAGAGCCGCCGTAAGGAAACCTCTTCTCACCACTCGCAACATTCGGAAGAGGTTGAAGTGGTGCAGAGATCACAATACCTGGTCTGCAGACCAATGGAAGCAAGTCACATTCTCAGGCAAGTCCAGTTTTTCTCTTTTCTCAACTTCGGGGCGAGTTTATGTATGGAGGCAGCCCAAAGAATCTTACAACCCTGGCTGCCTTCTTCCAACAGTGAATATAGAGGTGGATCATTGATAGTTTGGGCCGCCATATCATGGAAATGTCTCGGTTCAATAATTGCCCTGCATGGTAGAATCAACAGCAAAGATTACTTGAACATTTTGGGAAATCATGTCCATCAAATGGCCCAGACTTTATTCCCTGATGGCGACTGTATCTTCCAAGACGATAATGCCCCAATACAAACCGCTCGAGGGGTTAAGAATTGGTATGGAGAGCATGAACATGAGATAGAACACATGAAAGGGCCTCCCCAATCACCAGATATCAATATTATTGAACATTTGTGGTGGATTTCTGAGCGACAAGTTAGGAGCCGCTATCCCCCACCGTCGTGTCTTTAAGAGCTAGTTCATGTGTTAATGGAAGTATGGCTGGAAATCCATCTGGATGAAGTCAGGAAGCTGTATGATTCCATTCCTAGACGTATAAATGCTGTATGTGAGGATAAAGGAGGACCAACTCCATGTTAAATAAATTTTCTTTGAATTTAACAAGTGTTTCGATTATTTTGTCCGACTCCTGTATATTTTCATCTTTTTAAATTTAACCAAATGATTTACAATGTTTCTCCAAGAATTATTCTAATATTAATTTTCAATATCTTTTTAATTCAGCGTATTCTATAATATTTTCTTTGACCATTCTACGTAATTTCTCTATGTTTCTACGCTTATCTTTCGCTCTCCACGCTTAACTTGAAACTTTATAATTTTCTCTCCTCTATTTTCGGATCTATCTTAATTTATGACGAGTAGAAGACATAAAAACAAGCACATTTCAAAGTATAAGATTCAAGGAAGCCAAACAAGTTTTTCTTCCCGCCAAGCAGACGCTATGTCAATAGCAACTTCGGAAATGCACTTTGGAACAAAACAGAAGACAATGAAGTACGCGCGAGACGAAATTAAATTCGAATTGTTTGGAAATTTTAAGCCGGTGGTGATTTTTACATTTTTTTCTGCGTGTTTACTTACTGCCATTGCTTGAAAGAGAAGAAATATATTGTTCCCAATGAGGATTTCACCAGGCACAATTCATTCAAATGACTTCAATTATTCTAATTTAAGAACAGAATTTGTCCCATAATATTTAATAAAATCATTATTCCTACTTGCTCTGAAATGTACCAGCAAAGACAACAGTGACTGTACTTTTCATTAAAAATAAAATAATTATTACCTTTCTAAACTAATATAATCCGTCTTATTGTACAAATATCCTTTTCCAATAAGAATAAAAAAATTATTCGGCTTAAGGTTATATCACGTTGAATCATCGTTTCTTGTTAGATCACCAGTTAAGCAACATCGAGCTTAGATGGGTGACCGCTGATGCTGGATGTGCTATGTGCAAGTGTTTTAATAGATGACGGCTAGGAATTAGAAATCGGTGAATCGAGTTCGAATTTCAGTCGAGTTCGTTAAATTCACTTACATGTAAATGTCCTTGGGTGATCATGAAGCGAGAAGAGACATGTTGGTCTAAGCATATCACATCCGTCGCTACCGACATGCTTTGTGCCAGTTCGGTAGGGCAATGGCTTATTCCTCTCCTTATTCTGCGAAAGTCTACGTCCAACAAAGAAAAGAAACATCCTCTTTAGCAAATGCTTTTCTTTATTTGTCTTACCGTTTTTTCTTCTTTTGATATGTCATCTTCCTTTGACGTGCACGTTCAAATTGTTCTTTTATTTAACGCCATCCTTTTACAAATGTCATTCACCTTCTTTTTGAAAGTTTTCATT
>OZ038477.1:16942725-16972725 GCA_964036315.1 Acanthosepion esculentum
ATATACATACATATATATATATACATACATATATATACATACATATATATATACATACATATATATATACATACATATATATATATACATACATATATATATATACATACATATATATATATACATAAATATATATATACATACATAAATATATATATACATACATATATATATATATACATACATATATATATATATATATATATATATATATATATATATATATATATATATATATATATATATATTCAGACAGAGAGAGAGAAGGAGGATGAGATAGATAGATAGATAGATAGATAGATAGATCGATAGATAGATAGATAGATAGATATGCAGGTATCGTGAAAATTTCTCAAGCCAGCTCACTTCCCTAACTTGGCTAGACCTAGATGTTTTCTACACCTATTTTGTATGAGTATGCACATGTGAGTTTGTGCAATTGCACCTAGCTTCCTAAATATTCTATTTCAAAATTGATAGTTTTAATAATATTATAAGTGCGGATGTGTTGGGGGGAAGGGACCGTGCGCGCTTGCCCGTGTCCGTGGAGGAAGTTTGGAACCTAGCCTAATGTAATCCGTTGATTAATTTTGACTAATGTTTGCCAATTCGATCGTCACCTGGTATTTAGGCTGTTGCAACAGTCCAGATTAACCCATTCCCCGAATATACCCGTAAATATTTATCTTAACCGGAATAACCCGAGTCTATGTTTGCGATGGACTACTTTTCTAGAAACACCCAAGTCTAAAATATACCGCTTCTAAACTATAAGTCCAGTTACTATTCCTATCCAAAATTGTTTTCCTAACTATGACATTATGATATTAAAGGCTATTGAGTTGTATGAACTCATTCAGAAATAATCATTTATATAATAAATGCGAATGTTTGTGTGTCACTGTGTCACACTTTTTCAATAAAATGGACACAACTCTCTAATAACAGTAGTTCATGTTACAGACATTTTGTATTCCCGAGTTTTCATTAATGCGATTGTTTTCGGCGATTTTTATTACGTGATATGTTGCGTCGATTTTTTTTATAACAATTCTTATAACTTGGAAATGCATTTGGGAATAATCGAAATTAATTGCGAAATCCAGCGAAATTAACTGATGAAATAAAAATAATTGTTTGTACGGAAAGTAAGGACCTACATACTTCAAATTTTCTTTAAATTAAGTGGCGGCAGAAGAATAATCGCTGAACTTTTAAAAAGTAAGCTTAAATAATAATGCAATACTTAAGTGCAGGGATCAATTTTGAGTTCTTCTCTAGTTTATTATTGCCTGTCCTATACGCCAGATGGATGCTCACAACAAAGGGCCAGATTGTAGTCAAAAGAGCCAAGGCTGCAGAGAGAAAATGTCCCGTGAAAATGACAACCAAGAACAAACGGTAGCTAAGAAAGTTTCCAATGCCTAGAATATGCAAAGAAATAGGGACTCTCAAACTCCTGAATAATCCGAAGGCCCAATTAAGAGTCCTCCTCAGGAACTAACTTAAATGTCGCCAGATAGGCTGGATTTATGATGGTATCATTATAGTTCTATAATTTTCTAATTTCGTTTAAATCCAATGGTAATACTAATTGTAATTTTACCTGTTTCCCTATATGGAAATAATCGCATTCCCTGTCGGAATAGGCAGTGCTACTTTCGATTAAATTTATAAAATCTTTCTATTAAAACAAGTTTTCAGTAAAATAAGTTTCTCGTGTTCAGAGTTCGACCTTTCTAATATTGATAGGGTCTTACTTCCAGACCATTTGTTTGAAGTCGCATAAAATTTTACCATCTTACATGTTCTATTCATCTTTTTTTTTTGGTGCTATTGAATATCCACACTTGTTGTGGTTTCTGATATTTGATATGCTTATTTCTGATCCTGTAGCACATTGTTGAATGTTCAAAGAATATTGAACCTCTAATGAACCTATAGTCTTCATGCATTCCAATGTATTTTAAATCAGTGATCTGAGAATCGGGGGATCACTGCTGACTTTTTAAACATTTTTGACCGAGTCGAATTTATCAAATCCAGATGAGAGTTTAGACAGTTGGAGAAATAGATTCATTCTCCTTATACAAATAAGTACGTCAGTTACATTGGCAAGTCTAATATGCCAGCGGTGTGGTTATAAAAGTGATAGTAAAAAGCGGGAAGATGTCACTAAAAATATCCCCGTGATCAGTAGGAACAATTGTTTCTGAAATGGTTTTCATTCCAGTGTGATTTCTTTGGTCCGGCTAAGAGGCGCCGATGATAACATGACGTTTTCATTATTCCAGATTAATGAAAAACCTTCCCTTCCAGTCCTAAGCACCAAGTCTGCATCGAAAGGTCATTAAGCTTAAGTACTAATTAATTAATCCATATGCTTCAGTTGGACACTTAAGCAAGCTAAGGATTCACCCTTCAACTAGTCAGCACTAAGCCGCTTGTTCTATCTTTATGAAAACGTCGATTTCATTCGGATTAATCATCGGAGACAGGATTTTGATGATGCATGCGCGTGCCAAGAAATTTACATGATCACCAATTAGTTTGAGACAGATTACTGCAAGTGAATCGACTTACGAACAAGGTACTTTGACGCGTGTTTGTTTGCAACCTTGGTATCTGGTAACTTGACCGAATGGAAAGTGTCGTCTATAAAACTGGTTTCAAAATTCGGCCGAATTATTACCGAACACAAAAGAGGAGCCGCCAGTTGGAAAACAAGATTAATTTATGAATACGGGGATAAAATGTCAGCAATATGTGGATCTGATCTAATCACGTAACTTAACTTGTTATCTATCTATCTATCTATCTATTTATCTGGCTCCGTCCATGTCTATTAGCAAGCGTATATGCGCGCTGGCGTGCATACACAGGTAAGCAAATAAATATTTAACAATTTTAACATAAGGTATAAATATAACAGTGCTAGATGTAGTTAGACAGAGCTAGGATATATATATATATATATATATATATATATATATATATATATATATATATATATATATATATATATATATATATATCAAGCACAAGATATAACTTATATAAATTATATATGAAATGTCAGCAATATCTGATCTAATACGTGACTTAACTTGTTATCTATTTATCTATCTATCTATCTATCTATTTGGCTGCGTCCATGCCTATCAATTTACTGAATTATTTCAAAAAAATCTGACTCTGTCTATCTTTGTATTTCCATCTCTCTCTCTCTTTCTCTCCCAATATATATATATATATATATATATATATATACATATAATATGGAGAAAACAACTGAAAAGTTGCAAATTAAAAAGATTTGTATGTTTTTTGTGAAAGTATTTATTTATATTTGATATATATATATATATTTGATATTTCAGATCTGCCCCGAACTTTCGTCAGAAATAAATTAAATAATTGTATTAACAAGTTTGTTTACACATAGCGTCCGTCAAGTATGCGATATATATATATATATATATATATATATATATATATATATATATATATATATATATATATATATATATATATATATATATACATATATATATATATATATATATATATATATATATATATATGTACATGTATATGTATGTATGTAGTTAAATCAAATAACTAGATATTTGCAAGCGTATATGTACGCTAGCGTGCATACACAGGTAAGCATAAATATTTAACAATTTTACCATAAGGTTTAAATATAAAAGTGCACGATGTAGTAAGACAGAGCTAGGATATATATATATATATATATATATATATATATATATATATATATATATATATATATATATATATATATATATATATATATGAGGCACAAGATATTATTTATATAAATTATATGTTGTGTCCGAAAGTTGGGTAGCCAACGAATCTAGACTCGCACCCGAAATGTAAGTCTCTCTCTCTCTGTAAATATATATATATATATATATATCTATATGTGTATGTGTATGTGTGTGTGTGTATATATATATATATATATATATATATATATATATATATATATATATATACACGACATAAATGAACTAAGATGTATACATGTTCTTCGAAGGGCATCACTTTTCAGCGTACCTCCTAGCTTTTATACAGTACGCCGATTTTACATTCTGCGCATTGAACCCCTACATCCACACCCACACCTCAGCCCACAAAAGTGTGCTCTACTTTAAATACTTTAATACGTATAATATAACATTTTTTATTATGTACTCATATCAAACTGTTTCACGCTGTGCGATTTTCAGAATGGGTTTTATTTTTTATTTCACGCTTCTTGACACTATAGTTATTTTTCACGTTTTCCGAAAGGAATCTATGAGCGTGCAGACATTTCAAAATAATTTAATTGCATTTGTTTATTAACCCTTTCCGCCCTTCGTTCCTAAACCTTTTTTAACCCTTCTACCTGTGCTTCCGAGTCAAAATTCGCAAATAATTGTTATGTAATGTTTGACGGTAGATATAAAAAAATATTTGTGTGCTTACCCACCGTTTAACCGGTAGCTGGGCATTAAGTCATTTTTCCCTATCAACGGTAAAGCGGTGGCCAGATCTCAAAGTGTTAATTATTCACCTTTTTGACTTCTATACATTACGCTTCTTTCTACATTGATAAGTTCCAACTGATTTCTCTGAAATTTCTCATGTTTTTTCCTATATCTATTCTACTGCTGCAGTTTACCCTTTCATTTTTAGTGGGACAATATTGTGTTGATCCTTTTTTTCATATTGGAATTATAGCACATGGTTTGCAAATCATTATTTAAATGATTTCCCATAATTCTATAATTCTACGTTCCTCTCTATCATTTCTACACAGAAAACTGTCAGTAGCGGATAACTTGGGATGCTTACGTAAATAGTTTTTGCAATGTTTTATATTTCTTGTTTTACAATGTGTATTTTTATGGGTATTGCACATGTTACAGAATTGTCTTCTTTGGTGCACATTTTGTATTTTGTTTCAATATAAATTGCTCTTTTATATTCTCGCACATTCTGCAATTAAGAATTTCTAATGTAAATTTAGATGTAACATTTTGCCACAATAATGGATGCTGATAGATTTCAATTATTCAATAAAAAGCATACATTTCCCTAACGGGATGGACTTTGATATTATTACAAAAAAACTAAACATAGTTGTTATAACGAGCGTACTCACACGCATACGCACACATGCACACACGTGTGTGTTTTTATGTGTGTATAATTAATATTAATCAATTCCGATAGTCAAGTTGAAGAAGTGATTGATTTTTGATTTTTACAGGAAAAACATTGGGAAGCTTATCAATTCTTTTTCTGAAATAAACGAAAAAATCCGTTTATTGCTTATACTCTTTTATTATATAAACTTTTATTATCGATTTGCTTTCGATATTACTTAATATACTTCTATTTACGATTGGGTACGTTATACAACAATAGAAATTAATGAAAAATATTTACTTTTTATATAACTCGAATAAAACTTTATATTTATTGACAAAGTATTTTGTAGTATTACTTAGGATCGAGTACACACTATCAGATATTTTTATTTCTTTTTTATTTACTGATAGTTCACCCAATAAAAAATCCAAATACCATTCAGATTATAGGGTTACTGAGTGAGATTATAGTAAATGAGAAGGAGGGAGGAACTAAGAAATGCACATTATAAGGAAATGTATGATAGATATCGTTTGAACTATGATTTAAAGAGTTCAATATTGTAGTTGTCATTGAAGCTTTCTCTCGGCAGTTCCTTCCACAAAACAACATTTCTGGGGAAGAATCTGAGTAGAATTTGTGCCCTAGAAAGGGGAAACAGACGTAAGGGGAATGGTTTTCTACCGTGACAGGGCAGGTCCTAGCTGTGAAGGTCTGAGCTAGTGGATCTAAAGAATGTAACTAGTCTGAAAATCTGCCATAGACATTAAGTGATGAGTAGCTAGCTACATTTCAATTGTTGACTAAGGATTGCAGCGCGGAGAATAATTCATCAACCGGCTGTTTAGTGGGGATTTGGCAAAAACAGCACCAAGAAGGCAGCAATACGCCATTTTGATCTTGTGGTAATAAAGGAAGCACAACCCATCTCCCTTCTCGCTTGTAGCTATCCACTATAGAATAAGCAAAACACTAAATTACGATAAATGTTTTTTTTTAGCACTACCTTTGATTTTTTTTTCACTATCCTCATACGAAGAGTACAGCCTACAAGCACGAGGAGAGTTGAATTGCGCAGAGAGAGTCGTCCTCCACTTCATAGAGCGTTCAATTCGACTTACCACCGCCACGCACCCGACGCGCGTCTCAGAGACGCGGTGACACCATACCATATTAGTCTTTGAATCCATTTGGTGCAACAACTTTCTGTTTTTTTCCATAATTTCATACTTCCGATTACGCAAACTAATTTCTCTGCCTGCTGAAAAACGATAGCTCTCTACTACATAAGGTAAAGGGGTTTCATCTAAAACAGAGACGTCGAGGGAGAAAACCACGAGGTGGGTTGGTTCGGTAGGAGAGTGACGCGCAACCATCCCTACAGACCATCCTCGCGAGAGCAGCGGCGCTTGGGAAGATTGCGCGGAATTCGGTCTCCTCCGAAGGACTACTGACTTCGGCGAAAATGACGACGACGAGGAGGACGAGGACGAGCAGAGTGGTACAGGGCAGCAAGGAGAGCAGCGAGAGAAGGAACGACACCTTGCATGCGCGCACAAAACACGATGGAGGACGACGAAGACGAAGAC
This sequence comes from Acanthosepion esculentum, assembly GCA_964036315.1. Lineage (NCBI taxonomy): Eukaryota > Metazoa > Mollusca > Cephalopoda > Sepiida > Sepiidae > Acanthosepion > Acanthosepion esculentum. The sequence continues at coordinate 16,949,484 of OZ038477.1, forward strand.
GAAGACGAAGAACATCGACGACGACGTAAACGGCGAAGAGTACTTCCTAATTTGCCGATCGCGAGTAATTGGTAATCGAACGCTGAGGATATTTGTAAATTACGCACACTGGATTCCTTCCTTCGCTAAAATATATACAGAGATTAACAGAGATTTCCAAATTTTCTTGCCTCTTCATGTCATTAGAAGGTTGGAAAATCTAAAAAGGAACATTGTAGAAGCCGCTGTCAAAACGATCGGCTCATTTGCGCCGCTGGCACTTGAGACTGGCACGTTGGACTGCGCTATAGCGTTCTCGTTTCTGGACGACCCGTAGCATACTTTGCAATAACTCTCTCGCGGTCTGAGCGGTGACACTCGGAAGTTGAAAAAGAGGTATACGCTATTGTTGGGTAATTTTGAAAGTGGTGACACTATCCAATCAGTCGCTATTTCAAACTGATTACGGACCAAGAATCGTTCCTATTTTTTTTCAACCCTAAAACAGAAAGTAAAATAAAAAAACAAGAAAATAGTAAGTTGGAAAATGGAACGTTCTTGCTTCTCATTTGACGTAACTTATCGCCTCGACAAAGAGAATGCTGCGGTCGAAGCGCTCACAACAGTGTGCAGTTCAACTACCTGCTGAGATGATCTCCTTAAACTGCATAAGGAACTGTGCTACCTAGACGTGACGAGAATGTTCTAAATGGTACGAATTAGAAATTTACCTTTCTCGGTTGAAGATTGAAGGTGTGAAGGGGTCTGTGAAAACCTGTCAAATATGTGCAGAGGTCAAGCCTAGATTCTATAAACCTAGAACTGGAATGGTTATAAAAGCCACTCAACTTTTTAAAAGATTTGCCCTGAATTTTAAGGGACATCTTCCTTTGTAATCGAACAATATGTACCTACTGACAATTATCGACGAGTATTTCCGTTTTCCGTTCGCTATACCATGCCCAGATATAAAAGCGACAAAAGTGGTTCAGGCCCTTTTCACCCTTTTTGCCGTCTTCAGATTACCTGCGTTCATCCATTCTGACCGGGGGATCGCCTTCATCGCGTCAATTCTTGTGAGAACAAGGAGTACCCGCAAGTAGGACAACTCGTTACAACCCTCAAGTTCATAGTCCAGGTTTAGCAACAACATAATATGGAATCAATACAGTTGGCTGTCGCTAACCATGGATTCTCGATAAACCGATGGGAAAGTCTCCCCTTTGAGACTATATGCTATTAGAACGTTGCTGTGTGTGGCAACTAATACCAATCCACATGAGAAATTCTGCTTCTTCTTCAACTCCCATTGTGGCTTTGTTGTGGATTCCGGGATGAAATCCGGTATCAAATAATAACAAACGCCAAGAATGAATATAGGAATATAAATGTTTTAACGTAATAATACAAACTGGTAATACAGGTTAGTAATTCCAGTAATGCGGGTTAGTAGAAAAAAATATAGTCTTTGGTATCGACGTATCGCTGTATGACTTCTTACTGAGTCTACGTGCTTGTTACTGTGACTCTTGCCGCTACGTTATTCTACTCGACCGACTCTTACTTGACTTAACGTACTATTACTCACTCGGATATTCAGTAGTAGTAGTATATGTATACCTTGGGTGAGTCCATTTGTGTCAAAATGGGAGACCCCTCAATACCTCCCTCCTTAAATCCCTTTTGGGGGTAGTTAGTATTTTTTTATGGTCGATAATCAGAGGTTCGGTAAATTTTCTCTTCCTGTTTGACCTTCTAATTTCTGTGTCTTCCTGAGGTCTTTGAATTTCTGTTTGTATTTGGTCAATATGTCTTCTGTGGGTAGACTTTTCGTCTTGAACTGTGTATATCACATTTCCTAGTCTTTTAATTATTGTACCAGGTTCGAATGATCTCTTGAGTACTATAGGTGTATGCCGGTTTTTGTTCTTGTTCGGCAATAACTTATACACATTTTTGTGGGCAAATGGCACGTCTAGCTTCTTTTTTACTGCTGGTTGGGCATTTTCTTTTAATTCAATTCTAGCGGCGAACTTGTTACCTCGTTCAAAACCGCTCGAAAATACTTCTGGGAATTGATTATGTAATTCTTCCTTTAACTTTGTCGTTTCTGATGGTTCGGACTTTATCTTTTTACAAAAAGAAATGATAGGTAAATCCCATACGTCGGACTTTTGCATCCAGCCTGTGTCCATCAGATTTTCTGTATCTTTCATTACGAATATCTTGAGTTTTTATATTTTTCTGTGGAATTTCACATTTAAGATCACTTCTTCTAATTTCATACGCTTCCCTGTAACTGACTTAGCAATTTTCTGTGTATGTATAATGGTCGGTCTATTAAAATTTTTCCATGTCTGTAGGTTGTTTATCGTTAAATCCGAACCTGTGTCTAGTTGTAATTTTATATTTTATTTAAAATTTCAAGTTCCACGTATTTTCTGATGTTAATATTGTATTCGTCGTGCATTCTATTAGCTCTTATCTTACTAGTAAATTTTTTGTTCTTACATTGGGATGCCTTGTGACCCATTTTTCCACACGTTAGACATTTTTTATATTTAAAACGACAATCCATATTCCAGTGTAGTCCTCCACATCGATAACATTCAGATGGTGGGCGGCTTATATTTGCTTTGATTTTTGTCATAATTTGTCCTATACGTTGTACTTTTTACATTATTATAGAATTTTTGTTTTCTTTCCAGGGAGGGTGAAAATCTTTTTTCATTATTATATCATTTTTGTTTTCTTTCCGGGGAGGGTGAAAAACGTAAACTTTTGTTCAACTTACGTATATGTGCTACTTCTGACTCCTCAATATCCTTCGAGTCTTTCTTTATACTTAGGCATTTTTGGCAGTCTTCTTATAATTTTTGTAGTGTTAATCCAGGTTCAGTTTGTAGTTTTTAAAGCATTCTTTTGCGCATTTCACTATCCTTAGTTGAGACTAACCCTTGTACAAAAATAAGACACTTGAAATTGTCCGGAGTTAAATCTGTCAACTTGAAGTCGTCGCAATGTTTGTTAACGATTGTGGCGAACGTGGAATAGTCCTCCTTTTCGTCCTTTACAAGGTTAAGACATTTCCACCTTTTGTGAAATAGTGACGTCTTTGGACTGGAAAGCTCTGTAAGGCTTGTAACTGCTTCGTCAAACGTTAAATTATTTGTATTTTTTGGCAAGAATTAATCCACAAATTTTGTGTATTCTTCAGTTCCTAATTTTCTAAGTAACAGGCGTAGCTTCTTTGCTTCTGTCCAGTTTTGACAATCGATATTGTATATGTCTTCATAACGTCTGAAATAATCCCCGAAATTTTTATCCTCTTCTAGGGAGTAATTTAATGTTTCTATCGTATTCCACACTGCGTCTTGGGAAAAAGTCGCCTCTTTTTCGATATTTTGTTGTTTGTTACCCGTACCTTTAATATTAGTTCCTGGAGTTGCGTTTGTCTTTCTTCATTTTGCATTTGTCTTTCTTCATTTTCCTTCTGCGTTTGTAGTAATTGTTTTTGTCACTTCTCTTCCATTCTTTCTTGGAATTGTAATTGCTGTTCATTTTGGTATTTTACAAGTTCTACTAAAATACTTTTAAAATCCTCCATGATAAGAGTCTTACGAAAAACTCGATTTTCCGTATTTTAATCCTCGTAAATCTTTGTCGCCAAGTTGATGTGGATACTGGCAAAAACGGCAATTTTTTTTTCTTTTGATACTCCGAGAAGTGCAAATTCTTGTCGCCCAAGCTGTTGTGGTGAGAAGAGAGAAATTTTTTCTTTCCGTGTAGGTCCCAATTTCTCGTCACCAAGTTGTTGTTGTCGGAAAGGGAGAATTTTTCTTTTTTTCTTTTTCATTTTCCCGTATGAGTTCGAAGTTCTTGTTGCCAAGTTGTTGTGGACAACGAGGGAGAATTTTGTTTCCATTTTTTTCTTCCGTGTGGGTTCGAATTCCTCGTCGTCAAGTTGTTTTGGACAACGAGGGAGATTTTTTTTTCTTCCCGTGTGAGTTCGATATCCTCGTCGCCAAGTTGTTGTGGATTCCGGGATATAATTCGGTATCAAATAATAACAAACGCCAAGAATGAATATAGGAAAATAAATGTATTAAGATAATAATACAAACTGGTAATATAGGTTAGTAGTTCCAGGAATGCGGGTTAGTAGAAAAATATACAGATAGTCTTTGCTATCGATGTATCGCTCTATTACTTCTTACAGAGTCTACGTGCTTGTTACTGTGACTCTTGCCGCTACGTTATTCTACTCGACCGACTCTTACTTGAATTAACGTACTATTACTCACTCGGGTATTCAGTGCTAGTAGTATATGTATACCTTAGTGAGTCTATTTGTGTAAAAAGGGGAGACCCCTCAATACTTTCTCAATCCGGGACCATGCTACTGAAATTTAATTCCTCACACACCAAACACGAACCGCTTACGAGTAAAGTAGAGCTAATAGAGCCAAACCTCCAGTACGCTCTAGGATTACCTAGAGCCTTATAGTCCAGGATTCTCATGGTACAATACTAGTTCTAACGAACGGTCGGTACCTCAGAAACAAGCTCACCCTGCTACCGACACTTCTAATTCAGAAAGCAAACAGCACAAATGTCGAAATATTTTAAAACGTGTCAGAACATGAGGAAGATACACAAGAAATACCTGAAAAGGTTGAGCCCTTTCGACGATACGATAGGACCTGCAAAATACCTGATCACTTGAAGCATTTTCTTCCATATGAATAAAACAAATACTAAGGGATAACGCGGTAATAAAATAATCATATACCATCTCCCCGCTTGCTTGAACCATCCACTATAACAAAATAAACATTTTGAGCGCGAAAGCTGAAATAGTCAAATAAAGCTTCCGAAGGTTCTTTTTACATTTGTTACTATAATACAGGTCTGATTTGAATCTTTTAAGTATAGAGAAAGGCACTGGAAATTAGGTATTTTCTGGAATGATAAAAGAAACCGACAATAATTCCAGCGTCATTCACGAAAGCACGAATATAAGCGTATAATTTGAGGTCACGGGTGACCATTAGACCCAGTACGTGTTCGAGACAAGGAAGCTTTTTGAGGGTTTGACTATTCATCCTGATTAGTGCAGGTTTAGTGTCTGCTCGTCGGTGATTAAATGTCACGAGATTTCAAATTTTACAATAAAAATAGACAGCGACTATATTTTTATGAAATTCTATTTTTAATGTGATTTATAAATATGCCTGAAATAAACATTTATGAAAAAATATTATACAAGTTATTATTTTAATAAAATATTCAGATCATTTAAAACGTAAGCCTCTCTTCAGTATAACTGGGAAAATATTATACCAGTTATTATTATATTAAAATGTTCAGATCATTTCAAACGTAAGCCTCTTTTCCGTATAATTTGAAAAAAATATTATACCAGTTAATATTTTATTATTTTAATAAAATAATAACTGGTATACTATATAGTAAAAAATATTATACGAGTTATTAAATATTATACGAGTTATTAAAAAAATATTATACGAGTTATTATTTTATTAAAATGTTCCCATCATTTCAAACGTAAGACTCTCTTCCGTATAACTTGAAAAATATTATACCAGTTATTATTATATTAAAATGTTCCCATCATTTCAAACCTAAGCCTCTCTTCCGTATAACTTGAAAAATATTATACCAGTTATTATTATATTAAAATGTTCAGATCATTTCAAACGTAAGCCTCTTTTCCGTATAATTTGAAAAAAATATTATACCAGTTAATATTTTATTAAAATATTCACATCAATTCAAACGTAAGTCTCTTATCTGTATAACTTGAATAGATCACAATTGAACTTCGATTATTATTAATCTACTTCGATTTCCAGTTCAAAATTCCTTTCAAGTTAAGACACCTTTTACATGTGGCACGTTTCAGTGAGAATTTTCTTTACGTAATCGTTACAATCGAAATGAAACATCTTGCGTTCTGAAACATCAGATATTTTCGTTCAGTTATCACAGATTTTTCTTCAATTTACAATGTAATTAACATTATTAATTAGCATGAAAGATATATGCCATATAATCGTTTAATTATAACAACTGTGCAATGAGATGACTTAACCCTAGAACACTAACCATCAATTAAAGTTACACCACTACTAACCATGGGTATACCATACCCGATTTTGAAAATATATATAAAAAAAAATATAAATATAAACCTTTATTTGAAATATTTTAAATACAGGCACTTCAAAATTTGCACTTTCAGTTAACATGAATAAGAACTGAAAAACATATTATTTAGGTAAGAAAATCAGGTATTGAAAATTGTAATTAAAAATAGGAAAATTTGTGCTGGGTATTATATACCCATGGTTAGTGTTCTAGGGTTACACAAGAGGGAAGCGGGAACAAGATCGCAAATAAACACTCTTCTATCCTTCTCAAGAAGTCATTGCCAATTCGAACATAATTATGAAAACGAATCGTCAGACAGCCATGATCACCTCTGTTATATATGGCATTAAATGAAATATAAGAAAAGAATGAACCAAGAAATGATCAACAATTATTTCGAGACAGATTTCTGGAAGAGAATCAACTTACGATCAACGTACTTCGAATCGTGTTTATTTGCAAATTTCGTATCTACTAACTTAACTGAATGGAAAGTTTCGTCGACAAAGCCGGTTTCAAAATCCTGCCAATGTCTTACCAATGCAAAAGAGGATTTGCAAAAAGATTAAATTGTAAATATGTAGACCTGTTCTGATCCCTTGACTTAACCTTTTGCATCTATCTATCTATCTATCTATCTATCTATCTATCTATCAAGCTTTGAATCATATCTATCTGTTTAGTTAGCTATCTAGCTAGCTAGTGTATCCTCTTTCTTTCCAAGAAATCATGGCGATTGGAAAATAATAATTGGAGAGCTATGATTGCCAAGGCCTTTAATTATTGTATTGAATAAAGTATTAGAAAATAATGAACTAATTTATATATTCACTTACTTGTACATTTGGTGATATTTACCACAAGCAGGAGACAATTATATATGAGATTAATACAGAAAGCAACTATTTTATAAATGACTACCTTTGAGCATAGTTATTTTATGGTAAAATATCATTTACTTGATATAAATTACGTATATAATGTGTATTTTAATCTCATACAGATATAAGTTCATTTTATTTTATATGAATTGCTTTAAAAATATACTGAAACTTTTCTTGCTGCAGGAAGATTTCTTCTAACAGTATTGTTCATGCTTTATTTAATAGACTGTGAAGGTCGGAATACTTCCCCAGATTAATAGGGAGAAATGGCCATTACGAAAACACGCTGGCCAAATACGCTTTGCTAGTGTGACGCCCTGATACGATCATGTCTCTTTTTTATGTTCATTATCGCACAAGCGTGATTGCAGAAGTGAATATAAGGACCCCAACCATCATTTGAACTCAACTCTCCGATTTCTCATGCGCAGCCAATATTCACTGTATAATCCGCATATCCAAACTTAAAGCACCTTGTAATCCCAAGCGCTCACCCATTGAGGACCTGACCTAGCTACACTTCGGTGATCGGAAGAGAACTGGTGTCACAGAATTGTTGCATATAAACGCTAGTCCTTTATTTTTTTTAATTGAATACATGCAAGACAGTAAAGCCACTAAGACACAAGGGGTTATTGGGTGTGGAAGAATTAGATAATAGAAACATTACTAATGAGCAAGTAAGTCGATAGCGATTGACATTGCATTTAAATTTTTGGAAGATTAAAGTAGACTGGAAAGCATGGAGCCAAAAGGGGAGAAATGCGAGAAAGAAATAGAATAAATTTTGCGGTTAGTACATTTAGTCACCCCCACCCCCATGTGGCACAAGGCCGGATTTCACGTGGGTTCTCCGAGCCTGTAGGCTCGGCCAAAAAATGCCCGTAGAATCCGCATAACGGGATTGGGTTGGTCAACCTCCCCGAACGAGACTCGTTCGGGTTCTTCTCTGCTCAGAGGCAGAGAGTTCGGCCGTCTCGCTGAAAAAAGATTTCGGCGAGACGCTAAACTTGCGTCTATATCTAGCCAAATCAAATGTAAATTGATAGGATCTTGGCGCCAGTTCAGTACTTTTGATTTTGATTTTTAAAACTTACAGAATCATAAATGTAAATAAAAAAAAATACGGGATGAAAGATTTTCTCTTCAGTCTTATATTAAAAAATATAAAATCAGTTAATATAACTTTTAAAAAAGTTTCTTACTAATTTACATAATTGCAGAACGTTAACGTTTGACTCTCTTCCTGTTGTATTTCACGAGTTCCCCAAACAATAGCGTCACTATATGCAAATTACTTTAATCGAGGTTAGATGATGTTCATTTTTCTACTCCGAGAAGCATATACCCCTGCAAGAAATAAAAGATATATCAGGAAATAAGTATATAAGCCTACGCCTGTACGCAGAGTTCTTCATATTCGTTTTCCGATAAAAAAAGAAACATGTAAAAAGTTCTATACCTTTTAAACTTGGCCGGAAATAGATTTTTGGCCTTTAATTAAAGTGTGCTGCCTTCTTGCAATTTAAGAAAGCGTTACCTGCCCCATGTTGAGCCACGTGTCATGATGCTTTTAAAGGCGAATTTTCTAACGCAATACGATCATCCCACACCCATTTCTAAGTACATTGCGCCTTGAACTAATGTTAATAAAACACGGTGAATTAATTTAAATCACTTCGTTTTCAAGAAGGAATGCATAGAAACATTCAGTCTCTGTGTAAACTTAACACGATGGTCATAGAACGGTGTTTTTGAGTTTCTGAATAAAAAACGTTTACATATAATAGTTTGCATAATAATAGACAGGAGAGAATTATGCTTGAATTCATTTTCTTCTATGTGCCATGGCCCTTAATGAAGTAGGTGATCATCGTTCTCTACAATTTATTCTTTTTTGTAGCTCTTAATAAATTTAGTTTTTTTGTTATTTCTCTTAAATTCTGTTTCGCCAGCGATGTACTCGAGCTAGCAAGGTAGATTAAGCATTCTTTCTGCTCGTCACTCTTCCTTTCAATCTCTCTTGTGAGTATCAAATTTTCCAAGCCATCTTTCTTCATTATAAGCATATATATTTCAACTGTCCCTTAATTATATAGTTTCTGTTCCCATTTTCTTCGTCGTTGTTCACACATTGGTCATTGGTATTCTCAGGATCCTTCTGTAGAACCATCTTTCTGTTGCTTCAAATTTATCCATCTGTGAGGAGTTTGTTCAGCACCATCTGCAATATAGGAGGAATGATATCATGCAAGAGTTCAGTACATTTTTCTTTGTTTCTAAGAAATAAGTTTCCGTTTTTTAATACTATACTGAGTATTAGTCTATTTGTCAAGCAATATCTAACGTAGCGATAACTTACTAATAAGACTGACATTACCATGAGTGCAGATTAAAGAGATTTGTTATTAGAATATACATGGTATATTTTGCTTAGTAGATTAGGATCAGCCGATACATTTTGACAATTATTATGCGGACATTTAAACTGCCAGTGTTAAGACGTATTCAATTTATTCATAAATCTGTTTCTAGAGAAGTTTGAAAGTATCTTCTTTGTACTTCTAGGCACTGAGATATTTATTCAATTTAACGGAATAGTCTTTTCTGTAAGATTCACGTATCTGACCAGTTTAGTAAAATTTTAATGCTGTCCCGGTTCAGAAGATTAATGTTTTGTCACCTGAAGTCTGATATTATTTGAAGTGATATACGACATATTTCATCAACATTGCTTTGTTTATACACACACACACACTTATATATATATATATATATATATATATATATATATATATATATATATATATATATATGTATATATATACATACACATATATATAAACTTATATATATATACACTTATGTATATATACACACATATATATACATATATACACTTATATATATGTTGTGGTAGGATCCACCTAATCTGCATAGGTGACTACCGACTATATAAATAATGGTTGGTACCGGAAGACAGGGGGGGGATCACGAGATCCAGCTAGAGACTCTGCCCGACTGCGACTTAGTCAACACATTCTCCAGGAACGTCTTCCCAGAAATATACAGAAATACTATATGTAAATATTGTGTACATTTTCTTGTTATAATACATTCTTGTTCTAAGTACATTTTGTGTTGCATTATTATTCCATGCATTAGTCGAGATTCAACAATGAGTCAAGACTCAACAATGGCGACGAAGTAGAACGAACCATACGCCAAGTTTCAACAATGGCAAAGAAGTAGAACGAACCATACGGAAAAAAGAAAGAATTAATAGTGAGAGTTTTCAACAATTGGGACAAGTCATTGAAGAATCCAGGCTGAAAAAAAAACTATTAATTCAAAGTCCAACGTTAACGTAACGACGAAGGATTCTGAACTTCTGGATATGTAGAACTCGTTAAAAGACGACTAAGCATAAAGGAACGTTCACTCAAAATATTTGAAAGGTGTCGTAAACGAATAACGGTAATTTAAATTAAAAAATTATCTACAACGAGACACCCGCTAAAAAGAAAAATTGGCCGACTACAAAAACATGCATGGATTTAAAAGGAGCACAAATACACCGTGTCGACTTTGAAAGGTAACAAACTTTAATTTTTTTTTTATTTGTTCAACAATATAGTGACGAATTACCTCTGATAAGAAAATCAGACGTTGTCATTGAAATACGCGAATGGAAGTCGAAAACGAAAAAAAAAGTCCGACGCTCTCTGTTCACGAAAAAAAAAATACCAAAGTTGATTAGCACGGGCGTGAATGTAAAAGCAAGTCATAAAATTTAAAAGTCGTACGTTGTTTCGATTTTTTTTGGTCATCTTATATGATATTCGTGGATACACAAATTAAAAGTATATTTCTTGTTGCATGAACATTATCAGCTAAAGATGGATGAACTATCCAAAGTCATATCTGAATTATTCAAATCCCAGCAGTTGAGTCAACAACGTTAGCATGAACAGTTTGCCTTATTAATAAGGGAACAACAGATAGCACAGCAAAAATTTCAAGATAAACTACAAAAATATCAAGATAAACAAGATGAAAGACAACAAGAACAACAGATAGCGCTGCAAAAATATCAAGAATGGCAAGAGGAAAGACTTTTAGAAATTCAAAAGTTAACACTGGAGAAATTAAACAACTATCAGGCAAACGAGGGAAATTCTTCATATTCTAATAACACCATATTTAATTCGCTGGAAATTTTCAACTATGTGCCAGACGAAGAAAAAACGTTTGAAGCGTACTTTAAACGATATGAAGATATTTTCTATACAGACTGTGAAAACTGGTCGAATTCAAGAAAAGTCAGTCTATTACTAAGAAAGCTAGGTACAGCAGAACATAGCAAATTTGTAGATTTTATTCTACCGAGAAAAACGACTGAATTGGAATTCTCGGAAACAGTGAAATTGCTAAAAAAGCTGTTTGGAGCAAATATGTCGCTAAGCGATGGTTATGCATGAATGTCTCTAAATCCGACGATCAGGATTACTTAACATATGCATCTATAGTGAATAGACATTGTGACAATTTCAGATTGGCAGAGATTACGGTTGAAGAATTCAAGTGTTTAATTTTTGCTCAAGGACTGGTATCCAGTAAGAGTGCCGAAATAAGACGTAGAGTTTTGTCTAAACTCGAATCTGAACAAGGCCTTACCCTGCAAAAGTTAGCAGAGGAGTGTCAACGGGCCGTAAGTTTAAAGAAAGTGTCGCAAAAAATCAAAGAAGCTGGCATTGCTTATATTAAAAAAATAAAAAAACAGTCAAAGTACCCATCAGCAAAAACTTGGAGAAAAAATTCGGCGTATTTTAAAAATAGACAAGAAAATAAAAAGAACGAGGATGGAAAAAAGGTTCCACCATATAATTGCAGACGTTGTAACGAAAGACATTGGGAGATAAATTGCCCATATAGAAATAAGAAATGTTTCGTGTGCCAAAAGAATGGTCACAAAGGATCGTGTTGTAAAACGAAAAATTTCAAGAGTCGAATTAGACAAACAAATTCGAATATCAAATCAGATAGAGATTTGAGGAAATATGTGACGACTGAAATATTCAAAAAGAATATCAAATTTCAACTCGATTCGGGGTCAGATTTAACAATAATGAACGATAAAACATGGAAAATTTTAAAAAGGCCTACAATAATGAAGTCAACGAAACTCGCTCGAACGGTAACTGGAAAGGAAATTAACTTCGAAGGCGAGGTTGTACTTCCAATGAAATTGAATGGGATCGTTAAAAAAATGAAAGTTTTCATTCTGAGAAATGGAGAAAACTTGTTGGGTACAGATTTTATTGAAACATTCGAATTGTGGGATAAACCGTTAAACTCATTCTGCAGAAAAGTAGAAAGTAATACGCAAACAAGACAGGACATTAGAGATGAATTAAAGAAAAAGTTTCCGGAAACCTTCACACCTGGTCTTGGAAGATGTAACAAGTTTGAAGCTAAATTTGAATTAAAGGAAAATACTATGCCTATATTTAAAAAGAAACGTAACGTGTCTTTCGCAAGTGTAGAGAAATTTAACGAAGAACTTGATAGGCATGGAAAAAAAAAAAGATATTAAAATTAAGCAGATTGACATATAAATAGGAAGTATGCAAAGGGGATCTACAAAGAAATAACCAGAATCATCATCCCATATAGGAAGCCAGTTGAAATCCAAAAAGGATTCCAAGGCTTGGGAGGGGGTGTTGTGGTAGGATCCACCTAATCTGCATAGGTTACTACCGACTATATAAATAATGGTTGGTACCGGAAGACAGGGGGGGAATCACGAGATCCAGCTAGAGACTCTGCCTGACTGCGACTTAGTCAACACATTCTGCAGGAACGTCTTCCCAGAAATATACAGAAATACTATATGTAAATATTGTGTACATTTTCTTGTTATAATACATTCTTGTTCTAAGTACATTTTGTGTTGCATTATTATTCCATGCATTAGTCGAGATTCAACAATGAGTCAAGACTCAACAATATATATGCATATATATACACATATATATACACACTTAAATATATATATATATAATTATATATATTTATGTATGTATGTATATTTCGTCTATTTTGGTAGCATGTTTTTATTAAGACTTGTCAGATTTAGAGAAGTTTTGTCTACATATTTTCAATAGGATTATCTTGTATCCATGGACAAGATTCTTAGTTTCCTTATTGAAGAAACACAGAAAATAACCTATTTTTAAGACAAAAATATTATTAATTATATGCAGTACTAAATTTAATATATCTAAATATGAGAGGATCCTATTGAGATTAAGTAGACAAAACCTGTCAAATTATTCAATGAGATATGTCTTAATATATATATATATATATATATATATATATATATATATAATAAGGTAATGAAGGGTCTGGTAATTCCTGTGGATAATTTCAAAGATGATGTAATCCAGAGAGCGCAATGTAAAAACAGAGCAAATATTAATAATTAAATAATTTAGAAGACAACATTATGGTTCCATGACTATAATTTATTTACCCAGAAAATTTATTTTTCCTGTTTCATTAGATCGCATCTCCAGCTACAAAGGGCGTTTTTTATTCATATAAGGTGACGGAGGTTGTGGAAGGACTATAGAAAGGTCTATCTTGGAAATGGAATGTAGGAATGAGGTTGTGCTTAAACCATATTTAATAATATAAATAGGTTCAAGTGTACTTAGTTAAGAAGCCAAGGCAATTTGACCTCTTAAATAATTTTTAGTCAGGAAGAGAAACGAAGAAAAAACAGGAAGACAAATTGTAAAGGATGGGAAGAGGAAAGGAGGAAGAAGAAAGAAGAAAGAAAGAGTTAAAAAGGGGAGAGGAAGGAAAAACGAAGAGTGAGTAATCATATGCAGGCATATCAAGTTGATACATGCAAAACTTAAATATCATTTATACTTAATATATAAATTATTAATGATTAGTAGCAAAGGAATAAAATTAAATAAGATATATTTATATTATCTATAATATTATTAATCCTGATTAATACAATTATAATTAATATAAGATAATATATTAAAGATTATTAACATTGTTTTTTAAATTTTAAAATAGAAGAGTCTAAAATTGAATAATATTATTAATAACAACAATGATAAATGTTAAAAATAAGTTCAAATTTGAACCTTAAAACTAAAAAATTAAAATTAAAGTTTACAAATATACATATTTAATATTAATTAAATATAAAATATTTAATATTAATTTAACATTGTAATCAGATTACTTAATACTACTACTATTAATAATAATATTGTTAATGATAACAATAAAAAGAATGATAATTAGATAAATAAATTAATTAATTATTTAATATATATTCTACTTATTAATTGGTACACACACACACACATATATATATATATATATATATATATATATATATATATATATTCTAATGGAACAAGTAAAATAAATTACCCCAAATAAATGAATAAAAAAAAAACTCCCGCCAAAATAACCGTCAGTATGGACTACCCACAATGCATCTTAATAGTCGAGAAAAAAAAAACAACACACGTGGCCTGACGATTGCTTCTAGCATGTAACAGCCTGTCGCTTCTGCGTTTTGACTTCAATGTTCACTTTTAAATATATATATATATATATATATATATATATATATATATATATATATTATGAAATGGACAAAGTTCGATAATTAATTAAAGACATTTTTATGTTTAACATTCTTTTTATAGATACAAGTATTTAAGAAAATGCTCTGTTTATGATAAACAGTGTTAAATAACATTTACCGGAGGACGAATATTTTCTATGAAAATTTCTCGGACATTCAGGCCGGTAAATGTTATATAATACTGTTTATTATAAACAGAGCATTTACTTAAATAATTGTATCTATAAAAAGAATGTTAAACATAAATATTTCTGTAAATATATATATATATATATATATATATATATATATATATATATATAGTCAAACCTAATGAGCTCATTAGGTTTAACTAGGTTTGCTCTACGTTTGTATTGTGCTCTTTAGTTTTTTTCTGTGGGCCTTGAACCTGTATCTGTGCGATTATTTTCGATAGACTTTCATTTTCCTGGCTCGTTCTTTTTTAAAACCTTTTTTCCCTTCGAGATTGATTTGGCTATTGTTAAATAAAGAATTCGAAGTTTTTTCGACACGAGTATAGTTACCTATATATATATATATATGTATATATATATATATATATATATATATATATATATATATATGTATGTATGTATGTATATATGTGCGTGTGTGTATGTGTGTGTGTGTGTATGTTGATAGATAGAGGATAAATAGATAAATAGATAGATATAGATCTATATATATAGATAGATAGATGTATAGAGAGCTATATATATATATAGATAGATACAGATAGTGCTATATATATTTTGTTCTATTTATGAGGAAGGATGCTCGTTATCAGTGATAGAGCGTTATTAGATACAAGTAGCGGAGACATAAAATAATTTACATTTGTACGGATCAAACATTATCCATTGAAATTCTCAGACCCAAATTCAACTTACATCCTTACACAATTCATACTACTTATTCATGTACTTTGATCTATCTATATATCTATCTTTACATATATATATATATATACATATATATATATATATATATATATATATATATATATATATATATACATATATATATATATATATATACGCCCACACTAAAATATATAGTGAGAAGCACAAAGGGATGGTGAATAAAATATATTTATATTATAATACTAATTATAGTCAGACTAATATTCATTTATTTTTAATTCACTGCTTTCCAATGATGATAAATATTACAATATTCGTACATGAAATAGATGCTTACAATGATATCAACAAAAGAAAATGTAAAAGAAAATGTCAAACCCATGAAATGTTTGGTCTCTTGTCACATATTTTCAATAAAATCGACAAGACTACAGGATAAACTGGGATAAAAGGCCTTTACATGCCATTTGGTCCATAAAAAATGAATAAACTTATTATGTTAAATGATTTTTTCAAATGTCATTTGGCACCGTCATCTGCTTTAAGAGGTCAAAATATTGCCCTCTGCGTGCGCATGCTTCAATCTACGAACTGAAAAATATTTGAAAGTAGACGATATAAAACCTTTAAGTTTACATTTTATCTGATCTCTAAGGAAACTTCAAATGTTGAATGAAATGTTAAATCATTCGTAAAATATTTTCAGGCAGTTTTTATTTATTCAAACTCCGAGTTACCTATTCATGAGGATCTACCTGTACTCTAATTATATTTTCTATTTGATGGTGTTTCATTTTCTTTTCTTAAGTCACTGAGATTTACGCATATTTACATAAGCAGAGATTTTCATGACTGTACAAAGACAACAGTTATTGAAACGATGACTAAGGCGTAATTGATCTCGTTACTTCACATACGAAATCTCTTCGAGGACGAGATTACGGAACGATTGGATATTGTCTTTGGGTTTGTTTCTATTATAGGATGCAATAATGATTTCAACCTTCTCTGGGTCAAGGGAATGTGTTACTTTATTTTGTTATAACCACCATGAGGTCAAAGATTTGGGATTTGTATATTATCCCGGATATTTTCCTCACAGGTGAAGAGAAGTAAATGGATACAACATAATTATGCTTCTACGGAAGGACTGCTGAGACTTCCACGTATGGAGCGCAAAAGCAACGAAGAAGATTTTAGGAAAATAGAAACTAAAATAAAACATTAATACACAAAATCTGCAAGAAAAGCTGAAATTTCATTGACATAATGAAAGTTGGCTTGGAGAATGTGAGACATAGAAGGCTTATGTTAAAGTAACAGTATTACTAATGTTGACCATGTTTTCCATAGTCTATGAATATAGAATCCAGCGCAGTACGTAATCTGTTCAATGAAACAACGTTAAAGATTAACACTCACGAGTCAGACACTCTTCTGGCTCTGACTATATCCCCAATACCACCGGCAGCTGTTCTGTAATTCTTCAGTTTTCGATATCAAAGTCTGGCAGTGATATTTAACCACCTCCCCCGACGGTTACATGTGGCACAAGGCCGGGTTTTACGTGGGTTTCCCGAGCCCGTAGGCTAGGCCAAAAATATTCCCTATTGGAAACGGTAAAAACGGGTTCAAGGACAGTCTACCACCCGGAACGAGACTCTGCCCCTCGACGGAGCCTCGTCCTGGTTCCTCTCTGCCCGAAGGCAGAGAGTTCAACTGCTCAACCATCAAAGGCTGGCAGTGAAGATTCCGGAAAGAAACATTGCCGCCTTTATACACGTCGTATGGGATTTTTTGAGCCTTCTGATTGGTATATCCTCTATTGGTGAACTATAAAATGAGTCAGATCATTTTGGCTGGCTCACTAGTATACCAAGGTACCCAAAAACTCCAACAACTAAGAGCTATAAGAGAGGTGAAGTTGTGGAGGTCCATGGTCACCCATGTCCTGAAAGGACAAGGCTCATAAAGTAAGAATGGGAAGTCATGAAAACGATTGTGGCGTAACATATACGGACGCAGAAATTGGTATATTGATATAAGAAGCTAAGTAGCAATAGGAATTAAACGGAAAACACTAGAAAAACTGTTGTGGCAAACCCTCCTACAGTAGAAGGAACTCTTCCTCCTCTCATAAATACTAACTGCGAGACGTCCTGAGAAGCAGTCGGGTGAGCAGTATCTGACTGTATGGGACTTCTGTCGAACTCTCTGCTTTGTCAGAGAGGAACCAGGACGAGGCTTTGCCAAAGGGAAAGGTTTCGTCCTGGGAGGTAGACAGAACCCGAACCCGCTTATGCAGGTTCTAAGGGAATATTTTTGGCCGAGCCTACGGGCTCGGAGAAACCTACGTTAAACTCGGCCTTGTGCCACATACATTCCCATGGGGGGGACTGTTAAATATACAGTCGGGTGAGCAGTATCTGACTGTATGCAACTTCTGTCGAATTCTCTGCTTTGGAAGAGAGGAACCCGGACTAGTCTTTGCCGAAGTCCAAAGATTCGTCCGGGGAGGTAGACAGATCCCGAACCCGCTTATGTAGGTTCTAAGGGAATATTTTTGGCCGAACCTACGGGCTCGGAGAAACTCACGTTAAACTCGGCCTTGTGCCATATATATTCCTCGTGGGAAACTGTTAAATATACAGTCGGGTGAGCAGCCGAGACGCAGTGTTAACCTACCGTTCGAACGTACACTTCTATATGCTTATTACTAACATTCTTGCTTTATATATATTCTGTATTTCAATACACTTGTTCAACCTACATTCGTTTTTTATATCTTTCTTTCTGGTCCTTAAACAAGATACAACAAAAACATTAGTAAGATTTATATCTATGCTTCATATCTGAAGTTCGTAGATACTTAGGCCTAATGCTAAACAATCTATTAACAAGATGGCGGCGTGGATAAATAGTGAATACAACTAGAAGCTTTATCTGAGGGATGTTCCTAGTGAAAGTATTTAGCCAAAAATGTAATTCTCTATCACAGTATAGCTGACCACTCGTATTCGAGGTAACCCGTCTATTAGGGCGGCTAACCAATCCCTATTGCAAACTCTTGCTCTGGCGCATTTGAGTTTATTCCCACCCACATGTGGTTTATATTGCAACTATGCTGAGCAGACCTTAGTTACAGTTTCTAGGAGAGAGCGTGTTATCTAGCGTGATCAACAATTTGAACAAAGCCAGGACGTTCAAACCCTCGGCCACGATGACTTCGTGCTAGCACATCTATCGATGGCACTCAAGTGTTTTGTTTACCCAATTATACTCATAAGGCTTGGGCCAACCCGTGGTATTGTTTTCAGGCAATTTCCAATGGCGCCGCAAGCTGGAATCGACCCCTCCAGTCCGACAACATGAGGAAATCTCCTTCCTGTCAAATCGACAATGGTGAGAATCTAACCCGGGTCACATGAATGCGAACACTCTAACCACTCGGTCACGTGCCACAATATACACGTATTAAAGTAGAAGGAATATGAATTTAAAATATGTATTCTTTAATTTGTTATGCTTAAATAACGTTCGTAGAAAGACTAGTCAAAATAATGCCGATAATCTTTGTAAGAAAGTAGATTGAATGAATGGATTTTCCTTCGGTTTTCCCTAATAACTGTAACCAAAATAGTTTCTTTATTTGATATAATTCTTATCGCAACACTCTTCTCTTGTCAATACGGATCACACTGTAATATCTGGTGCTATTTCTATTGAGTCATTTATTCGACATAAACCTCCTGTTTTCACGTGCGCACGCGCACATACACACATATATTTCTTATTGCTAAAGACGTTATATTCAGTGGGTCCATGTATTTGAGTGACGATCACTGTTTTAATTTTACTTAACCAATGCAATTGATAACAGTGGGATTAGATTGAGAAGGCAACAATAGAAAGATATCGTTTGCAGTAGTAATCGAAACTCTATCCTATTTTTCCTTAGGGAAACCCCTTCTAAACTCTCTCAAATAACTTTTGTAATGAGAAGTAATAAATAAATGTTGTATAAAAAAAAATCAATCAAAAAGAAATTCTTTTCACAGATGGTGTTGTCAGTTTATTATCCTATTTATATTAGTTTATCCGTTTGCCAGTTTATTACCCTACCTATCTATCTATCTATTTATCTATGTATCCCAGTCTGTTCATATCTATCTATCTATCTATCTATCTATCTATCCCAGTCTGTTCATATCTATCTATCTATCTATCTATCTATCTATCCCAGTCTGTTCATATATATCTATCTATCTATCTATCTATCTATCTATCCCAGTCTGTTCATATCTATCTATCTATCTATCTATCTATCCCAGTCTGTTCATATCTATCTATCTATCTATCTATCCCAGTCTGTTCATATCTATCTATCTATCTATCCCAGTCTGTTCATATCTATCTATCTATCTATCTATCTATCTATCTATCTATCCCAGTCTGTTCATATCTATCTATCTATCTATCCCAGTCTGTTCATATCTATCTATCTATCTATCTATCTATCCCAGTCTGTTCATATCTATCTATCTATCTATCTATCCCAGTCTGTTCATATCTATCTATCTATCTATCTATCCCAGTCTGTTCATATCTATCTATCTATCTATCTATCCCAGTCTGTTCATATCTATCTATCTATCTATCTATCTATCTATCTATCCCAGTCTGTTCATATCTATCTATCTATATATCTATCTATCTATCCCAGTCTGTTCATATCTATCTATCTATCTATCTATCTATCTATCTATCTATCTATCTATCTATCCCAGTCTGTTCATATCTATCTATCTATCTATCTATCTATCTATCTATCTATCTATCTATCTATCTATCTATCTATCCCAGTCTGTTCATATCTATCTATCTATCTATCTATCTATCTATCTATCCCAGTCTGTTCATATCTATCTATCTATCTATCTATCTATCTATCTATCTATCTATCCCAGTCTGTTCATATCTATCTATCTATCTATCTATCTATCTATCTATCTATCTATCCCAGTCTGTTCATATCTATCTATCTATCTATCTATCTATCTATCTATCTATCTATCTATCTATCCCAGTCTGTTCATATCTATCTATCTATCTATCTATCTATCTATCTATCTATCCCAGTCTGTTCATATCTATCTATCTATCTATCTATCTATCTATCTATCTATCCCAGTCTGTTCATATCTATCTATCTATCTATCTATCTATCTATCTATCTATCTATCTATCTATCTATCCCAGTCTGTTCATATCTATCTATCTATCTATCCCAGTCTGTTCATATCTATCTATCTATCTATCCCAGTCTGTTCATATCTATCTATCTATCTATCCCAGTCTGTTCATATCTATCTATCTATCTATCTATCTATCTATCTATCTATCTATCCCAGTCTGTTCATATCTATCTATCTATCCCAATCTGTTCATATCTATCTATCTATCTATCTATCACAGTCTGTTCATATCTATCTATCTATCTATCTATCTATCTATCTATCTATCACAGTCTGTTCATATCTATCTATCTATCTATCTATCTATCTATCCCATTCTGTTCATATCTATCTATCTATCTATCCCAGTCTGTTCATATCTATCTATCTATCTATCTCAGTCTGTTCATATCTATCTATCTATCTATCTATCTCAGTCTGTTCATATCTATCTATCTATCTATCTATCTATATCAGTCTGTTCATATCTATCTATCTATCTATCTATCTATATCAGTCTGTTCATATCTATCTATCTATCTATCTATCTATCTATCTATCTATCTATCTCAGTCTGTTCATATCTATCTATCTATCTATCTATCTATCTCAGTCTGTTCATATCTATCTATCTATCTATCTATCTATCTCAGTCTGTTCATATCTATCTATCTATCTATCTATCTATCTCAGTCTGTTCATATCTATCTATCTATCTATCTATCTATCTCAGTCTGTTCATATCTATCTATCTATCTATCTATCTATCTATCTATCTATATATCTATCCCATTCTGTTCATATCTATCTATCTATCTATCCCAGTCTGTTCATATCTATCTATCTATCCCAGTCTGTTCATATCTATCTATCTATCTATCTATCTATCTATCTATCTATCTATCCCAGTCTGTTCATATCTATCTATCTATCTATCCCAGTCTGTTCATATCTATCTATCTATCTTTCTATCTATCTATCTATCTATCTATCTATCCCAGTCTGTTCATATCTATCTATCTATCTATCCCAGTCTGTTCATATCTATCTATCTATCTATCTATCTATCTATCTATCTATCTATCTATCACAGTCTGTTCATATATATCTATCTATCTCAGTCTGTTCATATCTATCGATCTATCCCAGTCTGTTCATATCTATGGATCTATCCCAGTCTGTTCATATCTATCGATCTATCTATCTATCTATCTATCCCAGTCTGTTCATATCTATCTATCTATCCCAGTCTGTTCATATCTATCTATCTATCTATCCCAGTCTGTTCATATCTATCTATCTATCTATCCCAGTCTGTTCATATCTATCTATCTATCTATCTATCTATCTATCTATCTATCTATCTATCTATCTATCTATCTATCTATCACAGTCTGTTCATATCTATCTATCTATCTATCCCAGTCTGTTCATATCTATATATCTATCTATCTATCACAGTCTGTTCATATCTATCTATCTATCTATCTATCTATCACAGTCTGTTCATATCTATCTATCTATCTATCTATCACAGTCTGTTCATATCTATCTATCTATCTATCTATCACAGTCTGTTCATATCTATCTATCTATCTATCTATCTATCTATCTATCTATCTATCTATCTATCTATCCCATTCTGTTCATATCTATCTATCTATCTATCCCAGTCTGTTCATATCTATCTATCTATCTATCCCATTCTGTTCATATCTATCTATCTATCCCAGTCTGTTCATATCTATCTATCTATCTATCCCTGTCTGTTCATATCTATCTATCTATCTATCCCAGTCTGTTCATATCTATCTATCTATCTATCTATGTATCTATCTATCTATCTATCTATCTATCTATCTATCTATCTATCCCAGTCTGTTCATATCTATCTATCTACCTATCTATCCCAGTCTGTTCATATCTATCTATCTATCCCAGTCTGTTCATATCTATCTATCTATCCCAGTCTGTTCATATCTATCTATCTATCTATCTATCTATCTATCTATCTATCTATCTATCCCATTCTGTTCATATCTATCTATCTATCTATCCCAGTCTGTTCATATCTATCTATCTACCTATCTATCTATATATCTATCCCATTCTGTTCATATCTATCTATCTATCTATCCCAGTCTGTTCATATCTATCTATCTATCTATCTATTTCAGTCTGTTCATATCTATCTATCTATCTATCTACCTATCTATCTATATATCTATCCCATTCTGTTCATATCTATCTATCTATCTATCTATCCCAGTCTGTTCATATCTATCTATCTATCTATCTATCTATCTATCTATCTATCTATCTATCTATCTATCTATCTATCTATCCCAGTCTGTTCATATCTATCTATCTATCTATCCCAGTCTGTTCATATCTATCTATCTATCTATCTATCCCAGTCTG
>OZ038477.1:16987725-16997725 GCA_964036315.1 Acanthosepion esculentum
CTGTCACGGTTGTATGCACTAATAGAAGGGCTCTTGTTGGATGCCAACCAGCTCCGTGGATACAGACCTCTTGATGGCCACCACAGACGGTTCCCCTTGATGATGCCCATGAGCTTGGTGGAAAGAAAAATTTAACAAAGAGCAAGATTAGGAGAAGATCAGTAGGAAAATTATTCCAGTACGGTGATGTTCTTCTCAGTCAGGAACTGCCGGATACGTAAGGTTTTGTTGTGTTGAAGGAGCCACGATTTGTTCTGCCACAACTCTCGTTTCTTCTCGCGCACTGAGCGTAGCAAACGCCAGAGCATCTCTTTGTAGACTTCCTGATTGATATTCTGGCTCTGTAGTAAGAACTCACTGTAAACGATGCCTCAAACAGTGAAGAAAGTGTCTAGTCCCGTTACTTTTCAGACAGATCTCGCATAGCTATAGACCCCAGTCTATCCAATGGGGCCAGGTGTTCGCCGACATTTGTATAAAGTTTTTGAACTCTTTAACCGGTCTGAAGGCTCTGTCTGTATTTCTGAGATGTGATTATGTACACTATTTACATTATTCGCACTATTGTCCTCAACTTTGTCGCCCTATTTATTACAACGTTTCGGCCGTTTTACGCTCCGGCCTTCTTCAGGTGGTTGGAATGTCCAACTGAACCCTTGGTTTCTGATGACATTAGGTTAATACAGAAATCCATACACAGATGTGTTCAAGGACACATGTCACAGTGGATAAAGCCATTGGTTAGACAGTTCAATACCCAGTTAAGGCAGTGGAGAACTTGCAGTTGGGAATTAACAGGAGATAACTGATAACTGAAATCCATTAAACATGGCACGTGGAACTAGAACAGTCTACCCCAGTGAGCAAAATAAAGTGTTCATTCCAACCACCTGAAGAAGGCCGGATCGTACAACGACAGAAACGTTGTAATAAATATGGCGACAAATATGAGGACAATAGTACGAATAATGTAAATAGTTAACTGGTCTTGTTTTAAATCCTACTGGGTGTCTATCCACCTCTACCCATAAAAGAATGATGGGGGAACGATTTAGTCGCCAATGACTATGATCATATGACAGATAATACTTGGTTACATGGAATCGGTAGCTGCCATAGAATTGCATGATATAAAATATATTTTAACTTTTATGAAGATGATTTTTATTGCAGCATTTGATTTCGATTAACCCCAACTGTTAAATTATGTATCAGAACGTTGAATTAAATATATTTAAAAGAGACTCGAACGTATCTGTCTTTTACAGGCCGCGTGTTACTGAATGCATCTATTACGATACAGAGATATGCATGACATCATGTACACCTTAACCTTTTGACGGGATATTGGGTTACAACAGTATTGCAGCAGTTTCAGAAAAAAGTTAATGTCTCGCGTAAGATCTTCAGACAGGCTGTGAATTCAAAGTATAATATCTCCGAATATAGTTCTACAAAGGCTAATAATATTCATCTACACTACTATTTCATGTAAAGATGATATGAGAAAGAGAATATAATACTTTCTCCAAGAGATAAATATGAAATCAATGCAAACAGACTTGGATGAAATTTGCCTTTGTTCATACATCACGGACAGTAAATCTGCAAACAGGAAATTATGGAGTATCTCACTTTTTTCAAAATACCATATCATTTACTTACCAGTTAGTTAATTTTTACATGTTTCGTAATAGGTTCTGATTTTTCGTTCTTTCGAATTAAATCCATATTTTAAACATGTTCAATATAGAATTATCTGGAGTTCTACTTTTTGGAATTCTTTGTAGAGGATACTGAGGTTTGTTCAATAACATTTTACCCAACTATGGATTTATATGTCATCAGCATAGTGCCTGCTCCACCTCTTCTGTACTGTTGCCTCGGGAGGGGAAGCAGACAAGCTGTTTCTATTAGGAGATTAATTGAGGATATGGTATGGAATGTTTGTGAACAATGACCATCTTCACACACCTGTAATTAATAATACAGACTGACTGTCGCCTCTGTGAGTTGACTACAAAGCCCACTTTTCTATTTACATACTATCCTTGATATTGAGCATCTTAACCAATAAATATAACCAATAAATATAACGTACCTTAAAACTACATATACAGGGTGACCCCAAAAAATGGGAACTTTTTAACAATCCAATAAAACCAAGAGTGATGGAAGAAAAATATTTAATTCATAGTAATTGAAACCTTAAAACATGCCATTTAAGAAACAATGATGGAATTTTCATTTTTTTTAAATTACGTCCTGCATATGGCGTCCTCCTGTACGAATGCATTCTTGAAATCTGCTGTTGAGATTCCTCATTGACTGCTGCAACATCTCAGCTGGGATACTGTGAATTTCATTTTCGTTACTAAAATGGCGAACTGTTTACTTGCTCAAGGTCACTGTCTCGCAGTGTTGCCACTTGCTCATGTCTGGCAATACGCACTTCAAAAATTCCCGTTTTTTGGGGTCACCCTACACATACACACACACACATATATATATATATATATATATATATATATATATATATATAATCCATTTCATATATATATATTTATATATATATATATATATATATATATATATATATATATATGAAATGGATTAAATCCGACGTGTAGTTATTTTAAATTGACTTTTTAATGAAATTTTTTATGCACACTCATATTCGAATAGAAGCTCTTTTCTTTAATTAGACAGTATTGTTTATACAACTATTTACACCGAACGTGGTTTGGTACTTCAGGTCCATTACTGGCTCTTTATAGAAGATACAGGTTCGAATCCTGCCAGAGGATGCATAATTTTTTCACAAGATTTATCGAATATTCAGGCCGGTATGTGTAATTGAATAAAAAATACTGTTCAATTAAAAAACAGTTATTCTACACGAATATAAGTATCCATAAAGAAAATAACGTTTAAACAAAATAAGTTTAAAATAGCACGCACGCACACACACATACACACACACACACACACACACATATATATATATATATATATATATATATATATATATATATATATATATATATATATATATATATATATATATATATATATATAGGTAGCTTCATAGATTCGTTATACCACTGGTTTATTTTTTTTTCAAATTAATTATCTTTTAGTTTTAATTTGAAGTTAATAGATTCAATTTAATATTTCCAATGATCAAAATACTTTTTTGTATTTCGAAATTAATTTAAGTTGACTGGAATGTGTTTCCGTTTTGAAACCAATAGTATCGCGGATTTTAACGCCATTTTTATCCTTTCGCCATCGTCAAGTATTTCTCTTTATTAAAAAAAAAATTCAAAAATAAAATATACTTTTCTAAAAATTTATTTGAATAATATTAGCTGATTCAAAGTTTAATTAATCTGATTTGAACAAATATTACTGACTTTGAGTTTAAAATATCGCAAAAATGCATTTTTAAACATGGCGGTAGCTGTTTATTTTAGGCGTTGCCAGATTGAAAGTTTGAATGACAGACAGACATTTATCTATTTTTTTTCTACAGTGAATATATCTGTAAAATTTATTTGAGGAACATAACGTGAACACATTCTTATATAATTTTTAACTATTCAGTAATCTTAAAAAAATAGGAAAATATTCTCCATAATTTAATGTTTTATAGAATTTTAGGTACTTTGTCAATAATGTGCTATAGTTATCTCTCTTGGTTTTTTATAGTATCATGTATGGACGTCCGTTTATTTAAAAATATCGCCACGTTTATACACAAATATATATTCAAATTACTTTTTAAAATATTTTTGTTCGAAGATTTGTACTATGCTTTTCCATTTATGATCAATAAATATAGTTTTTACTTAATAATATCACCTATCACAAAGTAATTGTAATTCAGCAATATCAAATCTTATAAATGATTGTAATTCATTTAAAAAATGAAGACAATTCTTGTAAAAATTAATTAGTCATCGAAAAAAAATAGTTTCTTAGGACAATAGTCTCCATAATGTATCTTATACATAAAAGCGATTAAAGTTTTTTATTTTCTAATTAAATAATATTTTAGTTTTATTGCACATTTTTATTTTACCAGTCAGAGAAGATTTTCGATAACTGCAGGTTCTGTTTTACAAAATAAATTGATGATTTATATTCTCCAAGGAGATGTGCCTTTAATATAATCATTAAGTGACATACAATTTAATTTCTCGAAATTTCATAAAATTAATTAAGCGGAGAGCAACAGATTAAAAGGTATATATTTTTCTCAAAATTTCCTAAAAACAAAAGAATTCTGAAACAATTTAATTTATTTGTGAATTAGTCCTGAAAGCTTTATTAAAATCCGAAAATTAATTGATTTTTGCAAGTCTTTCTACATGAATGTGTTTTTTCTTACCGCAAAAAGAGACTAAAATTTGACCACCGTGCTGACAAAAAAAAAGAAAAAATATATTTCTAACCAAAACATCGAACGTTGTAAAAAGAATGAAAAAGTAGTATTTCATAATCAAAGAATCATCTAGTGTTCTTTCTTAATAATAACATAAAGATTTAGACGTTAAAACTTTGTTTTTATTAAGTTTCGAGGAATTTTTCATCATGATATGCTATTATTTTTGTTTTTTTAGAAAAGCGGTGGAAATAAATAAAAAAAAAAGAATCCGCAATATTATTGGTCTCGATCTAGCATCTCTCCCCTGTAGTTTCTCTGTAAATAAATCGTTTGCATTAACTTTCATTCTGGAACCAAGACTTGACCAATTTAAGCGCAGAATAAATTAGCAAGAAAATTGTCTCATCAATTTATAGTTGAATGAGTTAGATGCAACCGAAAGTTCTTTGCTAACTTTTTTCTCTCGCGCGTTTCTTTCCAGCCAACTTTGATCTTCAAGAATTTAAATGCAATGTCAGTCGCTATCTACTGTCTTCTTGATTACTCTTCTTTTATTATTTCTGCTCTTTGATAATTTTTCTCTTTTCTTATTCGTTCACCCTAAGTTACCCGTGGCTGTACTTCCTTACTTGGAGTGAAATTATTAAAATAAGGCACTGTGCAATGAGCCCTATAGAATGTGCTTGTTTCAAAACATAACTTGCAGGGTTCGGATCCCAACTATGATAATCTTTCCTGAGGGTTGGACGAAGTTACGTTTGTTCCATTCATTATATCCTATAGTTCAAACCCAAACCAACTCAATCAAGCAAATATTACGTACCTCCAAACTTCTAAATGCTAAATAATAATTTACATAGCTGATCCGTCGCAAACTACAAATGTGTGTCCACGATTCCTCTTCCTGCTCAATGACAACTGAGATTCCTGCCATTGCCATAGCCGGCCGAGCATATAATGCCGGAGAACGAACTCCGTACGGGAATGTATTAATTACACATACGAAGTTATTGGCTAGCCCAGGACTGCTGAAATATGAAATAATATGACACTAATGACCAAGAATCGAAGAGGGGTTCAGGATGAAGGAGGGAATCGGAAGATTTAACCTTAAAATCCTGGCACATAATTCTTTCATTACTCTAATATTTCGCTTCTTGTCTAATTTCCATAAATAAATTGCTTTACTCAAACAAATGACATGTTGCTAGTAAATATTTCAGACAGGAACTTTGGTCACTAATGGCGCATTACTTAGCAGCCAATCAGTGCTTATGTAATAAGCATTATTGCGCGCGCACAAACACACACGCACATATACATATATATATATATATATATATATATATATATATATATCTATTCTTGTAAATAAGGGAACAGATGTCCTTGTGAAAGATTGTGCAAGGAAGATTCTGTGCTTTCACAAGCATACAAGTCTATTCATAAATATAAACATATATTTATTATCTTCTGCACAAAATACAAGTATCACCTGGAATAACCATGCCGTAGGAAATACCTGAACTTGAAGAATAAGGGTGCCGATTCAAATAACAGCTCCATCAGGAAATTTATATATGTTGAATAATTTTGAAATCCTGCCACGGAGAAAATTATTCGAAAACTAATAAACATGCACAGTTTAGAGTGTGACGCGCCGGATACATATTTAAATATTTGTCATCCACAGACAGACTGTTTCGCAGTTCATCAGTGTGGCTAGACGTCCATATATGGTTGCCTCAAGTTAGGATCGAAACCCGACTGAATTGGCATCAGTCGGAACTTCTACCACTAAGCCGTCGGCGCACGGCAGGGATGAGGGTGAATTTTAGCGTATTTATTTTTAGATTTAGATAAACACACAGTGACTGACAGTGACTCAATTCTGCCGAAGAGTGATGATATATTAGCTTTAATAGTCATTGTTTACAATCGCACGCTTCACACCCACAGAGCTCAAACGAAATTAATTTTTCAGGAGCCAATTTATATATATATATATATTTTTCATGAGCCAATGTATTTATATATATATATAAATATATATATATATATATATATATATATATATATATAAATATGTGTGTGTGTGTGTGTGTGTGTGTGTGCAATAGATACAGCAATATAAATACATATGTATATTATCTACTGTACATATTCTGTATATAGAAAATTATATACAATTTTATTTATTACTGAAAGTATAAGAAATAGGAAACGTTTTAAAAATTGAACATGTTTCACTTACATTAAAGCTTCATCGTCGAATGACATATGTTGAACAAAGAAAACAATCTGGTATTTTTATTTTTATGTTGTTTGATTCTCATTGATTAAACAGGCTTCACACGCGTTTGACTTGTTAAGCAATGGTAGTATAATTTACAGGGTTCCAAATACATTTTTCCACTGTGTATTTTGAGCGACTTCAAAGAGTTCAACGTAGGTCACTTTTATGCTCGCACATACACGCATTTAGATTCCGAGAAGTCTCGCCCATGTAAGTTTTGTTAACATTTTATTTCATAAATAATTTCCAAAGAAATATATATATATATATATATATATATATATATATATATGGGGAAAAATATGGAAAAACAAAAAATCCGAATATGCAAGTTTACTGTTTTTAATGTTGTTTCAAATGTCGACGTGAGACGCCCCGGTCTGGAAGACCTTCTTCAGGACATAGCTATTAAGACATAACTAGAATTAGACGACATTCAAATCAACATGCAAAGACGATAGACATAAGAATAATCAAAACAAACCATGTTGATTTGAATGTCGTCTAATTCTAGTTATGTTTTAATAGCTATGTCCTGAAGAAGGTCTTCCAGACCGGGGCGTCTCACGTCGACATTTGAAACAACATTAAAAACAGTAAAACTTGCATATTCGGATTTTTTTGCTTTTCATATTTTTCCTCATACTGTCGGATCTATATCTACATATATATATATATATATATATATATATATATATATATATATATATATATATATATATATATATATATATATATATATATATATATCATATTATATTATATTAAATTTAGAATACCTAAAGATCCAAAGCCTTTCTATCTAGGTATCACCTCCCGGATCATCAGGATAATTCTGACTAGAGAGGGTTGGTCCAAACGATATTATATTGATAAAACGGCAACCAGCAAAAAGAAAAATCATGAGCATAAAAATGTAAAATTTTAAAATACTCACATTACATTGCAGGCGTCATTTTAGCTATATACGCATATATATATATATATATATATATATATATATATATATATATATATATATGTTTATATATATATATATGTATATATTCAGATTGATAGATAGATAGCAAAAAATTGAGATAGCGACGGCGATAATATATATAATATATATATATATTAATATAGTGGCCTGACGATTGCATCTAGCAGGAAACAGACTGTCGCCTCTAAGTGTTGACTTCTATGTTCACTTTTATATTTACACACGCTCTATCTCTGATATTGAGCACTTTATCCCATAAATATACCACACTGTAAGACTATATTTCTTCATATATATATATATATATGTATATATATATATATATATATATATATATATATATATATAGAGAGAGAGAGAGAGAGAGAAAAAAAAATAGAGAGAAATGTGAGAGAGTATCGTGAGATAATATACATACATATATAAAGAGAGATAGACGTAGAGAGAGAGTGAGAGAGATAGCGACAGAGAGAAAGCAAAAGGTGTGAGTGTCGGAGTGATAAAATACATATATATATATATATGGATATAGAGGGTGAGAGAGAGGCAGAGAGAGATAGAGACAGAGACAGAGAGAAAAAAGTGAGAGAGTATCGGAGAGATAATATATATATATATAGAGAGAGAGAGTGAGAGGGGGAGAGAGATAGAGACAGAGAGAGAGGAAAATGTGAGAGAGTGTTGAAGAGTTAATATACATACATACATATATATATATATATATATGTGTATGTGTATGTATGTATGTATGTATATATATATATATATATATATATATATATATATATAGAGAGAGAGAGAGAGAGAGAGAGAGAGAGAGAGGTTGAGAGAGATAGAGACAGAGAGCGAGTAAAAAGTGTGAGAGTGTCGGAAAGATAATCTACACACACACACACACACACACACACACACACACATATATATATATATATATATATTCATTCTTTTATTGCTTTCTCATTGTCTGGCCTTGTTTCATACTGATTTTCTCCTACCAAAAACGGTAGATGGTAATATCTTCTCCTACCTCCCATCATTTATCAGTGAACCACTGGGAGATATTTCGTAGATTTTTCTTAATTCATTACATTGCGTAGAGCATCAAAACTACTCAGGGAATTGAAGCCCTTCAATCTTTCTAATATGGCCTCATCTTTCTTTTTTGTAGTTCTCTAGTAATTTCCACTCGCTTCTCGCTGCAGTCGGCAAAACAAGACGAAATCTAAATTCGATTGCGTGTCGAAAGAAAAGAGAGAGAGAAAAAGATGTTAAAAAGAAAGAATAAAGAAGTACAAAAAAAGAGAGACCTGAGCACGAGAACGTGACTCAGGAGTGAGGCTGGGTAAAGAAAACTTGGATGAGAGGCTGAGCCAAGTGTCTTCTCTGCAAACATGGCCGATGTGCTTTTTCGCCAGGAAGACACGACAAACGGACAGCGTTCAATCGCTCAACCCAGGAATTTAGTGGCTTTATTTTACTCCCCATGGGAAAAGCTAAATAAATGATATACTTTTAACTGCACAAACACCAGTTTAGTTACAAATGTGTTTATTTACATCAGATTTTCAATGTTTTTCTGTTTCTCCCTATACATACATACATATAACTGGCCACTCGTATTCGAGGATATCCGTCTACTAGAGGACTAGCCAATCCCTATTTCAGACGCTTTCTCAGGCGCATTTGTATTTATTCAACACCTGCACAGCCCAGCTTTGGATTATACTGCAACTATGCTGAGCAGACCTTAGTTACAGTTTCTGGGAAAGAACGTGTTAATTAGCGTGATCAGCAATTTGAACAAGGCCAGCACGCTCCAGCCTTCGGCCAGGGTGAGTGTGGCTACGACCTAGCACAGCTATTGCTGGTCCCCCAAGTGTTCCGTCTACCCAGTTTCACTCACAAGCTTGGGTCAACCCGTTGTATGGTTTTCAGTCAATCTCGAAACGTGCCGCACGCTGAGATCGACCTCGATCCAGTCCGATAACATCAGGGAGTCTCTATACATACATATCTATCTATCTATATATATATATATGTGTGTGTGTGTGTATATGTGTGTGTGTTGTGTTTGTGTGTGTGTCGTGCGTGTGTGTGTGTAAAGAGTAGTTTATTCGCACAAATTCTGTTTCTCTTGGCATATACTGAATTTATTGGTTCGAACAAAATCATTGTAGTTGTTCTCAAGAAGGTTGTCCCAGAAATGTCTTCAATCTTGGCCAAGGTGTTTGACCGTTACCTGAAAAAAATGTTTCCCAAGTTCATGGAAGGTCTCTAGGGTGTGCCTTGTGCACAAGAACGCAGGTGAACCCTCGTCCTCGTGAACAAAAAC
>OZ038477.1:17007725-17047725 GCA_964036315.1 Acanthosepion esculentum
GAACTAATTCTAGACGCCGTTTCCTACCATTCATCTCTTTATTCATCTGTGTGTCATTTCCAGTGCATTTTTCCTATTATTTGGGAAAACTTGCAAAGAGCCAATTTGGATTACTCATCGGCTTTAGAAACGATCCTAAGGTTCAGACATCTGCAACAGTCATTTTAACGAAAATGTCAACCTTTCATTTATTCGTCTCATTGTTACAAATCATAGAAAATGAGTTTTGCTATCAACAGAAGCCAACAAACAAACAAATAAATACGCAGTGGTTATCCCAAATTAGTAAGTAGCGCTAACGTAAAAGTCATGTCTTCAGGTACAGGAGTCCTTTCGTTATGCCTTTATTGATTGCTTTCCTGGCCCTATCTTCTCTTTATTGTTTAATGTTATTTAATGACAGAAAATATTGAAATAATTTATTTTGGACATTATAACGGTATAGTGATACATGTTTTCGTAATTAACCCATAAATGTGGGAGAAGATCTGGATTCATGCCTTTCCCAAGTGTAATATCTTATTAGTGATTATAACGAAACCAACTGTAACTGGAATTCCGCCCTCCGAGAAAAAAATTCCGAGTCGTTATCCTCTACATCAGTCGAATATCCAAACTTTCAGAACCTGGTATTACCAAGCGGTCACCCATCAGACTCAACGTTGCTTCACTTCGGTGATCGTAAGAGAACCGGTGTTTCACCCTGATGTGACCGTAAACACCCTTGATTGATGTTAATTGGAATAGGTAAGGTGTCGACCATTAAGAGCTACAAGATTATGGAAGGACAACATAGCGGTTTTTAAACCCCAGGAGAGGTTGAGCTTTCTCGGGTTAACATTTTCGGACAACGTGAAGTGGAAAAGTTTATATTGAATCTATTGGTAAGTTTTCTGCTAACAAAAGTTAGTTCAATGTGTTGTGCTAGACGATTTCTTTCTCCAGAACCTATCTTCGCCGATGCTTTGAATATTGCTGACGCATATGTTCCGGTGCTCTTGCTATATATTTAGATATTCTTTATGAAATCCAAAGAAGAATCAGCAATGTTATTTCTCCTTATTTGGCTTCTCTCTAGCTTCCATCTGACTCTCATATATATACCTTCATGGTATTTTTCCTGACGAACTTTCTTCTATGGTACCTAGAATTTATGAATTCAAGCACAGTACTAGATTTTCATCAAGGTCTCATCAATTTGCAGTTGAATTCGCAAGATGTAACCACAAGTTCTATGCTAATAATTTCTTTTCTTGTCTTTCTCGCTTATGGAGCTGTCTTCCGGCTCCATATTTTCTCGCTTAGTTCTTCAAAAATGACATGCAATATCAGACGATAACTCCTGTCTTCTTGATTACATATCTATTGTTCTCGGATTTTAATTTTTCCCTTTCTCTTATTCTTTCAGACTCAATAACCCCGTGTGTTATAGTGGCTTTAATTCCTTGCATGGTGTGAAATGGTTAAAACACTGATCTGGTAATTGATGTATTACTTGGAATGTTTCCTGCTTTGATATAGAGTAACTTTATTTTCCAGTATGAAAATTATAAGACACTCTATAAAACAAACCAAAATGTATGAGTGCAACTGTGACTGTTTCTTCTACATCGTCCATTATTACTAAATCATTGTTCCTTTAAATGCAATCTTCATTTATTTAAAAGGAAATGATACTAAACAATTTAACTATATTATGATGTAATATGTTAGAGTGCAGTAATTTTACTGTTATTTTCAATAAACAATGCAATTTCAAACCATTTGTGCCCAGTAGTATTATGGTGTTATATACACTCTTATTGTTTTTTATTAATTATGATCTAACAATTGTCCTAACAAATATTATTAATTAAGTAGCCTTCTTTGTAAACTTTTACAATTCTTATACAGATTTTACTTATTGAATACAGTAAAAAAAAACTAAATATTGTGCTTGTGGTAATTCATAATTAAAAAAAATTGTTTGGGATATATTTTCCTTTTAATGCATCTAATACAATAGATATCAACTTTGGTTGGATTTATTCTTGAAATAGTCAAATTGTGAATCAGTTTGTAAGCAAATCCCTGTGGAAATCACGTATTTCTGTACGTTTTTCAGACGATACTTTAACGTAAATGTTCAGATATTGCTAAAAGCTATGAATCTAATTTCCAGAGTCAGTACTTTGCACAGAAAACTACAGCTTTGTCATCGTGTTTAATACTGAGTTTCTAAAATAAAGTTTAAAAACCACCTTGCTCTATTCTTACAGTTGACAGTTAATCCTTTCTTCCCGCTTTCCTTCACTACCTTGTCTACGATGTCCTGTAGTTTTATTTCTGTGTCTGCCATCAACACAGTTTAATCTGCGTATCTGATATTACGATCGTACCGCTCGATAGTATGTGCTGGTAGGCTTTCCAGATCCCTTAGGAGTGAGAAAACACAGAGAAAAATTGCTAAGGAAAAAGATTTAGCTTTTATCTTATTAAAGAACACGAGAGAACGTAAAATAAACAGCTTCTATTCATTCTTCATGTTGTCTCTGAGAAAGGACTGTAAAAATTTGACAATAGATTACATGGTAATTGTGAAGTTGGAAGAAGCGTGTTATATGAATTGATTTCAAGCAATGATTGGAAGTACTTTTAATTGCAGGAGTTTCAGAATATTTCCTCCAAAATAAGCATCACCAAATTCCTACAGGTGCCTAAGAAGTAGACGTAATATGTACATGTTACACCGATGTAAAACATGTTAGGACGATGTAAAAATTATATCTAAGATCTATGTAAAAAGTATATGTGAGAGCTATGTATAAAGTATGTCAGGCCTATATAAAAAGTATATGTCAGGCCTTATATTAACATATCTTTGGTTGTATTTGTCTCTGTGGGAAAACAAATAAATATTATAGATTCATGACTGTTAATATTCCCTAGCCTTACACATACACGGAATTGAAAGAACAGTAATTAGTTTGCCCCCTTGGAGAATTCCACAATCCGTCAATTACTCCCGGGACAATTGCCTCCATCGGAAAAAATGCCCTCTGGACAATTGCCCTCATAGGACAATAGTCCTCGGACAATGGAAGGGGCAAAGGTTTTTCAATAACAAAGATAAATTTCTAAAAGCTATCTTGAAGTTTATGGGATTATCCTGACTTGACCTGATCTGACATGACCTCTGGAGACGTTATTAAGATTCGACAGTAAGAATAAGAAATACCGTACAAGATTTCGAAGACCGCCGGAATTTTTGAGATGTGTAGCCTATGATGTGCAATTTTAGTGATATAATTATAGGAAATAAAAATATAACACTTATTATTCGATAATTTGTCTTATGCATTTATTATGTGATAATTATTCTTATTGGATAACAGATAAAATATGAAAATAAAACCATAATTAGTTTTGTTAGTATTTATTCCCCCTCCCACGACATTGTGTTTTCTCTCAATTTTTTCTTACTGGGGGCAATTGTCCGGGGGGGGGGAAGTTGTCCTATCAAAGCAATATTCCAGGAGGCAATTGTCCCAGATCAGTTCTGATACACACTAATAAAGCGAAATACAAAATTTGTGTGAGTACCTCACACTTGCACGAGCCCGGGGGAAGAGTATGACGTCTGCGACAATGAATGTAGAGTCGAGACAATGTCTATCCCTATCTACATTCACGAGTGTGAATTCCACATTAAATGTGCTTTGTGTTCTATTTTCTCTTTCAGGGGCAATCTTCTAACACCTTAAAATATTAAGCATAGTTTAGCAAATGTACATCTGATTTTGTTAATTGACAGAGGGTATAACACTTGCAAGTCTTAGCCAGGACCATCCTTCTACAAACCCCGTACAATGGCGCCAGAGAATAAGAAATAAATAAGTCGACTATGTTGGTACAAGATTTTTAATGCTTCAAAAAGGGACATTCTAAAAATATATAGAAATAGACACAAACATATTAAACATAAGAGCAGAAGAGTAAGGATGTGAAAAGCAATCAGCAAAAATAATGGGTATCGACAAAAATATAAATAAAAAAAGGTGATAAAAACAAGGTAATATTAAAATAGGGCTATTGGTTATGGATGCGGTGATATTTTGTGTCACTCGAAGACGAAGAATATGTTCACAAGAACTAAAAGAAAAAATCTAGAACGGTAAAAGAATTTCAGAGATTCAGTATTATAAAGCTAACAGTCATTCCAAACAAATGGAAAGATGATTTGGTTTTTTATAAGTGGTCACGAGAAATCTTAGATGATAATCGAAATGTGCTTTGCTGAGTATGGTAAAAAAAATCCTTGGAAAAAGACGAGGCACACATTGGATCCTTTATTAAATGTTAAACCTGAACCAAAACCAAAAGTATCTGTTGCGAATTTGAATCAAACCATAACAAAGAAAAAAAAACGAGAAAAATTATAAACTATAAAAATATAAAATATTTTTATTTTCGGGTTTTTAAAATTAAATTTTACTCAGCCTCTATGCGTGTTTACTTATTCTGTTAAAGTTCCATGTTTGTCGTTGTTAAAATTTAAAGAAATCTAATTTATCCGTCTGTACTTGTCAGAAAAAGGATGCAAGGGAGAAAGTGACAAGTAAAGTGTAAGTCACACGTAGCTTGGTAGGAAGAGTAAAAATTTCGCGTAACTTGTCGAGGGAGGGTGTAAGTGTGAGGGAGCTTGGTAAGGAAGTGTGCAAATGCCACATAGCTTGGCGAGGAGGAGCGTGCCTGTCACGTAGCTTGAAGAGAAAGAATGTAAATGACATGTAGCTTGGTTTCGAAGAGTGTAAGTGTCACGTAGCTTGGAGAGGCGGAACGTACGTGTCACGTAGCTTGGCGACAGCTGAATGAATAAGAACATTTTGAAGACGCGCCGTCGTGAACTGTTGTCGTATGTTGTCGCTCCTTCTCCTTACTGGCATGTCTGGACTAGTAGTTTTGCGTAAATACTATTCAATGGGCTCACAATACATGTTTTTTATATTCGACGGGTAAGAAAAATACTGTTAAATTTTTATTTTCAACGTTTTATTTTATTAACCCGAAGGATGCGCGGATCTTCCGACCCATGAACTATTTTTTGTCATATGATGATTGACTGTCGTGGTTCCGTTTTCGATTCATTGTTTGACCTAATTCAATCGTTCCTATCAAACCGGGATTTGAAGGTTGTTCTCAGTGGATCCTTCTCCAACTCCTATCCCACTACTGCTGGTGTTCCTCAATGCTCCATCCTTGGCCCTACTCTGTTCCTCATATTTATAAATGACCTTCCAGACGCCATAGACTCCCAAGTCGGTATCTACGCTGACGACACTACTATTTACTCCTGCCTCAAGCACAAATCTACTGAGGCGGACAAAATTAACCTGGCAGCTCAAATTGAAAAGGACCTCCAATCGGTTGTGGACTGGGGAGAGAAATGGATGGTCAACTTTAATGCCTCTAAAACAAAATTGCTCTCCATTAACCACCACAAGGACCCATCCCTGCATCCCATCAGAATGTCTGAGGACCAACTTCTCGAGAGTTCCTCTCTGCGGCTGCTCGGTCTCACGCTGTCCGCTGATCTGAGATGGAACAAATACATCGAGTCAATTGCATCATCCACCGCTAGAAAAGTTGGTTCCCTGTGCCGAGCCAGGAAACTCTTCTCCCCTGAATCGATCCTCCAG
The DNA here is from genome assembly GCA_964036315.1 of Acanthosepion esculentum. Taxonomy (NCBI): domain Eukaryota; kingdom Metazoa; phylum Mollusca; class Cephalopoda; order Sepiida; family Sepiidae; genus Acanthosepion; species Acanthosepion esculentum. Next base: position 17,013,404 of record OZ038477.1, read on the forward strand.
GTCTATAAGTCTACCATTCGACCTTGCATGGAGTATTGCTGCCATCTATGGTCTGGGGCCCCTGCGTGTTGCCTCGGGGTTCTTGATAAGATCCAGAGACGGATATGCAATGTGATTGGCCCTGATCTGTCATCTCGTCTGCAGTCGCTCTCTCACAGACGCAATGTTGCATCACTCTGCCTTTTCTACAAGTACTTCCACGGTAATTGCTCTGAGGAGTTGCTTTCACTTGTCCCTAAGCCTCGTGAATTCAAGCGTCCTACGAGGCTGGCATCCCGTTCCCACCCCTTCACCGTTGAAACTGTTAGGTGTAGACGTCTTTTCTACTCCAATAGCTTCATGTCTCGCACATCTCGCCTATGGAACTCCCTTCCCTATTACTGTTTCCCTGACAAATACAATCTCCAACGGTTTAAGTGTAGCGTCAATCGTCATCTCCAGTTGCCTTGATCTATCCACTTCCTGACATCTTCCATTCCTATCTGCTCTCGCTCTATATCTCCCGTAACCTCCCCACCTCGATCGGCCCTCCGTCCTTCTCTTTCTCCACATCCCTTCCTTTACCACTCCTATCTGCTCTTCCTCCAACCCTTCTGTAACCCCTTGCGTGATAGTGGCCACCGGCCTTGCTCGGGGTGATACGCTTAAAAAAAAAAAAAAAAAAAAAAAAAAAAAATTAAACATTCTATAAATTTCGATCGAAAGTCGCATTGGCTGTTTCGTCAATGGAGACCGAATATTTCTTTATAAGGAAATTGATAATATTATCATTAACGTTAGAATATTACTTTTGTAATACGAAAATATTGACAGCAAGACTAGTCAATTATGGCATTACTCTACGTCAGGTTTTGGATTCAGTTAATGAAGTGGAAGTGTTTTCATATCTGAATGGTTAAATGATATAAGACATAAGATCTGACAACAGTTTCTGTGTTTTTAAAATGTCTTTTTCTACCCACTGATAATATCGACAGTGTTAGATGAAATTCCTAAAGGCAGTGATGATGACAACATCCGACAACACCAAAGAGGTTAATTAGGCTGTTCGCTAATTTCATAGCAATTACTTTCTTTAGAGAGCGAAAATATTTTCACTCTTTTTCTATGAATGCCGAAAGAGTACAGCTGGACAATTCTGATGAAAATGTTTCTTGCTCTTGGTTTATTTGAAAATGCGATTCAAAATTAATTCCGTCATTTGTCCTTTGTTTGTAGAAACATTAACATTGCTGTAAAATTACTTTTGGTTGGAGGTGGTTTTACAATATAGTGTTAGTAACCATTCGGTTACGTTAAGTAATTAACAGGTGGGCTGGCGTCTATATAAAATAAATGCCAAATATGTTTACCAATAACCTGATGAGTTTAAGTACCCGGAATGGTTTCATTTCACACCTTCAAGATAAACAAGTTAATCGATAAGGAAATCAATATGAATCGAAAAAAATGAAGAAAATTTGGAAAAAATAATAAAAAGGGTGAAATATGAAATAGAGAAATATATATATATAATATGAAAGAAGATATGGGCAACCCTGACCTCGCAAAAAAATAAAAAAGGAATAACTTAAACGATGTTTAGCATCGGGAATAATGAAATATGGAATATGTGAAAAGTAGAAAAGGAAGACACAGATAACATATGAACGTTAAGCGGGATTTCGGATTTTAAAATAAATCCTACACATGAGGTACTTACATTTAATTTTGAAGATATCGAAGAAAAATGTATTTTCTAAATATATAATCCAGCCAACGCTGAAAAGAAAAAAAAATATTAGAACACATGAGACATTGTATAAAAACTAAATGAAAGCAACTTGTCTGTTGTATTCAATGAAATGTGCATGAAAGAAGGATTGCTGCCAAAACTCACACACATACACACGCATATATATATATATATATATATGTGTGTGTGTGTGTGTGTGTGTGTTTGTGTGAGTGCGTGCGTGCGTTTTCCTTCAAAAATAGTTCTCATAAATTTGCTTCCTCGCTGTCCAAATACTATTGGAATTTAAAGGAGAAAAACAAAACTCCCACTATTAGATGGAAGATAACTGGAAGATCTTGTACCTGTAATTCCTTATTTGCACCATGTTATCTTTATCTCAATGAAAATCTAGATATCATTAGATTTAGGACAAGATAAATTTTTCAAATTAAAGGAAATACCTCACTGTTAACTGCAGGCATAAATTACATTTATCTATATGATACCAGTTCATTTCACATTTCTTTGATTCTACCGATTTTTTCTGTTTCTTAATACTTTGCTTATCATTTGGAATGTATATTGTACTATATAACTGTGAATATGTGCATCTTCGGATTTCACTGTCGCCCTTTCTGTCCCCTTTTAAAACGCTTCGCAGATATCTAATTTGTTGTAATTGTTTGATTTTGATATCACCAATGTCTGATTTGCATGTTTGACTGGTACATTTACTAATAAGTATGTATTTTGTCTTTTTTCAATTAATGCTTAGGCCTTTCTTCTTGCTTTCTATCAAGATTTTCTGTAAGGGTTCTTGCAGTTCCCTTTCTGTGTCTGCTATGAACATGGTGTTATCTTCATATCTTATGTTGTTTCTTGTCGGACTTCTAATTCTTCCAGAATCACTCCACTGTATAGGTTGAATAACCCGATTACAAGTGACATCCTTGGCTTACACCGCTTTCTATTTTTGTAAAATCCTATATTAATTATAGTTTAACTATATAATCTATCAAGACCTACCATCAGGAAAAATGAAATATTAGGCATTAATGAGATAAATGAAAGTTACCTCATCACTTAATCACATAGCCGATTTCAAATAAGGGATTAGTGTCCTTTCATATTTTTTCTGTCTCTAATCTATGTCCAGATCTTTTGTCGAAGAGGAAATCTATCGTCAGACTACATATTTATTGTGTGCGCGTGGCCCTAGCGTAGTAAATCTAATATTTTTCTAAGTAAAATCTTATATTTAAACAGTCAAAAGTTTATGTCTATATTTCTGAGATGAGGTATTATGTACACTTTTTACATTATTCGGACAATTGTCCTCATCATTGTTGCCATATTTATCGCAACGTTTCGGCTGTTGTACGCTCCTGACTTCTTCATGCGTTGGAATGTCGAACTGAACACTTTATTTCACTCACTGGGCTAGACTGTTCCACGTGCCATGTCTAATGAATGTCAGTTATCAGTTATCTATGCCACGTGTCTTGTAGGACACACGACACAGTGGATAAAGGCGTTGGTGGATAAAGGCGTTGGTTAGATCTAGTGACAGGACCCAGAGTGTGTGAGTTCAATACCTGGTTAAGGCGGAGGAGAATTAACAGGAGATAACTGATATCCATTAAACATGGTACGTGGAACTAGAACAGTTTACCCCAGCGAGCGAAATAAATGGTTCAGTTTGACATTCCAACCACCTGAAGAAGGCCGGAGCGTACAACGGCCGAAATGATAAATATGGTACAAAGATGAGAACAATAATGAGTCCGAATAATGTAAATAGAGTCAAAAGTGTATTTTGCATAGTAAGACTTTTGTTAATTATGGTTATATTTGTATTTTAATTATATTTTTGAAAAAGGTTTAATTTCCTTTAGAAACTGGAATAAATAAAATGAATCAGTATTTTGAATAATTTCTTTTAAGTTTGTTGTTTGGTCGTATTTTCAGCGGATTGAATTAAAATTGCTGCAGATTGTCGGTATGTGTTTTAGGGTGAATGGCCCTTGGCATGTCACACATGCAGTTGGATCTCCCTTACCTTAGGATATACGAAAGGGTTATGGTAGTATGTTCAACATGGAGCCTGTATATAATCACTTCTTCTCTTCTAGTTTGGTTTTTCTCCTGCCATTCTCTTATAGTTTGTTTAATTTTGAATAGTTTATTGTTCGGGCAGAAGTTACAGCCAAACGTACGCGTCATGGTGAGATGTTTTGGTAAAAACATCTAACATCCATGTAGGTGTATGCCAAGTTAGAAATACCTGCAGATTATACCCTGCTAAACTCTCCTAAAATGTACCTGTACATCACCTGTATTATTGTAAAACGCCACATTCACGCAGATAGAAACATTCAAAAGCATAACTTTACACGACTGTCAAAAATACATGTACAAACACACACACATGGACGCACGCACATGAATGCAATTTTTATGTTATCTTCCAACTGAATTGTACTTAGAACATATCTTCCTGAATATTAAACTAAAATTGTATGGCATCTGTCGCTCTCGGGAGACAATGGATCACCGCCCTAACTGTTATGACCTTTCCAGGATTCTCAAAAGTCCGCTATTAATTATCAGTTTATAAATATCCAGCTTCAATTATATGTTTATACCGATGATACATTAATGTCTACAATTCCCAAAATGGTCAGGTTTGGTTAATAGGCTATAAACACAATTACTAGTGTAAATCTTTTGTGGAAATAAAACAATTTAGCATTCACTAAGTTCCAAATTTAACTATATAAAATAGTCGAAATATCTCATCCCTCTTTAGAATCGACCAATAAACTGAGAGGGAAGAATTGAAAATTAAACAATTTTAGCATAACATATAATTTGATTTCTATGTTGAGTGAGTGATTTGAGTTTTACGTCTTATCAACCTTCAGTTTGTAGGTCAAGAAATATTTCACTGCAAAATGAGAATTATTTCTATTTTGTGATATATATATTTTATGTGTGTGTGTATGTGTGTGTGCGTGTTCTTGTGTGTGTGTGTTTGTGTGTGTGTGTGTGTGTGAGTGTGGATGCATAATATAATTTATATATGTGAAAATTAAGAAAGAGCTGGTATACTTCTTTTAAAAAGACGAATCTTTTCTTAGACAGCTGTCACTGTGTCAAATACATAAGAAGATAATAAGATAAATGCAACTGAGAAAGAACGTTTCCTTTCCTTAATATCTGTATATTCATCCGTGAGAACTCATATAATTGGGTTAAAAGCCTATAAAATGCTACAATGAGGGCGCCCCATCTCACCTGCCCACGCAGATGATGTAGGTCATTGAATAATGCTTCGGCACTCGATTAGCCCGATTATTGTTGAACGGAATGGTTTTATTACCATAAGTGACAATGCCCTAAGTTATGCACATCGCATTTACAATAGACGGCTGTATCATATAATAAAACAATTGGACAATGTAATCAATGGATTTTTATAGTTTTCTTTGAAAGCGTGATTCGCTTATTGAAGAGGCGATGATTGGCGATAAAGGACATCACATTTCTTTTGTTCACAGCTCTCTCCCTCCGTCTCTACCTCCCTCACTCTCAGTCTATTTATCTATCTAGAGGATTAAGTCGGTCTGTTTGGCTATCACAGTTAATTCAGATCAATCATGTTCACTTAGTTCGTAGTGATCTATCTATCTAGCTAGCTATCTCATCTACGTATCTATCTATCTATCTATCTGAGTCTATCGATACCTGTTTCATAATTGATTTAATATAATCTGTTTGCTTCTCTCTCTGATATATGAAAAATTTGTCAGAGTTAACCTGTAAAAAAAGTCAATATCTATAAATGTAAAAGACAATTATAAAAACTGTAATAGTTGCCGACGTGTTTCATCCAATGTAGTCTTTTTCAAGGCAAAAACGAAATGAATTTATTAAACAAAGTAACTAATAGTAACAAAACAATATGTCCTTAGCAAATGGAAGAATTTAGAGAAAGCTATTTTCATACTGTTTAATAAATTCATTTCGTTTTTTTTGTTTTGTGTTTATTGCCTTGAAAAATTCCACATCGGACGAAACGCGTCAGCAACTATTACAGTTGTCTTATTGTGTTTTACAATATATATTTCGCTATGTCTGTAAGCCTCACAATGTAAAATGTTACTGAGTGATGTTACCTGAATCAATCTCTCTATAAATATTCTCTCTGCTAAATCATTCTAGTAAATCTGTAGTGTTGCTTAGATTGATCAATTTAGCGGCACATCACAAGTTACTGGCTTATTTCACTTCGAATATACGTCTTATGTGAATAAATTCAAATCATTCTCAAAAGCATAGATATAGGTACCGACGGAAATATTGTGCCTTCCATGTTGTGGCAAACTGTGAAGGGCGCAGAGTTTAGAAGGAATTACACGAGAAGACCAAGAAGCCATGTGATGCGGCATTGTAATTGTGCTGATTCCACAGACGATTCTATATAAATCTTCCTTAAACGAATGTAAAATCTGGTATTAATTAAAAAATCAAAATAAAAGTCCGATAGTAATTGCACGTTTCTGAAGAAATCCAGTGTTAATTATTTCTAAAAATCTTGTATTAATTGTAGGTTTCTATCCATTAATTTTGGGGGCGGTGGACATTAACGAGTTACTAATAACGATGACTCAAAACGGATTGGATAATCTAGTGTCAAAAGCAAATTAAAATTAGGTTTATACTATTAGCTAACATATTCGGATTGGCAAAACTGACACGACCAAGTGACATGCGTGACCAGGAAATATGACGTCATAGTGATAAAAACATCTGCGCAAGCGAGACAGGAGGATAAATAATATTGAAATATCCTTTTTCCAGGTAAATGTGTCGATCACGAATATTCCGGTGTTAAAAATGTATTAAATAGATTGTTTAATTAAACATTCAGATGGACGTGATGCCTGGCGCCAAAGTCGTTCAGAAATGCCTAAACTTTCAACTGTATATGTTGCATTCTATGATCAATGGTTAAAAAAAGGCTTTGAGAGAATGAAACTTGTAGGTCTAATTGAATAGCACCCTTCTTAGAAAAGTGTAGACTACTACTAGAAATGTAGCAAATAATAAAAATATAAAACAAAAAAATATTGAATTAAAGGTCTTCAAGTGCATCAAAAACTAAAATGAATGTCATATATAATGAAAAAGCAAAATAATAACTTAATCCAGACGCTCAGTATCTGTTGTGGCCTGTTTAGGGGCCAGAAAGAAATACATGGAAGACGAAGGTAGGTTGAACAAATGTATTGAAATAACAGATATATATATACAAAGCAAGAGGGTTACTAATAAGCAGATAGAGGTGGACGTTTGAACAGTCGGTTAACACTGCGTCTCCGCTATATTTAACAGCTCCGCCGACGAGGGTTGTATGTGGCCCAAGGCCGAGTTTACCGTGGGTTCTGCGAGCCTGTATAAACAGGTTCAGGGTCTGTCTACCTCCCCGGACGAAACTCTGCCCTTCAGCATAGCTTCGTCCAGGTTCCTCTCTGCCAAATTAGAGCGTTCGACAGAAGTCGCACACAGTCAGAGACTGCGTCTCCGCAATATTTATTCCTGTGAAATTACAGAAAATATGGCACAAGGCCTAAAAAGGAGATGGGGAAAAGGACGGTCTTCATCTGTCTTAATTTTCAACTTAGCTAGCCGCAAGCACTGACCCAAACACACTAACAATATTCCTAACACCAAAACAACACATTCTTACTAACCTTTCTTACTACATCCACCATAATACCTCATGTCTCAATGAAAATCCAAAATAGTCCCCATATGTACAAATCATCGTATGTGGGGGGGGGGTAAAACAACTAATTAAAAAGATGAATTAATCTATTTACAAGAAACTAAAGAAAATCATTATTAGTAATAAAACCCCTCCACAATACTTAAATGTGGCAGAAATATCAATTCACTGGACGAAATCAATGCGGGCCTATAAGAATATAAAATTGATTCATTCATCCTTAGCACTCACACAGACACGCACTCATCCACACACAACAACAAAAACGAAAAAGCACACACAGGCGAAAAAGAAAAGAAAAGCGCCCCGCATCCACCAGAAAACTGACATCACTGACCACCTAACAAGGGTGGGAATGGGGAATTATATCAAAGAAAAATAGGGACAGAAATAAAAGGGGCCAATGAGAAAACACCCTAGCTAAGTTTACTGGAGAAAATGAAAAAACTAAAGATTCAAAACAAAACCTACAGTAACCTAATTTCGGGATGTGTTGCCCAAGTTCAACCCAGGAAGAACAATATTCGGATGCCTAACCGGCATCAAAATGCCACTCTAGATCAGCCCCTTTTACTCGGCACAAGCGCGCAAGAGTCACCCACCTTTTACCAAATTCCGATGAGGTGAGCCGTCGCTTTTCCGTCTTAATCTTGACATTAAACTGATGCTTAAAGAACACGATCAGTTGGGCAGAAGTGAACTTCTGGCCCTCATAGAATTCCATCTTACGTGTCGTCAAAATCATGACTTTTAAAACCCCTAGCAAGCAAAAGAAGACATTGTTCAGCCTTCGTCATCTATGGCGCCACATTGCTACAAACAAAACTGGCTTCAAGGACAAAGAACTTACCCTGCAGCATGCGGATCATGAGACACAAACAAATCTGCACAACGGCGTTACCACCCTGCAATGGAAAAAGGCGTGACCAAAGGTCTCGTATTCCCCACTAGAGCGATGGCTGTTTGGAGACTTCTCCAAGCCCGCTGAACAAAGTTTTTTGGCGACCCAGAGGGCCCTACGAATCATCAGCCAGGTGAGTGATGCCTCCTCGTTACTGAGGCATTTCAACCCGGGCGCCTAAGTCCATATTGAGCGAGCCTCCTGCTTCGTAAGACCGAGCTCGTCAATAAGCTCATCACGCACTTCCCCTTGAATAACACTTGATATAATGCCCTACGAGACAACGCCTGGACGTTGGAGAGGCCATCCGACGCTCATAAGTGGCGTTTCAGAGCAATACGACACTCGCGATAGAAGAAGGATTCGGCTCGGGGCAAACGATTGGCCTCCTCCTCACTCGAGTGCACACTTCTCAGGGATGGTAAAATTTTGCGGGCGTCTTCCTTCCAGAAGACGTCCTCCTCATCCGAATCGCGACACATTCGATCTAGTAACCCGATGCGAAACATATATTGATGAAGGAAAAGATTCAAGGAAAGATTCCTCCGAGACCACAACTGGAGATCAGGACCGAACCAGACGCCGACTATTTTGACCGGCCCATCCGTCAAGAGGATTGGTCCGGGAAGAGAAACTCCCTTCCACGCACTCAACCGCAAGCCAACAGACTTATCGCGGTTGATCTTGGCCCCTGTCGCCATCTCATAACCACTGGTCTCTTTGCTGACTTCGTCAATCTCGGCTCTGCTCGACACAAGAACCAAAATTCATCAGCATAGGAAGAATACGTGGCCGAGGTGGTAACCCCAGGCAGGGAAATTCCGTACAGGACCGGATTCGCCTTTTTACTTGCGAAGGAAAGGTTCCAACGCAAGAACGTAAAGCAAAGGCGAAATCGGACAACCTTGACGAATGGAGCGATACATTACGAAAGGCTCCGATCGTACCCCCTTCACCTCCACCAGCGCACCGGGAGTCGCATATAGAAGTCGGATCCAGGTACGAAAGTACGGCCCGAAACCGGCCGCCGAAAGGACAGCCTCCAGGAATCGATGGTCAACCCTATCGAAGGCCATGGACTGATCTAAATTGATCAGCGCGGCTTCACTGTCGACTTTCTCAATGATCAAGCGTACCAGATGAAGGTTGTCCTGAATAGTCCTACCCTTCACAGCACAAGTCTGTTCGGGGCCAATCAGACTAGACAGGGCAACCTGCAAACGGTTGGCTAAGATCTTTGCCAAAATCGTTAACTCTTTAAGTTAAATGGCGAAAATTACCTATCCCAACCCCAACGTCCTTGTCCTTGCGTAGCAATTTGATCACAAACCTGGTGAAGCGCTGAGGTATAGATCTCTGCTTCATCCATTTGTTGAAAATCAGTTCCAGCAAAGGAACAAAAACGGGCGACTGCCTCAAGTAAACTTCTTAGGGAAGACCATCTAATCCCGGAGATTTATCCCGGCCAACCTGTTTCAACGCTTCCCAGATTTCCGACTCTGTGATGAGACCCTCGCACACAGCCACTTCAGTAGCCACAAGACAGGGGAAGTTGGCTAAGTAGGCGTCGAACTGAGCATGACTCAGACCGGGCTCCCTGGTGAAACGTTCCTGAAAGTAATCACGAAAAGCCTCACATATGCCCGCGTTTGAAATCACGCTCTGCTTATCCGTCAATGTGACGCATATGATATGTCGCCGAGATGCATTCCGAGACTACTCTGCACGCAAATCAGCGGCCATATTCGTCGCCTCAGAGGACATTCTTTTTAACCTAGCCCTAACTAGCAGAGATTGATCCTTCTTGATATGCAAGGAGGACAACTCTTCCTTAGCTAAAGCTATTTCCTCACTATCACGGGATTTCACAGCCCGATCTACCTTTTCCTCTAAAGCCGTTTGCGACGCTAATCTATCTAGTTTGAGTCAACGGCTAAAATCAGCAGCACACGTTCTAATTTTGGATTTTAAATTGTCCCATCTGGCATTCCTAACAACCTCCCCCATCAATTGCCTTTGTATCATTAGTAGAAGCTGGTCCCGGAAATCCTGCTCACCAAATAGTGAGCAGTTTAATTTCCATTATCCAGCCAACCTAACCTTAGGCTTATCTATGTTTACACGGACCCGGACAAGCCTATTGTCCGTATAAACTAAATAATAAAAACTTGGACATTCTAAGAGCCCTACATCGACTCTCCTAAATAAGACTCGGTCGAGATAGCTAGAAATAGCCCCAGCATCCGAGCCGCCACTATTTGTCCAAGTTCAAACTACCTCCCGAGGGTGCTCATTCCGTTACTTATCGTCAAGATCAAATCTGTCGATAAAGTCCCGAAACGGTTTCACGTCCCGGTTGTTAGTACCCGAATTTGGCCCTATACGATCTATATCGGGGTCAAGGACGGCATTCCAATCCCCCGCTAACACTACCCGACGAGATGTCATCAAAAACGGATAGATCTGCCGAAACAAAACAGGCCGCTCAGAATGGTTATTGGGCGCATAAACCCCAATGAAACACAGAGCCTTTTCCTTTATGGTAACACCCAGCATGCAAAGATTGCCCGCCGGATCTGGGAAGACATGAGAATTGCTCACTAGCCAAGAGACACCTCTCGAACGACCATCAAAATATGCTGAATAGAGGGAGAACCCCCTAGACAGAGTGTTCTCATAGTCATGAGTAGAAAAACGAGTCTCTTGTACACAACAAACATTCACTCCGAGACGCTGAAGGCCACGAAGGAGCCTCGCCCAGCAAGACTCCGCCCTCAGGACTCGGACATTCAGACTAGCTAACCAGAGAGCCATAATAGAACCGATTACTGTTGCTCTCCTGCATTAAACATGGACGGGGAAAGGACACCAACGGCCTCTCCCAACGAGCCTGTTCCCATCTCAGTTTTGATACCTTCGTGAGACAGGCCGCCAGTGTCCAGAGGGAAAGTCAGCTATTACGGTCTATACAGGGTGGGGTGAACAAAAAGAGGGAACCTCCCTGAACCAAATCGTTGCAATTTTTTTACAATGTCATTATCAAAGCAGGCCACGGGCGGAAACATGCCAAAGACTTCATTTGCCTTCGCAACCATGGCCCAAATTTGTGGACCGACTTCACCCCATTCTTTGTTTAGTTTAAGTAACTTTTGAGTTGGCTCCTCCACAACTGCGCTAGCGGCAGGCGATGGCTTTTTGGGGAGTGGGGGCCGTGACAGGTCCCGGCTGTTGGCAGGCCCATTACAGGCGAGACGGAAACAACAGACTCATCCCGATGGGGGTTTGGGTCGATGGGGTCCAGAACTCCAGAGGCCTCATCTCTGAGCAGGAAGAGGACAGGTGACCAGTCTGTCCACACTTCCAGCAAGCCGGCCTTCGACCTGTTACTGTGATCGGCATCTTCTGGCCCTCAACATCCAGGCAGTTGGGGATGGAGACGAAGGCCTTTCGATCCACCATCAATTCAAAACTCCATCCCCCAGTCAGATCGTCGGAGAACGCACTGAGTATCTGGCCAAATTGGCACGGATAGGCGGCCAACTGCTCGCCGACAATATTAGGAGGGAACTCATAAACTGAAACTTTGGTCCTACGCCTGTCTTGATATTCGGTCCTGCTCACTGCTTCATAGTCGACAGGCGTGGGTAACAGTATGTCCCACATGAAGAAGCCTTTGCCTTTAATGACTATGTGGTTTATTCCCCAGGGACGTCAATGACTTTATGACGGTGTCTTTACTGGAGCGACAAATTTTGCGCGAACGCTTGTCCACCGCAAAGACCGACAATTCTTTTTCAACCTTCTGTAGCTCCTCAAGATTTGTCAAGAGCTCATCTTTTGTAACGGGATGGGCGTAGCTTTTACCTTTCTCAAAGAACTCCATGATGTTGATCCTGCATTTAGGAGAGGACGACCAGTAAGAGGACGTCTATCCGACCGCTACATTGTCATCTATCTTAGTAAGGTCTGTTGTCAGGTCTTTTCTTGTATTAGTGTCTTGTCCTGTTCCGGTTTCCGTAATAGTTTCTTGGTTTTGTATACTTTGGCCTGATTCGGCCTCCATAGTTTCAGCAGAAGTGGGAGAAGTTTGACTCATTTCCGCTAAACATGTTTGAATTTTTGGCCATTATCGGCCACCATACTTGTCGTCGAATCATTAGAAATATCAGCATTTTTATTTCCTTCTGATTTATCAGGTGGCTCAGTTTTTTTTCTAGACCGAAATAAGTTTTTTTTAACGTTCGTCTTGGCACCAATTTTTTTATACTTAAACACTTTTTAATTTTTTTCTTTTTACAAAAATAAAGTATTGAGGAAATAAAAAAGATAAATAAATCATTAAAACAAATATAATAAAACAGTTAGACGTGCTAAAGACAAAACATTACGAAAATGAGAGGAGAAAAAAAAAGAAAAAATGGGGAGGGTAAGAAATTGAAAAAGAAAAAAATCAAAAACTTAAAAAAAAACAGTCAGTTCAAAATTGAAAACATAAGAAAAAGTAAAATAATAACAGACTTAACTGAAATGGAGATCACAAATTAATCCAGGTAATATCGCAAATACGACGTGGCAAAAAAAAACGGACAGTAGACGGTCCTTCTGGACAGAAGACTACCCAAGTAGCACTGTCTCCGCTCCACAATCAACTCTCGCAGTTGGTATTTATGAGAGGAGGAAGAGTTCATTCTACTGTAGGAGGGTTTACCACAACAGTACTTACATTATTTATTAGAAAAGTTAGGAAGGAAGCTCATGGGAAGATGGGTAACAGCTACGGATATTGAGACAAATATATTCCTGAAATAACGGAATTAAGAGAACTGGTTTATCAGTATACAAACAAAAAGTAACAATGACTACTTGGTTACTATTGAGATTAGCATGCTGAGGAAGAACATCTATGTAACGCGTTTCGTCCTCAAAAATAACTTCTTCAATGTCTGATGAAATCCTTTTAAAGGACAAATAAGATTTTCTATTTTGTCTTTGAAATACCCAAGATAGTTCTGAATAGAATATATATATATATATGTGTATATATATATATATATATATATATATATATGTGTGTGTGTGTGTGTGTGTGTGTGTGTGTGTGTGTGTGTGTGTGTGTGTGTGGGGATATGTATGATATACACACTCTTGTGTAAATTAATGGAAACAAAACGAATAATTCCATTATTATTTAATTTATTTTCGTATACCGTAGGACAACTAATCGACAGTCGCGACAATAATGACAGGGTGTTATGAAAATCTGATACATTCACGGGAGACACAATATTTTTCAGGGCCAAACAAATTTCATCGTACAACCCGAAAATACATTCATATTACTCCACACCACAGCAAATGACATATTTTAAGGTAAAAATAGATATCGAATACACCCTGTCACTCTAGTGGGTTTAAAACCGGCAGTATGGTAAACGAAAGGAAACTAAAGCGGTTATTCCAACTAACTTGTACAACGGTATATATATATATATATATATATATATATATATATATATATATATATATATATATATATATATATATATATATGCCCACACCCATAGATAAAATTGCGGAATCAGGTGTATAAATATGATTGAAACTCGTACATATATTGCTTGAAAACACTATTATGAGCATTCTTGAATTGATGCTTCACTAGCATTTATGTTTACTAATAATGATTTGTGTTTCGTTTGACTTATTTAGCCTAGGAGTAGATAGCTTTGTCTATTGTCCGGTTCTCACTCTTCCCCGAAGTTTTGAACAGGAATAGATGTCTATCACTTGTTTTGTCTTCAGTATAGGATTTCCAGTTCATTCTTATGCCTTTTCTTATCTTTCACTTCCAGTGGCCCCCTTTGACTTACTGGCCTTATCTCCTTGCTTGCGTTGATGCTTTTCCCTCTGTAAACATCCAACTCAAGTATCTCTGACGCCTTATACAACGTGATATCATTATTACAACATACATATATACACACACACACACACACACACACACACACACACACACACACACACACACACATACATATATATATATATATATATATACTTCATTTTCATGCCTGCCTTCTTAAATAAAAATCATATATATATATATATATATATATATATATATATATATATATATATATATATATATATATATATATATATATGATTTTTATTTAAGAAGGCAGACAATGTTTGGAGATTAAGCTTTTTGTTCACTTTTCATTGCATTCGTATATGTATTTTCTTTTCTGGATATAGATTGTCTGAATGTTCTGTATACGCGAGAATTTTTGCCAATTCTGTTGGCCATTATCAAGGATGTTTTCATAAACACAATCAGCACATTTTATTTTGGCCGTGTTCATAGTTGACATTATAGAGACATGCTTTTTTCTTTTCTTATTATTAATACTTCCCTTGTTTTTAGCCCATTATCTTCATTTGGATGAGGTTATCATGGTCGTATTTTCGAAAGGTATTTTGCGGATGACGTTTGGTAGGTTTCCGTGTATTTCAATAGGTCCTAACCGAACTGTAGTCAGAATTATGTAACGTAAGTCTTCTTGGTAAGCATGTAGTGGTATGTTCAATATAATTATTCATAAAGTTATGTTGATCAGGAACAAACTTTCTTAATATGCATATGAAACCATAAATAACATTAGTCCTATATAATTTTGATCTTAAGGATGTGTTGTTTTTGTTGATGATGGTGTTAGCTGTTTTATTTTTTATAATAGATAATTAAATCTATTTCGTTTTTCTGGTTGACTCGGACCGTATTTCTTAATAATTTTCTAAGGGTAAATTAATTATGTTTCTAATTGTTGATTAATGAGTATTTTGCTTGATTTTTATAGAAAATCTTAATTTTATTAATTTTATCTCTATGTTTAGTCATGGCATTGCTTAATTTAGGAGGAAATAATATAATTTGGTTATATATGAGGTAGCTCGAAAAACCGTTATTAACTCCGGTCTGTTTCACGTTGTTGGGTTCTTTAGAGAATAACTGATGTACATTCACTTGAAGAATATTTTATGACAACTATTTTATATCTAAATTGATCATCACTCATAAGATTAAGATGGCATGAATTTTTAATTGTAGTTTTGTAAAGAGGTAATGAATGTTCTATTTAAGATTCTTCAAAACGTTTAAAAATTGCAGTTTATTTTTTCAGTAAGTTCGTAGGTATGACTAAGAGGATAATTTTGTTTTTAATTTTTTTTCGAATGTAGGTTTGAGATTTTAGATTTCTTTTTTATCTTAAACTAAAATAAATATATTCTCTACATTACAGATATATATTTTAGTTTTAGTAAAAATTTTAAAACTATTTTTACACACTATATTTTCAGAAAAGAAAATACTTGTACGAATACAATAAACATTGAACAGACGGCTTACTGGTAGTAACTTGACAATCATCTTTAATAAAACTTTTAACAAAAGACGGATTGCTGCATAAATACACAATATATATATATATATATATATATATATATATATATATATATATATATATATATATATATATATATATATATATATATATATGTGTGTGTGTGTGTGTGTGTGTGTTTGAGTGTGTACAAAAAATTTGATTTGTCACTTAGTTGATTGAGGTTACATTTAGAACCTCGCTTATATATTTTGCAGAGGAAAAGTTATATAATTTTTCAGGTTGCTTTTCAGGAGGTTTCGGCAATAAGGCCTATTTTAATTTACAATCTTTCATATCTTAAGTCTCTCAGAAAATTTCACGTTATAAGTGTTTGAGCGGATGAACCCTATCTGTATTGTAGAAGGCAAAAAGAATAACAAAACGCTGTAGCAAATAACAGAAACCACATCACTTGATAACTTTCAACAGCAGTAACAGCTAAAATAGAGGTCAGATGTAATTCAAAGATAATATAATGACCTAATCTAAATGGTGATGTTCACCACTACTTCAAATAAGAGCTTAAGAAGGAAACACCCCACATTGATTGAAAGAGTAATAACAGTGGATTTGACAAACTTTTTTTTAAATTGTTTAATAGAAATCTTTTATAAATATCATCCAACAGTAATAGTGGTTCCTCAGTAAATGAATATCGAATATTTCTTTATAAGGAATTGACTAATATTACCATTTATTCGAATTATTATTATCCCTGGTTATTTCGGTTGTCTTTTCATTACTAAAGACAGGTTAACAATCTATTTTTACACCTGGTTATTTCGATTGTATTTTAGTTTCTAAAGACACTTTAACAATCTATTATTACCCCTGGTTATTTCGATTGTTTATTCGTTTCTAAAGAGACTTTAACAATCACTTATTACCCATGGTTATTTCGATTGACTGTTCGTTTCTAAAGACACCTTAACAATCTATTATTACCCATGGTTATTTCGATTGTCTCTTCGTTTCTAAAGACACCTTAACAATCTATTATTACTCCCAGTTAATTCGATTGTCTCTTCGTTTCTAAAGATACTTTAACAATCTATTAATACACCTGGTTACATTGATTGTCTCGGCGTTTCTAAAGACAGTTTAACAATCTATTATTACCCCTGGTTATTTCGATTGTTTCTTCGTTTCTAAAGAGACTTTAACAATCACTTATTACCCCTAGTTATTTCGATTTTCTGTCAGTTTCTAAAGACACCTTAACAATCTATTATTACCCCTGGTTAATTCGATTGTCTGTTCGTTTCTAAAGACACTTTAACAATATATTATTACCCCTGGTTATTTCGATTGTTTGTCCATTTCTAAAGACACCTTAACAATCTATTATTACCCCTGGTTATTTGATTGTATTTTAGTTTCTAAAGACACCTTAACAATCTATTATTACCCCTGGTTTTTTAGATAGTCTCTTCGTTTCTAAAGACACTTTAACAATCTATTATTACCCCTGGTTATTTGATTGTATTTTAGTTTCTAAAGACACCTTAACAATCTATTATTACCCCTGGTTTTTAGATAGTTTCTTCGTTTCTAAAGACACTTTAACAATCTATTATTAGCCCTGGTTATTTTGATTTTCTGTTCGTTTCTAAAAACACCTTAACAATCTATTTTTACCCATGGTTATTTGGATTGTATTTTAGTTTCTAAAGACACTTTAACAATCTGTTTTTTCACGATGTGACTCTACGGATATATAGCAAAACTAAATATATTTTTGTCATATTTAATTTAGGTATTTTGCTAGATATAATCAGTAGCGTTTATTTTTCACTGAATATCTTCGCAGTGATCCGTATTTTATCCGTGTGAAATTAAAACATTGTCAACACAGGCGTATTTGGTCTATTGACTCTACGATCGAAAACAGAAATAAATGAACAATATTTTGAACATATTTGTATATATTATATTACACAATTAAAACAAAGGACTCAATCAAATATGCCCAATATTATGTAGAAGTAAGTGTGAGTGACAGTAAGTGTTAAAAGTATGGAGGCACGGTGGAATAATGAATAGCAGCTCGGACAGAGGAGAGCCGAGTTCCAATTCCCGTCGGAACCATTGCATTCATTTACATGCTAATACTTTTGGGAAAAGTATGAATTCTCTTCTTCTCCCTCATCTATGGGTAAATAGCATGACAGACTGGGTTATATAACCTTGGATGGTAACCGGTCTAGGAGAAATTAAGTCTAAATTTAAAACTATATGTGGCATACCTCATACTATACAGCTAAAGTAAGTATCGTCCGCATTGGCTCCATAATGAAAAATTGTCTCATATTAGAAACTTTTCGTAAAATAATGTCTCAGAGTGAGATGGAATAGTTGAGGACTCTATCTATTAAATCGTGATATTACGCCTGAATAATCAATAATATATATAGTATATATTAGCAGTTATAGTCAAAATATCCATATAACGCTTTAAAATATTTTCATTGCTTTAGTTATTTTTATTTATGCCTTACATGTAGAGAAAAGATGAAGCAAATTCTGACGTACGATGAAAGATGTATAATATAAACAAAAGGAGGTAATAATAATTACCACTATCTTCACGGAAAGTCTGTTTTTATTAAAAGGACCTTGTTGCGCCTGTGGTGGAAATGAAAGTGTGTCCTTTGCTATGCACTCTACATCTAAAGTAAAAAAGAATATATGAATAGCAATTGACATCATTTAAAGCAACAAGTTCAATTCTAAATAATAAATGTAATGGAATGAATAAAACTATGGTGATAATTCTAAATTTCATGTTGATGAAAGAAACCTGAAATTATTGTTCATTTTGTATCGGGTAATTTTGAACACTCGATTTATTGACTACATATTCCATCTCGGAATTAAAATTTATCAAATTAACATTTGAGGGAGGCAGGAAAGAGAAAGTGAAATTATAATGTTGTTTTGAAATATAAAAAAATAAGAGAAATGTGTTGTTTTATAATGTTAATGTAAAAGAAATAACGGTTATATCACATTGAACCACAGATCCTCGTTCGATTACAGAAGTAAAGCAGCGTAGAAACTGGTCAGTGCCTAGATGAGTGAAGGCTTGGCATTACCGGTTGCTGTAAGCATGGATCTACGTTTTGGATAATGGATAACGGCTCGGAATCGGTGATTAGAGTTCGAATTCGTGTCGGGTGATATTCACTTACGCACCAATAACCTTGGGAAAGGTACGAGTCCACCGCTTCCCCATATCTATGGCTTAATTAGGAGGACTTGTTCAGGTAAGCCATCATTATCTCACAATAATTCGTAAAATCTAAAAAAATACTTTCTCTTATTAAATGACCCGCAAAAGGTTGATAAGCCGTAAAAAATTTAATCAATCAATCACTCCTTATAAACTGAGCGTTATTATGGCATTATATATGAAATGACATGTAATCAGCAGTTTTCATGTTAAGTGGTGATGAAGTTCGCCTTTCGAAACAATTAACCTTCCTATCGGTAGACTGACTAAAAAACAGGATTTTATATTGAGTTATTTGATTCGTTAATTCTTTTTGGCTTTGAATCACAAATGATGATCATTACGGAAGTTCAGTTGCATTGATATTTAATTATCATCAATTCACAGATGCACAACCCTGATACTTCATGATGCTTCATCTTATTGTGGATCTTAATCGATAAGACCTTTGAGAGATGACCGCAATTCCCTTCTCTGAATAACATCAAATTAAAATCTCTAACTTTTTTTATTATAATTTTGTTTACTGAATTACAACATTCTGAGATTCTATTGGACATTTTTGTTTATAGAATTACAACATTCTGATATTTTATTGGACATTTTTGTTTATTGAATTACAACATTCTGAGATTCTATTGTACATTTTTGTTTATTGAATTACAACATTCTGAGATTCTATTGGACATTTTTGTTTATTGAATTACAACATTCTGAGATTCTATTGGACATTTTTGTTTATTGAATTACAACATTCTGAGATTCTATTGGACATTTTTGTTTATTGAATTACAACATTCTGAGATTCTATTGGACATTTTTGTTTATTGAATTACAACATTCTGAGATTCTATTGGACATTTTTGTTTATTGAATTACAACATTCTGAGATTCTATTGGACATTTTTGTTTATTGAATTACAACATACTGAGATTCTATTGGACATTTTTGTTTATTGAATTACAACATTCTGAGATTCTATTGGACATTTTTGTTTATTGAATTACAACATTCTGAGATTCTATTGGACATTTTTGTTTATTGAATTACAACATTCTGAGATTCTATTGGACATTTTTGTTTACTGAATTACAGCATTCTGAGATTCTATTGGACATTTTTGTTTATTGAATTACAACGTTCTGGGATTCTATTGGACATTTTTGTTTATTGAATTACAACATTCTGAGATTCTATTGGACATTTTTGTTTACTGAATTACAGCATTCTGAGATTCTATTGGACATTTTTGTTTATTGAATTACAACGTTCTGGGATTCTATTGGACATATTTGTTTATTGAAGTATACTTCAATTTATTCATTTAATAATTAGTTATGTATTAAAATGAATTACTGTACATGTATTCAAGTGTTGAAATCATCAACATTTTCTATTGCTATTCAATTTATAAAACAAAAAATAATTCGTATAAATGTATATTGACTTATATACAAAAGAATGGAGACATTCAACAATATAGGCATATTATTTGGAATGCATCTTTTGAGTCGGACAGTCTTGGAAAGCGAGGAAATGACATATGGTGAAAAGGGTTAATTGGGAAAAAAGGTTGAGAAAAACTGATCTAAACCATTACATATTAATGTATTTGTTTGAAAATAGTAATGTTTACTGAAAGGGGTCTTCTCGCAAAAGGAAATTGAGTACGAAAGTTAGCTCAACTTGACATCGCAACGTACTACGGAAATTGAATATTGTTTAAAAAGAGTAAATGAACATCGCCTTGCTGTAATGATCTCAGTATCAGATGTTAAGATATATATGAGTAAAAGAGGAAAGTGTATAGATTGCAGCAGAAACCTTCGTTTCCTACAATTATTAATTCGAACGATTTATGTTGGTTTCACCGTTTTACAAAATAAATTAAAACATAACTAAAAAAGAAAAAGAAAAGAAAAACTGAAATATCTAAACAATCATGTGAAGCCACGAAACATAACGTTCTTAATAAAAACAATGACTCGTTAAAAAATATCCATCAATGGCTTATTTTGACTGAGTACTGCCTCGATACAAAAGATTCTTCTTCTAAGTTCCGTGTCGTTCAAGGCGCTGTTGATCATGGCTCTCCACAATTACCTGTCTTTTTCAGTTCTTAATAAACTTTGCCTTTTTGTTATTTCTCCTAAACCCTGTTCCGCCATTAAAACACTAAAGCTTTCTAAGTGTTATGCGTTGTTTTCTTCTGTCTATCTTACCTTCAGTCTGTCCTGTGCGTATCAAATGTTTTAAGCCCACCTTCCTCATTATGTACTGCAGAAATTTCGACTGTCACTTGCTGATGTTAAGTATAAGTTTCCTTATTTTCTCCATTTTATCTAAAAATTCGTAGTTGGTCACATATTCGGCCCATGGTATCTTCAGCATCCTTCTGTAGAATCATATTGACGTGACATCATGCCTCTTATTCACTCTTTGAGGAGATTCCCAGCATTCACTGCCATATAGGAGGACAGATATCACGTGACAGTTCAGTACTTTTCTTTATTTCTTTCTAACGAAATTTTTCTGTTTCTCAATACTCTGCTTGGCTTTTGGAAGGCATCTTTAGCTATCCCAATGCACCCTCGAATATCAGTGTCCCACTTTCCGTCCTCTGTTAAAACACTTCCCAGATATTTAAATTGTTGTACTTGTTTGATCTTGGTATATCCAATATATAATTGGCATTTTCGGCTCATCTCTTTGCTAATAACCATTCATCGTGTATTCCGGTAGTTGATGTCTAATCCTTTCTTCTAGATTTCCTTCACTACCTACTGTAGGATTTTTTTGTAGTTTTATTTCTTTGTCTGCTGTCAAAACTGTATCGTCTGTATATCTTATATGTTTCTGTCCTTATAATATATTTCCGTTGTTGTTTCTACTTTCCACCAATTCGACCCTTTTCCCAATCGTTCACCCCATTTTCCCATCAGAAATAACTGCCTTCCTAGCAGACATATCTTTTTACGCAAAACTATTTTTCAAATCTTGCCATTTGTTGCTGTAAACAATCCACATTTATCTTTCCAGTATCTTTCTATCTTCTCCATTAATTTATCTCATCGCATAATTCATTTGTTTCTTCTTGATATTATGCTGGAACCGACATTTTACATAGATTGCACACCACAAAAAAACAAACAAACAAAAAAAAACGGATGTACTGATGGTTTTACTTGGTGCCAGTCCCAGCGACCGAATGCAGAAATACGGGTACTCACATCTTTGTCCAGTAATAAGAACAAAATTGGGATATATAAACAACATCGCAACGTAGCATCTGGGATTCTCTCACACTTCGAAGGCATAGAATGTAGGGACCCGGTGTTGTTCCGGTGGTTTAACAGACTGAGAATAACTGAAGAAATAGTGGAAGGAATAAAACGTCTTCTAATAATATACAAGTCTTGTTTTTTCGTCATCAGCACCCCCGTGCCATTATAATTTTCCATTATTTTTCCCATTCTCACAATACTTTTCCTTTGTCATATTAAATTCTCTTTACGCAGTCTATTTTCTCTCTTCCTAGAATTCCCTTCTCCCCTCCTCTTATTGTTACTGCCCACAATTCTTTGTTTTTCTCCTTTCTGGTCTGCTTCAATAATTTCCCTCTCTGTTTCCACTATATTTTTTTCTAATACTTTCCCTTTTATTTATCTCTCATTCCTTTCCCAAATTTTCATATGATTCGCATCTATTCCTCAAATGAATAATATTTTTTTCCCACGACTCGTTCCTCCCATCATTCCATTCGACGTCCACAATCATTCACTTCCTATTCTCCTTTTCCCGTTCCGCAAACTTCCTCAGCTTTACCTCCGTTTCTTACTTCAAATAAGTTTATCGATCCAATTTTCACGCAAAATAATTATCGTATAATATTCATTAAATAAACATTTTCTTACCAATAATTTTTCCATTTATTCATTAATTCGTCTTGTTCACATCAATTTATCTGTCACTTTCGCCGTCCCACGAAATCTAAATAACACCAAAATGTTGTTTCTTAATGAAAATGAAACTGAAAAATATTCAATAGTTACGAAAATTTAAAAAAGCAAACCGGATTTATTCCGTACACTTAAATTTAAAAGAAACCGTTTAACATAAATAAATATGCAAAAATGAACAGTTTTTAATTTGCATAAACCCAATGTTATGGAATTGCGTCTAGAAAGCCATAAGTAAAAACAACAGGATGTGCATTAATTATGTAGATACACACAAATGCAATGTATATTTCTTTTTATGTAGATGATTTGAGAATAGACATCAATATATGTATTCGTTTGATAGTTTGTCACGTCGTCTTCACGCATACAGTGTGGGAAATTTATTAACGACACATTTCGCCGAGTGCATCAGTCCTCTTTGACTTCCTTGTGTTAGAATGAAAGAAAGGCAAAACTGGAAAAATGAGATGAGGATAAGTGGTAACCAAAAATCAAATGACATTAGATTAGCTTTTCACCGGTAGTGTTCAAACTGGAAAGAGTTTTTAGGCGCCTTTTTCTCTGTATATTTATTTGTATCTATATTACTTCTACTTGGTGGTGTATTTGAAACAAGGCCGACGAAACGAGAGCGAGTTTTATTATATTATTTCTTCTTGAATTCGTATGTCTGATCTATTAGCGATATGAAATAGAAAAATTTATCACTCCACTAAAACTTCCCAATACAGTTACGAGGATTAAAATTCATAGATATATAGAATATATGTATATATAATTATATGTATATATATATATATATATATACATACATACATACAAATATATATATGTATATATATATATATACATACATATATATATATATACACACACAAACACACACGTACATATATATATGTATATATATACATATATATATATATGTATGTATGTATGTATGTATGTATGTATGTACGATGTATAATAGTATACATACAATAGGGAAGACGATGAAACAGTGGAAAATTTTATTGAAAACGCGTTTCGTTGCGAAGCTAATGCTCTCTTCGACTTCGTTAGTTAAAAAAAGGTCTGTGTGTGGGGAAAATGCGTTAGGATCTCTGAGGATAACAGTTTATTATAAATCAAATTAATTACCCTACGTTATCACCTGACTTGATTTTTGTTTGTTTTAAGTATATCAATATTAGTGTCGTTTGTTGTTTTATAAATGACGCATTATTTTACACACACAAACACATATACATACATTCATATATATATATATATATATATATAGAAACTGTTACACACGTGTACACGCATACACTTCCACGCAATCATAGCACACATATCAAAACCCTTATATATATATATATATATATATATATATATATATATATATATATATATATTTGTTGAAAAATATATATTTAAATATTTTTGGAAAAGACATATATTTAAATATATGTTGAACAATATATATTTAAATATTTTAATGTATATGTTGCTACATCTATTTAGCTACCCAATTCTAATTGTACAGATATAATATTGTTCTAAATCGTGGCCTTGTAGGTGATGAATGATTTTCCACCCTGTAACCATTTGTCCACAGGCGAAACTTTGCTAGACCACTTGATACTTTATGGTTATTCTGATGGCAGACTTTCAGACGGCCTACATTATTCAGTTCCTCGACTTCGGACATACAGAGCTCAGAACGGTTTTTTTGCGGCTAAACTGAGTAATCATGCTTATTACCTTCGTATTCAAGTGAAAATGCTTCCGCGATCACTACGCTCTTAACCTCTTTCAGTGTCAACCATTATCTATCGTAAACATAGTCCTAATGTGCACTATTTACGTCCTTAATTTACACCATTACAACTAACTTCAGTAATTCTCTAACTTCAGCGGCTCTTGAAATTTGCATTGCGTTTATAATAGTATAAAAATGTACGAAACTTATCTATTAATTAAGCGTAACTACTCACAAATATAAGAGAGAAATATTAAACCTCACATTCCTTTTCCCAAAGCCTAGACCATTAAGCTTTCCGAGAAACGTAATGACCAGTTTGCTGACTGTTGGTTGAAGGTTGTTTCCAACACATTTTATTGCCCTGTGTATGCCTCACGGGCAGTGTTTCCTTGCTTCGTTTCTGACAAGTATTAATTAACGCGATCTTATTGTTGCTTGGTTCGAGCAGCCGTCGGCTGTACAACGTGACAGTCGAAGAGGCGGCTTCTTTCTTGGTCGTCTTGGCCGGATGGTTGCTTCTCCGGCCGCTCCACCGGTCAGCTGCCGAGTCAAGATATCCGGTCAGGACATTATTATGACAATAACCATTGAATATTTTACACCTTCTCACCTCGATAGCCATCTTTTGCCGCAAACAGCGCGTTTTGTAGCCTTTCGCATCTCTCTCGCTTATCAATGGATACATCTCTCTTTCAAGAGAAGAAAATAAAATCGCACATTGACAGGTTACAAATGCAAACTATAAAACTTACACAATAAAAGACTAATAAATCACGACTCTGCAACTGTGCGAAGTCATTCTAAGGGGTCTTTGTACAGTTACTTTCAGTCTTTGTGCTGTTTCTGTTGTTGTTCAGACTAAAGCATTCTTAGTTATACAATGCACACACATTAAGAGGGTCTCATATTTATCAGGTAGTGCCAGCCGGTAATGTAAAATTGGAAATATGTTGTTGTGATTTTGAGACGCGTCATTATTCCAAATGTATTCTCCAAGACTGGTGCCTTCTTTTTCCGTTCTTTTTTTTTTATAACTATCGTAATATTTCTACGGATTAATCCATTACATTTTCTCAGATTTAGGAACCATATAGAAAATAAAATATTCTTTTTCTTTTAATCATTTTCCCCAATCTTTAAACTGAAGAAAATAGTGAAAACAATTGAAATTGACCAGATTCATTGGAACTGATCTAACAGAACCAATTTATATGTTTGTATGTATGATATATTCTCAAAGGATTCCTTGGTATACAGACGATATTGTACACGGGCAAAATGTTATCTTTTTTCTCTTAAGCTTTGGAGATTTTGAGAGAAAGAAAAATCCTCTTACGATATACTATGGAATTTTGAAATCGATCACATGCCATAAATTTGGGGCAAAATCTGTTTTTAATCAAACTGAGAATATCTCTGCACTTTTCCTAATACACAGCTAGTTTTCGTCTGTAATGTTTATTATATTCGTGTTAGGGTGAAAGGTCAGCCATTTCTAAGATGTTTACGAAGGCGGAATGTGAAACGACCGACTCCTTTAGAGAGATGATTAAAAACAATAGTTATTGGAAAAATATTTACTGCTATTATATCTGACATTATGATTAAGCTAGGGAAAAGTTAATTAATTATCTGGAAATTATAAAGTGTACCATTATCGTAACTCGTGACTCATTCAATTAAAAAAAACGACATACACACAAAGACGGTTGGAATTATTTTATAATATTAATCTGTCCCCATAGATGCGTATATACGAGAGGGTGGTGAAATAATTTAGACATCTTCAAGAAAAGTTAAGAAAATAAATAACTATGTTTGGATATTTGGTTAAATTTTGGGAACATGTCTAAACAATACCTATCTATCTATGAGTACACACACACAAGTGCGTGCGAACATACACACATATATATGTGTGTATTTAAGCAGCATATACTCTTTTAGGCATGTCTGATTAAATAAATTACAAACATTATTAATTGATGTGAGAAATCTGCTAGAACTATAAAAATCGTTTTTATTTCCCATTTCCCAAGTAATTTAAATCTTTTTCGTGTTTAACTTCAGGGGTCTAAGTAGTAATAGAAAAGTGTCTGTTGTTCAGAGGTGCGAGTAGTAATACAAAACTGCATTTTCTTATACATTACTGTAATTTTTTTCTTTTAATTTTTTTACATTTATATATATATATATATATATATATATATATATATATATCAATTAATACAGTTATTGGGAAATAAAATTATTTTGTTTGTTATTGTTGAGTCTTGACTCATTGTTGAATCTTGACTAATGCATGGAATAATAATGCAACACAAAATGTACTTAGAACAAGAATGTATTATAACAAGAAAGTGTACACAATATTTACATCTAGTATTTCTGTATATTTCAGACCGTTCCTGGAGAATGTGCTGACTAAGTCGCAGTCGGACAGAGTCTCTAGCTGGATCTCTGTATTTGCTCCTCGTCTTCCCGGTACCAACCATTATTTATATAGTCGGTAGTCACCTATGCAGATTAGGTGGATCCTACCACAACAGTTATTTATATATATATTTGCCTGACTGAAGTACATTTAGCAAATATTTAACAGAAAATACACACAAACGCACACATAAACACACGTACATACACAGACACATATGCGTGTGATAAAAATATAGTTCACAGGTATGATTATATATATATATATATATATATATATATATATATATATATAAAAAATTTTAGAATTGGACATAGCCCGACAATTTATTTAAAGACATTTATATTATGTTTAACGTTCTTTTTATAGATACATGTATCTATAAAAAGAACGTTAAACATAATATAAATGTCTTTATATATATATATATATATATATATATATATATATATATATATATATATATGTGTGTGTGTGTGTGTGTGCGTGTGCGTGTGTGTAATTAGGCAGCAAATTCTCTTTTAGGCATGTTTGATTAAATAAATTACAGACATTATGTCTGCTTATTTTTAATGAAATCCGTTCATACTCACGAATAACCGTCCGTGAATTGCAATTAAATCATGTGAGAAATGTGCTTTAACTATGAAAATCGTTTTTATTTCCATTTCCTAAGTAATTTCGATCTTCTTCCGAGATCATCTTCAGGGGTGTAAAACAAAATTGTGAGTTGTTCACGGGTGCAATTAGTAAAACAAAGCTGTTTTTTGATATTCATTATTGCAATTTTACTTTTTACTTTCAAATGCAACGCTTGACTATCATGCTTAGCGTTCATTAGAACGTGTAAAAATTATCCATTATGGATAAAATGGAGAATGTATCTCCGACAGAAAAAACAATGTATATGTTGGATATACGACAACTACATTAAAAAACACCTTACACTAAACATAATGTCTGTCATTTATATATATATATATATATATATATATATATATATATATATATATATATATATATATATATATATATATATATATATATTCTTACTGTAAGGATCACCTGCCCTAAGATGTTAATATTCTCGCCAGTTACGGATTTTGCTGTTTTATCCGTCTTTAATAGTGTCGCCAAGTACGCCAGTTGATAATCGAGAGGTCAGAACCCGAATCAAGCTGGAATTTTATAGAGTTATTGATAATATCAAGTCACGTATTTTCTTAAATTCCTATCGACTATGTTGTCTGATTGGGCTTGCCTAATTTTACTTTTGTGTTTCCTCGTCTTGTTGGCGTACCAGCACTGAGTTAAGTTATGACCATTTTTATTGCAATTTTTGCAAAATGTTTTCTTCTTGAATGGACGGAATTTCATCCAATGCCATTTTCCACAATGATAACATGGTCCGGGAGGTTTCTTCAGCCTATTCGTATTGTGTTTATTGCGGGATTTAGAACATGATTTGCCTTTTGTCTTTTTGCGGGGCATAAGAGGTTGGGTTGCTTCTGATTTTTCTAATCTGAGCCACACCTGATTCCTCGATCGTTTTTGAGTCACACTTGACAGAAAATACTCTTTGACAATCCTCTTCTAATATTTGGAGAGTCAAACCCTGTTCGTTTTCGAGTTTGGTAAGTATCCGACGCCTGACCTCGTCGTCTTCTACTGATACTAGACCTTGTGCGAATATTAAGCACTTAAAATCGTCGACCGTCAGCTCGGCTAATTTGAAATCATTACAGAGCTTGTTTACCGACGCTGCAAACGTTAGAAAATCTTGCTGATTGTCCTTGACTGTGTTCAGGCATTTCCAACGTTTGTGGAACAAGGTTATGTTAGGCCCGAATAGTTCCGTTAGGAGCTTAAAGTCTCTGAGAAATTCAGGTCCGTATTTTTCTTGGGTAATATATAGTCTATGAACCTAACATGTTCGATAGCTCCTAGTTTCCTTAATAATAGACGTACCTTTTTTTCACTAGGCCATTGTTCACAGTCTACATTGAAAATATCTTCATAACTCCTGTAAAAAGTCTCGAATGTTTTGTCTTCCTCTGGTACGTATTCAAATGTTTCAATCGAGTTGTAGATTGTACTCTAGGAAAATGTCGTATCTTTTTCAGAGTTTTTAGAGCCGTTACATGAATTTACAAGTAATTCTTCAAGATGATTTTGCTGTAGTTCTGTTTTCTGAAGTGTAAATTGTTGGAATTCTATTTGTTGTTCATGTAACTCCATAAACAATTGTTGCTGTCTTTCGTCTGATTTTTGTTGGTGGAGTTTCTGTCTTTCTTCGCTTTTTTGTTGTTGAAGTTTCTGTTCTGTTTGTTGGTCCGACTGTAATTTGAAGAATCTTTCTTCCAATGTCTGCTGTCTTTCATCTGATTTTTGTTGCTGGTCCACCTGGACCTTTAACATTTGGACAATTATTTTTTGGAATGCATCCATATTTAGATAATATGTAGACAAGTAATGAAAGAACACACAAAACAGATATAAATAACTAACTAACTAACAGCAATTACTGTTGCTTTGAAAACCCGTGTACCAAATCTAGTAGTCAATTAATAAAATTAATAAGAACTACTTACTGGTTTAGATCTTTCGAGATACCGTTGTTCCGTTAATTTCAATGTGACCATTTAAATTTTCTCAACACTTATTATATTTTTTTTTTAGAAGTGTGGGGAGAAAAATATCACTTAGACAGCAAAAAAAATAAATACACTGGATTTTTTTCCGTCTTTTGGGAGAATTTGCTTTGCTTTTTTTTTAGACTTAAAAATCACCTCAATCAGTTTGAGGGGAGGGTAATTTTATGCACAAGATTTGTAGGAATTCAAATCAATTTCATAAAAATTTTTAACACTTTGCTAAATGCGCGACTTGGTGAATAGTTTTTTCGAACTTGAGTCAACCGTAGAACTTTGAGCACTTGAGTTTGTCAGTTTGTTTTGTGCACAAGCTGGGTTTTTTGTAAGCCGTCGTTCTCGATACTTGGTTGCTCGTTTATTGTGTTTCGTTCGCTGATGTAGTAATGCCAGCTCAAATTCTAGTTCAACACTGATGTGGGAACCAGTGGGGTTAAACGAGTCCTCTGTCGCCACTGATGTGGGTCTGGGGGTTTGGGGTTTCGGTGTGGGTGCGTGTCTCGAAACCTCTGTCGCCACTGATGTGGACCCGAAGTAGAGGCCACGGAAAGAAAACACGGAACACGGGTTAGATGTAAGAAAGATATATTAAACGGAAAAGTTACAAAGAATAGTGTAAGCAGAGCTTACTATCCAGTGGTGTGCGATATTGGTATCGTACGCGGCTGCGCATTACTGGTGCTACTCCTCCTCATGATTCACATAATATAGTACTGATTGACTCTCCCATTGGGAGAGTCCATAATGTAGGGAAGTATCGGTCTCGCAACACTAACTTAGGCCTCTTTGTAAATACGGGAAGTTTTGCACAGTGCGGCGGCTTGATTTTTTTTTTTGTGCGCTTAAATAAATACAACGTGTATCCGTTGACCACCGCGTTTCTCTCATGTATTTATTTACTAATTCACACAGTTTACGTTCGAGACCCTGACCACACAAGATAATTATATCCTTGTTTGGTAAGGAAAATAAACAAAGGAATTACCACACGCACACACATATACTCGCATTTATTTTAGCTAATTTATTTATTCTCTTTAAGAAATAGTGAGTATTATCATTTTTATTTTTTAAGTTTTCCTTTGCGCTATCCCTCATCCTGGGTATGGCGATAAATTACATCCAGCTGCAAGGCAACTGATCAGGAGATTTTGAGAAGCGAGTAACCACTGTTTAATGGCTGTTGTTCCCTGGTACATCCTGACACAGAGTGCTAACTAGCTATGGGCAAATATTTAATCCCCAAACCGGGGTCAGAACACTATGAAAGTATAAAAGAAATTATCATATTAAAAATACCAGCAATATATTTCTGATAAAGAAATACAAGTATTACCAGGAATACATTTGACTCAAAGTGAAAACCTTCTTTAAGAAAATAGGTTAATGAAACGTGATTTACAAACAGATTTCTTGCAAATAATACTCATTTTATTGATGCGAACCTATCTTAAAGTACTTTCTAACATAAAATTATCCATTGAGGTTGATTTGCTGTAAAACAAAGTAAACCAAAACAAAAACATACGCCATGCCCTTTCAGAAAATGGGTGATACTAGCTCTCCACAACATTCTGTCTTTTGTTTCTTTACGTAACTTATCACATTTAAATATTTTCTCATTTTTCTACTGTCTATGAAAAGTAATTAACCTTCGAAATGGAAAAGTAAATTTACAAATATAATTATAACAAATAATTCGGAGAAATGCTTTCTATGATCCCGATATATACTTCATGCCTTGGAAGTCTTGTTTTTCTTTATATTTATATAAAGTACAGTAATGCTGATGATAATGGTTATATCTGCCGTTTCCTTATATGGAAACATTCGGTATTCATTGATCGAGAAGCAAGTGAAATTTGAGTATAAAATTTAGAGACAATCTTTCTATTAAAATATTTTTTGAGGAGAATATATTTCCCAAGTCCAATATTATTGCTCTTTCCAGTATTAATGAGGGCTTCCTTTTTAAATTTGCGCTTGAAGTAGTGTTAACGTTTGACTACAACATTATTGACTCTTCTTTAGATGTTCCCCCTATTTCAGCGGTTGAATTTGTAGAAAGACCGCCAGTGATCTGGTTTCGGTTATTTGGTACAGTTCTTTGCGATTATCTAGCGCTTGCACACTTGTGGTTAGAAAAAGGGTGTACGTCGCTAAGACTTACAAGATTCATTCACTCCGAGCCATTTTTATGAGTGATACCAAAGAAGCTATTGCATACATCAGAAAGTTTAGATATTTCTGAATCAGTTTTACCCAAAGGGCAAATGTAAATATTTGCATTAGGCTTTCAAATTACTCTCTCTCTCTCTCTCTCACACACACACACACATATTAACAAACACCCCTCGCGCGCACACACACACATACATACACATAGATATATATATACGTATACATATATATATTTATATATATGCATATATATATATATGCATATATATATATGTATGCATATATATATATATATGCATATATATATATATATGTATGCATATATATATATGCATATATATGTATATATATGTGCATATATGTATATATATGTGCATACATATATATATATATTCATATATATATATGCATAAATATACATATATATATATATATATATATATATATATATATATATATATATATATATATATATATATATATATGAATAAATCAAACGGCGAAATATAAGCAGCGTGTATAGACATACAGGCAAATAATCATCAAATTTATTCATGAGATGTAAACATAACATTGCTCGATTTGGTTAGACGGAGCAAAGTTATATATATATATATATATATATATATATATATATATATATATATATATATATATATATATATATGTATATGTATATATATATAAATATATATATATATATATGTGTGTGTATGTGTTTGTGAGTGTGTGTAAATTAGAAGAAAGTGTATTAAAGTAGCAACAATTCCCGGACATTCTAATCATAAAAACGCTTTTATAGTGACTCTCACAAACCAACAGATTCTAAATAATAATTTTCATACCCCTGAAGTCATCCAAAACACCCGTATATGAATATTCCATTTAATACGGTGAGAAGAATTTCACAACAGTTTCCAATTATGACACATGCAATAAAATATTCCAATAATGAAAATAAATTCTACTCAAAAGACATTACCCATCATTATGAACAGGTAACGGAATAGAACGTGGCATAGCAACAGATATTCAAGCTAATAATCTATCCTATATCTCAACCCACAACCCATGAACTACAGAAGGATCCAACGGTATCCCCCAAGGAGATTCCACGGTTTAGACAATAACCCCGAGTGAAAAAACACTCGAAGCACATAAAACAATCAAAAGCAAACCAAATTCCCTCATCCGTTATGTTTTGTACATTTCTGATTAATGTCTATGGAAAAGACATGAATCCATCTTTCTACAGCATTGGATTAATTATCAGGGAGGTTTTGGATCTCATCGCAGCCATCCACTGGGACTGAAAACTTTGAATTCACAACCCACTACTGAATTTTGTCAATTTTTCGCACGAAGAAAAAGTTAAGGACTTAAACCTCTATAACTTCGAATATGAACCCATGCAGCTGAGCCGGTAACTAACTGTATTAGTTTATATTTTCCTTTAGAATCTACTGGCAACGCCGAGAGGTGATTTACACATATGGCCAACCGAAGATCTCTATAGACACAGCCAAAGCCCGTTGTGTTCTCAACTTCACCATCGTCTCTCGAGACCGACAAACACCAAACCGACATAAGGGGAAGAAAGCCGCAGGGACTGAAAGCCGTCATCTTGTGACTTTAGATCTAAAATGACAACACTTAGTTGAATAGATTAATGTAAAATAATGCAGATATTATGGACGGATTAGAAATTATTCTCATCGAAAAGCCACGTATTGCATTATTGTTCATAATAATACTTGGAGGCAAATTAAGTTGGCTATAACTATATTTAAGGTAAGATAAATAACAAAAAAGTGACATACAGTATTTTCGTAATTGTACTCTATGCTTGTAAACATTATTTGTACGTTTTGAAAAAGCGAATGTCATCATATGGGATGGAGGTATTTACTGTCTTATACAAAGTATAAGAACAGTAACATTAACACATTTCACAACTTAAAATAGCATCCCCAACTTAAATGACCACCAACTAAGTACAATAAAAACAAAATATAAGTTGTAAACTACTTGATTGTTTAGAGATACATTTTTCTTAGAGTATATATACTAATTATATACTCTATTTACATTATTCAGACTATTGTCCCCATCTTTTTCGCCATATTTATTACAACGTTTCGGCTGTTGTACGCTCCGGCCTTCCTCAGGTGGTTTGAATGTCGAACTGAACCCTTTATTTTGCTCACTGGGGTAGACTGTTTAAGTTCCACGTGCCATGTTTAATGGACGTCA
Organism: Acanthosepion esculentum; assembly: GCA_964036315.1. NCBI lineage: Eukaryota > Metazoa > Mollusca > Cephalopoda > Sepiida > Sepiidae > Acanthosepion > Acanthosepion esculentum. Next base: position 17,047,722 of record OZ038477.1, read on the forward strand.
GTTA
>OZ038477.1:17050225-17115225 GCA_964036315.1 Acanthosepion esculentum
TTAGATGCTTAGCTTTATTTATTAATTGTATTTTGGCCTCGACAGGATTCGTACGAGCTCTAGGCTTTCTCTTAAGCTAAACATGCAGTCTTTCTATACCTGGCATTTTCCCCAAATATTTTGGACCCAGTCTGATTCCGCCCTTCATTGTTGCGGAACTCTAGCTGGCGGCTTTTCTCGATTGATTGTCTCCTGGAAATGAGTGAATAAAAAAAAGCAAAAGTCTAACAGAAACACACGCACCTACGTACACGTAAAATAAAGGTGATAAAATCTGTGATCCACGTCAAAGAATAACATGAACATGTTACAGACGAAATGCAGGAAGATTGATCACCTGTATAAACAGTTAGTACCGGAAGCAGTCAATTACCATAGAGAGCTCCAACAATGAATCACTTCCGGTGCTGACAGTCGACTTTAATTGTTCTGACATTCATATGATTTAGGCCAGTAGCGTTGAAATGGTAAGACGTCTGTATACAAATGTAGACATGCCGATGAAACGACTGTAGTCAAGTGGCTGCTCTATTTAAAACTGTGACCCATGATTGTTTGGGAGAAAAGAAACTCAAAGTTGTTTGAAATAATTAAAACTCTTTCCATGTGGGAACATCTGTAACTCTTAATGTATATGCATAGGTAAGCCTTTCCATTTATAAAGGAGAGCCGATATTTGTGTTAACATTTTTTTGTTGTTTGTCTGCCCCTCACTCGTGATAGTGGTTTCGAAAGAGCAGAATAGAAGAGTGAGTAAAACAAGCAATAAATAGAGAAGGAGGAGATATTATAGATGGAATTTCATGGCGTGGAAAGGGATGTAAACAGTTGTAATCGCAGAATCGGGGAAAAAGAACAGAAAGGAAACTTCATTGTATTTGAATCGAAATAGGGAGACTGAGAAACACAGATAAAAGGATGCCATTGGTGTAAATACAAAACTGTGAAGTAAGAAGATGGAGGATGATGAACTGTTGTAAGAAGGCGGAGTAGAAGCTTTTACGGAAATACGAGGAAGAAGAAGAAGAAGAAGAAAAGAAGAAGATGATGAAGAAGAAGAAGAAGAAGAAGAAGAAGAAGAAGAAGAAGAAGAAGAAGAAGAAGAAGAAAAAGAAGAAGAAGAAGAAGAAGCTGCTGCTGCTGCTGATGATGATCTTTCAAGAAGAAAGAAGAATATGAGAGTTATCAGTAGTTTGGAGGAGGAGACAGAAGATGTAGATGATTATGTGTTTGAAGAAAAGTTAAAGGGAGGGTTATAGACTCTTAAAAATCAGGATATGAAGGAAGAATAGGTGTTTAGAGGAGGAGGAGGAGATAGATTAAATAGAAAAGAAGGTTTGCAGTTTGAAGATGAACGAGTAACAGGAGAGGAGGGGTGATTATGAGTGGTGAGATGTAATATAAAGGATTAGAAGAAGAAGAAGGAGGAGAAGGAGAAGGGGGCGTACGAGGTGGAGGAGGAGGAGGAGAAGAAGAAGAAGAAGAAGAAGAAGAGTGAAGAAGAAGAAGAGTGAAGGATGATATTGATAAATGCTATTCGCCGGAGCTTATGTATACTGAGTCTCTTAAAGATGTGGGTGATCATAGCTCTCCCCAACTTTCTGTCTTATGCAGCTTTGAGTAAGTTTTGTCTTTTTACTATATGTTTAATCTCTGTTCTGTCACACATTTGCACAAGCTCGTTATGTACTTTATTCGCTGTTTTTTAAATCCATTTTTTCTCCAGTTTGGCGTAACTATAAGTGTCACTTTTTTCCCATTTTGTTTCAACTGCATCGTTGCTGACATGTTCAGTCCACATTATTCTCAGTATCGTTCTGTAGAACAACACATCTATTACCTAATGTCTTTTATGTGATGAGATGGCCCGACATTCACTGTAATATTGAACGACCGATAATATATAAAAGTCCAGCACTCTTTTCTTTGTTTCTAACGAAACTCTCTTGTTTTTTAATTCTTTGCTTATATTTTGGAAGGCAACTTTCGCTATTCCAATGCCGCCTCATGTCTCGGCGTTACATTATATATACCTGTGAAAACAGAAGATCGGCGTCCTGGGTATGACGATAAACTACATCCGCGTCGTGGGTAAGGCGATAAACTATATCCGCGTCCTGGGTATGATGATAAAGTACATCCGTGTCCTGGGTATGACGATAAACTACATCTGCGCCCTGGGTAAGACGATAAACAGCAATGCCTCTGATCAGGAGGTTTCGAGGAGCGTGGAACCACCTCTTAATTTCTGGTGTTCCCAGTTCCACCCTGACCCGTAGTGGTAGAACCTGTTAGGGTCCCATAGTTAACCCCGAAACTGAGGTAAAAAGCATTATAAAAGTGTAAAAATAGGTTTTAATACCAGAAATACTTTGTAAAAATTATTACCAGAAATAAATTTTTGAAGAAAGAAAATATTACCAGCAATATATTTTTTGAAATAAAACATTACCAGCAATATATTTTAAAAAAAAAAACAGCTATACATGTTTTAAAATAATATTAAGATCTATACATTTTTGAGAAAAAAAATATTACCAGAAATAGATTTTTGACAAAACAAAATTTTTCCAGAAAAAAAAATTTTTCGGCATTAAATAACCCATTGAGGTTGATATACCGAAAAACACAACAAACCAAACCAAACTAAGACAGAAGATCGAAATGGAATGATGAAAGATATAGCAGAATGGTAGTTTATTGCATGAAAAGTATAATCGTAAGCAAAAATCAGAAGAGTAAAATAAAACAGAACTTGTTAACAAACATTTGTCATTGAAGATGAGGAGATTAGGATGACGAATATTGGAAGCAAGAATAGTAGGAAGTTTAAATGATGTTCATGACCTAAATAAGGGTTTTAAAAGAAATGATGTCTAAACAGCGTAGCAGAGAAATAAAAATGAGTATTTTCTGAAGAATAAAGTGATTTATTGTTTCTTGAGAACATCAGCAAACAAGACTCTCCAAAAATTACATTTAAATTTATTATTTTTGAATTGTTAAAGCTCTTCTTTTGAAAATAGATGAAATGATTTCCGACCGCTTTTTTCACAGTTTAGATTTCGGAGTCTCGGGTGTTTGGTTCAGATAATGGTTATCAACGCGGAAAATGACATGTGTAGAGCAAGTTGGAACTCCTGCTGTGGGAGTTGCATTTACTTTGCAGCAGCTCTTTCTCGCTCAGATATGAGTAAAATAACAGAGACCTAAAGTCACTTGAAGAAGTCCTGAGTGTCCAACGGTCGAAACGTTGTGATAAGAACAACTAAGAAGAGTATAATATTCCAGCTGTAAGTTACGTAAATAAAATGTAAACCAATTGTTATTTTAGAAGACATAACGACCTTGATCTTGTTTAGCAAAATTATCTCGAAGACGCTTACTTCACTGAAGAAGTCGGTATTCTGTAGACAATTATTTTTGGCTGTGTCAGAAAAAAAGGAAGATATTTGTTAGAGCAGTTTCTAACTATGCTAGAATTCAATTTAAAACCATGGAATAGAACTCTAATTTTACTCCATATAAACTGGAAGAATGGCGCAACATAGTCTTCTCAACCAGTATTTCCTGGCACAATATAAATCAATATCTACAATGAGTACAATGAAAAATGTATCACATTTTATTTTAACAAAGATCACTAAATACAATGCTACAGAACAACTCTATGTAGAGTGTTTCTTATTAGATGTGTGGTGAATGCAACAGTAGGAAGCATACACGTAGGAGTCTGCTCATCAAAGTAGCAGCAAGGAACTTTGGATTACGGAGGAAATGAGAATAATTCGACGAGATGAACGTAGCATCGGCATCAATTTTTTATTTTTTTCGGGAGGATTTTTGTCATTAATTTCAGTCAATTTTTATAGCATCTTCCAAACTGTCATTCCACGACATTTAATAATCTTTGAGAGTCAGAGATAAAGATTAAAATACCAGTGAAACTGAAATTCTCAACTTTTTACCTCATCAATGGCTGTGGGCTTAAATATGAATGAATGCAAAAGCATGTGTCCGTAGTATAAGAAGGAACGTATCCCTTGCTACAATAAGTGGTGTCTGTTTAGGACTTGTTCGTTATTCCGGTTATACGTACTTATTAACGACTGTAGAATGACGGTCTGAATGGAGCTATGATAAGCAACAGAAAGTAAATCTAATTAAATAATTGTCAAAATGTGTCAATTAATAATTGAGAATTCTGCAATAATTTGATAATAATTTCCTGTAATAAAAATTCCTTTTTTTTTTCTATTATTGACGATTTTTAATAACAAGAAATTCGTTAACAGAGGTTAAGTGAGCGAGACAACAAGGGAACGGAAATTGATTCTGATGATGAAAACAAAAACGTAATAATAAATAAAATAAATAATTAGTTAATGATTATAGATCAGGTAAAATGGAGCAAAACATATCTAATTAATGAATTTCCAATTTTAGTTATTAGCTATTACATTAGATTGACGGAATCCATATTTCTAGGCTGTTTAATCGACATTTAGAATGGATAGGATTTTAATTAAATTATCACTGATTACTCTCAGATTATTTCTAAATTCATCTCTGCAATTTCATCTCTCTCTTTCTCTCTCTCTCTCTCTCTCTCTCTCTCTCTCTATATATATATATATATATATATATATATATATATATATATATATATATATATATATATATATCTGTATTGTAGGGTTTAAACATATTTGAGTTATTTTTGTTTATTTTTCGAACTTTATTTTATTTGCGTCTAACGGATTAAATATTCAAGAAAGCTTATTTTAGAAGAAATGAGCCCTACAGCACGATTCGAACCTGTCTCAACCTTTATTGAAGAAACCATCCGAGGTGCATTGAACACGTTATAATAGGTCGGATTAATAAATGATATATATTACTCTTTCCCTCTCTCTGTTTCACTCTCTTTCAGTTTCTCTCTCTCAAAATATATATATATATATATATGTGTGTGTGTGTGTGTGTGTGTGTGTGTGAGAGAGAGTGAGTGTGTGTGTGTGTGTGAGAGAGAGAGAGAGAGAGCCGAGATCGAATTCATTACATTCACTTATGTGCTAATACCCTTGGGAAAGGTGTGAATCCTCTTCTTCTCCCTCCAACTATGGGTAAATAGCAGTACAGACTGGTTTCTATAGCCTTGGATGGCAACTGGTCTAGGAGAAGAACAACTCTGAACTCAAAACATGCGGAAGGTCTTCTTTGAAAAAAAGATTTTTTTAGTTGGTCATAATGATGAGAACATGTGTGAAAAAAAAGAAGAAATTACTGGACAATCTTAGAACTAATCAATGTGCTCATAGCTTCAGGCGTGTAGACATCTACGTGGCTCATTTCCAGTATTAAATTTCAGATTTTAAAATGGCTAATTGTAAAATTTAAAAAAAACTTCGAACAGGGCAGGATTGTTAAACTTCAAAGAAGGGGTCTTTCGCAACGAACCATTGCAAATGAAATTTGCCGTAGCAGATGCGTATGCTTCTAAAATATCAAGCGGTCGCCCCAATAAAATCTCACCATCTCTAGACAGACACATTAAGCGAGAAGTTAAGAGAGATTCAAGCCTAACATCAAATCAGATAAAAGAAAATACAGATGCTAAATGCAGCTCTCGAACAATTCAACGGCATTTAAATAAGAAAGGGTTTAAGAACTTGAAATGGCTGCAGAGGCCTCGCCTTCTTCTTCGCCATAAAACCTCCCGTTTAGAATTTGCTTCTGATTATCAAACTTGGGATGTGGATAAATGGAAGAAAGTGTTGTTTCCAAACGAGAAAAAAATTCAATCTTGATGGCCCAGACGGTTTTCAGCGTTACTGGCATGCACAAGATATCCCAAAAGAAATTTTCCCAACACGACGCAGTGGAGGTGGATCAATTATGGTGTGGGGTTCATTTTCCTACAATGGAACTCCTAAGTTAGAGGAGGTAAAAGGTCGTCAAACAGCTGACGCGTTGAGAAAGGCATCATTAATTACTGAAGGCCGCCATCTACGTGGAGAAAACAGGTTTTCCAGCAGGACAATGCATCAATCCACAACGCCCTCCAGATCGAAACCCAACCGAGAATGTTTGGAGATGGCTGGCAAAGGATGTTTATAAACATGAATCGCAATTGGAAACATCGTGCTGCAGTTTATGCATCCTGGGCGAGCATCCAAAGCACCCTCCTGAAGAAGTTAATAATAAGAATGCCAAAGCCAATTTTCGAAGTAAATCGCAAAAATGGAAAATACACTGAGAATTAAATTGTCGTTGTGACTTATTTGTTCTCTATTTGCTATATTTATTTACATGGCCAACAAAAAACATCCTTGTTTCAATGTTTGTTTAAATTAATGAATTAAAATCTTAAAATGTCCACTTGTTTGTTGCTAAACTACATTTTTTATTTAATGTAAATGTTTCGTAAATATATTTTGATTAATGTAACAATATTTTATATTTTTTAACCCTTTTGTATCTGTTCTTAAGATTTTGACCAGGGGTGTATATATATATATATATATATATATATATATATATATATATATATATATATATATATATACATATACATATATATATATATATATATATATATATATATATATATATATATATATATATATATATATATATATATGAATGCATGCGTATTTTATATATAGGCGTGAATGTTTTCAATACATGTTTTCATTATGCAGAAAATGATTTCATACTAGCTCGCGAAAATCTTTTTGTTGAACTTGTAGGATTTGTGAAGAAAGTTAGTATTGCTTATTTTCTAAATGGTCCAAAAATAACACGTGGTAAGTCTTCCACTACGTCTACAAAATATCTTGGCGGTAATGATTGTGATGATTGTTTATCAGAAACACCAGCTGATGGGATTTTATTAGCTGAAAAATATGATTTAGTTCGTCTAATACCTTTACAGTTATATGTATGTTCGTTCTGCTGTGACTATGCGGTGCAAGCCTTTATTACAGTTTCTGGGAGAGAAGCACATATTTCATGTTCAATAGTTTGACCATGTTCAATACGCCGAAACCCTCATATCCTCAGTCACGATGACTAGTGATTGCGTGATAGCACAAACATCATCGGATTCACAACTGTTTACTCTACCAAAATTTGTCTCACCAGTCAACCCATCGCTTCATTTTCAGGCACTTTTCCCATGAGACGTACGCTGGGATCGCCTCCCAAAAGCGATAAAATCAACAAGTCACTTTCTTGTCAAGTCAAACATGGATAATTTAGATCCTGGGACTTATTGTCATGAAACTGACGTTATATCCGCTCGACTACACACGCACGCACGCACGCACGCACACGCGCGCGCGAACACACACACACACACACACACATATACACACACATAAAAACAAACACAAAACACACACAAACACACACAAAAGCACACTTACAAACACACATACAAACACACATACACACAAACACACAAAAACACACATACAAACACACACACACACAAACACACACAAAAACACACATACAAACACACACACACACACACACGTATATATATATATATATATATATATATATATATATATATATATATATATATATATATGATATGTTTATGTGGACAAATAATCATAAAGTATAATCATATAATATTCAATGGCATATTTTACTTACTAAATTATTTTAGCATGTTTTCATAGTTTTAACAAACAAAGTCTTCGAGATTACACTAGATATTGTATATATATATGCTATGGCATTGTAAATTTCAACAAATAAAGAAGTTATTAAATATTGACAGTGTATTTAAGCATCCTTGTCCGACAGCAAGGCCTCTGATCAGGAGGTTTTGAGGAGCGTGGAACCACCTCTTAATTGCTGGTGTCCCCACGTCCACCCTGATCTGGGGTGGTAGCACCTGTTAGGGTCCCAGCTATGGGCAAATAGTTCACCCCTAAACTAGTGTCAAAACACTATGAAAGTGTAAAAATAGGTTTTAATACCAGAAATACTTTGTAAAAAATTATTACCAGCAATACATCTTTGAAAAAATAATACCGGCAATGCATTTAGAATAAATGTTACGAGCTATATATTTTTGAAAAACAAATATTACTAGGAATACATTTTTGAAAAAGAAATACCTGCTATATATTTTTGGAGAAAAAATATTACCAGCGAAGGAAAATTATTAGCAGAATTAGATTTTTTGAAGGAAAAAATAGTACCAGAAATAGGTTTTTGGAAAAAAAAATTCAACAATGAAACTTTTGTCGACATTGAATAACACATTATGGTTGATATGCCGTAAAACAAATCAAACCTGTATTTAAGATTTGGTCCACCTCATAGATGCATAAATACACACACACACATATTGTTCTATAGAATCAGTATCCGACATTAATTGCCACTCTTCTAAATGTTATTTTGTGTATGCATGTTTGAGAAGACGATCTGTTTTTTATTTGTTTGTTCCTTTAACAGAGTTTATTACGTCTACTAGTTAGTGCATTCGAAACACGTAAAGAAAATCTACCCAACGGTAATTCTCGAACCTCTCTCCCCGATTTAGAACAAACCACTGTCTGATCCGGCGTTCTTCAGACCGCGCGACCTGGGATATGATGCATTCTGTAACCAAGTGGTTTAATGCGCCTCGTATCAAATCCTTTGGATCCCTTAGATCCATCCCTATCTCAATTTTCTATCTATTTCTCTCTATTTGTTCAATGCCTTTTATATTAGAATGCAAGCCGTTTTTTTGCCATTAACATTTCCGGATTATTGTAATATTTAACTAAAATAAATCAAGTTTTAATATTCACCATTCAATTAAATGTAGATAATTAAGGGCATATTCATAAAAATATGCATCATTCGCGTTTTCAGATTAGTTGGATTATCCCTGTGGATCCGCTTACAACAAAATTGTTCAAAAATGATATTTTTCTAAATATTTCCATTTGAAACATCTGAGATTTTCTCCACAGATTTCGTAAGCTTTTTATCATTAGTATACTGAATTATCGATATATATATATATATATATATATATATATATATATATATATATATATATATATATATATATATATTAGTAATTTTCTAAATTTTCCGACACCCAGTAACGCCTTGTGTTTTATGGCTTTACTGCTTGGCTTGGGGCGAACTCGATTTTTTTAAAATAACAATTGCGGTGTAAAAATATCTAATTATGAAGTAAAATATTCAAAGAAGGACTGTTATTATATGTAGGTTTTCGAAAGAAAAGTTTACGCACAAATGAAATAAAGTGTTATATGAACGTAAGCGTCAACTAATTCGAGTACCTGTTAATTTTTTCCTTTCGTCTAACTTTCTGCTTCCAGGTGTATTTTGTCTTTGATTAACACTTGCCTCATTTCTCACATGAAAACCTCTTTCTTGAAGCTTAATGAAAATAAAAATAAAACGATGGCAAGAAGGAAGTCATTTCGCTAAATGACTAAACACAAAAACGGAGCTGATAGAAACTTTCGAAGTGGAATAAAATAATAAATATCGCTTGCAATTAAATACTTTGTATATTAGCTGAGACGAGTAAACATTTCACGAGGAGTAATTTAGAACCAAATGTTGCCATAACTTCCCTTTACTCGTTTTCTGACGTTAACATTTTCTTGTGATGGTTCGCAGAAGAGACAATATATAAACATACGCATGAAGACATGCTCTATGCAAGGCTGACAATATCATGGACCAAGTCCGGCGCGTACTATCCCTGAATATCCAGACTGGGGCGGGGGAAAGCCTAATTGGTAGACCCAGGCAGTTCCTTGTGAGCCTCGCCATTTTATAAGCATTTGCTTTTTCTACCTATATTTATATATATATTACAAATTAAACTAAACACAAGTAATTATTGAACAATGAAAATTTTTCTAGGATTAGGATTATGATTTCATTTAGGCCTCGTTTCTTATCCAAATTGCTGTTTTTTTTTGGGGGGGGAGGTTGATTTGTATTTTATTTACAGTAGGTTAACCTCAACATTATTATTCTGTTCCTCGCCAGCTGTTTACATTGCTTGTTAATCAGAAACTTTGTACTAAAGAGATACAATTAGGAACCTTGACAGCACAAGGTCAGTGAAATTACCACTTCCTATGTTATGGTAGAATTTCGGAATAAACGCTGCATCGATTTTGTTTTGTTTTATTTTAAACGTTTTAGTTTGGACGTTGCAAAAAAAAAAAAAAAAAAAAAAAAAGATCGATGTTATGAAAAATGCACAAAAGCCCGCCACAAGCTAAATATATTAAATAATAAAAATATAAAAAAAATATATTTTTTTAGATTTAAATTTTCTATAATTATTAATCATTTTTGTGTTAATTTTAATAATATTTTTCTACTAATTTATTTTTTATTATAAATACGAGGGTCATTCAATAAATAAAGTGAATTTTTAGGTATAAGGACTTCTAATACAGATAGAAGTTTACTTTTTTTTTAACGTAGTCTCCCTGCACTGTCACACACTTTTTCCATCTGTGCACAATCTTCCGTATTCCCTCAGCGTAAAAATCTTTGGACGGATGTCTCAGCCAATCGCTCACAACACTTTTGACTTCATCGTCACTTTTAAACTTCGTGCCTCTCGTGAACGCTTTCAAGGGACCAAACAGGTGAAAGTCTGAAGGGGCAAGGTCTGGGCTGTAAGGGGGGTGAGGGAGCAGTTCCCAGCCCAGTTCGTTGATGGTCTGCACCGTTTGGGCTGCTGTGTGATGGAGGCCTTGCGTTGTCATGATGCAAGATGACTCCTTCTGACTGATGACCCCTGCGTTTGTCCCAACAGATAAACTCAAAGTCCTTGCAATGTCATCCACTGTTACCCTTCTGTCAGACTGAATGAGGTCATTGACTGATTCGATCACCGCAAGAGACCTCACCTCTGTAGGCCTCCCAGGCCTGTCTTCATCCTCAACACTGCTCCGTACTTCTTTAAACAATTTAGCCCACTTGTAGATATTTTTTTGGCTGAAACATGTGGCACCATACACAGTTGACATTCTCCTAAGAATTTCAATTAGTTTGCCCCCTTCAGCAACCAAAAACTTGATAACTGACCGCTGTTCAATCCTGAAACATGCTTCTTGTTCGGTCATCTTTGTTTATCGCCCAAACTCTCAAAGTTTTTTTTAATCTGCAAAAGAAATTAAATCCATGTGAAAAAGAAGTAAAACAAAAAAATAAAAAATAAAAAAGAATAAACTTCTATCTGTATTAGTAAAAAAAAATAAGCTTCTATCTGTATTAGAAGTCCTTATACCGAAAAATTCACCTTATTTATTGAATGACCCTCGTATATAATATATGAATTAATAATTATTTCATGAATAAATACTGCATTTTTATGAATAAATGTGAACGTGTAAATATAACATATATTCATTTATATCTGAATTAGGATTGCTTAGATAAGTTATTTATTTTTTAATTAAGATTCTTTAAAAATCGTTTTGGAATCTGAAACACGAAACATAATACAGTAAAACTGATATATATTTTTTTTATTACAGCCGATATATTCTTTCATAAAAAAATCCGTTAATCCGAAATTAGTGAAATAACATTAAATGTGTATCTCCACAGAAACGCAATGTTTAAGGTTTAAAATTCATTTTTAAAAATGAAAATTCTTTCTTGAAGTTTTTATTTTATTTTTAATTTCAAGCTAATAGAGTACATTTAATAGTTCCAATAAGCAAAATATTGCTTTAAAGAACTTCTTTTTTTTTCTTTTTTTTTTTAAGCTTTTCACCCCAAGCAAGGCTGGAAGCCACCAGCAAGCAAGGGGTTACAGAAGGTTTGGAGGAAGAGCAGATAGGAATGGTAAAGGAGAGGATGTGGAGAAAGATAGTGGATCGTTCAAGGCAAGGCGGTTACAGAAGATTTGGATCGAGAGCAGATAGGAATGAAAGGGGGAAAGGGTGTGGAGAAGGGAAGTGGATAGATCAAGGCAACTGGGGATGTCGATTGACGTTACACTTAAATAGTTGGAGATTATATTTGTCAGGAAAACAGGAATAAGAAAGGGAGTTCCACAGGCGAGATGTGCGAGACATAAAGCTATTGGAGTAGAAGAGACGTCTACATCTAACAGTTTCAACGGTGGAGGCGGGGAACGGGATGCCAGCCTCGTAGGACGTTTAAATTCATGAGGCCTGGGAACCAGCGAAAGCAGCTCATCGGTGCAATTACCGTGAAAGTATTTGTAAAAAACACAGAGCGAGGCAACGGCGCGTCTGTGAGAGAGCGACTGCAGACGAGATGACAGATCAGGGCCAATTACGTTGCATATCCGTCTCTGGATCTTATCAAGAACCCTGAGGCAAACAGCAGGGGCTCCAGACCATATATGGCAGCAATACTCCATGCAAGGGCGAATGGCTGATTTATAGATTTGGAGGATCGATTCCGGGGAGAAAAATTTTAACAGAAATTTCATATAATATTTTTTTCTTTTGCAGTTCTTGCATCAAAGTTAGGATAAATTCTAATAAAAATATTTCGTGAAAGAATTAAAACTAAAAATTTAAATAGAAAAGAACAAAAAACAAATATGTTAACAACAAAACTGGTAAAAAATTATCTTCTTTGAAGTCACACATTTGTCTCTTTAACTTTTCTTTTTCCTTTTAATAAACCCCAGTTTCTATATCTTGAGTTAATCTGGAAAAGCTTAAAGCCGAATATTCACGCATATCTGAGAATTTCATATTTGGCACAAGTCCTTTAAATTTTATTTTTAATATCGGTGTTTCTTTTTTGTTCATAGAGGTGATAAAATTAATACGCTAATAGTGAAAGAAAGGATAAATATATAAAGGGTTTGTGGTGAGATACAATGCCATAAAATTAAATAAAAACTAATAAAAAACGATTTTTGGATGTTAGAATTGTCACAATTTCATTTCCTAGTCTTAGAGACGACTACTTTCAGATTTCACGGACAAACGGAAGGAAATCTCTTCCCTAGAACATTTGTTTTAAAACTTTGGCTTTCTTCAGCATATAAAAGTATGTCTTTTTTTTCACTTTAGGATGCTAGTCAGCAATAATTTTTCTATCTCGAATTTGAATAAAATAATCTTTATATATAAAGTAGATATCTGAACAGATTCGTTAAAAATGAGCATACCATGATGAAAAAATGTTTCATTCTTAATAAAAACATACATTTATTGTCAAAATATTTTTTTACTGTTAAAAAGAGAGGGTAAAGGATTTTTTTATTATGAAATTATATTTTGATCGTTTCAGAATGTTTGAAATGTTGATTAATTGTTTTGTTTTTCTTGCGTCAGTAGGGGAACCAGAAGTTATTATAGGAAATCTTAGCGTCGTTTTTTTCAGTGAAAAACACATTGATTTGGAAATTCTGGCAAAAATAAAATAATTATTGGATTTTAATAAAACTGTCCGGACAGTTTCATAAATGAATAAATTTATTTTCGAATTTAATTTTTTAGAAAATCATGTTAAAACAGTTTTTTCTACCTGTTACCAATCGTCACTTATTTAATTTCATGAAATTTCGAGAAATAAATTTTGTCCCTATTAAAGTTTATATTAGTTAAAAGCAGAAGTCCTTGGAGAATTTAAATAATCAATTTCATTTTGTAAAACAAGACCGCCGGTTACTTAAAATCTCATCTGAATCGTAAAATTAAAATGCAATAAACCCCAGACATTATTTAATTAGAAAAGATTTTAATTTCTTATATGCAAAAGATATATTATGAACACTATTGTCATCAAAAAAGAAACATTCGATGAATGAGAAATTTTTGCCAGAATTGTTTATTTTTTAATTTTAATTATAATAATTTATAAAGATTTAAATCTCAAAATTCAGTATTTTTTCCAGATTAGGTTACGTTGTTAATAAGGAAAAACTCTATTTACTAATCATTAATAGAAACGCTTATTACAATATACCGACCTTAATAGTTTAAAAACAATTTTGAATTTGTTTGTATGTGTATAAACGTGCCGACTTTTGTAAATATGGATGGTCATACACGATATTATTAGAAAATATGAGCGATAACTATATTAACTGGAAAGGAAAGTTAACTATAATTTAATAAACATTAGATTTACGGAGAATAGTTTCCTAATTTTAAATATTACTGGGTAGTTAGACATATAAAAAAATAGGGCTCATATTATATTCCTCAAGTAATTGTTACAGATGAAAAAAAAGCTAAACTTCCGTCTGTCAGTCAAGCTGTCAGCTATTCAACACCTTAACTAAACAGTTACCACCCTTTTAAAATGCATTTCCGCTATGTTTTATACTTAAAGTTAGTAATATTTGTTTCACATCAGATTAATTAAATTTTAAATAAGCTGATATTCCTCAAATAATGTTTCAGAAAAGTTTATTTTATTTTTGAAAGATTTTTTTTAATAAAAAGGATTGGATAACGATAGCTGATGGCTAAAATGGCACTATGATCAGCTATTTTAGCAATTTCAAAACGAAGCTTCCTTCCAATCAATTTAAATTACTTGCAATGGCCGAAAGAATTTTCAGCAAACTAAAAGTAATCAAACATTATCTGCAATCTACAATGAGGGATGAAACGTAATACCGGTTAGCAATAATTTCTTTTGAAAATAAAAATGATCGGTCACCTGACTGTGATTGAGCGTTAAATTTCACTATTTTGGGCCATAATGTTGAATGTGTTAAACTCATTCAACTTTTTAACAAGAAAAATATAAATTTAATGTTAACAATAGCTTCGAAACATTGTTGATTTATATCAGATGGAATGTTATATTATGGCATGTCTCTAATTTGCATTTAGAGACATTGTATTCATTTTCAATTTACCTAGTTGAATTATTTAACTATATTGCATCTGCTTCATTTTTTTAGATAATTAGGTTACAATAAGATTTGTATTTTACATGAATACTTCCTTATGAAAATTGAGATGTAGTAGAATGTGGGCCACCGTATCAGAGATTCGTGGGAGGGGGCTAAAACAGTGGCCCTGCCATGGACGTAGCGCATAAATATCAAAGAAGACTTAAGTGAGATGAAAACAAAAGAAACACACACACACACACAAACACACACATATATATATATACACACACACACACACACACACACATATATATATATATATATATATATATATATATATATATATATATATATATATATATATAAATAAACAGAACCAGAAGTGGCTGCTGAAATTTTTCAATTCTGAAATGTGGACGGAGGCCTTGATTTATTTGAAACTCACAGGACAAAAGCGACAGGAATAAGCATCGGGCCAACTTACTGCCAAGCTTATGCATATTTCCAACTTAAAATGTACTTTCCAAATAATATAAATATATACAATTGAAAGTCTCCATTCTTTTTCGTACATGGACCATTTTCATAGAAGAATTTTATAAATTTAATAGCAATACAAAAATCTGATGGATTTTTGGCTTGAACACTTCTACGGGAACTTGTGTTAATTCCTAAATAGTTATTAAATAAATAATGTATGTAAAGCAATCTTCAAAAATTTCCATAAATTGCCAGTTTATTTAAATCGATTTTATTCTTGTGAAGATTACAGTCAATGAAAAGCTTTGTGTAAATTTAAAATATTTTTCTCCCCACCCCTCTGAAACGATATATAAGTATGTAGCAATGGGTTCTGATGACATATCATCGTTGGGCGGAGTTCGTCTTAGACTAAAGTCAAAAGTTCACCTTGATGCTATTAACAACGTGTCCGTGACCACGTAGAGCCGTCATATTGGAGCACACCGTCTGTGGTTTGACCTGCAAAAGGATTGGCTCCTCAGGTCTACTTGACCCCGACGCGTTAGGCTTGAATGAATAACACTCTGACTGACAACATGGGGTATGCAGAGGGAACTGCTCTGGTGATACGACCACACTTATGTTGCTGCTGTTCTTGCTGCTGCTACTAATGATGATGATGATGATATATGTTATTTGCTTTCATTTCAAGCACGAACAACTCAGAGTAGTAATGATAATGCATTCTGGGTGTGGTAAGAGGAGGTTTCTTAGAATTTTAACGTTTCTATAGCATTTGTGGTTTTACGGTTATGCCATTTCCCTGGCGAGTTTTAATTTTGAAAATTGGTTAAAATTGTAGAAAAAATCATTTTTATTCTCAAATTCATTCTCAAAGTAAGCATTATTCTTACATTCTAATATATGCTTCGGCTTTAAATAACCGAAAAAGGTTGATAAGCCTTAAAAAATCGATCAACCAAACACGACTGGCAATTAGCGTCAGAAGAGTTGAAGTTAAACTCTATTATCTCAGGTGTGTCATTGTTTCTCTGACTAGGAGATCAATAGCAGGAATATAATAACTTTTTTTATTCGGAAGCTTTTCTCATTCGACAAGTGACAAATCTAGTGTAGGTTTATCATGTATTGCTTGGCCTCCGTGTTTGTGAACCTTTCAAGATTGCCAAGTTATTAATTAAAATTCTTAAATGAATACAGAGGGTAAGACGAAACTAGCACTGCAGAAAGATTTCAGGGGGCCTAGATAAGTGAGACGGTTATGAAAATGCATTTAGGACATTACATATTTACGTGTTTCGTAAGATGATTGTTTCACTTGACACACATATATTCTCCTGAGACGCTTTCATACTCTTCCAATTGTCGCTTGAATCTGCGAAATATGAAACTATTTATGCCATCCATATTGGAAATGCGACATGAGTGATGTTTGGTACGAAAATCAGAATCGACTAAACGAGTTCGAATGCCGACTTAGTGGGCTGCGGTCTGCTTTGAATTAATGCTCTTATGAAAGACATAAATCTAACACTGTCGACTGCCTATTCCATGATTGAATGCAAATTCCAGGCCATCATACATACGCAACGCTCTATAACTGATATTGAGCACTTGTATCCATAAATACTGTATACCATAAAACTATTCTTTCATTATATATATACAGCGTGTCCATAAAGTTCGTGTGCATATTAAAATATTTATAACTTTATTTGTATTTGCGATAGAAATATTCTGTAAAAAATGTTATAAAGTTTAATATACCTAGTTTTAAGTATAGCTAAAAGAACTAATGTGATTTCAGGCATTACTGTAAATCAGTTGGCAAATGTTTTCAGTGAACTGCAAAATCGTATTACCCTTTGTATTGCTAATGATGGACGACATGTGGAAACTTAAATATAATTTCAATAAAACATTAAAAAATATAGATTTACTTCTTTCTAATCCTTTTTACAAATTATTTCTATTGCAAATACAAATAAAGTTATAATTTTTTAAAGTGAACACGAACTTTATGGACACTATATATATATATATATATATATATATGTATATATATATATATATATGTATATATATATGTATATATATATATATATATATATGTATATATATATGTATATATATATATATATATGTATATATATATGTATATATATATGTATATATATATACATATATGTATATATATATATATATATATATATACATATATGTATATATATATACATATATGTATATACATATATATATATATATATATATATATATATATATATATATATATATATATATATATATATATATATAATGTTATTAACTATACCCTGTGTGAAAACCCCAGATAACACAATTTTCAAATAAAAATATATTACATCCAATCTGGAAAAAAAAATTTTGAAAAAAATGAAGGACTAAAAACGTCCGAGTAGGGCCTCCACTCCCCCCCAAATCTTCAAGTGCCGTAATTTCTACTTAAAAAAAAAGAAAAAGAAAAAACGTAAAGTGCTCAATACGTTAAGTAGAGCAGAATATAAAAATACTAGTAAGCCAGGAACTACCTACCTAGGTTTCAACTAAATGGATATTCAATGTAAGCTGGCCAGAAATCCATTTTGGTGAAACCTAGGTAGGTAGTTCCTTGGTCACTACGATTTTACACACACACACACACACACACACACACACACACACATATATATATATATATATATATATATATATATATATATATATATATATATATATATATATAAATTGTTTGAACCCAAGCAAGCCGGGGTTGTTACTGGTAGACAGGGGATTACAGTGAGTGAAAGTGACAAAAGAAAATGGGCATGGGAGGACAGAGTAAAGGATAAAAGCTGAACGGCGTTCAAGAAGATGGCGATTGTCGTTGCATTTACATTTTTGAAGATTGTAGTTATTTAGAAATCAAAGAATCGAAAGTGAGTACCACATGCGGAAATTGCGAGCAAATAAATTGTTGGAGTAGAATTGGCGGTTATATTTAACTAATTCAACAGTAAAAGGGTGCAACGCAGATGCCAGTCTAGGAGCTCGCTCAAATTCACGTTAATCTGGCTCGAGGATTAAAAGCTTTGCATATTTGTAGAAAAGACAGTGGGAAGCCACGGCACGTCGGTGAGAAAGTGAGTGAAGTCGAGATGTCAAGTCAGGATCGATTCCATTACAGTTTCTTCTTTGAATTTTGGTAAAAACATCGAGATAATAAGCACCATATCCGATATGGCAACAGTATTCAATGCACGGATGAATGAAAGATTTCTAAATGTCCAAGATGAACTCTGACAAAAAAAATTCTAGAACGAAACAGTGACCCAAAATTCCTTGCAGTAAATGCGACTATTGATTCGATATAGTCATTCCACTTCAAGTTAGTTGAAAACGTCAGGCCAAGAAGGCGCGCAATGTCTTGCTCTCCATGAGTCTAGCATCAGCCATGCCTATGGTGGGAAGGCAAGTTTCTCTATGGCGGTTAAATGAGAGCAGTTTTGTTTTGGAGACATTAAAATTTATGAGCCATTTCCTAACCCAGCTAAATATCAATTGAGGAAGAAAAACACATACACACACACACACACACACACACACACACACACACACACACACACACACACACACACACACACACACATATATATATATATATATATATATATATATATATATATATATATATCATAAACAAAAAAATTAACTAATGTTTAATAACAAACAAAACAAGATTGTATTTTGATTGAAGCTATTTTATAATCACTTCAGTAGTCATGAAGGCAAATTAATTAATTTATATCAAGTCATATATTTCTTTAAGATCACTCAACAAGTGCTACTGGTATTGTATAACTCAGTACTACCTTCTGCATGGTCAGATAATCAGTAATTAAACTGGTTTAGTATTAAAAACACCTGTCAAAGGGCAGATGAGCTTCTTTGTAGAGAGTCAACAGCCATCTTGCTCAATGGGGTAAACCTGGCTCTATAGATATGGATACAACCAGTGTGGTGATGACATGTTATTGCTGGATGAAGGGTTTCCTAGACTGAAATCAACGACCTGGATAAAGAGTTCCCCTAATGAAATCAACAGCCAGGTGTCCGTGACCAAGGCAAGCCTTCATATTGGAGGACATCGGCTGTGACCTGACTTGGAGAGGGATAGGTTCCGACAGGTCTACTTGCCTAAGACATGCTACACATAAATGAATACCTCTGGCTTTTGACCCAGGTATGTAGAGGAAACTGGTCAGGTACACTGCTACACTGAGTAGCAGGAGTGCTTGACGAGATATGGCAACAGTATTCAATGAACGGACAAATGGTAGATTTGTAAATATCCAAGATGAACTCTGACGAGAAACACCTTCTGGCACGAAACAGTGGCTCTTGCAGTAGATGCAGCTATTGATCCGATATAGTTGTTCCACTTCAAGTCAGTTGAAAAGGTGAAGCCAAGTAGGCGCAGTGTGTTCCTCTCCATGAGTCTAGCATCAGCCATGCTGATGGTGGGAAGGAAAGTTTATCTATGGTGGTTAAATCAGAGCAATGTTTCATTTTGGAGGCATTAAAATTTACGAGCCATTGCCTGCCCCAGCTAACCACAAATCGGAGCTCATTTTCAAGAGCAGCATGTATGTTAGCTTTGACCGCTCTGACGGATTTTCTAGTGAGACATACGTAATTGGAGTGTCATCAGCAGAAATGCGTATTTGGGAATTGATTACACCAGGAAGACGATTGATGAATATTATAAACTGTGTAGGACGCTGTATAGAGCCTTAGGGGAGACGGGAGTTAGTGTGAAAGGATCTAGAAGCGAGTGCATTCTAAACGGCCTTCATTTCACAATTTGATAGGAACGATTGTATTAATTCAAACAATCGTCCTATAATACCCTAGCCCTGCAGCTTACGTAGACCTGTTTACCAAACCCTGCCAAATGACTTCTAGATATCTAGAGCTGCATTTCTATCAAGTGCTTCATTTACATATTCATTGAAGGCTGTTAGCACATCAGCAGTCGACCTGGCAAAATGGAAGCCATACTGTTTTACAGAGAGTAGGTGGTGAATAGTATGATGTATGATCATTTCAGTATTGATTATAGCTTGGAATACTTTGCTGAGAAGCACTAGGGATTAATTGGGCGATAGTTAGAAGGTCAGAAGTTTCTACAGATTTCTTAAAAACAGGATCTACAGACGAGAACGTCTAACAAGCGGGAAAGCAGGAAGCAGCGAGACAATAGTTATACAGTTTAGAGACAACTGGAGCCAGCTCGGGAGCTTTCTCCTTAAGACAATGGCTGCGAGCCTGTCACCTCCTCTTGCCTAATTGGAATCTAATTTAGATATGATGTCTGAGACAATTGACGGCGTTATGCGCATATCATTCAGTAGCGGCTCAGTTCTCGGAGGAGGAATCAAGTGAGAGTACTCCAAAATAAATGAGCATTGAGTTGGAAGACAGTTTCCGAGCGAATCATTCAACCTCATCTGATGTAGATAACGGGACTTTCAATTGATTTAATAAGGGTGGGTTTGAGGTTTTGCTGTTCGTCAGCACACCCGTTTCTCTTGTTTTGGGTCGGAATGAAAATTGAATTCCCAACAGTATAAAGGGTAACGATAATTTACTCCGCCATCTTTCTAAGAATTAATATATATATATATATATATATATATATATATATATATATATATATATATGTGTGTGTGTGTATATATATATATATATATATATATATATATATATATATATATATATATATATATATATATATATATATATATGTAGGTTACTGAGTTTGCTAGTTGGGCAGGATGGTCCTGCAACTATGGGTCTGAATTTAATGTCTCTGGGGTTTGGGAAGCAAACCCTACATCCCAGAAACACTACATCCCAGATTCACTAAGCAATTCATTATCGATAGTATTGACCTAATTCTAAACAATATCACCTTTTAATCTGACAACAAAATTATATCGAAACCCAAGGTGCCGCAATGGGAATTAAAGGCAGTTCACACATACTAAAATAAAACTAGCTTCAGAACAATAAGAAAAACTACGATTTGAAGGAATATGGCATTAAAAATAATCAATGAAAATATTGTCTAATTTTAATAAATTCCTATTAAAATCACGTCTTCACATCCCTAATATCGTAGGTATATTGGCGTTTTCAGATTATAAGTCTTAATTAATATATTAGATAAATACGTGTTATATACTTAAAACCATGAAAGGAAAGCGGTCGGTAATTTATGGCGGATTATTTAGCATACTTTGTACACTTAATGTTGATATCCTATACGAGACAAAGTACAATCGACTGTCTGTAAATGTCGTTTCTGTAGTACAAGCAGCCAAGCTTTTTTACGCATGCGCACAGTGCGGCCCAACACCTGTCTCGCTTCATCATCATTACACAGGTTTTTCAGACCGATGGTGTTGACATCCGGGTGATGTGTTTCCATACCGGAAGAAGCTCATTAGGTTACTATAAAGTTCCGTGCACTTATCTTTTCTTGTATTTAATCGACTGACACGACCATAAATGATGATGTACACGTAAGTGTATCAGTTACCGCCGTCCCGGGTCGGAAGTGTGGACTAGGGAAAAACATAGAAATAATGGATGATGAAGAGGACTTTGAGAAATGCAAAATTTGGTAATGGCTTCTGATGCATTTTTATTTGATGCGTTAACAAAGTGATGCGGAATATATATATATATACATATATCCATCTGGAATTCGGGGAGATAAGATAGACAGATCTGTTAAAAGTTGTAAAAATAAATGCTAGTCTGTGGTCGAAATAAATACCGCCCCAAATTAGCTATTTACTCATTAATCTGTCAGTAACCACAGCTGCATCAATATATTTCACATACATAGATAGGTCCATAAATATATATATATATATATATATATATATATATATATATATATATATATATATAATAAATTAATTGATTTAAAATATGTTTTTTTCGCTACACAGTGATACCATGTTTCAGAAATGGAAGCTAAAGTTCCTGAATTTAATTTTGTTATTAAACCAAATTCAGAGGCTTTAGCTTCCATTTCTGAAACATGGTATCACTGTGTAGCGAGAAAAACATATTTTAAATCAATTAATTTATAATATTAATGCTCTGTAAATTTACATTGAGCACTATTGTGTAAAAATATCTATAAGAACACCGGATTTTATATCTTACTGTTCGTTCTTTTTATTTATATATACATACATATATATATATATATATATATATATATATATATATATATATATATATATATATATATATATATATATATATATATATATATACATATATATATATACATATATATATATACATATATATATATATATATATATATATATATATATATATATATATGCATATATATATATATATATATATATATATATATATATATATATATATATATATATATATATATATATGCGATTTTGTATTGAGTATGACTTGGTTCGACCTAATTTCCGAAAAACAACTTGGTTACTCTCTGTCTCACACACACACACACACAGGAACACGCACACATATATAAATATGTGTGAATCTCTCTCTCTCTCTCTCTCTCTCTCTCTCTTTATATATATATACACACACACACACACACATATATATATATATATATATATATATATATATATATATATATATATATATATATATATGTAATCTGAATACATTTGCATCCCAAACGCCAGAGACCTTACATTCAGACACATAGTGGCAGCACCAGCTTGCCCAACAAGCAAACTCAGTAACCTAATAAACACAATATTACAACCATTTACTAAGCAGATTAAACGCTACATCAGAAACGATATTCACTTCCTTATCTCCATACCACTAAAAGTAGAACTGGGAACATTTATGGAATGTTTTGACATTAGTAGCCTATATAGAAACATACCGCATGAATTAGGTAAACAGGCAATCTCATTCTGAATTGAAAAACATCCAGAAACACTGCATCCCAGATTCAAATATTGGGAAAATATAAAAAGCCACTTCACTAAATCTTGGAAACGATACTTAGATGTTTGCTTCATTTTCCGGAAATCCTACAGACATCAAGCAATATCTTCATTTCAAGGGCCATTACCCAAAAAGCTGCCTGAAATCCACTACTTTTTCTCTAGTACGTAGGGTTTGTACTATAGTGACTGAAAAACACCTCACAAAAACCTACCAAGAAGAACGATATAAAACTCTAGTAAAACGAGGCTACCCCACAGCACCAATAAACAAAGGATTTTAACTCGCGCAATATTTCTTTTAAACAAACTACGAAATCCAAAGAACGTAACGTCGAACAAACTCTAGCATATGTCCCAACATACAAGAACAATCAAGAATTATTTACAGAAATTACAAAAGATTTAGACCTACTTAGCAAGAAAAACAAACTGAAAAATATACTAAAATCAACCAAAATAATTAAAAACAAACGCCATTCGAAAAACCGGAAACACATATTAAACTTATCCAAATTTAAAGACCACACAATACAGGGAGTCCCAAAATGTAACAAAAAAAGATGTAGGGTTTGTGACATCATTATAGAAAGAAGCTCCTACATTTTGAAAACACCAAAACGACATTCATAATAAATAAAAATTTAAACTGCAACTCCAAAAATGTTTTTTATACACTAAGATACACAAAATGCAAAAAGTCATATATATATATATATATATATATATATGTATATATATATATATATATATATATATATATATATATATATATATATATATATATATATATATAGGTGTCAGCCAATAACTAAAAAGAACTGGGTCTCCCTCCACAAAAGCAACATAAAATTAACAGACAGAAAACTCTTTCTATCACAACACATCTCTAAATGTAACCAGGGTGAATTTAAAATTATGCCAATATATCAAACAGACAATTATTCTTACCTACAAATACAAGAAAAAATCTTCATAAACAAATTCAAACCAGAACTAAACAGATCAAAACCCCACACGCAAAAACACACAAGATGCACACGTAATAGCCAAATACAGTAGTCAAACCACTTGCATACATGCGCACACACTTACACGCGGGTATTTGTGGAGCATGAATATGTATATGCGTATTGGTAAAAACAATGGTGTACTCACAGGCACGCGCACAAACCCTACACAACATAGGAAGTGTGTATGTTTATGCATGTATATATGTATGTATATGTGTGTATGTATAGGTGTATATATAATACCTCCTAATAATAAGGCATTATGTATGTATGGAGGGGGAATGCGCATATATATATATATATATATATATATATATATATATATATATATATATATATATATATATATATATATATTGGCAAGAACAGGACTGCTCACGGGCACACAAGCAAAACCTCCACAACCTAGGGAGTGTGTATATGTGTCTGTGTGCATGTATGTATGTGTATGCGTGTGTGTATGTATAGGTGTATATATGTGTATACTAATTACTTATAATAAGACAGTATCTAGGTATGGAGTGGGAATATACGTAAACATATGCATGCTGACAAAAACAAATAAATAGAAATAGATCTAAGAACACCCAAGGGCCATTAAAAGAAAAATATAAGAATACAGATTTCTTTCCTCACCATTTCTCGGATCAATGTTAATTGTTTTATTACACTTTACGCACAACTTTTTCACTGCCAGTGCAAGGAAGACGTTAGTGTCACTGACACACAAAAAAGACAATGGCTAATGTCGAGAATGTGTAACAACGAAAAACCTAAGAAAAATTAATCCCTTTTAATAATATGTATAAATATCCACTCTTTCCCTGATGAAGTTCATGGGGCCGGAAACACGTCTAGCAAAATTATAGAACATAAAGCAGAGTATATTAAAAAAACATCCACATAACCAAAAGCGTTTGCGGTGCCCCTCTTCTTTTTAATATATACACTTTTCTCTCGTTGGAACAACTGTCACCTTTTCCTTTATATATATATATATATATATATATATATATATATATATATATATATATATATATATATATTGACATAGAAATATATATATGTGCATATATATATATATATATATATATATATATTGACATAGAAATATATATATGTGCATATATATATATATATATATATATATATATATATTACCATAGAAATATATGTACATATATGTGTATGTGTGTTTGTGCGCATACATACATACATACATATATATATATATATATATATATAGGGAGAGACATAGAAATATATACAGGTGCATATGTATGTGTGTATATATTTATATATATATATATATATATATATATATATGTTGCCATAGAAATATATGTACATTTATATATATATATGTGTGTGTGTATATATATACATACATACATACATATATATATATATGTGCTTCTGTATATATATATATATATATATATATATATATATATTTATATATATATATATATATATATATATATATATATATATATATATATATATATATATATATATATATACAGAGTGACAGATTAACAATGCTAGGCCTCTGTCTATATCAGCTTAAATTAAATGACGAAATTGAAAAACTCGTTTCACATTTACTCCATCGTAAGGTCATCTTCAGGGTAATAATGCTTTCATAGTTGGCATCTTATATTTGTAGTGAGTGTTCAAAATACACCAAACACGATCTGCAGTTTTACATATAAAACTTGTTCGGATGAAAATTTGCTTAGGATTGAATCATTGTAAAATCTTTAGTGGCTATCCTGTCTAGATGGCTTTCATTTTCATTTTTAACTTGTTGTTTTTAATAGCCCACAATTTAACAGCAGTCATCCTCTTAGTAATTTGAAAATGCTGTATTATCCTGAATGTAATTTACCGGAGAAGCCTTAATAAAATAATTTATAGTTAAATAATACTGTATTATTTAATCTAAAATGATGATAAGACTTATTATTTTATAATCTGAAAGTAAGCTACACCAACAGCATAACAGAAATTATGGTAAATCAATATAGAAAGATAATGGACAGAAATGATTGCAGAGAAGCCAGCAGATTTAAATACAGAGGTGGGGGGAATGCCCTTTGAACATAGTGTGTTTAGTCAGGAACGTTATCTATGAAGTTATATGATTAGTGGTGGAGTGATCAAATACTACGCAGGATCTATTGTGTGTGAAAAGACGACAATACAATCATAAAATTAGTGTGAGCCACAGCAGATACAACGGTAGCATTCTCTTTGTAACTACTGAAACGCCATTTCCAACGGAAAAGATGCACCTGCCAACTCATGGAATGTATTGACCAAATCCAAACTATATAAATGAGTTGCTAAAGCCTGTTCTGCATTAAATGCTTGCCCCGCGGTTGAATAAGAGAAGCGAGCACATGAGCGCATGACGTCATAAAGATAAAGAAAAAACAATGAACAAAACATAAATTTAAAAACAACAATCATGGGCAATGCCAAAATTTGTATTAAATCCCCACAAAATGAAGATAATGTATCACATAAAATTTGAATCGAACATTAGATTTTGTTATTATGTTTTTACGTACATTATTTACAATATTCGGACTATTGTCCTCATCTTTGTCGCCATATTTATTACAACGTTTCGGCCGTTGTACGCTCCGGCCTTCTTCAGGTGGTTGGAAGGTCGAACTGAACCCTTTATTTCGATCACTGGGGTAGATTGTTCTAGTTCCACGTACCATGTTTAATGGATGTCATTTATCAGTTACAGCTTTCTGGTGTTCTTGAAGACTTACCTTGAGCATAGGTTCAAGACATCCGTATAGCGTAAACCGATATTCACCGGACAGTACCTCAATTTCAACTCCCACCATCCATACAGCGTAAAGAAAGGGATCGTACGCTGCTTACAACACCAAGCAAAAGTCATAAGTGGCGACCCAGAGACATTAGATAAAGAATCGGTCAGTACAAGTAGTACCCTACAACGTAACAACTACCCTGGGTACATGACAGCAGCCCCCAAAAACTGGGATAGGCGGGTACAAGAGAAGGAGGACAAAAACAATCAGAAAACAGTTTGCCTGCCTTATGTGAAGGGGTTATCAGAGAAAATACAAAGGATCTGCAGTCCATATAACATCAGAACTACCTTCAAAAGCTTGACGATACGTCGCAGATATCTCTCCCGAGTAAGACCCCCCCCCCATAGAGGAGAACATGACTAAAGACTGTGTGTACGCTATCCCGTGCAGAAAGAAATATAAAGGAGACAAGTCGCCCCCTCTGAATATCGCTTTATGGTATACGGATGTCATGAACCCATGCGCAACGTATGGCTTCAAGAACACCAGAAAGCTGTAACATGAGGGTAAGTGGAAAAATCAGGCGTGGCTGACCACATATGGAGAGAGAAGGGAGATCACCGCCCTCTGTGGGATCAGGTTGAGATCATAGACAATGAACACAATTGGAAAATTCGTAAACTTAAGGAATCAGCACAAAGGCTAGGCCACAAAAATCTCCTGAACCGACTAAGCATAGAAATGAATACAATATGGAAACCATTAATAAGGAGTGCCAGAGAAAAGTTGCAATATGAGCCCTAGTAAAAATAAATGAAATGATAACAGCAAAAATTGTAATATGAGCATAGGTAAAAATGGTTGCTGAAGACATTAAGTTTACAATACCCAGAAATTCATACACAGATACCCTCAAGGACACATGGCACAGTGGATATAGGCGTTGGTTAGATCTAGTGACAGGACCCAAATAGTGTGAGTTCAATACCCGGTTAAGGCAGTGGAGAACTTTCAGAGGGAAAATTAACAGGAGATAACTGATAACTGACATTCTTTAAACATGGCATGTGTAACTAGAACAGTCTAACCCAGTGAGCGAAATAAAGGGTACAGTTCGACATTCCAACCAGCTGAAGAAGGCCGGAGCGTACAACGTTGTGATAGATAGGGGCGACAAAGATGAGAACAATTGTCGAAATAATGTACATAATATCTCATCTCAGAAAGATAGACATATTTTTTTACGTGTTTGGAATTCTGTTTACCGTCACTGGACATTATGTGTTGAATGGGTATTGGGGAAAGGGAAAAAAATAAAACATGTTTACATCTTTTGTCATATTTCCGTCGCCTGAAACCTGCTCTTTTCTTAAAACAGACCAAACTTGGAACATTTACAAAAAGAAAACAAAAATCACACAATATTTCCTTTAACAAAATATAAATAAATCTATTGATATTTATATTTTCTCCCGAGGATTTTGAGATACATTCGTATTGATGTTATATTTAAAATTGTTTCTTTTCACCAGAAACTGATGGAAATGTAAACTTGGTCGCATTCAATAAAGCTTGGACACCACAGAGACATTTTTCATGACTAACCCCTTTCAAACAACAGAGGTGATCGTAGCCATTTACACAATTGAAGTTTTATCACCTTTATTTCCATGATCGGATGTGGCCGCAGGATCACTATGAAGTTCAGCACCTGACCAGTTCCACCACCCCCATATATCGTTATTGAAGACCGGATAGATAGTCATAAATGCATAACGAGTATTTGGCAAGTAAACCTGGCGGAGTCCATCTCTCTTCAGGTAAAATCACAGCCGACGGCCTCCAACATGAATGCTCATCTTGGTCACGGCGATTTAGTTGTTGCTTCCATTTGGTGAATTAAAAAAGCTTAGTTAATGAATATTGGCTGTGGTTTAAACTGGAGAGGGGTACGCTCCATCAGGTTTACTTACCCAAGGTACATTACGCACGAATGAATACCGAGATTACTTTCAACCCAGATGATATGGAAGGAATTGGTTAGGTACTTATCTGGACAGCTCGCCTACAACCACACCCAGATATGATACTGACGATGATGATTGTGGTTATGATGATGGCGATGATGATGATGATGGTGGTGGTGGTGGTAATGATGATGATGATGATGATAGTGGTGGTGGTGGTGGTGATGATGATGATGGTGGTGGTGGTGGTGATGATGATGGTGGCAGTGGTAGTGATGATGATGGCAGTGGTAGTGATGATGATGATGATGATGATGGTGGTGGCGGTGATAATGACGATGATGATGGCAGTGGTAGTGATGATGATGATGATGATGATGGTGATGGTGGTGGTGATGATGACGATGATGATGATGGCAGTGGTAGTGATGATGATGATGATGATGATGATGATGATGATGATGATGATGATGATTTATATTTGGACTAATGTTCTCATCTTCCTTTTTTATTATGACAACGTACCTCTTAATTTGGCCTTCTCCCGGAGTATGTCTATCCAGATTAGCATTCATGGATTATTGGAAGTTGACTATGCGCGGTATAATAAGTATAAAACACATATTTAACAATTATTTTCCAATATATATTTAACGATTGTTTCTTCTGCACATATTTTCATTTTTGAGAAAAAAACAAAAAAAAAACAAACTAGCATTTATATGGAAACGAAGGTTTTTAGTTTTAAAACAGTTGATCGATTTATAATCCAAGAATCAACCTTAATATATTTTACATTGTAAATTCAACATAGCATAACGTAAAGTTATCGGGTAACGCAAAGAAAGGTGTCAGCTTTATATTAAAGCAATGTTGTTAATCAGCCAGCCACTTTGCAAGCAATTCTACTGTTTTCTCTATAAACTCGCAATTTAGGTCAGTGGTTCCCAATCTTTTTTTTCTCTCTGAACCGCATTTTTGGAATTAAACTACGCTCGCCCTTCACCAAATTTTATATGATAAAAAGTGCATTTAAAAATAAAATAAAACAAAGAAAATTTTAAAGAGAGATAACCCCGGATTCGAGTTGATATCATTAACATTGATAACTCTTCCAGATTGAGGACCCTAGTTATTATGTTCTTAATATTTGATATAACGCAGAAATATCACAATGTTAAAATCGGTCAATAATTATTTATACCTATTTATACTGGTCATGCATGTGGTTACAATTAATTCATGATATTTAAAATTTTCAAATCATATTGATTTTTGGAATTTGAATTTTTGAAAAAATTCTAAATCCTTCATTGTTTTTTTAATCATTCCGTTTCATCTGCTATCCTATTTCGCAGCCCCTATGAAGCACGACACACCGTTTGGGAACTTCTGATCAAGAATATAGACGTTGCTTTTAGAAATCATACCGACTAGTGTTGAAACTGTGATGTCCAATATTATTTGTAGAGTGTGTGTGTCTCAACGTTCTATTTAGATGAGTTGAAGGATATGATTTCCTTTTCACTTTTCGAAGAAAGGAACAAAAATAATCAGTTTCCCTAAATTATGAGATCAAAACGACAACGCGTTTCCTCTCTTAACTTCCTGTCCGTTTCCTTGCTTTGAAATCATACGAGAAGCATGAACTATGCAGTTTATTCCTTTTAGAAAGCTAACAATGCTGTTGTTAGTCATGAATACTATCCTTTGAAGTATACAAACATAGACTAAACAATCTAGGTATTGATATTTTGGCTTCTGTAAGATTTTACTGGGTGGTGTTTCTAAACCAACGCCGATCAGGTTTAATATTGCGTTATATCCGACTAGTTACCAAACAAATCTAGAGAACACAGTCTCCCTTGATATTTACTTCTACATGAGTGAATAAGAGACTGATTCATACATTTCGAAGGATATTTGTGCGAAAGCGAATGCAAAAGTCTCGGTTGGAATTACAACACAATAAGCCAACAACTTCCAACGCCGTTAGCCGTTACTCTACGCGTCACTCAGTTATAAAATACAATGATGAACATTTCGTCCTTCGTTATTTCGTGAATTTTGTAGGATATTAATTGTAATTTTTAAATTGTCCCTGCTTCGGATATTACAGCCTCGGACGAAAAAATTAGTGCGTTGTAAGAAAAATGAGATATCTCAAGACATAGATATCGAAACAAGAATAATCTATGCCCTGCTGATAACTGGTTCAGTTCGAAAGACCATTCTGTATGTGTTACCCGGATCGACAGACAACGGAACATTGCACACTGGCCAAAATGTTGTGATGCAGCAATCATTACGAAGCCATTTCTCTGAAAGTAATTCAATATCAATAGAGACAATACCTCATGAGAGAAATTGAAACAATTCAATGAGAAATGAATATTCCTCGAGCAAATAATAGTGAAAAAAAAAAGATTATAATGGATGACAATACGTCATCTAACAAAATGCATCTGAAAATTAAAAAAACTAGTCGAAAATCATTAACAATGGTTAGAAAAGATTCATCTAATATACAGCAATGGTGAAAGTACACATATAGTAAAAGTAAAAAAAAACAAAAAGACAATGGTTAACAATGATTTAACTAATGGAAACATTAATATTAATAATAATAATAATAACAATAATAATAATAATAATAATAATAATAATAGAGGAACAATAGTAGCCACGGATACAAGACACAGAATGGCAAACTAAATCAGCTGTTTTATATGATCTTAAAACATTTTCCAAGTATGACAACCGCAGAAAAATCTACTGACCACTGTTAAAACCTTCCGCGAAGATATAAGAATGGAGTTTGGAATCGACAAATGTGCCAGAATCATATCAACGTAGCAACATATGCGCACTGGAAGATATGCAAGAAGCACAAAATCGAAACGACTGAGAGACGGCATGACCACCAACCAGAAACAGTTACCCAAAATAACGATGTAACTATCCTCTGCCCATTCAAACCGACAGAAAAATATCAGCCAACAGACTTGATATTATAAGAAAAGACAAAAAATTCAGGAAGTGTATACTTATTGGCATAGCACTACCAGCTGAGAGAAACACCCCCCATAAACATTATCGAGAAATATTTCAAATAAAAAGACTTGGAGATCGAGATTAACAGGATGTGGTGAATGAAGGCTGAGACTGTACCAGTAGTAATCGGAGCTATGGGTTTTCGTGAGAAAAGGGATGGACAATTTTACTAACAGTGTCCCATGTAATATCTACATACAAGTTGCCCAGAAAATCGCCCTACTAGTAACATCCCATATACTAAGTAAAGTGCTATCAATCAAATGGCAATTTTCCTATAGGGCCTAAGGACCATAGTTTGAACCCGGCTCTACAGGATATAAAGAAGAAAATATAATAAAATATAATAATAACTGCTTAGTTTGTAATTCGAACTCTGGTCACCGATACTGTTCTGCATGCAGATAACATATGGATCGAAGTATTCTCCTGTCAAGTACGACGGATGCCTTCTACTTCTATGTGCTGTGTCAATTCAGGACGTGGGAGATCATAGTTTTCCATGACTTCTTCACCTTTGAAGTTCTTAGCAGTGTTTATCTTTTTCTTATCTCTCATAATTTATGTTCTGCCAGTCATTTACACCTGCTTTCCGCTACTTTCCGCTGCTTTCCGCTGTCTTTCTTGCCTTAATCATGCCATGTGATTATTAAATTCCTCATTATATGCCCTTGGAAATTTCAATTGTCTCTTTCTAATTCTAAGTATAAGTGTCCATGTTATTGTCATTTGTTTCGTTGTTGCTCACATATTTAATCCGTGCTTTTCTCAGCATCCTTGTATAGAAGAGCATTTACGTTGTTTCAAGTTTCCATGTATTGTCTTTAGGTTGTCCGTTAACTCCTATAAGAAGTTCATCCGTACTTTTCCCACCCTCTCCAGGTTGGCTTGAATACGGGGTATTAGCCCTGTCTGTTTTGCTATTTCTCTTTAGCTGTGATAGGGAGAGGAGTTGTATTCACACCATTCTCAAATCTATTAACTCGGTTCGGGAATATATATATATATATATATATATATATATATATATATATATATATATATATATATATATATATATATATATTGTCTCGATGAATTACTATAAATGATTATTCTAATCCCCCAAAGTTTCTATCAATTGTATATCTTTGCTTGATCCAGCTTCTAATGACCGGATTGAGCCGCTTAGGGAAAGAAGTCGTGCCTCTTTGGGCACAAACCGTTGGGTTTCGAATACTTGGATGACTATCAACACGTAACTTAGGGAGTATCGGCGCTATATCGTGTGTAGTCAGTTTCTTCTTCGTCACCGAGTCACGTTGTTCCAGTGGTATGCCGCTTGTTGTATCGTAACGGAACCGTGTTCGATTCTCGGTAATGGATGCACACTGCTGATGAGACCCAAATAGGAAGAATCAGCCGTCCAATGCTTTCTGCATTCTGTTGATGATTCTTCTGGACACGATGAATTATTAATATATATATATATATATATATATATATATATATATATATATATATATATATATAAATGTGTGTGCGAGTGTTTGTGTGAAGGTGTGCGTGTGTGTGGTGGGGGTATTATGTTTCATATTATTTATATTAGATTATAATTATAGATAAAATAACCGTAAGATTTAATTTCAGTTTAATATACAAGTTTTTTCGTTGCTACTGGCGAAGAACCAACGTCAAATTGTGGTTATGATGCCAAATATATAACAGAATATTAAACTAAAATTAACGGATTTTAATAAGCCGATATATATATTTGGCATCAGAAAACGTAGAGTGGAGAGTAAAAGTTAAATTATGATATAAATTATACACAGAATTAGGAAATTTACATTTTTAGAGCAACGGAATGCATCTTATTAAAAAGCTTTTTTCTTATTTCTTTCGTTTTATTTTCTATTTACTTTTGAGAAATAGCAACTGCATATTTTTCTGGCTTGCCAAGGCAAACAATTAATGCTGGGATTATACTTCATCAAAAGTGACAAGTATATTTTGCTTATATATGCTTTCTTCCTATATCTATCTATCTATCTATATCTATATCTATATATATATATATATATATATATATATATATATATATATATATAAATATATATATATATATATATACCTGTGTGTTATTTAAAAAAAAAGAAAAACCAGTAAGATATATAATCCGGTATTCTTATTGATATTTTTATTTTACAAAACAGTGCTCAATGGAAACTTACAGAGCATAAATAATATAAATTAACTGATTTAAAAATATGGTTCCATCACTACAAAGGAATCACCATGTTTCAAAAACAGAAACTAAAAACTTCAAATTCAATTATATAATTAAATTAAAATTATTACTTCTTTGTCATCTTCAAGTGAATTTTGGAATAAGTTATTTTGAAATTTACTGAGTTTTAAAAGCACATACATTCATAATTTTTGTTTCCAAGGATACAGAGAAATCCAATCATTTAGACAGGGATGCCATTCTTTCTGCAAAACAGTGTTCGTCGGATTGTATATTCATAGAAACTACTTATGGTTGCAAATTAGTATTGTTTGTTTTTCTTCGTATTTCAAATAGACATAAGTTCTGAGTTAAGATTGCTTTATGTGTTGCGCCATTTTTTCAACCATATGACAATAAACATATATAATCATTTTTCTTTTTCTTTTACTTTTCTGTACGTTACTCATAAAAACGCACAAAACGTTTCACAACTCGTTTGGTTTATTGTTTTTATCCCAAAATATTATAGCCAAAGTTTTGATAAAAATGTTTCCCAAGCTTTTCATTTTTGGTTTTCTTTGAGATTCGTAAAAAAAGATGAATGTAAATTATTACCCGGTAGTTTAATGTCTTATTTACTTGCAGTGAGTCAAATCTGTCATACCAGACACAAGGCCATTTTTGAATTACTATCTCGAGAAGATAAGTTAATTCCCAAAATATTAACTTTTTGATTCATTTCTTACAACCATATCTTTAGGCAATGACAATAAACATTGTAAATCACGAATTTGCCAGAGAAACATTTGCTCCAGTTTGGAATCAAAGTTTTTTAAGCGTTTAAGAGTACGTACGAAGATAAATGAGAGGAACTGATG
Source organism: Acanthosepion esculentum (assembly GCA_964036315.1). Taxonomy (NCBI): domain Eukaryota; kingdom Metazoa; phylum Mollusca; class Cephalopoda; order Sepiida; family Sepiidae; genus Acanthosepion; species Acanthosepion esculentum. The sequence goes on from OZ038477.1 coordinate 17,085,548, forward strand.
TTTAAAAAAGAGGACTAGATAAATCTGTAGGTTAACTTAGGTTTTATGTGTTTCACAAGGGATTGACGCTTTCAAAATAATTCCCCTATTTGATAATAACTATTAAATCACCGAATGACGTCATAACTTCTAGAGCAATACGTTGTCGTTCCTCAAATAATTATCCACGACAAACATTCGTTATATGTATTTAGAAACTTAAATATAATGTAGTATGTCCTAAATAGTGTTGATAAATTGTCTGAATTGCTGGGTAAGCTTGATTTATTTGGGAAAGATATTTGAATAATCCAGAACTTATATTGCAAGGAAACCGCCTGTATACGGGCAGGAAATGAATTGAGTGGCCAGTAAAGGGTGTGCTTCTCATGAGAATTATTCAACCTCTAGTGAATCAAATGTGAGGGAACAAGAAGTCATAATAGTATACATTTTTGTGGGACACAGTCTTAACAAAATGAAATATGCAAATGACACAGCGTTGATAGCAGATATAGAAATAAAACGAGAAGTTAATAAAGGAAATCTAGAAGAAACGACGAAATACCATTTATATATTAACACAGTAATAAGGCAAAATAGCTGATTGTCAGCAAATAGACTTTATCAATATTCGAATTATAAAATGGAACCAACAATATCAAGAAAGTGCAAAAAAATTAATTACCTCAGAAGTGTTTTCACTGAAGGATGGGAAAAGTGATACCTAAATGCGAAGGCATATTGATATATCCAAAGATACCTTCCAAAGGTTAAGCAATGTATAAAGAAACAGGAAAATTGTATTGAAGAAATGTGTATTGAACTCTTATATAATGTCGGTTGTTCTATATGGCAGTGAATGCTGGACAATGTCATCACAAAGGAAGAAGAGACTTGAAGCCATATCAATATGGTTCTGCAGAATGATGCTGAGAATACAATTGACTGGACAGATGACCAACAACGAAATTTTAGAGAGAGGCAAAACAAAAAGAATATTTATACGTAGAATCAGAAAGTGACATTTGAAACTTCTAAGACAATAAGGAGACAAGAGGGCTTAGTAAATTTGACACTCACAGGTCATAGAGAAAGCAAGTCGGGAGAGGAAAACAACACATAACTTACCTAACGAGCAAGTGTATATGGTTGGCAGAACAGGCGAGATACCAAAAAGATAGACAGACTTTACGAAGACCTACAAAGGACAGGAAGTCGTGGAAATTATTGATCTCTCACGCCCTGAAGGGATACGTCAGAGAAGAAGAAGAAGAAGAAGAAGAAGAAGAAGAAGAAGAAGAAGAAGAAGAAGAAGAAGAAGAAGAAGAAGAAGATAGCATTGTTCGACGGACTGATTTAATAATTTAGGAATAGCATATATGCTGTTTTCTTCAATCCCCTTATTCGTCAGTGTTAATATGTCTGTTATTTTGGCGAGGGTAAATAGTAATTAGTGTGTTCTTATTTTTCCTTGACACATGATCAGATATTTTTAGAAATACCATCTATCTTCGGAACTTTTTGCAATCATTTCCCACCAAGCGAACAACGAAGCAACTAAAATTCAAGGGGTCATTGGGTGTGTGGGAATCTGAGAAACACACTATTAAGGGCAGACTACAATAAAACAAAACTGAAGATAACGATTGCCATTGTATTCAAAATTTTAAAGAACTAAGTTGAAGCGAGATGCTGGAAGAAATTTCCACAATCAAGAAGTGTGTGAGAAAAAAAACTATTATCATAGAACTTACCGTTACTTTTAATCATTTCAACTGTGATTGTCGCCAATCTAATAACTCGCTTAAATTCATAATGTCTGGGTATCATAGGAGAACGTTCATCAGAAAAATTACCATGAAAGTTTTTATAGAAAAGCCAGAGGAAAACTACGATGTAATTGACTGAACCCGATATGCCAGGTCAAGGCGAATAACATTGCAGATTTTTCTTTGAATTTTATCAAGTGTTTCTAAACATATAGCAGAAACACCTGATCAGATATAGCTACAATAATCAAACTTTGGCTAATATGGCTCTCCACATATTACTTTTCCTTATTTTCTATGAATTCTTGGAAAATTAAGATGGAAGCTTTCTCCTTGTCTTCTCCGCACTTTTTATGAATTCAGAGTTTATCCTTTCCCTGGCTGTCTGCTATATAGATCGCAGTTGTTACGCGAAGACGAGATGGATTCTTTGCATTTCCAAGGAATGTTTTCAAAAGACAGTAGAACGGGATGGCAACCCTAATCACCGATGTCAATTTCACCACAGCTAACTGTTCACATAATAGATTAAGCTAAATTTAAAAAAAAAAAACAAATTTCGATTTCCTGTAATCTTTTATGTTATATGTCGCCCATTTATGGGATATTGTACATTCAGTTCTTGATTAATTTTTGATTTGGCCTGCTGCAATTGTATAATTATTACCGTAAAATTAACTAAAGCGACAGTACATTTTAATGAAGAATAAAAGAAAATAATAGGAAATGCATCATGGTATAATGAAGGATATATTCTTTCTTTTTGTACTTCGTACATATATATATATATATATATATATATATATATATATATATATTATGGAAATAACTATGTTCCCAATCTTCTCATCATTTAGTAAGGAAGGAAATGATTGATTGATTATCGAATAGAATTCAGGGAATACTTATTTTATACCTTTTTATACTATTCACAGTAAAACAGATTAAGGGATGATATCATGATAACTGATAACATGACGTTTTTTTACTGTATAACTTTGTTATTGAAACAATTGGCAATCATCTGTCTCTGTGGTGCCGTTCATCTACGTTTAACCTGTTAAATTAATGTGAACACTCGTGATATTAACGTAGAATTTTTTTGTTTTATTCAACCTATGTAATCAAGTTTAAAACTCATTGCTACCAAGTGAACAATTAGGTTCTTCTCACTTATAAATTTAAATAATTTCCGTTTTTTTTTAATTACAAGTGACTATTTTATGTCCTTCTTTACTACAGAGAAAATTTTACCTTCTAGGATTTACAATAAAAATCTATTTTACCTTAAATTCCTACCAATCCGACTGAAATTGTCAGCACCTATTGGTAATTAGACCATAATTTATCTTGTGGCAACCGACTGATCTAGCTGGTTTCTCTCGCTTACCAACGGAACAAGTTTGGGCATCCAGGTTCCCAAACAATACTGTGTTTCCTGTCTACCCGCTTAACTAGTCGGCGTGACTTGCTCATCAGCAAAATAGGTTGTTTCACATGGTTACAAAATGAATCAATATGCATTGTACATCGATACAAATGAATAACTTTCTGTTTCTTGGTGACTAAATGAAACTAATTTCAATCCACAGGCTACTAAGTGAACTATAAATTTACTATCTTCAGACATTAATTAATGTCGCAATTAGTGGTCTCTAATTAAAGAAGACAACACTTCCCAGACGTTATGCACTGTCGATATAAAATCAAGTGGATTTATACCAAATGAAATCCTCATCACTTGTAGATTTCTAACAGCAACAACAACAAAAATGGGTCACGCATTTAAATAGAAGAGAAATTAATGATACAATGAAGATTTTAAATTTCTACGCTACTAAATACAATAGCATTGGAAGAAAATCCTCATCAATGCTAGTAAGAACAATAACAGTTAGTGGACTTAAGAAGTCTAATTTGCTGATAAAATTATTTTCATACAAAACTCCATCAGTTATAACCGACAATAAAGCAAACTCTTCGGTCAACGAATGTTGTATGTTTTGTCCATGATAACGGTTAATCTAATTCTTCTTCTTCTTTTATGTAAGACGTACCCTCATAAATTAGTGGATCATAGTCCTCCCCAAATCTCCCAGCAACTTTTTATCTCTTTACTACTCTTACCATTTCCTGTTCTACCACCCTTTTAGAAAAGATCATTAGGTTTGTTAACCTCTGTTTTTTCCTGGGCCTTCATTATATCCTGTAAGTGTCAATTTCTCCAAGACTTCTTTCTTCAATATATGTCCTAGATATTTGAACTGTTTCTTTCTGATCCTAAATTATTTCTGTCTTGCCCATTTTCTTAAAAAATCGTTGTTGGTCACATATTCTGTTCAAGTTATTCTCGGCATCCTTCTGTAGGACTATAAATCTGTTGCGACAAGTTTTTCATCCGTTTGTGAAGAAACTGTACAGTATTCGCTAACGAGTAAGAAGATTGATATTGCAAAATATTTGAGCAGTCATACCTTTGTTTGCAAGCAATTTTTGCTGTTTCATACTATTTTGTAAGCGTTCTGACAGGAATTTTCGCTGTTTCAATGCCTTTTCTGATTCCTCTGCTATACTTACCATAATCTGTCCTGCGTGGCAGCATTAAGTTGAGTCTTCAGTAAAACTAGTTTCTATCACAGAGAAACAGACTAAATGATTATACAGTATATTTACGTTAAAAGAAATGTATTTGCCTTTATTGGCGACTAAAGGAAACCAATTTAAATATCCTAGTTATTGACATTACTTTAAATTTAGCATCTTTACGACACTACTTCAGCTATCGCTTTTCATGGCCTATAATTCAAGAGGATGATTATTTATATGACCTTAGAGGCTGGCGCTATATAATCACAAACAAATGTGTTAGCAAATAACAAAATTTATTTCAACACTTCGAAAACAAAAATAAGTAGTAACTAGAAGAGAAAATAACGAAGTTGTTAGCTGTTCACACTTCCAAAAACAAAATGTTTAGAAGAAAACTTCAATCAGTAATAGAAAGACCGATAAAAACTATAAGTTTATTTACTGAAAGAACATTTCTAATTAAAATGACACAAATTTAAACCGACGCTAAAGTTAACTGTTCGGCAATGAATATCGAATATTTCCTGCATGTATACGTCCACCCACACTATTACAATTACCACTTATTTGTTTTGTCTTCTCTTCATGATTAAGTAAACTAGTTTATATCTCTTGGCAAATATATTTTCCCTATTTTAAGTTGAAACTGTTTGGATCTCTGGGATATAAAATTAATATATATGACATTCAGGGATTATTTTTTATCTTAAAGCTACTCTTTTTTTACGGACTTACCCGACATGTAATATTTTTAACCTCTCTTAGCACATTTTTTTAACAAAGACTGCATAACTTAGATTATTTAATGAATTGAATAAAATAAAGCAACCGGGCCAAAACCGGACCCAACAATTGAGACTAACTTCTAAATTATCATTGATTAAATGTATAGTTTCTAAAAAGCAATTCCAGCGCGAAAAATTTTAAGAATTTTTATAAAGCGGACCATCAGCAAATGTTGGAAATTATCACGTCGTTGTTTTGAGAGCTCTCATTGGTCAAAAAAAAAAAATTAAAGATTGAAATTTGGATGTCATTTGTGTCATATTTTGGACGAATTCTTAAATTCTGTACCATAAATCCATAGATGAGTGCTAATAGTCACGAAGGTGTATAACGTAGCGTTCAACGGCCAAGGGCATGTTAAATGTGGAGCAGAGAACTCAACCCATTACTTGCATACACCACACTATACTATATTTATAATCAGTCTGCAATGTGCCTTGTTGACTACAGGTTTCCATAGGTTCATGATCTTTGCACCATACTTGAACTCTCCCATCATCCTGAGACAATTAGTACCGTGAATCGTTGAACAACGTCAGACGTTGCCAGTTCCCCGGGGTTAAGTTTTCGACGACATAAGGCACGGTAAAAATATGATATCGTAGATTATTAGATGTAGTTTTTTTCTGCATTTTCAAATGACGGAATGTCGCATCAATTTGGCGCCCTCATGTCCTCTGTTACAGTGCCACGAATTCACGTTTATTATATGCGGTCTATATGGTGTTCACGCTGATTTACCAAATCTCGGCGTACAACTGATATAAGTCTGTTCATTTCTTATGACAAGTCCCAGAGGCCCCCTACCAACCATTACCATTACATACTACTCAATCATTAGATTTGGAACGTCAGTGTATATTTCTAAGTTTATGTCCCTGAGAAGTAAACTGTTACGATAGTTTTTATAATTCTTGTTTATAGTCACACACACACACACACACACACACACACACACACACACACACACACACACACACACACGACCGCACGCGCAGTTGCCTGTTAATAATTATTCAACTATTCAGCAAGTAACGTATAATCATTTTACAGCAACCAACTAAGCGGCAATTTTTAAGATGGTGTCTGAGAGAAAAAAAAAGTCGTTCGAGACAAATGTCTGTAAATGAATTCAAATAGGAAAAAATTCACCCAGTAATGTTTTTCAATGATTAATGAATATTTACGGAGACCAATTACTGAATGTAATCACAGGTATAATATTAAAATAGTGGATTAAGTCATATGTATATAAAAATGTGTCGCTTCATAGACGAAGCATTCATTTTGTACTGCATCGCTGCCGAAAATGCGTGTCCTATGGCTATCTGGAAATATACTGTTTTGTAGCTACTCTTGCTGCTGTAATAAACGGGTGCATTTACGTTTATTAAAATTTTAAAAAGGGAAAGACACTGGCTATTAAAATGTCTTTTACTAAGTTTCCATGGCGGCAAACTGTGAATGTGATGAAAATTTACTGATCTTTTTTCTTTTGTATTAGTTATATCTTATCTTACACCTTGCTTCAAAATGAGGGGAGTTCTCTCTCTCTCTCTCTCTCTCTCTCTCTCTCTCTCTTATTTGGCGTATCTGTGTGTGCGCAAGTGCATGCTAATCTGTCAAAATGGCCACTAAGTAATTTCACTCGTTGGATTATCTCTTTAAATAATAATTTCATCTCATATAAGGCTGTCAAATGGATCTCTCGAAACGCTATGCAAACAATTTAAACTGTAAAACGAATAATTCTTATTTTCGCCGAATCTCTTTAATTAATGATGATTCTACAGAATTATAGAAGGGTATAAGATGTATCTTCCAGACTTTATAAAATAGCAGAAACTGTGGCCGTAATTCCCGCACATCCCTTGAAGTGAAATGTAATGCGTTTTAATCCAGGAAGTGGGCGTCTCTGGTGTGTATTCATATGTGCACCCAAGTGTATCAGAAGACTACATATTTCTCAGTTGAATTTTAGTTGTGCTAGATCACAAGATCATTATCGTCATCTTTATTTCTATTGAACATTCACTAGCGTACAGGGGATCGATAAATGTTAGTGTTTGGCATTTAAATTGGGAATTATTCAAATGTATGCAAATTACCACAGGCACAATAACAATCCTACTTACGTAGTCATGATGGCTTGCAGATATAAACGCACATACACACACACACACACACACACACACACACACACACACACACACACACACACACACACACACACGTGTTTGTGTGTTTGTGTACTGTTTCAAATGGGAAATATTAGGCTCTTCCTTCAAAAGAAATGCGCGGACAACTGAAATCATTGTGCTATTTTGGGGGCCGGTCCATTCTGCTGCCTTCTCTGTTATAGGAATGAAATCCTCAGTATATAAGGACGTTAAAGTGCTAGAAGTGAGTCAAATGAATTCCGCAATGAATCTCCAACTGCAGGATATCTACCAACCGCCCCACGCGGTCAGATGTGGCACAAGGCCGAATTTAATGTGAGGTATCCGAGCCTACGGGCTCGGACAAATGTTCCCCGTAGACCCCGTATAAAACGAGGTCGGGTAGCTGTTTCCCGAGAAGTGACTCTGCCCTTCGACATAACCTAGTCTGAGGATCCTCTCTGCTTGGAGGCAGAGCGTTTCACCAGCAGAACTGGAGACGAAGTTGTTTTAAGATGGTTTAGCCAGCTCAAATCCCTAGATTTCGACAATATTAAAATATAGATGACATTTAAAGAGATGTTTAAACAACTGGATGTTTACTTTGTGTATTTATTACTGTTCCGATATTATTTCGGCCGATCCATACTGCGGCTTTCTTCAGTCTGTGGGGAAAAGAAGCACCTTTTCTTTTTCGAGTAGAACTAAAAGTAGAGGTTTGAGAATAGAAATATTTAATCGTTTCCATTCCTTGAATTATGCAATAAAATGCAAAAATTCAATAAAATGCATTGTACACCTTCCTGAAAATGAAATAGTCACTATTGCTATAATCAATATCGTCGGATTGTTCTTTGTATCTTGTTAAAGGGTCTCCCCTTTTTACACAAATGGACTCACCCAGTGTATACCTATACTACTGCCAGTGAATACCCAAAGTAGTAGAGTTCAGTAGTAGTAGAGTAAGTCACACACAGAGACGGCGGCAGTTAGCGAGCAGTTTGTATTATTACGTTAATACATTTATTTTACTTATCCATTCCTGGCGTTTGTTATTCATTGATATCGGATTAATCTCGGAATCCACAACGTATCTTATATTCAAAAAGAAAATAATAACTTCATACATCGATGTACCAGATTCTTTTCAAGAAAAATAATTTTGCTTTCTTCTTTTTCAATGTTCCATTCATTTATCATTTTTACAGTAAGTATTTCTCCAGGTGTTAGTAATTCGCAAAAAAATCCATGTGAAGACCACAAAATACAAAGAATATTTTTATTAGATTTATTTTAGATTGAGTTCTTCCAGGCATTCTTGTGTCTCGCTTGGAAACTAGAAATGCAACTACATTTCTGAAACAGCGACGATCTTATCATAAACATATTGAAAGTTAAGAAAAATGAAATGGATCTAATAGTAAAGGATCCTCGATCACGGAATTGTGCGGGAAATTCATTTTCGTAGCATTACTATTTCCATTTTAGGACTAATGTCCTCATATTTGTTGCCATATTTATTACAACGTTTCGCTCGTTGTACGCTCCTGCCTTCTTCAGGTGGTTGGAATGTCGAACTGAATCCTTTATTTCGCTCGCTGGGGTAGTCAGTTCTAGCTCCATGTGACATGCCTAATGGATGTCAGTTATCAGTTATCTCCTGTTAATTCACCTCTCCATGTTCTCCACTGCCTTAACCAGGTATTGAACTCGCGACTCTTTCGGTCCTGGCACAGTGGATAAAGGCGTTGGTTAGATCCAGTGACAGGACCCAAAGTGTTGTGAGTTCAATACCTGGTTAAATCAGTGGAGGACTTGGAGAGGTGAATTAACAGGAAATAACTGATAACTGACGTCCATGAGACATGACACGTGGTACTAGAACTGTCTATCCCAGCGAGCGAAATAAAGGATTCAGTTCGACATTCCAACCACCTGAAGAATGCCAAAGCGTACAACGGCCGAAATGTTGCGATAAATATGGCAACAAAGATGAGGACAATAGTCGGCATAATGTAAATATTGTAGATAATACCTCAGATTGTATAATATTGTACATAATATCTCATCTCAGAAATATAAACAGATTCTTAGCTTAAATTGTTTTTTCGATTTTCTAAACGAGTAGGTCGTGCTGAAAATTGGAATAAATAGACAGGTAAAGATGCTTTCACCACCTACTCATCTCTCTCTCTCTCTCTCTTTCTATCTATCTATCTATCTATATATATATATATATATATATATATATATATATATATATATATATATATATATATATGCATCACCTTTGGAAAGTGCCTGAAAAACATACCACGGGGTGACCCAAGCCTTGTGAGTGAAATTGGGGAGACGGAATACTTGGGGGCCGTTGATAGCTGTGCTAGAACGAACTCCCAAGTCATTGTGGCCGAGGCATTTATTGTGCTGGCGTTGTTCAGATAGTTGATCATGGTGGATAACACGCTCTCTCCCAGAAACTGTAATTAAGGCCTGCTCAGCATAGTTGCAGTATAAACCTGTGGGTGTTGGGCAAACACAAATGTGCCTGAGCGAGTGTCTTCAATAGGAATTGGCTACCCTCCATAGTAGACGGGTATCCTCGAATGCGAATGGCCCCCATATATATATATATATATATATATAGAGAGAGAGAGAGAGAGAGAGAGAGAGAGCGATAGTGAGTAAGAGGCAGAGAGACATCCAGACAGACAGAGAGTAGGAGAGAGAAGATTTGCTTTTACGTCTGTTTGAGAAACTGCCTACTTACTACAGTGTAACCCGGATATAAGAGAGTTGTCGGGACCGGAGAATAAGTATCTTATATCCGGGTTTCTCTTATATCCGGGTTTGGTCTATTATATATACGTTAACACAGGCTCTAATTTGGGACCAGAGACAATCTGTCTTATATCCGGGTTTCGCTTATATCCGGGTCTCTTATATCCGGGTTACACTGTATATACATGTACCAAATTTTAAACAATATACAGTGGGCGATGGGTAAAAATGTCTCACTATTATATTTTTAATTTCGCGCATGCGCATTGTTTGTTTTTAATTTATCGACTGCACAGTACAGTAGGTTCAATTGGGCAATGTCTTTGAGAAAAAGAGCACCATGACGCAATTCACTTAGCCAGAAATTTGGAAATAATATTCTGTACTGATGGCATTCGCGCCGGATGTTCGATTACGAAGATTTCAGATTGTTTAGGTGTTAATCTGAGGGCAATGCAGAGGATTCGGAAAGACTTGGATAAGTTTAATTGTAAATACGAAGGTACGTTAGCCCGTTAAACTCACCCTGATTGTTCTGATAAGAAAAGAACTCCCGAATTTGTTGGTAACGCCCTCAGACTCAACACGGAGATATACTGAATAAACACTCTCTATTATGATCTCTGTGTACCTCATTTGATTACCTATATAATAACAAATGTCTACGGAATAATTCATTCAATAAATACTTCAATATAAACACAAATCTTGTGTTGTTAACAGAAGGGTCTCAACACAATTTGCTTTGCTCTTATATTTGGGTGGGTAGCGATTAGGTTTTATAAGCTTGTGTTGCTTAGATATTTTTATGAGTATAATATTCAAATAAAGCTAGAGTTTAGTTTACTATGCAACAAATAGTTTAAGTAAAAAGATATGCATGCATATATTTTCCCAATTACATTTTTGTGAGTGCAAATGCAACGAGCACGTCAGGAAATTTGTTTCAACAGAGCAATCTCACTTTTCCCGCCTAAATATACGCTACTCTACTCCCACGTCTACTTCAAGCAGTAACGAAGATTAATTCTTCCTCTATGTGTTTTTCTACTTCGATGTGCCTTGTCGCTTCTGCATATGGGAGATTATGGCTCTCCTCGATATCCTTCGAAACACATAGTAATAATTTTCTTTTCGTTATCGTTAAGTATGTTGCTTGATGCTTTAATTTTTACCTCCTTCCTGCAATATGTCCTGTGGGAGTCGAATTTTCTAATTCGTCTTTAAACATTTTCTGCCTTATAAATTTCAAATGTTTCTTTCTTAGTCTAAGTATCTGTCTGTTTTGTTTCCATTTCCATTCAAACTTGTCAGTTGTTGACATATTCAATCCATACTCTTCCCGGCATCCTTCTGTAGAACACCACTTCCGTTGTTTCTTCATCTGTAAGGAGACTGTCTAGCATTCACTGCCACAAATGATGACTGATATTGTATAAGAGTTCAATATTCTTTTCGTTGTTTCTAATGAAATTTACCTTTTTCTTAATACTTTGCTTAGATTTTGACAGGGATCTTTCGCTATTCAATAGCAACTTTAGTTTCCGGTGTCATAGTTTCCATACTCTGTTAGACCACATCGGAGATGCTTACATTTTCGTACTCGCTTGATTTTGATATTTCCAATTCGTAGTTCATATCTCGGACTTTTGGTCTTTTTTACAACGATCCGTTCAGTCTTGCAATTAATGCTTAGTCATTTCTTCTGGGTTTCCTTTAGTAACATCTGTAGGAGTTTCTACCGTTATTTTCTCTGTCTGTTATCAACACCAAGCCATCTGAATATAATAATCGTATAATAAAAAACAGCTGTTAAAGAAACAAGTTTTCCTAATTAATTCTCATTAATATTTTTTTTCTAATTAATTCTATTTATTAATGGGTGAAATGATGATTCGGTTATTTTCAATAAAAAAACGATAATGAAGACTAATTAAATATTACACATTATTTAGAAGGAAATAAAAAATAATCAAAATATTTAAAAGTTTACTGAATTTTATTTTTTATAGCACATCATATTGACAATTGGACTCTGAAATATTTCTCCAATCCACGATTTACACCAAAATATGTGATCAAATATCTTAACCTCAGATTTTTTTTTCTTAAGTATTCCCTTCTCGGCGAAAGAAAGGAAGAGTTATCTGAATATACGTGACAAAATTATGTTGTTATTCGTTCTAAACATTGTTTTTTACGGACATGTGTCTGTCAATGTGGATAATCTTCAAAGAATTTATAACTGATACTTTATTTAATCTATTTTCTTTTAATTCCGATTTTCATATCAATGAATACCTCGTCTTTTTTCTTATTTAGTACTAACTTATACTCAGTGATAACAGCATTAGCTTAATACCTGATTAATTAATTATTAGTTGATTAGTATTAATCATTAATACCTGAGTAGTATTTAAAAAGAACAAGGCAATATATGCCTAGAAATATATCTTCAGAAATGAAAAACCATTAACACCACCCTCACAATATCATTACAAAAATGAGTTCAAATCCTAACAAACGGTTTGTAGTACAAAGCCTACTTGCTCTCATTTCAAAATGTCCACAATTAACATCTCAACGAACACGAACTAATATTATTAATATCGAAGCAATCACGCATACACAAACACATACATATGATATGATAATTATAAATTTTTAAAAGCGAAATATTTTCGCAAAAATTTTGACGCAAATAACAATTAATTCTTCCCAAATATAAAAGTGAGCGTTCAGACAGTCCTATAAATACACAAAGGTATCAAAAAGAAAAAAAATCTGTTGAGTAATACAAGATGTTAAAGAATAATAGAAAAATTAAAGAAGAAAAAAAAACTCTAATTGCAATGAAGAAGTTTTAAGCATTTAACGTTCCCCAAAATAAATCCAGTTCGTCCGTAATCATAAACTTCTGATTTGTAAGGTCAGTAATTATTGTCCCAAATTCGTGTGTTGTGTTCACCATTTTCCCGCCCCTAAAAACAGGCATTCAGCAAAAGTTATAGATGCACTTATGCACGAATGTTTGTAAATTAAACTTCTCGCTCTCTGTTCGCCCCCCCCCACTCTCTTTCCCTCACTTTCACTCTCCCTCTCTCTGAAAATCATTATTTGCAAACGTCTTACGTCAATGCCTCGAAACACTGACCTTGCAAATTGATAAACTAAATATGAATCATGTGTCAGGCTCGATAATCGTTTTTTGTTATTTGTTTATCTTCTTAAATATAGGATAACTACATTAACAGAGTTAGAGATGTTACTATACAGAGGATTTCAAAGAATACCGTGGACAAAACATCTGCGCAAGGAGGAGGTTCTAAGGAAAATAGGAATGAAAAAAGTCACCACTCTTTAGGAACACTTAAAATTGTTGTGACACGGAATGGGGAGAAGGGGCTTGGAGAATTTGACAACGACAGGACATTGAATGCAAAAAGAGTCAGAGGATAACATTGATTAACCTTCCTAGGGAGCTTGTGTGGATGAATTACAGAACGGAGAGTAAGAAGAAGGATACGTTTTGATACTTTACATTGCTTACTGGTAGAAGGGATAGGAAATCGTGGAGAAAAATGAACAGACTTATCCTGAACTTAAAATGTTCATGTCCTGAACTTAATGTGATTTTAATATTAGCAGTGACACGGACAAAACGAGTGAAGCATCCATAGAAATACTGTTACATTGCGACATATTGTATCATTTGAATGACTTGGCAGAAACATAATTCAAGAATATTGCGACGAATTTTACCTTATATTAGGTAATACATATTTACCTTATATTAGGTAATACATATTTACCTTATATTAGGTAATACATATTTACCTTATATTAGGTAATACATATTTACCTTATATTAGGTAATACATATTTACCTTATATTAGGTAATACATATTTACCTTATATTAGGTAATAAACATTTACATTATATTAGGTAATACATATTTACCTTATATTAAGTAATACACATTTACCTTATATTAGGTAATACATATTTACCTTGCATTAGGTAATATATATTTACCTTATATTAGGTAATACACATTTACCTTATATTAGGTAATACATATTTACCTTATATTAGGTAATACATATTTACCTTATATTTGGTAATACACATTTACCTTATATTAGGTAATACATATTTACTTTATATTTGGTAATACATATTTACCTTATATTAGGTAATACATATTTACCCTATATTTGGTAATACATATTTACCTTATATTAGGTAATACATATTTACCTTATATTTGGTAATACATATTTACCTTATATTAGGTAATACATATTTACCTTATATTAGGTAATAAACATTTACGTTATATTAGGTAATACATATTTACCTTATATTAAGTAATACACATTTACCTTATATTAGGTAATACATATTTACCTTGCATTAGGTAATATATATTTACCTTATATTAGGTAATACACATTTACCTTATATTAGGTAATACATATTTACCTTATATTAGGTAATACATATTTACCTTATATTTGGTAATACACATTTACCTTATATTAGGTAATACATATTTACCTTATATTTGGTAATACACATTTACCTTATATTAGGTAATACATATTTACCTTATATTTGGTAATACATATTTACCTTACATTAGGTAATACATATTTACCTTATATTTGGTAATACATATTTACCTCATATTAGGTAATACATATTTACCTTATATTTGGTAATACATATTTACCTTATATTAGGTAATACATATTTACCTTATATTTGGTAATACATATTTACCTTATATTAGGTAATACATATTTACCTTATATTAGGTAATACATATTTACCTTATATTAGGTAATACATATTTACCTTATATTTTGTAATACATATTTACCTTATATTAGGTAATACATATTTACCTTATATTTGGTAATACATATTTACCTTATATTAGGTAATACATATTTACCTTATATTTGGTAATACATATTTACCTTATATTAGGTAATACACATTTACCTTATATTAGGTAATACATATTTACCTTATATTGGGTAATACATATTTACCTTATATTAAGTAATACACATTTACCTTATATTAGGTAATACATATTTACATTATATTAGGTAATACACATTTACCTTATATTAGGTAATACATATTTACTTTATATTAGGTAATAAACATTTACCTTATATTAGGTAATACATATTTACCTTATATTAAGTAATACACATTTACCTTGCATTAGGTAATATATATTTACCTTATATTATGTAATACATATTTACATTACATTAGGTAATACATATTTACATTATATTAGATAGTACATATTCACCTTACATTAGATAATACATATTAACCACATATTAGGCAATATATATTTACCTTACATTAGGTAATACATATTTTGTTTCATTTATCTCTTCTGAGTTTAATTTCATTTCGAATAACACTTATTATTTTTATTGCACAATGATAGGACGGCATAAGAGCGACGCTACAATGTAACGTATGTGAGAACATTTTGTAGAGTTTAATAAAACGTTTTTTTGCAACATTTGTCATATTGCAGAATAACAACGCTAAAAGTGAAAATGACGCCCTTTTGTTAACCGCCTATTAAGTTCTCGAATGTATCCTCAGAAACAAAGAAGACAAAACCTTGAACTGGTATTAAATATCTACTCCCTGATATGGCAGTCTATGATGGACAATTTAAAGAAGTGTCAGTGATGTCATTCTACAAACGGATGATAAAATGAGCATTGGCGGAGCTTTTAAGAAACGATACCATTTTAAGTGTACACACTACACAGAAACTGCGGTTAATTCTAAGAAACATTGAGTTAAATTATTTGGTACACCTAATAAGGAAAAATATTCTGGGTAATATTCCATTAAACATTAAGGTTCGTGAAACAGGTAGAAGCCACGATTAATCTACTTGTCAAATTTGAGAGAAGGAATGGCAAAATAATAAGAAAGAAAACAAGGTATAGTAAAGAGTCAAAAAGTGCTGATATCAATATCCTAAATTTTCATGGCCTATATAGATGCTCTATGGTTAGAATGTGACATTACCGACATTTTCCCTCTGCAGAAAGAAATATAAAGGAGAGACAGGCCGCCCAAATTCTCCAAGCTATATCTGTCTATATTTCTGAGATGAGGTATTATATACATGATTTACATTATTCGGACTATTGTCCTCATCTTTGTTGCCATATTTATTTGTAGATCTCAATAACAGTTTATATTTCTGAGATGAGGTATTATATACATGATTTACACTACTCGGACTATTGTCCTCATCTTTGTCGCCAGAATAATGTAGATAGTTAAATAAAATCAATCGATTGATTGCTTTTGCCTTTCGTTTCACTGTTAAGTAGTCATGCGTTGTTTTCGATCCCAACAAAGACAGACGATACTGTGAGTTTCCCTGTCAGCAAATCCTGACAAGATGAGACTCCTCTGGAGAAATATCCATCTTTTCATTGTCTATCTGTCACACTAAAGAGTGTCCATGTCGCAATTCACTGCTGACAGCAATTTACTGAATCACTGGTCAGTTAGTGAGCCGAGCCAGGCAGAATATATTTAACACGGTGCCACCAGTCGTTTACGTAATTAGTAAATGGCAAGATAATAGAATTCAGGTGATTTCAAGTGAAATGCCAATGATTAGGAACAAAAATGTGATACGTGGTGCAAGCGGTTCAGTTCCATTGATGACAAACAATGTTTCGCTCAATTCAATCAGGTTGATAGCATAAATATATATTGTTATTTTGAGATGAGTGATTATTATTGATTTCATTATTATTTTTTTTTATTTCTGTAACTATATCGTTTCGACCGATTTAGTCTTCAAATTTTCACGGATGGAATAAGATGATTCTACTTGTTAACACAAAGCCTGCCAGGCATCTCTTCTTTTATGTGTTAAGTTTTTTCAGGGTGTAGGGGGATCATAGCTCTCAATGACTTGCTCTCTTTATTGGTGTGAGAAGATTTAAATCATTTACGATTCACGTATTCTTTTTTTTTTTAGATTCACTCAAACACGTTGTGTAGGTTGCTCGTTGCCCCCTCCCCTTTTCATGCTTTCACAGTGACTTGAGTGTACTAAATTCTCCAAGCTATTTTCCTTAATATGCGTCAAAGATATTTTAGTTGTCTCTTTTTAATTACGAGCAACTGTTTCCTATTTGTAGATCTCCAATATCTGTCTATATTTCTGAGATGAGGTATTATATATATTATTTACTATTGTCCTCATCTTTGTGGCCATATTTTTTGCAACGTCTAAGCCATTGTACGCTCCAACCTTCTTCAGGGGGTTGGGATGTCGAACTGAACCCTTTAATTCACTCACTGTGTAGACAGTTCTAGTTCCACGTGCCATGTTTAATGGATGTCAGTTATCAGTTATCTCCTGTTAATTTTTCCCTCTGTGGAAAGAAATATAAAGGAGATAACCTCAAAAACACCAGAAAGCTGTAACACTAGGGGAAGTGGAAAAATCAGGCGTGGCTGACCACATCGGGGAGATAAGGGAGATCACCGCCCTCTGTGGGATCAGGTTGAGATCATAGACAAGGATCACCATTGGAAAATTCGTAAACTTAAGGAATCAGCACATATGCTAGGCCACAAAAATCGCCTGAGCCGACCAAGCATAGAAATGAATACAATATGGTAACTATTAATATGGAATGCCAGAGAAAAGCGATAATAACAACAAAATTGCAATATGAGCTCTGGTAAAAACTGACATAACAGAAAAAAATTGAAATATGAGCACTGGTAAAAATGGTTGCTGAAGACATTAGGTTTATAATTCCCAGAAATTCATAGAGAGATGTCCTCAAGGACACAAGGCACAGTGGATAAAGGCGTTGGTTTGATCCAGTGCCAGGATCCAAAGAATGTGAGTTCAATACCCGGTTAAGGCAGTGGAGAACTTTCAGAGGGAAAATTAACAGGAGATAACTGATAACTGACACCCATTAAACATGGCACGGGGAACTAGAACAGTCTACCCCAGTGAGCGAAATAAAGGGTTCGACATTCCAACCACCTGAAGAAGGCCAGAGCGTACCACGGCCGAAACGTTGTTATAAATATGGCGACAAGGTCCGAATAATGTAAATTGTAGATCTCCGTTTAACATTTTCCGAGAGATTCGTAGTATCCGTCTGTAGAAAATAATTCAATTCAAGTCCCTTCTCATCCACTACACAAAAGGAAAATAAACGGCGAACAAGAGTAAGATATTGGAAAATATTTTTATGGACAAATAGAATTCAGCTGAAATGTAGAAATTTAATGTGACACAAATATTTCGATATTGTATACGCAGTATTTCTCTCCATTTATTTTTAACTTCACCTTTACCAACATTGACATTTTTTCCTCTCCTTCCAGACAAAAGGTTATTCTATGTATATTCATCAATAACGTACACTGAAGACGGCAAAAATGGCTTTCCTCGAAATGTTATAATAACAATAAAAAGAATGAGATTAGTAATCATAAAAGGTGAAATAATATATAAAGATATTCCTGGTAGCTTACTCAATGTTCGAGTAAAAGATAAACATTGTGTTAGAGAGAAAAGATGATTTTCTATATTCTTCAGTTATCCATGATGGGATGTTCTGTTCAGTGGTTATACTTTTTCAATGTCTTCTATTAAAACATTTTAAAACTTAATGTTGAAATTATATTTTTCTCTTCATGTTAAATATAGACATTTCAAGTATTAAACATATATTTTCGATTTTAATACACATATGTTTGGAGAATATATATATATATATATATATATATATATATATATATATATATATATATATATATATAATAAAGTAATATTATAATAAATATATATGATATATTTAAATTAAATTGATATATAATATATATATATATATATATATAAATTTAATTTCAATATATCGTGTCTTTATTATATATATATATACAATGAAGAAATATGGTTTAAGTCTGGCTTGACGATTGCATCTCGCATGAAACAGACTGTTGCCTTTAAGTGTTAAATTCTATGTTCACTTTTATATTTATATATATATATATATATATATATATATATATATATATATATATTTATATATATTTATATATATTTATATTTATATATATTTATATTTATATTTTATATATATATGTATATATATATATATATATAATATATGTAAATTTAATTGAAATATATCGTGTCTCTGTATGATATTATTATTTATTTATTTCACTCTCGCGTGGTCATGTGTGACGTCATGAGCTGTTGTGCGATTTTCGCTTTCAGCGTTTTATATGCACGTGTTTATCGTTGCTTGGAAATCATCCATGTAAACAAATAATACTATCATCAATTTCTTGTTCGTGTATTGCTTAATATATTGTGTAATTGTCATCTTTGATAATGGCTTATGTAAGCCGAAAGCTTAGATTAGATTTTTAAAAAAGTATGTATCAATATTGTGATTTTCTTTCATTGTTTAATGATAATGTTTTAAGATTATCAGACTATATGAAAAAAACTTACATAAAATATATAGACAACACTTATCTATATTATTTAATGAAACATGTATTAATATACATATATATATATATATATATATATATATATATATATATATATATATATATATATATATACATACATAGATATATATATATATATATATATATATATGAAGAAATATACTCTTAAGGTGTGCTATATTTATGGAATAAAGTGTTCAATATCAGAGATAGAGCGTGTGTAGATATAAAAGTGAACATTGAAGTCAACACTTAGAGGCGACAATCTATACGCAATCTAGTGGCTTGACGATTGTGTCTAGCATGAAACAGCCAGTCGCCTCTAAATGTTGACTTCAATGTTCACTTTTATATACATATATATATATATATATGTATATATATATATATATGTGTATATATATATATATATATATATATATATATATATATATATATATATATATATATATATATGAGTTAAAGCGTGCAATATAAGTGATAGAGCACTTAAAGGCCTGCGAATTGCTTTAACATGAAAACAATGGCCCATTTTTACACACATACGCACACATACATACACATAGATACACACACCCACACACCCACACACACAAACGCACAGACATTTATATGAATATAATATATTAAGTATGAAAGAGACTGTCACCGCACCTCGATCCCCTCAGTGTTCCCTCTTATATTTCCACACGCTCTTTCTTTGATATTGCGCACAATTACCTATTAATATCGCGTAACTTAAACTATATATTTATCACGCTTTCATGCTTATAAGAAACGAATTCTAGAAAACTATATTTTATCATATATATACAAGCATAAAGTAAGAGGTTATTGTAGTTCCAACAAGAGAAACGTTTGCATATTTTAAAAAAAGAGAAACCGCAAACGTTATGCATTATTTTCCATAATTTTGCTACACACGTTTCCGGTCTTGCGAACTTCATCAGTCAAAACGTGGAAATTTCCACATATTATTAAAAATAATAAATTTTTTCTTATGCTTTTTGATGTTAAATATTCTCGAAGTGAGACATTCTCTTTTTAGTGTGTTAGTGACCCAAATGTCTTTCTAAGAAAAAAAAAATCCTTTTAATAATATGTGGAAATTTCCACGATTTGCCTGATGATGATCGCGAGACCGGAAACACGTGTAGCAAAATTATGGAAAATAAAGTATAATATTTTTTAAAAAATCCACATTACAACTAAAAACGTTTGCTGTTTTTCTCTTCTTTTTAATATATACAAGCATATATATATATATATATATATATATATATATATATATATATATACATATACATATATATATATATATATATATATATATATATATATATATATATATATATATGTATATATATATATATATATAAATATATATATATATATATATATATATATATATATATATATGGGATAACAATATATGAATTTTTATCAAGACAATTTTTTGACAAAGATATATGACAATGTAGGAAAGTTTTGAAGTCATGCTTTTCGTCCTTCAGATGTTTGAAAGTTGATATATTTTACGTCCCAGTGTTTATTAAATTTTGAAATGTAAACCTCAATCCAGTAATGAGATGCCACATTTAGAATATAAAATATAATGAATAAGATAGAAAATAATTAATAATATTTTGTTAGTATATTTTCATCTCAAATGTTGTTATATTATTAGAAATATTCACATACATTAGACAGCAGTAAGAAAATAGCGTTTATTTAAACTAAAATACACAAAACACATTTGAATTGGCATCCCTTTTCCACATCTACAAACCATAATATCATTGATATTTTTTTTACATACGCGAAAAACTCCAAGCCTGTAAAAATACAGATTGAGTCTGACGCTCTCATATTGCCTGTTAACTTATGGACATTCCTATTGCTAGTAGTTTTAGTAACTTTAATTAATATTTTACTAGTATATGATGCATTGTTAACCTTTATGAATAATTAATCATTATTTATTTAATTCCTTTAATTCCTAACGCAAATACTCAAACAGAGAGCTATTAATAAATAGCACATTTTGGAAATAAAAATGAGCACTTGAGAAGATTCGAACATGCATACCTGTTCTGTAAATAGGCCATATTTCACGTGTTCATACCATTGTTTTGATTCGCGATTATTTTTTTCAGCCAGATGCAGTTAGGCACAAGAATGCGTCTTCGATTAATTTATTCTTCGATGCTTATTTTTGTCTCAAATAAGAACAAATCTCGAACGAAGAAAAAACTAAAAATAAAAAAATATATATATATACAAAAACGAGCAGAAGAAAACGAGAGAAAATATTTAAAATTAAAAAGAAAAATATCAAAGAAAAAAAAAGAGTAGAAGTGTGAGTAGCGGTGAATTGATTGGCTGATTTGATCTGCTCTATCGTAAGATGAGAAACTTAAGTTTAATATGATGTAAAAAAAATAGAAAAGAATTGTAAATATATTTAAAGAAGTATTTGACGAAGACATAGAAAGAAAGAACATTTGGAAGGAAAACAAAAAAATAGCAAATACGAAAATAAATAGGCAATGAAGGAAAGAAATATATGATGACAAAAGGATAAAAGATAGTAAGCATGGAAGAAAATTGGAATAAAGGAGCTACACAGAAAATTATAAATAAAATATTTAAAGGAAAGGTGAATGAAAAATAAACAACAGAGAAAATGTAAATACGTAAAAATTCCATTCTTATAATATTATATATTTAGTCTTTTGGGTTATAATGATCATTGAAGGCGTGAAACCGATAATCACTGCAATCTTGATACATCTTCACACATTCATTCATATATATATATATATATATATATATATATATATATATATATATATATATATATATACACTGATATATGTATATATATATACACGGATATATATATATATATATATATATATATATATATATATGTATACAAAGATATATACATATATATAGATATATACATATATATATATATATATATATATATATATATATATATATATATATATATATATATGATGAAATATAGTAGTTTTACGGTAGGCCATATTTCTGTGATAAACTACTCAATGTCAGAGATACAGCGTATATAAATATAAAAGTTGACATTGAAGTCAACACTCAGCGGCGACAGTCTGTTTTATGTTTATACGCAATTGTAAGTTCATCCGTTTGCATATATGCATAAAAGCATGATAAGTATATAGTCTAAGATATTCGATTATTAATGTGGATACATACTCTGTGTGTGTGTGTGTGTGTGTGTGTGTGTGTGTGTGTGTGTGTGTGTGTGTGTGTGTGTGTGTGTGTGTGTAATGATTAAATTCAATTTCTGTCTGAATTTCTGGAATGATGAATTATCTTTTCCTCATTGGATGTAGGCTATTTCAAGATAGCATTGCTATGTGCAAGACTCTCTGGAGATAGTGTTTTTTGAATTTCAAATTTGTAATTCAAAAAACCCCATTTCCAGATAGGCTTAACATAGCTGGCACATAACAGTGCTAGCTTAAAATAGACTCTACCCACATGAGGTAATTTTGGATTTTCTGCAGTATAATATATATATATATATATATATATATATATATATAAATTCCATTCTTATAATATTATATATTTAGTCTTTTGGGTTATAATGATCATTGAAGGCGTGAAACCGATAATCACTGCAATCTTGATACATCTTCACACATTCATATATATATATATATATATATATATATATATATATATATATATATATATATATACACTGATATATGTATATATATATACACGGATATATATATATATATATATATATATATATATATATGTATACAAAGATATATACATATATATAGATATATACATATATATATATATATATATATATATATATATATATATATATATATATATATATATGATGAAATATAGTAGTTTTACGGTAGGCCATATTTCTGTGATAAACTACTCAATGTCAGAGATACAGCGTATATAAATATAAAAGTTGACATTGAAGTCAACACTCAGCGGCGACAGTCTGTTTTATGTTTATACGCAATTGTAAGTTCATCCGTTTGCATATATGCATAAAAGCATGATAAGTATATAGTCTAAGATATTCGATTATTAATGTGGATACATACTCTGTGTGTGTGTGTGTGTGTGTGTGTGTGTGTGTGTGTGTGTGTGTGTGTGTGTGTGTGTGTGTGTGTGTGTGTAATGATTAAATTCAATTTCTGTCTGAATTTCTGGAATGATGAATTATCTTTTCCTCATTGGATGTAGGCTATTTCAAGATAGCATTGCTATGTGCAAGACTCTCTGGAGATAGTGTTTTTTGAATTTCAAATTTGTAATTCAAAAAACCCCATTTCCAGATAGGCTTAACATAGCTGGCACATAACAGTGCTAGCTTAAAATAGACTCTACCCACATGAGGTAATTTTGGATTTTCTGCAGTATAATATATATATATATATATATATATATATATATATATATATATATATGTATTTACATATATATATTTATCTATATATTGCCATGAAAATATGTGTAAAAAAGTCAGAGTGATGCCACTGTGAGAAACTGATTGTAGTTGAGATGCCAAGTGAAGATCGGTTTTATTGCAGATCTTTCTTTGGATTTTATCAAGAACTTTGGGATGAATAACAGGAACACCAGACTCGATGTGACAACGATATTCAATGCATGGTCGAATAGAAGATTTGTAAATGTGCAAGATAGAATCTGAAGAGAAAAAACCTGTGGCACGACAAAATGGACCAACATTCCTTGCACTAGATTCAGTTATCTATTCAACATACTTGATCAAATTCAAGTTAGTTGAAAACTTGAGACAAAGAAGGCTCTCTCCTTGAAACGAGCATCAGCCATATTTTTGGAGACATTAAAATTTACAAGTCATTCCCTGCTCCAGTTGACCACTGTCTGGAGGTCCTTTTCCTAGAACAGCGGCTAAGTTAATTTTGACAGCTCTGACGGATTAGTTATTGAAACAGGAATAAATTGTAATATCATCTACATGAATAAAATGATTAGATGAAATCAAACAATCGTTCTGCATTACCATAGCCATGAGGCTTACGGAGAAAACCAGCAGGCCAAACCCTGTCAAAAGCATTTGAATTATCTAGAACTGCAGCTCGAGCTTCGCCGTTATTAATAAGAGCTTGATATACATATTCAGGGATGGCCGTAAGCATGTCAGCGGTAGACCGACCAAAACAGAATCCATATTGTTTCTCAGAGAGTAGATCATGAGAGTTAAGTTACTTAACTATTTCAGCATCGATTAAAACCGCGATAATAATTAAGCGTATTTAATATTGAAACCGGACTCATAAATAATTACATCGGTTACACAACTACATGCTTATCCAGACGTCTTACGTTACACCTATCTGATCACAGCTCCATTAAAACCCATTTAAACACACACAAAAATTTACCAGAATCCATTAGAAATATACTAGTAGAAAACACAAATATATTAATTGCTTCCACCTGTAAAAAAAGGTTAAAAATGATAGAGGCTTTAATAATAAAAAAGAAAAAGCTTACCCTTAACAATATTAACTACGAACAAAGCCACAACGTGCTAACCGTATTTGGAAATTAAAACACCCCTACTACACACTAAGATATACACATAATGCACACACTCAATTAAGCTGAAAAATCAAATCATCCAACATTATAGCTAAAGGTATAGCCGAAAGCGCTCGGAAAAATAAAACATTTGGACAGTTCTTACACACCCTTTGTCCACCAAAGAAAGCTCTTGTTCGTACACAAGAAAAATTAAATAAAATACTTAACCGTAGTACCTTGCCTGTCGTTTTTAATGAAACATGCATGCATATATATATATATATATATATATATATATATATATATATATATATATATTGTGAAATGGACAAAGTCCGAGAATTTTTTAAAGACAATTTTATACATACTTTTTATAGATACAAATATTTAAGTAAATACTCTGTTTTATAATAAATAGTATTAATAACATTTACCGGCCTGAATGTCCGAGAAATTTTCATAGAAAATATTCATCCTCCGACAGGAATCGAACCTGAATCCTATACGGAACCGTCATTTAGTCTGGCGTACCTTAACCGGTCGTGCCACAGAGCATCGTTCGACTAGCAATATCATTTGTTTACATTTGGATATACTTTGAGCAGATATGAATGTACGTGAGAGATTCATGGAAGATTGAAGTTTAAAAGCAGTAAAATCGACCTTGGACATTCAGGTCGGTAAATGTTATTAATACTGTTTATTATAAAGCAGGGCATTTACTTAAATATTTTTATCTATAAAAATAATGCATAAACATAAAAATGCCCCCCTCTCTCTCTCTCTCTCTCTCTCTCTCTCTCTCTCTCTCTCTATATATATATATATATATATATATATATATATATATATATATATATATATTCATTAATTCATCAATATATATATATATATATATATATATACGTCGGTCTATAAAAAACAATGTGTACATGGGTATCAGTAGTTTAGAGACTGGGGATAAATAGAGGTAACACTTGGTCTGATGATCGTTGTTGGCGTAATTCTTCCAGTTAATTTCTGTATCTCTGCCCTTGTCTGTCTAAATTAGCTCTATCTTCGATACACTCTTCTGCATGTGGGAACTGGGTAAGGGGTGAGTAAGAAAGACAGATATAGATAAAGAGAGAGAGAGTGAGAGTTTGTCTATGTGTGTCTTTGCGCGTGTTGAGTGACTATCGTAGTTTGAAATATATCAAAGTTTTCTATAGCAGGTATTTTATGTTCTTAAAATCATTAGTCGGGACATTAAAAAAAATGCGTTTTTGTGCTATATAATTGAAATTTAGTATAACCCTTCCCACGATCGTATCAAATCAAGATAGTGGGACTAAACGCCGTCAATTGTCTATGAATTCTTACTAAATCTACAGTCACATAATTGGAACGAAATCGATTTGCTTAATATGCTCTTGAGCACAGATTTATATATCCAATGATATCACTTACTAATGGGTATAGAGTGTATGCGGATTTAAATTGTGTGCATATAAAATCAACACTACATGGTTTGAGAAAAAGCTTATGGTCTGATATTGCCATTAACCGTACAGTGTTGATTCCCATGAAAAAAAAAATATTTACACACATGCACGCACACAGGCACGCGCGTGCCCGCACACGCACACACACACACACACACAAACGCACACACACAAACACACACATATGATTACTCAGTAATAATAATATAGACTGGGAGTTCATTCATAGGTACTCAGATATTGACAAATATTGAGACAAATTGTCGAAGCTGGTTAGATGCACAGCGACCGTATGAAAATATTATTATTATTATTATTATTATTATTATTATTATTATTATTATTATTATTATTAGATAGATAGATAGATAGATAGATAGATAGATAGATAGATAGATAGATAGATAGATAGAAATAGCGGAAGATAAAAGTTTGGTCATATATAATTACTGGTTTTACAAATTAAATTTTCATCCAGATATCAATTTAAATTAAAATGCCTCTCAAATGAAATTAAATCATCAGTTCTATAAGGCGCAAACATTTGCTATATTATCAGTTCTATAAGCCGCTATTATTTACGCACCTCCCAAAAGTCTGAGAAGATACAAAGAAAAGATTCTTGTAACAAGTTAACTATTAGAATTGGGAAAATGTTTTGAATTACAAAAGTCAGAATTAAGTATAAAGGAAACGATTTGATGCGCTTTACCAGACGCATGCGTAAAAAAATAATGAAACTTGCCTCCTTGGTCGCACAAATTAAAGATAGTACTGTCGCACATAGGTGAGCAAGTAAACCAGACTGGCAAATAAAATGAATGAAAGAATTCTTAGGAATAAAAAAAATGTAAAGTAACTTGCCAATGATCAGAAACAGTCTGACAGGAAAATCGAGAGACGAACATTGTGAAATGATTTGGTTAAAAAAAGGTGTTCAGGAACTGGAAAATCGAGGAAGGAAAAGACAAGCGAACAATTCTCTCGTTTTCTTTTACATATTTCCTCTTTTTTTACCTATACATTTTTGCATTGCATTTTCATCTTTTTCCAATAGTTTTCGATTCAATTCCAAGTGCACGCTCTTTACTTTCTGTAATTTATGCCAGCAGATCAGGACTATCTGTAACAACAATGAAAACTTATGACATTAGTAGAGTCATCACATTTTTAAAAGTTGAAACATTGCGCGCCTGCGCAAAAGTGTGTTTACTGGTTGTGCCTGCGCAAATTTGACGATATACCTAGGTACCTATGCACTGAATTTTCATTTAATACCTGAAATTGTATGTCTTGAGAGATATGCGGGAAGGTATTTAAAGATATTTAAAGAATTCTGATAAGAACCTATTTCCTTTTTACTTGGAAAGGAACTGGGCGGTGCCAATCTATCTAAATGATCCCGAGAATGAAGAACCAAAACAACACGATGACGGATCGATTGAAACCTTAATCAGTAATGGTCGCTGTCCCATTACCCACACCAAGACGGGCGTGACATGTGAGCGACTAGAGCGTCAAACACCATCAAGCTACCAACGCAGGGTACAACCTTCGAAACATACAACGGTGGCACCTGGTATGCTTTCAGAGAAAGAGACTACGGACGTGACAATACCGGATCTGCTGGTAGTCGCCGCCAACAGATCTCACATGGAGGAAGTGGTCTGTTTTTTCTGCCCTCAGGTACCGACGAAAAATTGAAGCAGTTGAGCGACTGATGATGTTGAATTAATAAAGTGGCTAAATAAGTAATTTTTTGTATAACACTTGTTGAGAAATTTTAAAATCAGTTTCATTAAGAAATATAGTAACATTTGTTAATTTATGTCAATCAGTACACTTTGTACAAATGACGGTGAAAATAGTGTCTTCGATATAAGGAAAATTCCGTAATACATATATTATATTCTTGTTTTCTTTCTCGCTATATGTGCTACCCATTGTTATAGTTGTTGCTACTGGAAATCAAATCGGAAATCATCTAGTGATGCATTTGTTATAGTATTTTATTTTTATTTTTTGGTGACCTGGCTGTGATTTTATAATAGTTATTATAAACTATTGTAAATCACAGACAGGTACTGAAGTAGGATTTACATCATTAGGATCTTCACGATCCATTCGATTGTCGCCATTTTTAATCATTGAACTGAGAAAAATATTTGTATGTAGAAATTAGTTATTTCCGTTAAATTTGGACATCATTACAGTATTGTACACGTGTACACCTTGCTCAATTTAAAATGCAATTGAATTCTTGTATGCATATATATATATATATATATATATATATATATATATATATATATATATATATATATATATATATATATATATATTATACAATTAGTAATACTCGGATGGAAAATATTTCAGATAGCACTTGTAAGTCTATCGAACCAAATTGGTGCCTGAGGAAAGAAATTGAAAAAAAAAACTGGAAAAAAGGAAAGAACTGGAAACATCTGAACAGGGCGAAATAAATCGTCCAGTGCCTTAAGGTTTTAGTCCAAAGAAAAAAAACACAAGCGAGTAATAATGCTAAAACATAGAGTGCCCAATACGCTAAGTAGAAAAGGGATAAATGAAATAAATCCTAAAGAGCCAGGAAAAACCTAGCTAAGTTTCACCTAAACCGATCTTGACAATAATAATAGTGCTAACAAATAATAATCTATATAATAAATGCGAATGTTACTATGTCAGTGTTTCACACTTTTTCAGCTTAACTCCGAGACGCCATAGACCAACGTATCATACCATTTTGTACTCAAGCCAACTCCTTGAGCAAATTAAAAACATTTCGGGCCGAATCTTGATCCGTATTCCTGAAATTTTAGATTCCAAAGTTTTCATTACTGCCATTGTTTTCATAGCATTTTTACGTGATTTTATGCGACGATTTTTTTTTGTACGATAACAAATTTTATAACTTGG
>OZ038477.1:17117725-17125225 GCA_964036315.1 Acanthosepion esculentum
TTTCTTTCAATTATGTTAAAAAGGGTGTAGCTTCTTGAATTTTGGGCCTTTCTTTGCATTGAGTTTTGTATAATAGTTTGGGATTTTCTATTAAAATTTGTCCAATTTTGTTTTTTTACAGCGATATCACCCTGTACAAGGCCAGAGAGCCACTCGAGATAGATCGTTGCAGAGTAAGAGCCACTAACCCAAGCAATAAAATAATGCCACTAAGTCACAATGTGGCACCGGAAGTGAAACAGATGGAAAATGGAAAGACAATCCTAAACTGAAAAGAAAAGATAAACCTCCACTTCTGTTCAAATGACCGAGAGGAGTGTGATGAAGGCGTTAAGCAAACCTATATATTCCTATTGTGGAAAGAAAAACGAAAAAGGAAATCTCTCTCTATATATATAAAAAACAGAGGATGTCTGTGTGATAAGTGTTTGTATTATGTTTCTTAATTTTCTATAACACAATTTATCTGTCTATATTTTTGAGATGAGGTATTTTGTACACTATTTATATTAGTTGGGTAGATCCAGTGACAGGACCAAAAGAGTGTGAGTTCAATCCCCGGTTAAGGCAGTGGAGAACTTGCAGAGGGGAGTTAACAGGAGATAACTGAAAACTGACATCCATTAAACATGGCACGTGGAACTAGAAAAGTCTACACCAGTGAGCGAAATAAAGTGTTTAGTTCGACATTCCAAACACTTGAAGTAGGCCGGAGCGTAAAACGACCGAAACGTTATAATAAATATGGCGACAAAGATGTGGACAATAGTCCGAATAATGTAAATAGTGTAACCAATTTATATTTCTTTTCTTTTTTTAAAAATAATAATAATGATTCCAAAGTAGAAATCCTTGTAGTACTGTTAATCAAATTTTTTATAACTCCTATTTATGGTGTCTGTTTGGAACCCCATTTCTATAATTATAAAATTTTAAATAGTGTGAATTTTAGCATCACCAAAAACGTCGAGGAAAACAATCTTAATTTTTAGAATTTTACTTTTGATTTCATAAATATAAGCAAGGGCGTAATTATTCTCAAATGTTTCTTTAAGTTTTTTTTATGTCATCTAGGTTTTACTCGACTGTGAAAATCTTTTCTAAATTCTTGCTTCCCTGTCACATTCTTCATGTGTCGTGTCCTCTCAGGACTTTAACGATCATGGCTCACCCCAAACCCATGACATTTGTGACACTTAATAATTAATTTCCTTTTTGTTATTTCTCCTAAACCCTGTTCAGTCATCCATTTATTCAAACTCACTAAGTTATGCATTAATTTCAACTGTCCCACTTACCGTCAGTCTGCACTGTGAGTATTATATTTTCCAAGTCATCTTTCCTCATTATGTGCCCTAGAAATTTCGATGTCTCTTCCTGATGTTAAGTAAAAGAGTCCTTGTATATATTATTATTATTATTATTATTATTATTATTATTATTATTATTATTATTATTATTATTATTGTTAATTCAAAAGTTATTATTAGTAGATAGTCTGTGTATGCATTCCGTTTTGTTTACTGGGTATGACGATAAACTACATCCGCGTCCTGGATAAGACGATAGACTACGTCCAACAGCAAGGCCTCTGATCAGGAGGTTTTTAGGATCGGGGAACCAGTCTTAATTGCTGGCGTTCCCAGTTCCACCTTGACCCCGGGTGGTAGAACCTGTTAGGCTCCCAGCCATGGGCAAATAGTTGACACTAAACTTGTGTAAAAATAGGTTTTAATACAATAAATAATTTGTAATAAAAAATATTACCAGCAATAATTTTTTAAGGAAAAATTATTATCAGCAATACATTTAAAAAAAAGTACCAGTAATACAAACAGCTATACATTCTTTGAAAAAATATTACCAGCTATAGATTCCTTCAACGAAAAATATTCCCAGAAATAGATTTTGAAAGAAAAACATATTACCAGCAATAAAAATTTTGCCGGCATTAAATAACCCATTGAGGTGTTGATATGCCGTAAAACAAGCCAAACCAAACAGTTTTCTTTTGTTCTTTACATAGGGAGTTTATTTTACCAACATGTCTGCGCGCGCGGTACAACGTGAGTACTTTGTAGAAGAAAGCACCGTATGATCCAGGGTAAATTAGAGGGTTGGCTACGGAAAGCCTCACAGCCAGGCAAGGTTCTATTAGACTGAGGCGAAATAAAAACTGCTAAAAATTCAGATTATAAACAAGACGTCTTTACAAATACGGGTATCAACAAAAAATAACATTTGAAGTAGTAATATATATTGGATTAAAAATAAAATCTATTAATTCTTTAGAATTATATAACTACACCCACACACACACACACAAACATATAGAGACATATATATATATATATGTATGCATACGTATATATATATATATATATATATATATATATATATATGCCTACGTAAATAAATAGATAGATATATATATACACAAATACATACATATATATATATATATATATATAAAGATATATATACATATACGTATACATACCTATATAAATATATATATACACAAATACATACATATGCATATACATACATGTATTTATTTATACATACATATATACGCACACACATATATATGTGTGTGTGTGCGTGTGTACGTGTGTGTGTACAGTGGTGGTATGACTGTTGCCTCCAGTTGTTCACTTCAATGCCCACTTTTATATTTACATACGAGCTATCCCTATGGCGCATTTTACCCATAAATATAGTGTACCTTCAAGACATATTTTATCATATATATGTGTGTGTGTGTGCGTGCGTGCGTGCGTGCGTGCGCGTATGTGTATATATATATATATACACGCACACACACACACACACACACACACACACAGACACACATATATATATATATATATACACGAAGGATTAACAAATCTTTTTTTTAATCCTATATTTTTATTACTTCAAATGTTATTGCTGTTGATAGTTGTATTTGAAAGAGACTCCAATTTTTATTTTTAATTTAAACAGTGTGCATTTCGTCTATCGAACTATTCGAAAACGGATAATCTCTTAATCGACCCTTAAGTTTCTTATGCTAACACTAATCATGGCCATAAATGTTATATTGATTTTATATCTGAACTTTCTGGTTTCATAAAATATTCAATATTTAAATGGGATATTTTCTAAGGCGTGCATAGTAAAATATTGCGGGATAAGACAATAGCGAGGAAGAATTATGTAATTCCTTAAAAAAAATTTTGAATTAATTTCTCTAATTTCTTTTCAAGGTTATTAGCATATTTACTGCGAAATAAAATAGAAACAAAGGTGAAAACTAATTTTGCCAATTAAATAATTTTTGAAAGGTATTGCATATCTATTTTAATTCCATAAACTGTTTAGTGATTCGTTTCACACTAAATAGCTGTTCTTTACTTATTCTTTAAATATAAATAATTAGTTTTTTGGGGGGGGCTTCTTGATTTTCCTTCTTGATTCCCTAATGTACTCAGTTCTTTTGTTCATTATTTCATTCAAACACTGATTCCTCCCAAATTTTTTGTGCGTCTCCATCTTTAGTTCCTCCAATCGTTTTATTTTTCTTCACTTATTTTATCTTTCAAAGCAGCTTCAACTTTTCATGATAATTTCCATCCTCTCCTTGCTATCATACACATTTTCCCCTTCCCTTCCTCATTTCACGATTCATTTCACCATATTTTAGGACAAGTGACGACCAAAGAATGGGGAACAACGTTGATCTCTTTGTCTGATTCTTGCAGACGTTCAGTAAATAAATCTAAATAAAGAAAAATAACCCGTTTATATTCTTTTCAAGTGCAAATGTTAGACAGATGAAAATTGATGTAAAAATCGAAGAAATTACAATTCTATTTCAATCAGTAAATGCCATATAGTATTCTTATTATTTTCTTATTATTTTCATGATATCGAATTGGGCTTTGTCGATATCGCTTTAATTCTGGAGGTTAAACAATAAAAAAAATGAACCCAGAAATCAATGCATTGGTATCGAAATATTTTGTCAGCTAATTTGATCTTTGTCTGAAAAAAAAAAGCATTCTTCATGCGAGAAAATGAAATAAATATTTTTTCTACACACTGAAGCGAGTACTGTGAGTGTGTACATATATGTACATTCATACATACACACACACACACACACACACACACACACACATATATATATATATATATATATATATTTGTGCATTTAGGCAACAATCCTTCTTTCAAGCACATTTCATTAAAAACGACAGACAAAAAAATAAATAAAAGCACCTTGTCAGTCGTTTTTAATGAAATATATATATATATATATATATATATATATATATATATATATATATATATATATATATATTTACTTTCTTCAGAGACAGATATTCACTCATGTAGTTCACTGCTACTAACAAGCAATTATTTGTTTTTCTCCTGACGATGGTCATGCTGTCGAATCCAGTTGAAATAATATAAATATATTAATATACAACATGGTGTTTCTGAAAATTTAATTTTTTTATTGTTCAAAACACACACACAAACACACGCACATATATATATATATATATATATATATATATATATATATATATATATATATATATATAAATATAAAGTTAGTTTACGAAAAACTAGTTAATCCGTATGGGTAGACCCAAGGAGGATAAAATCCAGAGCTAATAATTTAAATAATAATAATAATTTAAATAATAAAATCCAGAGCTAATAATTTAAATAATAATAATAATTTAAATAAAAACAGACCACTTTAAGGTTCCATGTAATAAATTAACATTTATTACATGGAACCTTAAAGTGGCCTGTTTTTATTGAAATATATATATATATATATATATATATATATATATATATATATATATATATATATATATATATATATATGAATGTGGAGGTGCAATTATACATGAAAATGCATAGCGGTTTTGTATTGATAAAAAAAACAAAAAAACAATCAAAACAAAATATGCGATGGATGAATTGCCGTCAAATGAACGCAAAAATTTAAATAACATTGATATCTTATTTTAACTGATATATTTACCAAAATTACACTAAAATATCTTTAAATACGAAAGAGTGAATTTATTTAATAAACACGGCATTGGCTTCAACATCGACCTCCATACGGAATCTCCTGAATCTCTCGTATAAATTGGTGAATGCAGGCATAATCCTTGCCTCCAATTCCTCGTTAACGTTTATTTTTAAACGTATCACCCCAAGCAAGGCAGGAGTGCCAGTAGCACGCAAGGGGTTACAGAAAGGGAGAGCAGGTGTAACGACGGTGTTTGAGAAAAGGATATAGAGAAGGACGAGGATCAGGATCAAGGCATGAGAAGATGTCGATTGACATTATATTTGAATATTTGAAGATTATAGCTATCAGGGAAGCAAGTAATAGAAAGTATTTTCACTGTCGGTAAATGTGAGATTAAAAAGCTGTTGGAGTAGAAGTAATGGCTACATTTAACCGTATCGACAGTGAAAGTGTGGGACCAGTGAAAGTAGCTTGTCAGAGCAGCTACCATGAAAATACTTGTAGAATAGACAAAGTGAGAGAAAGTGACTGTAGCCGAGATGCCAGATCAAGACCTATCACATTGCATATCCGTCTCTGGATTTTGTCGAGGACCTCGAGATGAATAGCGGGGGCACCAGACCATATATGGCAGCGGTATTCACTGCAAGGACGAATGGTTGATTTAGGAGTTTTGTTCGTCTCTCACTCAATTGCGCCCCACACATAATAATGAAAGAGGTCGCAGTCTGGGGAGTTAGGTAGCCAGATAGAAGTGGTGATGTGGTCGCAGAAATATATATAACCACTAATAACGCAATATATTCATTATCGCCCCATATGAAAAAACTACTATCATACATTCGTTCACCCTTTCCTGTAAGAGTGAATGTGAAAATTACTATGAAATATCTATGATAAAATACCTAATGGATCATTCAAAATTACTTCATTCACAAAACAGATTTTCTACAGTGAACAAAAAAAACAAAAAAAAACTCTTATTAATAACTTCCCTAATCATATTGTTGATGAACAAATAAGATGTTCTCAGAAAAATTAATACAAAGGAAATAGAATATAATAGTACTTCAACTAACCCCAAATATATTAATCTTTTATATCGCTACCAAGCATATTCTAATTATAAACAAGACGAAAATATCCTCATAAAACATTAATAAATACTAACATTTCACTACCTAGTAAAAAAAAAATACAATTAATTATATACTACAAAAAATCTAGGATATCTAATTCAAGTAATTCGTAACAACGCTTCCCCACCAATTTACGTGTTGCAGAAAACCAACATTGTATATAAATTTAAATGTTCTCTGGGAGATTGTATCTCCAATGGAAAAGAAAAATATTTATATTGGCCACACTCCGACCACATTGTCTCGGCGGCTGAGTTTCTATTTGAATAATGCGTCGATTTTTCAGCTTGAGTGTGTAAACATTTACAACGGTATACCTGTCCATATTCGCAATTCAGAAAAAATTTCTTGTTGAAAATACTTCTATAATTTTTCATGAAAATAATAAAAATAAGCTAAAACATATTAAAGCTATCTATATTAAAATTTGAAAACAGACCGTAATAAAAGTAATCATAAATACTGCACAAATGCTTAAAATGTTTATCGTAGATAGTTTAAAATATCCAGGTTTGTAGTAATGGTTTAGTTTTATTTCTTAAAAAAAGCTCTTGACAACAACATACTTTGTTAACTCCCTTTATCTTTGAAACATAATGAACATTATAATATTTGTTTTGAAACAAACAATACCCTAATACTAACATTGTGCTAATGTCGAAAATATTCGGAATAAAATAATATGCATCAACACTGTAATTTTCTCTCTTCCATGAAAAATGAGACCAAAAAGCCAGTCCGTGAATATGAAAGGATGCAATTGAAAATAAGTAGACAAAACGAGTCTAAATTATTCAATGAAACATGTTTCAATATATATATATATATATATATATATATATATATATATATATATATATGCATGTTTCATTAAAAACGACAGACAAGGTACTACGGTTAAGCTTTTTATTTAATTTTTCCTGTGTTCGAAGAAGAGATTTCTTTTCTGGACAAACTGTCCAAATATTTGATAGTTCCGAGCGCTTTCGACTATACCTTTAGCCATTATCAAGAACGATTCGATTTTTCAGCTTGAGTGTGTGCCTTATGTGCATGTTTTAGTGTGTTGTAGGGATGTTCCGAATTCGGAAATAAAAACATCGCTTCAACACATTTTTTCACACGCTTTGTCCAGAAAAGAATCCTCTTGTTCGAACACAAGAGAAATTAAACAAGAAGCTTAACTGTAGTACCTTGTCTGTCGCTTTTAATGAAACATGCATCAGCGAAGGATTGCTGCCTAAATATACAACTATATATATATATATATATATATATATACATATATATATATATATATATATATATATATAT
>OZ038477.1:17130225-17197725 GCA_964036315.1 Acanthosepion esculentum
TATTGCTGGGAAGATATTTTTCCATCAAAATATATTTCTGGTAATATTTATTTTCTTAAAAAATTTATTGGTGATAATAATGTATTGCTGATAAAAAAATTTTCCTCAAAAAATTTATTGCTGGTATTAAAACTTATTTTTACACTTTCATAGTGTTTTGACTCCAGTTTGGGGGTTAACTATTTGCCCATATTTGGGACCCTAACTTGTGCTAGAACCTCGGGACCTGAGAAAACCAGCAATTAAGAGGTGGTTTTATGCTCCTCAAAATCTCCTGATCATAGGCTTTGCCGTTGGACGGAGATTATCGTCTTACCAAGGACACGGATGTAGTTTATCGTCATACCCAGGACGATATCTCATTCGGTATGTTTTAAGAAAATTATTAGTGACTTAGCAAACCCGAAGCAAAAAAGTTTGTTATTGAATCATTGTAGAATTTACACCCCCAGTTACTCAGGCGAAAAAAAAAACATAGAGATTTTTACTGTGTTTATGGTAATTTATTTCGATTCACTTTGAATTCAGTTGTTTCCCCGTAATGTTTTTGCTATATTTTATATTTTCTGTATCTGTTTATATTTCTGAGATGAGTTATTATGTACACTATTTATATTATTCGGACTATTATCCTCATATTTGTCGCCATATTTATTACTACGTTTCGGCCGTTGTACGGTCCGGCCTTCTTCAGGTGGTTGGAATGTCGAACTGAAACATTGACACAGTGGATAAACGCATTGGTTAGATCCAGTGACAGGACCCAAAGAGTGTGAGTTCAACACCCGGTTAAGGCAGTGGAGAACTTGGAGAAGGGAATTAACAGGAGATAACTGACAACTGACATCCATTAAACATGGCACGTGGAACTAGAACAGTCTACCCCAGTAAGCGAAATAAAGGGTTCAGTTCGACATTCCAACCACCTGAAGAAGGCCGATGCGTACAACGGTCAAAACGTTGTAATAAATATGGCGACAAAGATGAGGGCAATAGTCTGGAAAATGTAATTGGTGTTTATATTTTCTGGTTTAATGCTACCGATAAATTTTCTATAGATTTATTTTACTCCGATATATGAAGAGTTTATCAAAAATACTTTTACGAACTTTTGGGGCGGGTTCCTTACAACAAATCAAGGACAAAATCAATTGTCCTATCTATCCATCTATCTGAATGTACATATACAGCTATGTATAAATTCACACACGAACACACAGTCATACAAACACACATATATGTGTGTGTGTGAGAGAGAGAGAGAGAGTATATATCTGAAGTAGAAAAAGGATATAAGTGGCCAATTTTTTTATTTTTCAATATTATATTCTTCTTGTCAACGAAGCTAACATCTCTTACGCATAAATCAGATGCACATTTTCAAAAAGACAATCATATGCCTGCAAATCATTCTTTGTTCAGTTATTATGTTTAAAGAAAGTTTACCGTAAATGGCGCTATGTTATAATGGAGAGTGTTACATTTGTTATACTTGTACATTTATTGCTGTTCTGACTTAAATGTTGAACGTGTGTAGTAGTGATTTAACTGAGAAGTGATTCATTTAACAATGTCAGGGTATTCATATCATGATCAGGCAAATATGATTTTTGCATGCGGTTGCGTGAATGGTCATGGACGTGAGGCTACATGGCAATATCAGATTGCGTTACAAGATCGAATATTTATATAGACTTTTATCTTGTTGTGAGGAACCCGTCACCAAAGTTTTTTAAAATATTTTTGATACACCCTACACACACACACACACACACACACACACACACACACACACATATATATATATATATATATATATATATATATATATATATATATATATATATATAATTAAGTAATTCATTGAGTCTGATAGAAAACTCAACAGAATGCAGAAAGCA
Source organism: Acanthosepion esculentum (assembly GCA_964036315.1). NCBI lineage: Eukaryota > Metazoa > Mollusca > Cephalopoda > Sepiida > Sepiidae > Acanthosepion > Acanthosepion esculentum. Next base: position 17,132,127 of record OZ038477.1, read on the forward strand.
CTGGACGGTCGTTTCGCCCTATATTTGGGACTCATCAGCAGTGCGCATCCACTACCGAGAATTGAAACCCGGATTTGCTATCTCTTCGTCGCCGAACAGTTGGTATGACGTTTGCTTGATAACCTAACTGTCAAGGTTTCAGTTCTCGGTAGTGGATGCACACTGCTGATGAGTCTCAAATATAGAACGAAACGGCCGTCCAGTGCTTTTTGCATTCTGTTCAGGTTTCTATCAGACTCAATGAATTGCTTAATTATAATTATCAATATATATATATATATATATATATATATATATATATATATATATATATATATATATATATATATATATATATATATATATAAAGTGAACTTTTCAGTCAACATCCTGTGGAGACAGCCTGTTTCACGCTAAACGCAATCTTCATAGCGTGCCGATTACTTTTAGCATGAAACAGACTCTCGACACGGGGCATTGACTTCTATGTCTACTTTTTATATTTAGATACGCTCTATCCTTGATATTGAGAATTTAATTCATATATATATATATATATATATATATATAATACTTTAAAACAATATTTTATCACATTATACATATATATATATATATATATATATATATATATATATATATATATATATATATATATATATATATATATATATATAACGATGTTATTAATTCAAATTTGAAGACTGCTCCTTTTTTTAACAACGAAATTAATATCTACTGAGCATTATTTTTATTAAAGTAAATCCGCAAATCGATAGGAAAGGAACAGATATTCCCTTAGAATGAATATAACATTATTTTTAATTAAAAAATGCAATATATTCTTTAAGAAGAGCAACATTGACCTGGTGATATCCAAGATGTTATAACATAAAACAAAACAAAAACCGAATATATGTATTTTGGCATGGAACTTATAATGTTTTTTGTAGTGTTTTCCTTTGCTTTGCCTACACTGCCTTCCAAAGTTCTGCTTCAAATAATACAACTGCTGTTACTTCTTCAAGCATTTGCTAAGCTCAACCTGGAACAAGAGGAAACATATGAGATACCCAATGAGGAATAACTTCACTATCGTTGTATGGCCTTACCATATTATCTTGATAACTTATGCAACAAAACTAGATTTACAAATTTTAGTATGTATCTAATTAGCTTATCGTAGAAAAATGATGACACGTGTAATTGCGTTCACGATTTTTGGTTGCCAGAATTTTTGTCAAGTTCAGGCGTCTCATTTTGTATTTGTTTTACCATAATTTAGTCTTGCAAGAAACTACAAGGGTGTGTCTCCTATAGAACATGAACCTTAAGACGTAATGCTAATTATTTTATTTAATTTGACCATTGTAAATTATTTTATTTTTTATAGTTTTGTAATTGTACTTTGTTTTTCATTTATTTCTACTTATACGCAGACAATCACCCTCAAAATCTCAGCCGAACATACAACAAGCGTTTCCTAAATTGTTGCCTTATGAAACGGGTTGTGTGATAAAGATTGCTTTGTCAAGAAATATCAACGTCCTGCAATATTTCCTTTCCTCTTTTCCTTCACTGATTCTCTTATTTACCCTTCTACATGTTGTAGTTGTTGTTGTTGTTGTTGTTGTTGTTGTTGTTGTTGTTCTTCTTCTTCTTCTTCTTCTTCTTCTTCTTCTTCTTCTTCTTCTTCTTCTTCTTCTTCTTCTTCCACGTTATTTTTTCTCATTGAATAGCTCACCCTAGATTTTAATGTCACGTTTTTCTCTCTATATTTGCCGCTTTGCCCATCACTCCACCCAGGAAAGTGACGTGTTCAGACGTTTACAAAGTCGTCCATCCTTTTAATATAAACAAGAAAAAAACGCACGAACAAATTTGACAAATCTTACCGGCAAAGGGTTAAAGAAAGAGGTTGACATGATATTTTTAATCTTGTCGGGAAGATTTCACGACTCTGTGACATCGAATGAGATTACGTAGGTCACTTTCTTAAACATTGTGAATTGGAAGAAGTAAATATTAATTACAGAAGAGCACTGCAAAATCAATGAATATTAATGAAAGTTTATAGAGGACTGATCGAGAATTTGCGTATCTATTTGTATGTCTATGTGTGTGTGTGTGTATGTGTGTGTGTGTGTGTGTGTGTGTGTGTGTGTGCGCGTGTGTGTGTCCTTGTGAATATGTGTCTCACTGAGTGTTAGTGTTTTGGGGGATTCTGTGTTTTTGTGATTAGTCAAAGTCTCACATTCACAACGCGAAAAATTAACTAATAAATGCAAGTCAATTCGCACACCGTCTTTTTCTTCCATTATAACACTCTTCCGTCGATGTTTCATCCATCAGTATACATCAAAGATTATAATATCTATCTATCTATCTATCTATCTCTCTATCTATCTATCTATCTGTATTTTAACAGCTATCTAATTTCAGTCGCTTCTATTTATCTATCTATCTATCTATCTATCTATCTGTATTTTAACAGCTATCTAATTTCAATCTCTTCTATCTATCTATCTATCTATCTATATTATAACAGCTATCTAATTCAGTATCTTCTCTCTCTCTCTCTCTCTATCTATCTATCTATCTATCTATCTATCTGTCTATCGATTTAAATATCAATTTAAATTATACGGCAATAATTCTAACAAACAGATGTTTACGATTTTTTCTTCCAATACAAGGCACAAGAGTAACGCAAGGTAGAAATTTATTGTGAGTTTATTGCATGATCATATAATGTAAAAAGTGCAGGATATGAGGGTATTTAGGATAGATAACCTTTACATTCATAATTTAACATTGTAGTGGTCGGAGAATCATCCTGTTTCCACAAAGTAGCATTTCCTTGGAATAATCCATCCTAATGTAAAATCGATATCACTAATAGAGTACAAAAGAGAAGGAGGGTGATTCATGTCAGTGTACGTGGCAAGGGGGCGGGGGGGCTTGGTCTTAGCTGTGAAAGTCCGTGCCGATTGAATTAATGAATATAGCTCGTTATAGTTTTAGACGTGAAAATAACGATAGAACAGCGAAAATATGCGATTTTTTTGGTCTGTGGGATAGAACTTGTAGAAAATAATGCATCACCCACAAGGCCTCGTATACGCTCTTGGAACTCTATCAAGACTGGAAAGTGAGGATTAGACAGTTCCAGACCAGATATGGCAGTAGCACTTCAAAATTGGTCTGATATCGCTCCAATTTATTCGAATTAACCTAGTTTGAAATATGTCCTTGGAATAGACTCCACTGTAGACCAATCTCCACTGGTCGACAAACATAGTTTGTTAACCATTATTCCACGCCATTCTAACAATGCTAATTTACATATATATCTATCTCGATCACGGATAAATATTACGAGTTTGAAATTCTCTGACAGTCTGGCAATACGTCTATCACTGCCTCTGCATTCATGTCTGCCTAACACAGTGATGTGTTAATATGAAATAATGTCGAATATGAAAAGCCGAGTGGTAAATGGTTTGCCATATACGATTGTTACGTGTCAAATTCAGATTTCTACTGAGGTCGTTCACTTTCGTACGAATACCAGTGGAATGTGAATAAATCATTTGTTTTCACCAGCTGTCTAGTTTGGGTTGGTAACCAATATGAGAGAAAGATAACTCCAAATTCAGACCCGGGTGGAGGAAGGGCTAGCAACTCAAAGGCTAAAAATCCTACTATTTAGTAAAACTAAATCAGCAACATAAGCATGGCCCCTATAATCCACATGAAGTAACAAGGATTCGGGCAGCTACATACTTCTCTCTTTCTCTCTCTCTCTCTCTCTCTCTCTCTCTCTCTCTCTCTCTCTCTCTCTATATATATATATATATATATATATATATATATATATATGTGTGTGTGTGTGTCATACTAAACATACTGAGGCAATAACTGTCATTTATCTGTAAATGACATGAGTATTGTCAGTAATTTCGTTCCTTAATAGCCGCGATACTTCCGCAAGTTTTATTAAAAGATTTCCCCATAACCTGGAACGTGTTTCTTTAAATTAAATTCTAATCAGTCAATACGAATCTGGCTCGTTTAACGCCGCCGTATTTCATCTACGCTTTTCTGATTGTGACACAAAATTTTAATATGGAATAATGCGATGTCAAAATACAAACCTTGTATTTTGAAAAAATGATGTATTTTGTTAAGTTCATTTAACAGCAGTACTCCAGCTTGGGATCAGTGTATATCTATATATTCGACTCCCCCGTCGTATTCGACGTACGAGGGTGAAGTAGCTGAGTTCCTAGGAACAGACAACCAGACACCAGCACATGTGATTTAATTATATTGGTGAAGTTTTTGTGCAGAACCATCCACACTTTTTGAAGGTCCGAATACAGAGACCTGGTACACTACACGCCACAAGTTACCCAAATTACCCTCAGCAGGTTTTGAATTCAGAGTTGTCCTTCTCCTAGCCAAGGCTATGGAACCCAGTCTGTCCTGCTATTTACCCATATCTGGAGGGAGAAGAAGAGGATTCAGACCTTTCGCAAGGGTATTAGCACCTAAGTGAATGTAATGGATTCGACTGGAATTCGAAATACACACACACACACACACACACACACACACACACACACACACGTGTGTGTGTGTGTTCAATGACACCGACACCTAAGGTTATAAATGCATTTTTGAAAATGAAAAATCTTTTTTGATGCTTTTATTTTACCTTTTATTCCAAGCTAATAAATTCAATGTCTCATTTCCATTAAGAAAATTAATTTTTATTTCTATACTGTATGTCAAACCGAATTTAAATTGATTGGAATTAATTTTTAATCGCTAAAATGGCTGAAATCGGACAGATAGACAACTCAACGTTTTTCACTTTATTAAAAAGTATTTAAATATAAAATAAATTTCTGAAACTTTATTTGATCAAGATTAACTGCTTTACAGTTTAATTCGTCTGATTTGAAACAAATATGACTTTCCTTTTAAAAAATCACAGAAAAGGATTCTAGCACGGGAGCGCCCTTTTCCTTTCCTTTCATTTTTTTCTTTGTTTTTTTTTTTTTTTAGGGCGCTAACAATTATCTCGATAGAAGTATGTTTGAAAATGTTTCTAAATTTCGACACGTTTCATTCTTTGATGGACTTTACTGAAGCAAATGATGTTTGGGAAATGTACGTTCCTAAATGTTACTTCTGATCTTGGGGAAAGAAATCATAATAAACAATGTTGTTCAAATTACACAACGTAAACGGCATGGCCTTCTCAGATGCAGATGTCTGGAGTAGATAATAGTGATTGAATGCGGCTAGCCCAATAACATTATTTGCATCACATTGTTGTAAGCAACACATTTTCATCGGCTATAATAACATTTTTAAAAATGTTTTTTTTAATTCCTGTAAATATTTGAACATTTATTACATTAAACCACTTAGTTGTACAATTAAAAAAAATAAAAAAATATTTTAGTGCTGATATCAATATGAGCGTAAAACCACACAAACATATACAAGTAAAAAGAAACACACACGCTTATATATAATAAATAACAAAAATATATCAGTAAAAACAATACGATTAAAGCTAACAGGAAAGCATTACTTTGCCAACACGTTTCGTCCACTGCGGACTTTATGAACTTTAATGTATGAATTTATTTGCCAACTAATAAAGGAAAGTAAGTAAACGTGCTTAATACTGTTATTGAATTTTAATTTACCAATCTATCTATCTATCTATCTATCTATCTATCTATCTATCTATCTATCTATCTATCTATCCCTCTCTCTCTCTCTCTCTCTCTCTCTCTCTCTCTCTATATATATATATATATATATATATATATATATATATATATAAATTATATATAATATATATATATATATATATATATATCTCTATTTTTAATGTCGTTATTATTTACTATTTTATTTTAATTTGATAAATTATTCACGAATATATATTAGTGGAAATAAAGGAATGTCTTCATTTAAACGTTTCTTTCGATATTTTACAAAACTATTTTATGGTCATATTCTTGCCTTGGTAAAGAAGTATATCTTTTAAGATAGTAGATATCGGAAAAAATCTATTTCGTAAGTTAACATTTTTAGAGGATATGTATCACTTTTCACAAAATGTGAAGCAAAATTTCCTTTCGTCTTTATTCATATATATATATATATATATATATATATATATATATATATATATATATATATATATATATATATATATATATATGCGTGAAATGCAATTGTTAGACCATGAGGACTGCGTAAATCAAGAACACACATTGTCGCCTGTGGGTGTTGTCATCAATGTACACACACGCAAACACACATATATATATGTTTCTGTGGCAACACGAGGTCATGTAATGGTTATGAAGCATTTTTCGCAGAAGAATTACGACTGAGTAGTAAGTTCGATCCTCACTGGGTCCCCCCCTATTTTCGGTCTTGTGCCACATCTAAGTTACGCTTGGAAAATCAGTACATATTTATATATATATATTTGAATTGGACATAGCCCGACAATGTATTTAAATACATTTAGAATATGCGTAACGTTCTTTTTATAGATACAAGTGTTTAAGCAAATGCTCTGTTTATAATAAAGAGTATTAAATAACATTTACTGGACATTCAGGCCGGTAAATGTTATTTAATACTGTTTATTATAAAACAGAGCATTTGCTTAAATACTTGTATCTATAAAAAGAACGTTAAACATATTATAAATGTCTTTAAATATATATATATATATATATATATATATATATATATGTTCGTATCTGCGTGTGTGTGTGCGTGCGTATGTATATAGGTATGTATGCACGTTATAAATGTACAGATGTCATTTGATTTCAAATGGAATAAAGTTTATTTAGGGTTAGGTTAACTCTAGGTAACCGATAGTAAACCGATAGAGAACTTCGTCTACTGTAAGCTACCTCCTATAATCCGAACTCCGGGTTTAAATAATCCAGAAATGGTTTAGAATCGTAAAAATTCAATGAATATTTCAATCAATTCAAACACTAAATCCTTGGCCTGCATGTCTGTCATTTGACGACATTACGAAGAAAATTATTACTATTAATAGGAACTATATTTAAAAGATGATGGTTAATAAAATAAATCTAATTTTACTTGCTTTTTACTTTTACTTTACTTACACTAGATTTAAAATGACTGCTTAAATAATAGAAAATATGTACTCTATATTGAAATGATAATAAGCAACAATAATACAGTAACTATAATATGAAATATTTTATAGTATTAATAATAAAATATTTCTTTTCACCCTCGACCACGCTCTGTAATATACAGGGCTGTTCGATAAAAGTGACTCACCTGATTTTTTTTACTAAATATTCACTTATCCGATGAAACGAAAGTTGAGCTAAATTCAAAGGATAAGCGATCTAAAATCCGAAGAAGAAGCTTTGAAAGCTCTTTGAATTTAGCAGTAAGTACTGTCAAGCATCCGTTCAGTATAATGTTTTGGGGATGCTTTTCTTTTCATGGAGCTGGTTTCTTAAAACCTATTGAAAGGAGCCGGGAGCGAGCAGTACAAGATAATTTTAGAGTGTTGTCTGCTCCCTTCTGCTGAAAGGGTACAAATCGACCCCACCAAGCTCATTTTTATGCAGGATAATGCTCCCTGTCACAAATCAAAATTGATGAAGGAATACTTTGATGAGAAGTAGGTGAGTGTTATGACATGGCCGCCCCAATCTCCTGACCTCAACCCCATAGAAAACTTATGGAGCATTATAAAGTACAGTCTCTCGAGAAAGCAGTTGAGCAACAAAGAGGATTTGATTGTGAATTTCATATCCGAATGGTATTCCATGTTGGAGATGAGATTTGACAGAACCTGATCAAGTCAATGCCAAAAAGGGTTGAAAAGATTATTTAAAATAAAGGAGGACACATAGATTATAAAATATTTCGAACTATATTACCTATTATAAATAACTTATACCTCTATTATTCTTTATTTAAAGCTGTTCGGTTATGTTTCTATTGATTACTAGTTGCAGGAAATAAGTGAGTCACTTTTTTGCACATAATTTTTTCCTAAATGTCATTTATATGCAAAATTATAATTATCAATAGAATACCATAGTTTGAGTAAACTGTTTTACTAGGTGGTCGGGAAGGGGTCTTTATATTAGTAAGATTAAAAATTAGTTTGACCCCAAAAACAATAGGCGAAAATATTTTTAAGTAACAAAAAAAATCAGGTGAGTCACTTTTATCGAACAGCGCTGTAGTTTAAAGGACTTATTAGTTTTTACACTTTTTTCCAATTTTGCCACGCCTTTATTGTAATAGATAGATTTACAGGTTTTGAAAGATTTTGACACTGAACAATTTCGAGTAGTGCCATTTTGCAAGCAGATAATTGAAGTTAAAGATTAATTTCTCATTATCACAATCACAGCTTCGTGTCTTGCAAGTGTAAACATTTAGCAAGTTTCATTAAAAAAATATATATATATTGCGGATATTTAAGTAAAGTCTGATTTCGTTGAAAAAAATAAACGTTTACGCTTTTTAAAGCAGAAAGATACTGACTTAGCTAACGGATATATATTAGGATATCAATGAAAATCACAGGTCACCACAACTAAGTGTCTGGTAGAGAAAACACAAATATATTTATGTTTTTTTCTCTTATATCCGGGTCTCTTATATCCGGGTTACACTATATATATATATATACATATATATATATATATGTATATATATAATACAGTGTAACCCGGGTATAAGAGACCCGGATATAAGAGCGATTTTATCTGGTCCAAAATTAGAGCCTGTGTTAATGTATATATAACAGACCAAACCCGGATATAAGAGAAACCCGGATATAAGATACTTCTCCGGCCCCGACAACTCTCTTAAATCCGGGTTACACTGTATATATATATATATATATATATATATATATATATATATATATATGTATGTATGTGTGTGTGTTTGTGTTTGTGTTTGTGTGTGTCTGTGCCTGTGTGTTTAATATATGAGTTATTTTTATTCGGTACACGTGTTTACGTTGTGTTTATTTTTAATCTTCTTAAACTGTGAATTTGACAACTGTTCCAGATTAAGACCACATAGTAATAAAAAATTTTGCTTATATGAATTCTCAATCTAAGCCATTCTTATTAATTTTGCTGTTTAAGAAAAAAAAAGGGGGGCTAACATGTTTACCCGCTAAATATAATGTTGAGAGTAATAAGAAAAAATCTCGTCAAAATTTTATATTCATATATATATATATATATATATATATATATATATATATATATATATATATATATGATATTTATTATATAGATTATGTATATATTACATATACTCTCAATATCAGTGAAAGAGCTGATATATTTAGTTGGATTGATGTGAGTTTGTGACTCTGGGTTTCACGCTATTTGCGATCCTCGGACAAACTGATTAATTTTTAAATTTTGGAATTATATATGGTAGCGTATATCGGCGTTTTTATGGTAGTGGGAGGAAAAAATGTCGCCTGAACGCCACTCATACTTACTCAAACATACATACACACACGTTCACTCATTGACGTACGCAGGTATACACGCACGCTCACTCATTGGAGCTCACACAAACATAAACATATGTGAACAGTGTGGAACTAGGCATATATGCGCATCCATGTGTCGTTGCGTACATGTGTACGCATTTGGTCGCTGCATTCAATGGTGGATTGTGTACCGAATATCTTTCGTCTTTTTCAGTGTCATCGCGTAGAATGTTCGTCTATTTTGTTCGCTGAATACTGTTTTAAGGCACACACGTATATACGTATGATGGAGTCTGCGTAAGACTATAGTAGGTAAAATTGTTATTATTTGTAAATTTTAAGGAGTTTTGTTATTATTTTAAAGTCGGTTATTTGCTTGTTTTTGGCGATTGCGCATATGTAAATGGTAGAAACACAATTTTTGATATTTATTAGCATTTATGTGGTGGTATTAATTTTGCTGGGGGGAATATGTAAGTATAATTGTGGACTGATACGGCAATGGTAATCCTGGTGCAGTAGTAATTGTTGTAGGCAGGTGTGTTTTTCAATATTTTCCAGCTTATTCTTGGTGTAATATTTCTGCCTTTTAGATGACATATGTATGTGGATAGTGTAGTGCTATTTGAGTATTTTATGTTGGAGAATGAAAGGTCGTGGTTGTTTTTTTTTCTTTTCTTGAATGGACCTTCAGTGGCACCGATGTAGTACATTGTGCTGTTGCTTGCACTTGGCTTTATATATTACATTCGTTTCTGGTCAATTTCCTTGGAGTAGACATATTTTTATATCTGCAGTTGCATTCAGGTTCCTTAGTTGCATTATTGTTGGTTGTTACTTTTGTTGTGGCTTTTTATTATTTCTGTTATATATTTTGTGCAGTTGTAACTGATTTTAACGTTATTTTTGTTGAATATTTTTGCTAATCCTTTTGTTTCAGGCAAGTTTAATCAGATTGTCTGACGATCGCAAATAGCGTGAAACCCAAGGTGACAAACTCTCATCAATCCAACTATATATATATATATATATATATATATATATATATATATATATATATATATATATATATATGAATATAAAATGTTGATGGGATTTTTTCTACGAAATTTTTCCTTATTACATTCAACATTATATTTAGCGGGTAAACCTGCTATCCCTACACACACACACACATATATATATATATATATATATATATATGTGTGTGTGTGTGTGTGTGTGTATTTTGTGTGTGTCTGTGTCTGTGTCCGTGTCTGTTACTAAAAGATTATATACAGGTTGTAAAAGCAGAATTGTTAATCTTTGAACCATTGTATCTTAGAAATGATTAAAGATATCATACTGGGATTCTCCGAAGATTTTTTTTTATAACACTATTGGACTATACACTGAACATTAAAGATTTTTTAGATCTAAGTTGAAATGATGATCCCTCTTCGTGTTCTGACCTCCTGATCCAGTTTTCCTCTCAACTGTTCCTTCTTTTTTAAACTTATTCACCGTTCTGTTGATGCTTCTTGAATAAACATTGAAGATGGAAGCCAGAGTATGAATTTTGGTACCATTACTGAAGGCCTGAAAGATCTTTTTCCTCTCACCGTTGCTCAATGCGTCATCAAGTCGTTATTTCTTTGTGTAGTTTTCTTAAGGATTATTTTGTTTTCTGGTATAACTAATGCTTCCCTTAATGTGTTCTTCTTTGTAAATTCTATTCTCATTGAGTTCATTTATCTCCTTTTAACTTTATTCATCTACAGCTTCTTTTAATTCGAGTAATGCAATATGAGTGCTGCTCTGGACTACTTCACCTTTCATAGTTTCCCATAATGGTTGCATATAACAGTAAGGTGGTCATTCCAACTGTAGGCATTTCTGAATCGATCTTCTTTTAGTCAATTTGGTTCTTAGTTTCAACCGCTGGGCTATACCATGTCCATAAATCTTTTGTTTTTTTAAACCATCTGTTGAAGACTTATCTAATTATTCACATTGCATCATTGACACCAATTATCTACGCTTGCATTAAGGGTCAGAATTTGACAACTATTTTACCATCACTTTCCTTCCTTAATTTAGCATTCAGGTCTACCGTGACGATTTAGTTTACAGACTATGGAGACACGAGACAACGCCAAATTTCAATGCCAATGCATTGAAACTTGGCGTTGTCTAGTGTATGGTAATGATCAATTCTTCTTCCGTTCTTTGTGTTGTCGGTGTATATACAAATATTATGGCTATATTTAAAATCTTCCCTTTCAGATTAAGTAGAATAATTATATCAGATAGTTCATTATATTTATGAATACATTTCTTCATCATTATTTCAGTTGAGTGAACAATACTTTTATCCATTTATCTGTATATGTTTCTTTGCTTATTTACGTCTTTGTAAAACTTTCTTTCCATCTCTCTCTCCCTATACATACATACATATACATATATATATATATATATATATATATATATATATATATATATATATATATATATATATATTCAAAAATACTCCATATGTATGGATATTTATACATGCAAGAATTACCTTACAAGCATTGTCAAGACCAAGGGGTTTGTAAATAAACTAAAAATTTAATTTAAAACAAAAATAATATAAAAATATTTTAAGATACCATTTTATTTTATATCCAAACCCATTGATGCTGACAAACCTCGCAAGGTAATTCTTCCGAAGAGAAATATCTATATATTTTGGAATTTATCTTAAATGTAATTTATTTATATATGCTGTGCAATAAATGCATTGAGCCCTCTTTGTGGATCTGTTTGAATATTTTATATTATTAGGATTATTTACCCACGGATTTTTACCTATATATATATATATATATATATATATATATATATATATATATATATATATATATATATATATATTGAGTGTGTGGGATAATTTTATAGCCTTGCGCATTTACTAATCCCAGTTGCATGCATTGCAGTATTCATTTTCTTTTATTAGATTTTAATCCCAAGCAAGGTGACTTATTGGAAATTATATTAGACTTTACGAAAAATTGAGAGACCTCTACACCTGTTCCAAAGAAGTTGAAGGTTCATGAACCGTGTGGTAGATGACCCTATCTACTCCTAAATAATTGCTAAGAATTAACCTATTATTAGTGAGTACAGTTCCCACATTTCTTTAATTCTTATGTATATTAGTAAGCAAAAGTAGGAGGATTGAACTCGACAATTATACCGTACATGACGTACACCGACATGTTCAACTGCTATTGTATATTTATACCATAGGAATATATATATATATATATATATATATATATATATATATATATATATATATATATATATATATATATATATATATATATATATATATATATGTATGTACATATATATATATATATATATGTATGTACATATATATATATATATATATATATGTGTGTGTGTGTGTGTGTGTGTGCTTATGTGTGTGCATTCTGACATTTAAATATTTTCATTTTATGTTAAAACAAATATTTCCTGACCCTTAGAAAAAGAAATATGTCATTCAATGATACGTTATTTTTTGTTTTTTTCTATAAATATTATGAGATTAAAAAAATAAGGGACAATAGGCAATAAAAATACCAATTTTTTTACACTTCGACTTGAAAATAATAAACTAGTTTTCCTATTCTGCAATACGTACAGATTTCTTTTCTATTTGTATTCAGCTAGCCATAGAAAGAGTATCAAGTGTTTTAAAAGTAATTAGGGTTTGTTCGAAGGTTAGAAAAATTTGTAAGAATAAACAAGTGCTGAACTTGAACCCTCAAAAATCTGTGTGCTGCTCTCCCAAAACACAGCAATCGATCATCTAAAAAAACAACATAAATATCGATCTCTCCATTACACACACACACACACACACACACACATATATATATATATATATATATATATATATATATATATATATATATATATATATGAGTATGTGTGATACCGTGTATTTAGTACAGATATGTGTGTTTGTAGGGTATAGGTTTCATTCAATTGTGTGTATGCATGTACACTGTGTGTATATCTGTGTGTATATCTGTGTGTATATCTGTATGTATGCGTATCGTACGTAATGGCCGAATTCATATATAAAAAAATGACTACATTCAGTTTTCAAAACACCATGAAAGTAAACAGTGGTACTGGAACGGCGTGAAAAAAAGATTTTCTTCAAAAATAGTAACAAAAACATAATTGTTAAAATAAAGGTTAAAGTTCTTCTCTTTGTAAATACCGTTATTGCAGATCTTTTTTCCCTCTTTTAAAACTTGTATACACTTTCAGACCAACAGAATTAAAATTACAATAGACTGGCACTTTGTGTACATTTTTGATATCTTTGTGTGATAGTTGAACGGTGAATGAACTCAGCTGAGACCTGATAACTCCACGATTCAAGTCCTTAGATTGAATTTGTGCTGATCATCATCACATTTGGGATAGAAAATGTTGAATATCGTTAACATTTGCCTTTTAGACGAGGACTCATCTGATAGAAGATGGAATGCTTTTCATCTGGCAGCGACATCTAGGCTCCCTTGAAGACTTCCATCTGCCTTGCTTCTGTGTCCTTTTTTCAGTGGGCATAGCAGTGAATTCATTACAAATCCCGATTTTATTCATGAGGGCTGTGTGTCTAATGATAATTACGACAACTTAAGAGAAGCTTTCATAACATCAGCAATCGAAATGATGAAAATGATGAAAAGAGGAAAAATACAATGTCAAGACACGGAAAAGAATATAGGACACTACACAAAGGAATACGGAACAAATGCAAGCAGGCTAAAGAGAAATGGCTCAACGAAAAATGTGCAGAAATAAAAGGAATGTGTATCACAAATAAAGCAGCTAAATAAGAGAACAATATGAACAGAAATAAAGCGGCAGTGCCAGACGGAATTGTAATAGAGATACTGACAGCTTTAGACAATTTCAGCATAGACAAGATTACAGAATTAATAAATGAAATCTACAACAGTACTAATATACGGGAAAACCTAAGTAGATCTATTTTTATAGTGCTGTTTAGGAAGCCAGGTACAAATAAATGCGAACTCCATTTGCCAATCATCGTAAAGAGTCATATAACTAAATTTATGATCAGAATCTAATGAATAGAGCGCGCAGCAAAATCAGACCGGAAATAGGTCAAGAACAGGACAGGTTCGTCACAGACACTGGGAAAAGGAACGCGAGATTTCTGCACATCATAACAAAGCGAGAAATACAGATGCAGAAGGATGTGTAACTGTGTTTTATAGATTACGCAAGACGTTCGATAAAGTACGCGTCAAATATCTGTTGAATCTGCTCAGCAGCATTGACATATTTCGAATAACCAAGCAGCAATACTGGCAGCAAACCGCCTGCATACGGACAGAAAATGAGTTCAGCAGATATACAGAAATAGAAAGGGGTGTAAGACAAGGATGCGTCTTCTCATTGAACTTATTTAACCCGTACAGTGAGGTGATCCTGAGGGAATTAGACGTTCTACCAGGATTCATTATTGGTGGCCAGAATCTTAAGAACATAATATATGCAAATGTACTGAACTCTTACGCGATTCTTGTCAGTGAATGTTGGATATTTTCTTCAAAGATGAAGAAGAGACTTGAATCAAAAGAAATGTGGTTCTACAGGAGTACGATGAGTATACCATTTATGTGAGCAACGATGAAGTTTTATAGAAAATGGAAACAAAAAGGTAACTTTACGTAACATTAAATAGAGAAAGTTGAAATTTCTAGAGCACATAATAAGGAAAGACGACTTGTAAAATGTGATAAATAGGACAATTTGAAGGCAGAGGATTACAACTCATAACTTACTTATTGAGCTTGAGTAAATGTATGGCGGAACATGGTTTAGGAGAAATAACACAAAGACAAAACTAGATTAAGAGCTAAGGTAATCATAGCTCTCCACAACTACCCCTATTTTATAATAGGGGTAGTTGTGGAGAGCTATGATTACCTACGTCCTGAGTGAACACGGCAGATCAAGAAGTGTGAACCGCATTAAAATGCATTAAATGGACACCTAAATTAGCTAGACAAGTCATTTCTCGACGAAACAGTAATCCCCAAGGGGATAAACAGAGGGTCATTTCGACGCACTGTGATAATCCACTGCATACCTAAGAATGTTATCTGAACAATGAATGTGAAATGTATAGGAATATAAAAAGACTGTTGTGAAATGCACTGAAATATAAAAATAATATGAAAAAACTGAAATGCATTGAAATATGAAAAATAATGTAAAATGAATAAAAAATGCACCCCCCTGCGAAATGTATTGAAATATAAAAACAATATAAATTGTATTGTAATAATAAAATATAATGAATTGCATTGAAATATGCACATCTACGCCAGGAAGTTCAGTTTTCAAGAACGGTAGTTTACTTAACTTCCTACTGCTGGAAAAGCGATGCACCGAGTATCGTGACGACGTACAAAGAAACTTCATCATTTGATAAATCAATTGCCTAAGATTACGACAGGGATAAGCAGTGAAATAAGATTTACAAGGTCGAATGTAGATATACAGTCAGAAGAAATAGTCTATGTCGTAAAACAACATCGGGTTCTGCTTGCGTTCGGAAGAGTCAAAGTTTCTAGTTTGAAAAGTAATTGAATATTTTCTGCTTATGTATATGCCAACACTGTGATTAAATTAACACTTCCTTGATTTATACTTTATATCATTACCTTTTTAAATTCCATCAGTATGGCTAATGCTAAATTCCAAGAGAGTTGAATCATTGCTCCTTCTCAGACTAACGTCTTCTCCTGGCATGAAGGGGAAAGCTTTAGTTGAATCAATGGTTAAGTTTTCAGCTTGGAAATTTGTTGCATTGTGTCGAGATAGACAATGTTTAAAACAGAATCAATCTTATGGAGTTATATTTCAACCATCAGTTATTGCTTTTAATATTGCTGCCATATCTGGTCTGGCGCTTCTGCCCTACATTTACAGATTCTTGATAAAAACTAAAGAAGAATCTACAATGTTATTGGTGCTGTCCTGGCATCTCCGCTTCAGTCATTTTCCCACAGCCGTAACGCCGAAACACACACGCACACACACACGCGCGCGCACACACACACACACACGCACACACACACGCGCGCGCACACACACACACACACGCACACACACACGCGCGCGCACACACACACACACGCACACACGCGCGTGCGCACACACACACACACACACATGCACACACACGCGCGTGCGCGCGCGCACACACACACACACAACCACACACACACACACACACACACATATATATATATATATATATATATATATATATATATATATATATATATATAGACGTAAGTGATAATACCCTTGGGAAAGGTAGTAATTCTTTTCTTCTACCACCAGCTATGGGTAAATAGCAGGACTGACTGGGTTCTATAGCCTTGGATTGCAACTGGTCTAGGAGAAGGACAACTCTGAATTCAAAATCTGCGGAGGGTCGTTTGGGTGACTTGTGGCACGTAGTGCACCAGGTCTCATTATTAGGTCCTGCAAAAAGTGTGTTTTTTTCTGCACAAAGCCTTCACTATTATAATCAAAGTATATGTGCAGGTGTCTGGCTGACAGTTCCTAGGATATGAGCTGCTTGACATTCATACGTCGAATACGACGGCAGATTCCACCATATATGTATATATATTTTTCACCCTTGACCGTGAAGTCTCTGGTGAAATAAATTATAACAATGGGACCTTAAATTGGTCTGTTTTTTTTCTTTAAAGAAAATAAAATAAAATAACATATATATATGGGGGGGAGAAAAGCGCGAATTTGTAAACAATCATTATTCCTGCTGATAATGCAATATATATATATATATATATATATATATATATATATATATATATATATATGGGATAGTGCGTGAGTACATATGTGGACACTGAGGTTAATACCGAGTGACAGAATCCCTGTTTATGCTTGAAAGCAAATTTCTACGCATGTGTGTAGCGTTGTTGCTTGACCTTCTATATGTGCTGCTATATGAGGCATTATCGGAAGCAATGTCATATTTTTCCTGTTTATTGTGTTATTGTAACGTTACTTGATATGGGGGAGCGGGCATATTTAAAATTATTCTAAAATCTACTCCTAAAAATATCGGAAAGAATGGGGTTTTATCGCTATTTTATATCGTTGCTTGTTTACATTTAACGTGTTATTTATTATTGTTTAATTTAAATAATTTCCGGTGCTGATTATTATTCAGAAACGTGGTTATTTGTGCATTTATACAGTTATATATATATATATATATATATATATATATATATATATATATATATATATGTGTGTGTGTGTGTGTGTGTGTGTGTGTGTGTGTGTTGTGTGTGTGCGTTGTGTGTGTGTATCTATGTATGAAGAAATATAGTCTTAAGTTGTGCTATATTTATGGGGTATCAGAGATAGAGCGTGTGTAAATATAAAAGTGAACATAGAAGTCAACACTTAGAGGCGATGGTCTGTTTCACGATGGACACAATCGTCAGGCGGCCTGACGATTGCGTACAGCATGAAACAGCTTGTCGTCTCTGAGGGTTGGCTTCAATGTTCACTTATATATATATATATATATATATATATATATATATATATATATATATATAAACAAGGCAAATGTTATTTAAGGATCAATTGCCTGTTTATCAACTTGTGAAATAATTCATGATTACCCACTGTAACATCAGGCGATAGAATGAGATTGATTTCAAATTACTTCTACCTGTATCCTCAAAACAATTTCAGCTTATTTCCTACAATATTAGATTGACTCCTCAAGACAATTACTTATGCTGCTTTGTTAATTAACCCAATATTTACGTTTATTTGGAACTGGGTTTATCTTGTAGGAAATGTCAACCTAGCAGCCATATTTAGATTGATAAAAAAAAAGGAAAGAAAATAAATTAATGTGAGGAAAACGATCGATTCTCATTCTAGCTCACAAGTCGACATTGACAACTTTAATCTGATCTTTGATTATATAGTTAACAAAGAATATTCCCTTGGAATACTAAAATATGTTAAACTAATTTTCCGTAGAGGAATTCATCATTTTAGCTAAATCATCGAGGCGGGAAATTAGTTTCAGGTTAGCTCCGGGGTGTAATATTCAATTGATTACAGATCACGCGCAATAATAAAAGTGGGACTAGCCAGAAGTATTTACACGTGCAGAACGTTGTTTAATTTGATGTTCATACTGAACATACGTTTAATTTAAGTCTTATTGTTCTGAAGCGAGACACATGTGGCTTAATTGCGAGAGTTTTTCGTGGAAGTCATTGTTTGAAGAATGTATCAAAAATGGAACGAGCGATTATCGCTAAATTAGAAAAAAACGTTTTTATATTTGAGACAGATATTTTCGTGTGCAAAATAAGAGTACTTATAGAACATGGAGTCTGAACTGATATGCTATATTGCCAACGTAGATTCTATTATCAAACAGAAAATTCAGGTAAGCAAAATATGTAAGTTTGAGAATAGATCAGGAATTCAAAGATGGACATTTCAAGGAAATCATATCGAAGAAAGAAAAGAAAAATCAAACAAGTGAATAAAGATGTCTAGTTAACGGAAGAGATACAGCAGATAATGATATGAAATTCCTAGAATAAAAGACGCGTTCGGCGTATTCAATAAAAATTTCGAAAACTGCTTTTTCATTATTTACATGGCACAGTGGATAGGGGCGTTAGTTAGATCCAGTGACAGGACCCAAAGAGTGTGAGTTCAATATCCGCTTAACGCAGTGGAGAACTTGGAGAGGGGAATTAACAGGAGATAACTGATAACCGACATCCATTAAAACATGGCACGTGGAACTAGAACAGTCTACCCCAGTGAGCGAAATAAAGGGTTCAGTTCGACATTCTAACCACCTGAAGAAGGCCGGAGCGTACAACGACCGAAACGTTGTAATAAATATGGCGACAAAGATAATGACAATAGTCCGAATAATGGAAATAATGTACATAATACCTTATCTCAGAAATATAAACAGAAACTTATTTTTCACTGCAAATTATTAATCGTACCATATCCAAATATTTTACAAAATATTAGAGTCGATTACACTATATTTCAAGCTCAATTTAGGTTTTTAGTTCGTAACCATGCAATGAGATGAGGTAACACCAAACCGTAGATTAGTCTGCGGAATATCAATACATTATAATTACATAACTATAGTGAAATAATTATGATTAAAGTTTTTGTCAAATGCATTTTACTTTTGGCCATATATTAATTTTAAATATTCAATTTTTCACGCTTTATTTTTGAATTTGAAAAAGATCATTTTAAATTTCAGAATTTTATTATTGTCCATCAAATGACTGGAAGATAACGAACTGAAATCAACAATGAAAAATACAAGTCATTAAGCGTAAATAGTTCATCTTAGGAAACTTAGCGTTGCAGCCAAATTATTCTAAAATGCTGCCAATAACAAAGAGGAAAACGGAAAATACCGAACAACTAATTGAATATAGCATCAACATTTATGTTATTTTTTATGTATTTCTTCTGTAACAAAATACATAATTGTCAACAATGTCACCGCAAAAGTTGATATTTCCTGAAATAAATTCTTAATAAATAGTATTATTGTTATTATTTTACTTCAGTGTAAGGTAGTCCAACATTTACAAATCCTTAGCGGATAACCATGAAGAGAAATGTTGATCAAAACTGCCTAAAATCTTTCAGTGCCTATTGCCGCAAAATTGTAAAATGTTGAATACGGCCTTCCTCCGCTGAACGCCTCATATGAGGTAAGACAAAAACGGTCAGAAATAGATGCAGGCAAGCAAATGAGGAAAGAATTTATGAGAAATGGGCACAGATCGCAAATGAAGGACACTGATATGGCAGACATGAATAAAAACATACAAGAGATAACGGGATGAAAAAAAAAGTTTTTCGGCAGGATATAATTTTAAAGAAGGACCAATCAAAATTGGAAAAAGAAAAAGGAACACAGAAACACCAGAAACGAAAGTAAAATATAAGTGAAATACGTGAAATGAGCTTGATTCAACTCTGTGTATATGGCATGCTGTATCCAAGCCGTAAATGTCTGATCTGGTGGAACTAATGAATTTAGATCGTCTGAATATTTATCCTGCAAATAGCGATAGACTGTAAATATGCTTCCGACCTTTCCACTGTGGGAAAGTTTAAACATAATTTATCACACAAGAGACAAGGTAAATGCCGTTGAAATCTAGTAAAGGAAAACTCAGTGAGTATTGGTCAGTTATTGGACAGATGTTGCAGTGATATTCGATTTGGGGTTTGATCTAACACTCGTAAAATAGAGCATGGCAAGTGGAGTCAAGTACTAGCTGAAGCTATACAAAGAACTGACCATTTTCCAGCATCTATAGATAGTCATCGTATATATGAGTAGAACTTGAGATCCGTTGACAACTTAGACGTTAAAGACAAAGTACTACACCAAGAGTACAATCGTACATCAGAAAAGTCCGGGTTGATGATGAAATTCTACTGGCTTGGTTTCGGATGTATTGAATGCTAGAAGCCAATTTTCTCTCATTGAGCTATTAGAGATTACTCTGATAAGGGTTTAGCTGCAAGGCTATGTTCCTAGGGAATTTTCAGATTTTATACTGTTGCTGAAGGATGCAACTGCAATTGAATGAGGACTTCAGGAACGATCAGTTAGATAAGACGAAAATATAGCTAATTATCGGGACCTAATGATAAGAGAACGTAGCGAAATCAGACAAATAATAGCTTAAATCAACTTGACTTTTTTCAAGACAATGAAAAACTGTAATATTCTTGACCATAATTCTATCAGAACTATCAATAAAAAGTAGGAATATGTATATGTATATATGGATTACAAAAAAACTTTCAATGGACCGTGAAGAAAGATTGAAAGCTTAGGAAAGTTTTATATACAACGTAATTATATTGAAATAATATTTGAGATCAACGAACTTGGGCGTGCATAGAGATAAGTAAATACATTAGAATATAAACTGTTTTGTAACATTAACTGTTTCCTTATGAGGAAACATTCTGCATTCATTGGTCAAGTAGCCAGGCAACACTATTGTCGGATGAAATTTATAAAATATTTCTTTTAAAATAAATTCGGTTCTCAAGTCCAGTACTTGTTATCGCTTTTTCCAGTATTCATGGATGTTTCCGTACTAAATGTTTTGTGAAGTAATGTGGAACGTCAGCATCTTCATTATGACACAATTTTCTTTTCGAGATAGATATTACAGCCATTTTGTTTCTGTTGAAAATTCTCAAGTAAAGTGTTGTATGCTATTTGTTACAATTCTCTGTTTGTGATTCTGTAGCGCCAGTCGACAACGTTCGAAGAAAAGTGTTTTTTTTTTGTTGCTCAAAATCATTCTACGCACTTATCTAAGAAAGCGGTTGCATGCAGCTGACAATTTAGATGTTTTTGAGCGGGTTTATCGCTTTTACATGCCATCCATATAAAAGTCGCACTCTGTCGAGGTTATTTACGAACATAACTAAGGTTTTCAGATTGATGTTTTAGATTTGTATCAATCTGTGGTGTTGGGAAAAACTATCGCTAACGGAGATTATTCTAAATTAAATTTCCTTATCTCCTGTCCTAAATTTGCTTTATATGAAATGTATTTGAATGGATATTTGCTAATTTGAATGTATATTTGCCAATGTATTTGAATGGATATTTGCTAATTCCATATCCTGAATTTATTACAGAGGATTTAGTGTATGTGCCTTCATTCATTTCACTCCAATAAAAACGAATATGTTTTCTCACTAAGTTTAAATTGTACAAATGGTTATTCCAAGTGGACAAGTTTTCCAACCAGAATTCATTATCAGCGCACGCAACCTTAAGCGCAGCCATATAAATAGGCGACACAGAATGGAAAAGAAAAATTGAAAGTGACCTTAGACAATTGGAAAAAATATGCAATTTCCATTATCAGATTTTTATCAGAATTTGCAATAGAAAAGCTGGATAATCTGTGCATATCTATTAATAGCAGAAAGGCATTCAATAAAGTATGCCATGGAGAAATTATTGGAAGTTGAGGAAAGATATATCTACAATAAAATATGTCCAAATATTTGGTAACAAAGAGTGGATAGAGAAAAAGTTAAATGAATACAGAAAAATATAAAGAGGAAAACATATATTATGTGTTTTCATTTAATTGCTACAAACACGTTTTTTTTTAAGTGAACAAGAATACCAACAAGGATTCATTCTCAGCGGACATAGCCTTAAGTAGCATCCACTATACAGATGACACAAAATGAGAAACTAATGTGAAAGAACTATTAGAACAGGTTGTCGTGAAAATCAATATAAATATTATCCATTAACTAAAAGAACGGAAAATGTAAGTAAACAACTCAATTTGTGTGTTACGTATCGAGGACGTAAAAGGAAAAAAAAGAACAGAAATTTAACTGTTTGTGTAAAATATAGTAACAGATAAGGCAAAGTTTTATACAGAAATCAGAAGACGCATATGGATAGTAAAATGACATTTTATCTGAATTTCTGTCACCAGGAGTTAGTATTATTTATATATATATATATAATTAAGTAATTCATTGAGTCTGGAAGGAACCTCAACAGAATGCAGAAAGCACTGGGCGGCCGTTTCGTCCTATATTTGGGACTCACCAGCAATGCGCATTCACTACCGAGAATTGAAAGTCTGACAGTTAGGTTATCAAACAAACGGCATACCAACTGTTACAACGGGCCTCGGTGACAAAGAGGTAGAAAATCAAACTCAATATACCGCCGCTCGCTCATATATTCCGTGGTGGAACTCAACTGAAATACTCTGTAACTATAGGACTGTGCCCCCAGATTTAACTCCAACATTCATCCATGCTTAGAATATTGCTGCCGCATACGATCCGGAACCCTTGCTATATATCTAGAGATTCTTGATAAAATACAAAGAAAATTCAGCAATATTATTGATCCGGAGCTGGCGTCTCTGCTTCAGTCACATTCCTACGGCTGTAAAGTTGCCTCTATGTTCCTTTTCTTTCATGAAAATTGTCCGGATGAGCTCTTCATTATGGTACGTAGTCTTTATGAATTTAACCGCAATACCAGACTGGTGAGGATGCTTCATCAGTTTACAGTTGAGTTGGTTAGATGTAACCATATGTTCTATGCCAACATTGTCTTTTCTCGCACATTACAGTTGTAGAAGTCTCTTTCGACTCCATGTTTTCTAGTCAACTTTAGTCTTCAAAAATTCAAATGTCATGACAATCACCATCTACTGGCTTCCTAATTGCTTTTCTATTGTTCTTTTGTAATATTTCTGTTTCCCCTTCGCAATGTTTCTGTTTCTTCCACACCCAGTAATCCCCTGTGTCTTACCGGCTTTACTACCTTACTTGGAGTGAGTTCTATTTAAAAAAAGTAAAATAATACCTAAACAATGGCGTTCTTTAAGTGAAGTTTTCAATATATAGTCAAAGGTGATAACAAATAGAAAAGGTGTAAGTGTTTCACCATGAAATACTCCTGCTGTAATGTCGAACTTCCTGGGTATGATGATTATCTACATCCGTGTCCTGGGTAAGACAAGAAACTACGTCCTGCAGTAAGGTTTCTTATCAGGAGGTTTTTAGGAGCGTGGAACTACCTCTTAATTTCTGGTGTTCCCAGATCCACTCTGATCCTGGGTGGTACCACCTGTTAGTGTCCCAGCTATGGGTAAATAGTTAACCTCCAAACTGGGATTAAAACACTTAGAAAGTGTAAAACTAGGTTTTAATACCAGAAATATTTTGTCAAAAATTATTACCAGCAATAAATGTCTGAAGAACAAAAATTAACAGCAGTGCATTTTTGAGAAAGAAGAATATTATCAGCAATAAAAATCATGTCAGCATTAAATAACCCATTGATATTGAAATGTGATAAAACAAAACAAACAAAAATATATTTATGGAAAGTAGTGCTGAACTTCTATAAAATATCTATACTCCGATAAGGCAATGAATTCCAAACAGTTTTATCATAATTTCACTATTTACATGAGGACTATTGACTTCATTGTATTTGTTGAGGACAAGAGTCCATATGTAAATATTAACTCCTCATCCCAGAAATTCAGGCAGAAACATTGTCATAGTCCAAGACATATCTTGAAGAGAGAAATATGTCGTTCTCTATACATGTTTTCAGAATATAATGAACAAATTATGTGAAGAACCAATGTTTTAAATAGAATACGAACTACAAAGAAACTGCTGATAGAATTAAAAGACAGCTGAGATTTTTAAACACATACATTCTTGTGCAAATTAATTGAAACAACAGCTTTAGTTTCCTTTCTTTCACCATTCGGTCAGTTTTAGAATCACTGGAGTGAAAGGATGTAATCGATTTATATTTTTTTCTCAGATTATGTCATTTGCAGTAATATTAATTTATTTTCCGAGTGTATTATGAAATTTAGTTATCCTTGATTGCATCAGATTTTTATCACGCCCAGACACTATTGTCTCGACTGTCGATTAGATGTCGTACGCCATTTGTCTGCGATGAACATTAATCCAAAGAAGCCTACGAAAATTGTAACACTGCACGAACACACTGGCAAGCTTTACCTGTGAGCAAATCAAAATAATATAGACTGGACCGGAAACTCTCCTGATTAAAATTAAAACGAGAATCTTCATCCTAGGTAAGACCTTAAACTACATCCGCGTCTTGGGTAAGACGATAAACTACATCCAGCGGCAAGGCCTCTGATCAGGAGGTTTTGAGGAGCGTGGAACCACCTCTTAATTGCTGGTGTTCCCAGGTCCACCCTGACCCGGGGTGGTAGCACCTGTTAGGGTCCCAGCTATGGGCAAATAGTTAACTATTACCAGCAATGCATATTTGAAAAACATTAGCACCAAAAATATAATTTTGAAAGAAAATATTACCAGAAACAGATTTTTGACAAAACAAAATATTGCCAGCAATAAAAAATGTTGTCGGCATTAAATAACCCATTGAGGTTGATATGCCGTAAAACAAAATAAAAACACAAAACAATCTAAACCAAAGAATACATATTAAATTCGTACGAATCTATCCTAAAAATCGTGTCGGCATTAAATAACCCATTGAGGTTGATATGACGTAAAACAAAATAAACCAAACCAATCTAAACCAAAGAATACATATTCTATCCATAAGAATCTATCCTAAAAATGTTGTCGGCATTAAATAACCCATTGAAGTTGATATGCCGTAAAACAAAACAAACCAAACCAAAGATATTAGCAGAAATAAAAATGTCGGCATTAAATTACGCATTGAGGTTGATATGCCATAAAAAAATAAACCAAACCAATCTAAACCAATGGATACATATTCTATTTATACGATTTTATCCTAAAAATGGTGTCGGCATTAAATAAACCATTGAGTTTGATATGCTGTAAAACGAAATAAACCAAACTAATCTAAACCAAAGAATACATATTCTATTCATACGAATCTATCCTAAAAATGCTGTCGGCATTAAATAACCCATTGAGGTTGATATGCCGTAAAACAAAATAAACCAAACCAAAGCGAGAATCTGTAGTCAATCTGCAAGGAATGACTTCGTGGAATGGACATACGATGTACTAACATGTACACGGGGTTATGTTTCATTGGAAAAATAAGAAAAAAGATTAAATAATAACGGAATTATTCTTTTTGTTTTAATTAATTTACTCAAGGGTGTAATTCAAATAGAAGGTCTAGAGATTCTAACACGGACAAAGCATATTTATATCAGGAGGCCAGAAGAAATCAACGAGCCAAACCTACTTGGCAAATTTGCATATATCAATTTCAGAACCACGACATAAAAATGCAGTTTCTTAAAGAAGGAATTATTAACTGGTTCAGCCAAATATAAAATGTTGCAAAGATCCATGATTGCACACGTCCTGACCCCACGCATACCGAAAAAAATCGCAGATACAAAGATAGAGATGATGATTTGCTACAGGCCAATATAGTGACCAAGGGTTAAGACAAATAAAGAGAGAACGAGAAAAAAAAACAAGGTTTCCTGAACTCCGTAAAAAGAAAACGAATCATTTAATTTAAATCTGTTGTTGCCAGAATTTTTTTAAATTACTTATCTCGAAATCGAATCCGGAGAGCAAAGTTCAAATTGCTGATGGAATTTATTTCTTTATTTTATATTGTTTATTGTTTAATTGTTTCGATTAAAAAAATCAATTCAATTATCGCACAATTATATCGATTATCCAATAAGGCGCCTAATTGTTTTCGTTCATCTTGAAATAAATTATTGATATGAGTATAAAGGCCTTATAGAATATGTATATGCTCGGCCGAGCCTAAACATAAGTAGACATAATTTAAGAATTAGTTGGTAAATATCCATTAATCATTAAATGATCACAAGATACAAATCTTAAAATATTCTTTATTATTTTTTTGAGAAATGAATCAATCAGCCACTTTTTAAAACACATACTTTTTATTTAAATCTGTCTCAGTCAGTTCATTTATTTGTTCCTTCCATTTTTCTGTATTTCATTCGTTCTTTCCACCTCTCTAAGTTCCCTCGTTTCTTCTATCTATCTATCTATCTATCTATCTATCTATCTATCTATCTATCTATCTATCTATCTATCTATCTATCCAAGCACATTTATCATAGAAAAAATTGAAATACCTCACACGCTACTGTAGTTTCTCATTTCGGATCTACAGGCTGGTTTGTTTATCATTAAAAGCCATGCCAATTTGTATTTTAAGATTTGCTTTTTTCGAATTAATCTGCAAGGTATATTTTGAGCACTTCTTAAAATTGGCTAAAACTGGTAAATTTCGGAATAGAGTTTGCGTTGTAATTGATATTAAATGAATATTTACTCTCTCTCTCTCTCTCTCTCTCTCTCTCTCTCTATATATATATATATATATATATATATATATATATATATATATATAACTCATTCTGTTTACATCTCTCTATGTATGTATCTATTTCAATTTATTTATTTATCTATCTAGTCAAATATATTATTATCTATCTACCGTTGTCGTTGGCACTCCGTCATATTCTTTTCTTATCTCCCTTTCTCCTGTCTGGTGGCAGTGACGTAGATGGCTTTGAAGGTCAGGCTACTCCTGAAGAGTCATGTCGACGTTTGAACTGAAAAGGATCGCTCCCATCACTTCGGACGATCCTTCGACTAGAAGGCAGATTTGCAGCAACGGTTTCCCAGGGTTCAGGATCCTTCTACCTAACCACACATATATCCTATTATCTTTTACAATAAGCTTAATTAGAAGCATATTCAGATATCAGCGAATATACATTTTTAAAAACTCCAAATATATAAGCACATTTAATTTTTCACAATTAAAAACACCGTTTAAATATTTTTTTGCATTTACAAAGCTGCGCAAGCAAGTGCATTAATATTCTTATAAAATCTGGGAATAGTGCGCATGAGAGAAAGGGAAAGGAGAATCTTTTTTTCTCTTTATCTGGAGTAGGGCGATATCGACTTACCTCGCCTGGTGTTGTTTCCGTGGTTTTCTTAGCAAGTAGGCTTTCTGCGCATTTGGGTTAGCAGCGCAACACTTAAATGGATTTAAATTTCGAGTTATCCTCCTTCTAGACTGATTTCCAATGGCGAAAGCGACCGAGTCAACGCTGGGATTTAAGACATGAATTGTGCGAGAAGAAATAGAATGCTACCTTTTCAAGTATATGCGAACTTAAATTCAACGTCCATAGCTGCAATCTGAACTCAGCATGTCGATACTCTGTTCAGATGGCCACTACCTTACGCGCCATTTTAACAAACACTTGATATTAATTATTTTTACGGTTTGCAATTTGGAAAATATATGAGAACGACCTCGAAAAATACGGAACATTAAACTCTGATTTGTAAAGTATTCATGTTTGGGACTTTTCTTATGACCAATGATTGTCAGTGTCTCATGCCGTGTCATTTGTTAACATTGTATCTCGTAGAACAAAGTTGATCACTTGGATGTTCACATTTCTTTCATAGCATGCATGTTGTACTAAGATACATGGTCGCGAACAAGAAATAATGGTAATTTCTAAGCGTAGCTAAGATGTATCACAAGATTTAAAATATGGTGCTTCCAGTGAGGATCGAACACACTTCTCAGTCGTAATTGTTCTTGCAAGACAAGCTTGTTAACTATTACACCACGTCAAGGTGCCCTAATGGTTTTCTTAGCGTAGCTTATATGTGACACAAGATTAAAAACACAGAGCACCCAGTGAAGATCGAACCTATTATTCAGTCGTAATTAATCTAGCCACGTCGAAGTTCCCACAAGCATGAAGGAATGCCCTGATATAGCGATTTTCCAAGCGTAGCTTAGATGTGGCACAAGGCCGAAATTAAGGGGCACCAGGTGAGGATCGAACTCACTACTCATTGGTAATTGTTCTATGGAGACACGCTTGCTAACCATTACACCGCCTCGAGGTGCCCAAGGAATGACCTAATTCTCTAAATAACCTAATTCTCTAAATAAACAGCTTTTACGAATTTTAAAGGACTCGAACTACGATACTAATTACGTTTAGCTAAAAAGAAGTCGACTTCATGACTTTCAAAGGGGACATTCCTTCCAAGCATGTCTCTGAAATATGTTCGTCGAATCTTGTCAGGCTACAAGTTGAGTTTTAAGGAAAATAAATATATTTCTATACCAGTGTAACAAATATATTTTGTGAAATTTCTTTTACGATTGACAAGTAATCCCCTCATTATTATCACGGGAAATAGAACTCAGCTAAGTTAGGTCATTGGCATTTTTAGAACAAGGATCGAAATAATAGGAAAACGAAAGACACGAATTTGGTTATCGCTATCCAAATTCCAAGTATTTGCATCTTTGCCTCACCAAAATGGTAACTTAATCTAAGCTACATTCCCTGATTTCTTCAATCCCTACCTTCAGAGCTAAATCCCACTATGGAAATTACATAATACCAATCTTGTATTTCATTAGTAAAGAAGAAGTTCAAATCAGACAGATTGTTTTCCAGAACGGTTACTGTGGGAAACAAACCCTTAAAACGACCTCATTCGTAAAGCATCTACATTGAGTGGCTCTTTGGTCTTTTATTGGACCAAAAATATTACTAAAAATCTTTATACTCTCCGAAGATTAATTACTCTTTCGCGATAGCATCTTTCAAATAGATGCTCTCTACAGTATCGTTTCTTACATATGTGTTATGCTGTGATGTGGAGAGCATTTTTTGTTAAGTTCATCGTCTCATATATCTGTGACTGATCTGTTCTTCAAGGATCAGTTGCCGTTGAGAACGTCGTTCTTGTAAAGTGTATAGGAAAGAGGGTCGGAAAAGATCTAACGGTTTGCAGTCCGTGCATCATCAGGACAATAATCAGATGCAGCTCGACACATCGGAAAAATCTCTACCGAAATATGCCTAAGAGAGAAACGAATATGACCAAAAACTGTGTGTACTGAAACACTTGCAGTATTATTGAAAAATAACAACTGCCTAAAAGAAAAACTGGACGAACATCGAAACTTGTAACTAAGGAGGAAACAATGAAATCAGTCATAGTTGATCTTGTATGAAAGAAAAAATTACACAGAAACATACTGGAAAGACAGAAATCTGAAAGAATCAACATATATGTTCTGGTTATTAGAACATCTTTAGTCGGTCTAGCATAGAAATAAATACGATATGTAAATTTTTCATAACTAAATGTCCTAATGATGTCAATGGCAGCAACATAAGAGAAGCCTCGGTTGGTGCAGTCAAACGTGACAAGCAGTAGTTTGGTTCAAGAGACCAGGTTCTACACTCAAGACTGTCTCGAAAGATAACACAGTGAAGTAAATCTCTTGAATTTAGTCGTATAATAACGGCGATTTTGACTCAGTGGAAATAGGAGGTACAATAAATGAATATTGAATAATAACTAAATATCCTTAGATATGGACAGAGGAAAGGGGGGAAAACAGCCCAGTAGATTATTTAAAGTGTTTATTTTGAAATTCCCCGAAATTTATCAGGATGAATGCTGAAGATTGCAACAGACTAAACATTGAGATAACAATAACAAAGATGTAAATAAATAATATAAAAACCTACGAAAAAATAAAAACGAAATATAAAAACCTAAGAGCTACCATGATTTAATTTCAGACTGTGTGCCATGCAGTGTAGAAATAAAGTTGACTCTTTGTAACAAGACAGAAATATGTAGTAGTAATAAGAGTTTTAGGCCTACACTACATACTTTCGAGTAGTGACCGAATGAATCCCGTAATCTGATAAATGAGCACATGGAATTATGACCTATATCATGTGGGTTCCTGATATATATATATATATATATATATATATATATATATATATATATATATATATATATATATATATATATATATATATATGTATATATATATATATATATATATATATATATATATATATATATGTATATATATATATATTATAAATGTGTTTTCTTCGCTACACAGAAATTACCATGTTTCAAATTCAAGAGAATTTTTGAAAATTTGGTTCCCAAATTCGTTTGAAGATGAAACAGAACTAATGATTTTAATTTAATTATATAATTAAATTTGAAGTTTTTAGCTTCGTTTTTTGAAACATGGTAATTCCTGTGTAGTGGAGAAACCATATTTTAAATCAGTTAATTTATAATATTTATGTTCTGTAAATTTATATTTAGGACTATTTTGTAAAAATAAAAAAAAAGTCAATAAGAACACCGGATTATATATCTTACTGTTCTTTCTTTTTATTATAATATATATATATATATATATATATATATATAAATATATATATATATATATATATATATATATATATATATATTATAAAATTATTATGTGTATATATATATATATATATATATATATATATATATGTGTGTGTGTGTGTGCGCGCGCGCACGTTTGTGTGTGAGTGTGTATTCAAATGAAGAGAAAGAATAGTCAGATTAATAATCCACAGTCCTTTAGCATTTATTTTTTTAAAAGTGCTTGATACAAAGTATAGTATAGTATTATAATATTATTCTTTAAAAATATTTTTATCGGAACACAGAAATCTCAATGTATCGGAACTTAAAATTATTGTTCCATTTTGAAGAGATATCCAATAAATTCATAAAAACACACACACACACAGACACACACACACCCACACTCACACATATATACATATATATATATATATATATATATATATATATATATATATATATATATATATATTAGATGCAGGAAGTATTATGTGACAAATTTCTGGAATCAAATGTAACAACTCTAATCGGACAGCATCAGTATATAAAATAACTTAACATATTGCGATTTTCCTGTCGCTTCCATTAATTACATCATCGTAATTATGTTTAATTAATTACGGCATTTTCGTTAATAAGGAATATAAAGACGAAACGAAGCGGGCTTGGAACTGACAAGAGCTATAAGTCAACTTCTTTATCTTTAGTTTTCCTTCTTTCTTTCTCGATTTCTCTTTCTCGCTCTTTGTTTATATAGACTTGACTTCATATTTATAGCCCCTGTGGAATATTTCATTCGAAATGTGACTCGCAAAGATTATTTTACATCTATTCTCAAGGCCATAGTTAATATTATCAAAATATTAATTTGAACATCTTTCATATTGAATTTCAAGTTTAACCGTCTATTACATTTAAATAAAATTCGCGAACAATTTTAAAAATTATGGCAACAATATTTTATCTAATATTTTAACATTTGGGAAAAAATAACTACCATTAATTTCGTGTTGAATATATCTATAGCGAAAATTATATCCGTCATTTGCTGACGGTAATGCTAGATTTGCTTACAGACATATCCCATGGAAACACCGGTTCTCGTTTTGAAACAACGTCGGGCCCGGTCAGGTCCGAGATGGGTGATCGTTTTTTTCAGTTAAGTAAAACAACGTCGAGCCCGGTCAGGTCCGAGATGGGTGATCGTTTTTTCACTTAAATAAAACAACGTCGCGTCCGGTTAGGTCCAAGATGGGTGATCGTTTTTTCACTTAAATAAAACAACGTCGCGTCCAGTCAGGTCCGAGATGGGTGATCGTTTTTTCACTTAAATAAAACAACGTGGCGTCCAGTGAGGTCCTAGATGGGTGATCATTTTTTCACTTATGTAAATCAACGTCGAGCCGGATCAGGTCCTAGATGGGTGATCGTTTTTTCACTTAAATAAAACAACGTCGAGCACTATTATCAGGCACATGAAAATTTTTTTTTCTTCTTGAATTTTAAATCAAATCGTACAAATTTCGTACCGAAATCAGAAAAAAAATTAAATGAAAATTCTGTGAATACTTGAAAATTATTTTATAACCAGAAATTATTAACTTATTAAGGCAGAAAGAGGCCTTAACGAAGACCACCCTTCTCCGAAACTTGTGACATTATGCTACAGAATCACAAGGAAATGTACAAAACAACAGAAACAACTTCACTTTAAAATATTCAAAAGCTGCAACAACTAAAATGAATTTCACGTATAACGCGAAAAGCAAATAATGTTTTATTTTTTAAGCATTTCACCCCATCCACGGCGAGAGTGCCACTAAGACGCAAGGGGTTACAGAGTGTGGGAGCAAAAGTAAAGAGACTTGATTAAGGAAAGGATAAAGAGAAGGACGGAGCATTAAATCAAGGCCTCG
Organism: Acanthosepion esculentum; assembly: GCA_964036315.1. Taxonomy (NCBI): domain Eukaryota; kingdom Metazoa; phylum Mollusca; class Cephalopoda; order Sepiida; family Sepiidae; genus Acanthosepion; species Acanthosepion esculentum. Next base: position 17,165,559 of record OZ038477.1, read on the forward strand.
GAAGATGTCGATTGATATTACATTTGAATATTTGAAGACTATAACTGTCAGGGAAGCAAGTAAGGGGAAGGGAGTTCCACACACGGGAAGTGCAATACATGAAGTTATTGGAGTAGAAGAGATGGCTACATTGAAACGTTTCGACAGTGAAAGGCTGGGACTGAGATGCCAAACTAGTAATACGCTTAAATTCATGCAGTTTGGGAACAAGCGAAAATATCGCCTCAGATCAGTTATCGTGAAAATACTTGTAGAAAAGACAGAGGGAAGCGAAGGTACGCCTGGGGGAAGGTGATTGTAGACGAGATGCCAGACAAGGACCAACCACATTGCATATCAAGGCCTGTCATTTCTACTCATCTACAAACAAAAGTTTAGTAAGGAAACCACTATCAATACTGGAAAAGATGGTAATAGCTACCGGACTAAAAAACATATTTTCTTGGATACTATATTATACATTTCAATTGAGAGCAATACTGGCTGCTCGGTCAATGAATGCCAAATATTTCCTAAGAAACGGCTATTACAACATGGCAAGGAATCAAAAAATGGTACAGAGCCAACGAATGCAGCTGCATCAGAAACTAAAATATAATAGTGTTATTTCTTTGCACGATCTCCTTACAACTGGAAAGTTTATACTACGGTATATGTAATTTATAAATTTGTATTTTGCCAGTAATACTTCGTTGACAATAAGACCTGTGTAATTTATATATACGTGTATATTTCAAATGTTTCCCTGTTTCAACTCTAATGAACAGAAAATTGTTAAAAGAATAAACTGAAATTTGAAATTAACTTATAGTTATGGTCCTTGCTGATTTCCAAAACAAGTTTAAATACTTTGATTACAGATTAAGTAAGATCCCAAAGCATCGCCCTTGCATGGAGTATTGCTGCCATGTATGGTCTGGAGCCCCTGCTGTTTGCCTCAGGGTTCTTGATAAGATCCAGAGACGGATATGCAACGTAATTGGCCCTGATCTGTCATCTCGTCTGCAGTCGCTCTCTCATAGACGCGCCGTTGCCTCGCTCTGTCTTTTTTACATATATTTTCACGGTAATTGTCCCGATGAGTTGCTTTCACTGGTTCCCAGGCCTCATGAATTTAAGCGCCCTACGAGGCTGGCATCCCGTTCCCACCCCTTCACCGTTGAAACCGTTAGATGTAGATGTCTCTTCTACTCCAATATCTTCATGTTTCGCACCTCTCGCCTGTGGAACTCCCTTCCTTATTCCTGTTTCCCTGACAAATACAATCTCCAACTATTTAAGTGTAACGTCAATAGACATCTCCAGTTGTCTTGATCTATCCACTTCCCTTCTCCACATCCTTTCATTTTTCATTCCTATCTGCTCTCGCTCCTAAATCTTCTGTTGCCCCCTTGCCTTGATCGATCCACTATCTTTCTCCACATACTTTCCTCTACCACTCTTTGCTCTTCCTCCAAACCTTCTGTAACCCCTTGCGTGCTAGTGGCTTCCAGCCTGGCTTGGGGTGAAAAGCTTAAGAAAATTCATGAAAACATTTGCAAAGTTCTTACATTACTTTGTTATCGCTGTTGATACCATGTTGCGTAAATTAACCTATATTCATTTATTTCCAATGTTATTTGGGCAGAATCAAAGGCATTGGCTTCGGCATACGGATTCTACTTTCCGTGTGATAACCGCTACGCTATGCGCTCTCTCTTACATTGCTCTGCATTTATGCATATTTCTACAGAGGACATTGCATCAAAGCTAAATTATGTGTTCCTTTTAATCAAACATTTATTAAGTTTTATTAAGTAAGCCCAATACTGAATAAAAGTATTTTTTCGTTTACACATGTTGAACCTAATTATGAAAAGTCATTTTTACACATGTTCAGTCTAATATTCAATAAACGTAAGTTTTTGTTTACACATGTTCAAAGGAATATTGAATAAATGTATTATTTTTATTACAAATGTCCAACAGAATATTGAATAAACGCAATTTTTGTTTACACATTTTCAACCTAATATTGAATAAACGTAATTTTTGTTAATACATGTTCAACGGATTATTGAATAAATTTTTGTTTACACATGTTCAACCTCTTCTTGATTAAAAGTAATTTTAATTTACACAGGCTCAACTTAGTATTGAATAAACGCAATTATTGTTTACACAAGTTTAACTTAATTTTGAATAAACTTAATTTTTCTTTACACATGTTCATCTTAATATCGAATAAACGTAACTTTTGTTTACAAATGTTCAATTTAAACAGAGCCCGAGGTTATTTAATGCAGAATTGTGGTGTTGGCGGTAAAAAAAAAACGGGCACAATTTATGAGGATATGTGTAAAAGTGAAATGTTTACACTAGACATCATGAGTTTAAGATTCTAGTTCTTGGGAAACCATCCGCTTTAGAGTTGGTTCCAGAAGATAGCGGTTCGTGTGAAGCTGTTCAAGTGGAACTTACTTCTTTCTCAGGGAATAGCAACAGAATAAGGGTGGCTGGCCTAAATGTACGCGCCGTTGCGGGTGTAAGCTGGAAAGGTTAGTGTTGCGGGTAATAAGCAATGTAACTAGTCTGAACTTTTCCCAAGGAAATACAGATAGTGTAACGAGAAGCCTGCAAAGCTTTGTCTGTTGGAAAGAAGTTGTAATGTGGAAAGTAATTCATTACACACAAGGCCGCGTAGACGCTTTTGGATTCTATCAAGTCTGGAAAATGAAGACTGGGCCGCATTACTCCATTTTCGGTCTGATATGTTCTTAAGAATATATGCCTGTGATATTATCGATCGTGTTTATTTTATTAGCCTTTACAGCACTGCTTGTGATTAAAGGGAAGTAATCACCCTATAAAGGGAGGTAAGCAACACTAAAATACTTAATAGTACGACGTAATATAACATAACCTTTATTAAATAAAGCACGAGTAAAACATTTAAACCAATAAAATTATGATAATTTTCATAATGCTATTTTACAGGAAATATACGATTAATGTAATTGGTATCGGAAAGACGAAGCATCAAATTGAATGAAAATTCCTTCCTAGTCCGCTGGGTTGACTTCAAGACTTTGGGATAGACATAAATCCATCTATTCTTCCCACAGCTATATTGGTTAAATAAGGAGGTAGAAACGGCGATATAGAATTTGGTAACAGTCTGTCGAGAAGTAGAATACTGAAGGAAAAAATAACTATGGGGATTGTAACGAAGAACCACACCGCTTACTTTTCAAAAAAGACATGAAAATATATAAAAAATATTCAGGGAGAGCCATAATCGCATGAATTAAGAATAATATAACTTTTCCTGTTGGATGCTTTGTAAATGTCACGCCATCCGCGGCAATGAATACTCTGCATAAAATCCGGAAACCATTTAATAAAAAAAAACAAAAACAAAAAGCAAAACAAAACTGAAGGATTTATTAATAGAAATATTTTGTTCAATCCATTCACTATACCAGATTTGAATGTAAAAAAAAACAAATAAACATCATGGCGAAACAGTATATACACTAAGATGATATAACATATCAATCTCAAAATGATTTTGAAATTATGTCCATTTTCTTGGAGTTTTATGAATATTTGTTTTTCTTATTTGATTCTTAGATTATTCGTTTATATATCAACAGTTCTTTTATTCATTTATATGTATGGGGTACAGTTGAGCGTGAATCCAACAAAACTCCTTGTAACACCAAAGAAGAACTGAAAGCAAGGATTATGGCAGCATTCGCCTACTTCAACAAGGAGACCTTCCAGAAGAGTTCAGAGTATCCCGAAGTCGTCTGGAGGACATTCTTGAAGCCAATGGCGATTTTACTGAATAAATATTCCCTTTAGTATTTCAAGATATTTTGGGTGAATTTTTGGAAAATATATCTATTAAAATTAGATGTCAGTGTTTTCAATTTGGCGTAATTTAAACGATAATTTATCCATCACACCATAATCATATGTGAGTGTGTGTATGCACACACACACACACACACACACACACACACACACACACACACACACACACACACATATATATATATACATATATATATATATATATATATATATATATATATATATATATGTATAAAGAAATACAGTTTTAAGGTGTGCTATATTTATGGGATAAAGTGCTCAATATCAGAGATAGTGCGTATGTAAATATAAATATAAAAGTGAATATTGAAGTCAACGCATCTGAGTGTTGACTTCAATGTATCGATGTAAAATATGATAAACAAACCACTATATGCATAATAAAGTCTCGTACAACACAATATGCTATTGTAAATATTTCATAAACATTTTTTTTTTTAAGCGTATCACCCCAAGCAAGGCCGGAGGCCACTATCACGCAAGGGGTTAAAGAAGGGTTGGAGGAAGAGCAGATAAGAGTGGCAAAGGAGGGGATTTGGTGAAAGAGAAAGACAGTGGGTCGATCAAGGCAAGGGGGCTACAGAAGATTTGGAGCGAGAGAAGACAGGAATGAAAGGTGAAAGGATGTAGAGAAGGGAAGTGGATAGATCAAGGCAACTGGAGATGTCGATTGACGCTACACTTAAACCGTTGGAGATTGCATTTGTCAGGGAAACAGTAATAGGGAAGAGAGTTCCATAGGCGAGATGTGCGAGACATGAAGCTATTGGAGTAGAAGAGACGTCTACACCTAACAGTTTCCACGGTGTAGGGGTGGGAGCGGGATGCCAGCCTGGTGGGGCGTTTAAATTCACGAAGCCTGGGGACAAGCGAACGCAGCTCCTCGGAGCAATTACCGTGGAAGTACTTGTAAAGCGAACGCAGCTCCTCGGAGCAATTACCGTGCATTAAAACATAATAAAACTATAAAATAAATATTTAAATCTAAAGTTTAAATGATATATTTAACTTAGAATTAAAAGTATGTCATAAGTATTTGACGGACAGCGTTCGGTTTATAAAAATAATTATGCAGACATTGATTTACAGCACAGTAGATGTCAAACTGTATTGCTCTACTTGTTTTTTTTTTATAGATATTATTGGAGATATAAAGTTTCGGCCAAATACCCTGTAAGCATCTTCATGTATCTATTTATGGCGAATAGAGGATACTCCCTCTGTTCCGAAATAGTTGTTCTATAGCCGGAAATCTCATGTGGAATATACTAATTCTTTGTCGAATTGTTTGCCGTTTACATTAACAGGTTAGCATTGATGTTCCTCGAGTATTTATATTAGCTTATTCAGGTAGAATAATTTGAAGCGCAAATTATATCACTTTTTCACCACATTAAAATTGTATTTTTTTTCAGACCACTCGCTGGCAAGAGATTATTATGGGAGAAGAGAAGCCAATTGGCAGAAATGCTAAACGAAATTGCAAGAAGCACGAATTGACAAATAATGAGCGTAGTGCTGTGTTGCAAGCACTGCTGGAGAGATCCACAGATCGTGTCCTGAAGCGTGGTGCAATAAAACAGGTTGCAGATGAATTAAACGTAGCTGCAGAACGTCTGGGTTTGCAAATTGAATAAGTTTACCAGCCTCCAAATAGTCCTGATCTCAATGTCCTTGATCTGGGTTATTTTAATGCAATTCAATCAATTCAGCACCAGCAAGCTCCAGATAATGTTGACCAGCTCATTGAAGCAGTGGAAGAAACTTCAATAAACTTCAGAAGTCGAAGCTTAACAATACTTTTCTAAGTTTGCAGTTAGCAATGGAACAAGTTATTTTAGTTGACGGCGATAACAACTATAAACTCTGGCACATGTCTAAAGAGAAGCTTGAGAGAGAAGGAAAACTTGAAGTATCCATTTCTATTTTTGACGAGTTGCAACAAAAACTACTTTTGTTAAAGTAAATCTTCCCCAGTTATTTTTGCTATTAATTTAACTGTTTATGTATATCAGTTTCGATATATTTCACACTTATTTATATGACAATTCACTAATATTACTCATTTACTGTTGAGTATGGGAATAAATTATATTTTTTGTTCTTTTTGGTGTTTTTTATCTACTGGAACAATTATTTTTGAACAACATGAAAATATTTTTGGTACAACTATTTGGAACGGAGGGAGTATATTGTTTTAGTTGACGAGATTATTAGTTTTGTTCTTCTGATAGAAAGTATTGATATAATTATGTTGTTGTTCTTCCACATTACCTTAAGCAAAACGTTGGGAAGGAAACTAGCATCAGTAATATAAAGAGTCATACAGAAAACCCGTTCTAAATGAATTATTTTATCATTTCCAACCGATAGTAACGCTAAATAAATGAATTAGAATTACCGCATTGTGTAGAAACGTAAGCGAATCTCAGATAGAAACTTGGTACCTATGCTTAAAACTTAGTCAGGGATACGGTGAAAGTGATCCACGATCTGAAAGTCATTTAACAAATAGTACACTCGAAAATACTGAAAATTCATGAATGTTATCAAAGATGTCCGGGATTGATAGTGAGAAAACAGGGAGAATATCTGGAGGTTAGCTTGACCGTTCGCAAAATAAAATTTTAAATATTTAAATAGCCACTGTTAGCGCCGTGTAGGTAGATTTAGAATAAAAATATCACGTCTCACATGTATGACAGGCACCTTATCCCAAATGTAAAACCACATATGAATTGTAGTGTAATTCAAACTGGGGTCAATGGATGCAGTATGTCTCATATATAGGAACGGCTTATTTCACCATTACCGAACTGATATAGAGTAAATGGATTTCAGTACTTGATCCATTGACAGACTTCACCGCCATTTAACTAAAGCATATATTCACTATATCAACGTTCCAAAACGAATGAGATAATGTAATTTTGTGACGTATTAAAGTGAATGTCAAATGTTTTTGACATTGGGTTTTCACGAATTGTTTCATTTTTCTCTTTTGAAAATTGTATTAGTTTTTCCAAGATGGGAACTGGTAATATATTTTCAGTGAATGTTTAATCGCAGAAAATGTGTTTTGTAGTTAATATAATGTTTCTTAACAGATGATCCATTATTGTCTAAACGCAATTAAACTAATTAATAATAATTACCAATAATTAGTAAAAACAACAACTGAATATTTAATTATTGTAGTTATTTTCAGTAATCGTTTTGATGTAGAAATTCACCACAAAATGTTCAGTTTTGCAATTATTAAATATTTTTTCTGAACTATTTGCATATGCGCTTAAAATTAAGCGTAAATGAAAGAAAATAATGTAATTCTTTCCATCAATAATTATATTTCATTTTCCTTACAATATGAAAATGAAAATATTAACAATTGGATATTATTAACAAAATTCGTTATATTTTTCGGATACGCCAAACAACATTTTTTTTAAGCGTTTCACCCCAAGCAAGGCGGGAAGCCACTAGAACGCAAGGAGTTGCAGAGAATTGGAGTGAGTCCAAATATGAGTGATAGAGGAAAGTATGAAGAGAAGGATAGGGGATAGATCAGGGCATCTGGAGACGTAGATTGACATTACATTTTAATAGTTGGAGATTATAGCTATCAGGGAAACAGGAAGAGTGGAGGGAGTTCCACAGGCGAGAGGTGCGAGACATGAAGCTATTGGAGTAGAAGTGACGGCTACATTTAACAGTTTCGACAGTTAATGGGTGACAGCGTGATGCCAGCTTAGTTGAACACTTAAATTCATGAAGTCTGGGAACCAGTGAATGCAGCTCCTCGGTGCAGTTACCATGAATAAACATTATGATACACACGCATATATACGAAGGTTCAGTTTAAATCAGTTCGTCGCAAGTGAAAAAGTCATACAAGAAAAAGTGATGTTTAAATGTATGTATTTATATATGTATATTCGCTTTCGGACCATAGGACACGTTTGCATATAGACGAAGGTCGAGTTAAATTCAGTTCGTCGCAAGTAAAATGTCATACAGAAAAAGTGATGTTTAGTCATTAAGCTAGGTTATGGGAAGTCAGTTTAAATGAATTCTTTACGTGTATGTATTTATGTATTTACGAGGGTCATTCAATAAATAAGGTGAATTTTTCGGTATAAGGACTTCTAATACAGATAGAAGCTTACTTTTTTTACAATTTTCAACGTAGTCTCCCAGCACTGTCACACACTTTTCTCGTCTGTTCACAAGCTTCCGTATTCCCTCAGCGTAAAAATCTTTGGACTGATGTCTCAGCTAGTCGCTCACAACACTATTGACTTCATCGTCACTTTTAAACTTCGTGTCTCTCGTGAACGCTTTCAAGGAATCAAACAGGTGAAAGTCTGAAGGGGCAAGGTCTGGGCTGTAAGGGGGATGAGGGAGAAGTTCCTAGCCTAGCTCGTTGATGGTCTGCACCGTTTGGGCTTCTGTGTGAGGCCTTGCGTTGTCATGATGCAAGGTGACTCAATCTGACTGATGACCCCTGCGTTTGTCTCAACAGATAAACTCAAAGTCCTTGCAATTTTATCCACTGTCGCCCTTCTGTCAGACTGAATGAGATCATTGACTGATTCGATCACCTCAGGAGACCTCAAAACTGTCTTCATCCTCAACACTGCTCCGTCCTTCTTTAGACAATTTAGCCCACTTGTAGACATTTTTTTGGCTGAAACATGTGGCACCATACACAGTTGACATGCTCCTATGAATACCGATTGATTTGCACCCTTCAGCAACCAAAAACTTGATAACTGACCGCTGTTCAATCCTGGAGCATGCTTCTTGGTCGGCCATCTTTTGTTAATCGCCAAAACTCTGAAATCTTTTTTTTAATCTGAAAAAGAAATTAGATCCATGTGAAAAAGAGGTAAACCAAAAAAACATAAACAAATAGTAAGCTTCTATCTGTATTAGAAGTCCTTATACCGAAAAATTCAACTTATTTATTGAATGACCTTCGTATATTCGCTTTTGGACCATAGGACACGGCTTCGAATCTCACTAGGGTCGAATTATATATTTGTCTGAAGGAGCCGAGCCCAGCGTGCAGCACCTTTAGAAAAAACCTGAAAACCATACCACAGGTTGACCAAAGCCTTTTGAATTAAATTATGAAGAAATCCGGCACGGTTTTTGCTCTGACAAGTCGCAACTCATCGTGACCAAGAGTTTGAGTGTGCATGCCTTGTCCATACTGTTGATCATGCTAGGTAAAGGTCCGCTCAGCACAGTTTCAGTATAAACCATAGGTGCCATCTGTGGATGTTGAACAAACACAATTGTTATTGAGCAGTCGTCTGTTGCTATGTATGCATAAAAAATAGTTTCAATCCTGCACACTCGCCACGTATCCATTGCCATAGGTCTTGTGCTAATCGCTTTTATGTTCTTTTCTGGAAATGTATGAATGTATGTATGTATATATATATATAGAGAGAGAGAGTGTGTGTGTGTGAGAGAGAGAGAGAGATAAAAGTAGATTATTATGAAAATTCTGTGTATGTAGGTAGATAGGTAGAAATGCATTTATGTATGTATATGTATATGCATGTATGTATGTATGTATTTATAATTATATGGGCGCGTGCCTAATGGTTAGAACGTTCGCTTTCTGCCCATGAGACCTGGGCTCGAATCTCACCACGATTTGCCAGGAGGGAGACTTCCTGATGCTATCGGTCGGGAAGGGGGCGATCTGAGTGTGCATAATACTTTCAAGACTGCATACCGAAGCCTTGTGAGTGCAATTGGGTAGACGGAACACTTGGGGGGCCGTCGCTAGCTGTGACCGTAGGTTTGAGCGTGCTGGTCTTGTTCAAATTGCTGATCACGCTAGATAAAACGCTCTCTCTCTCTCTCCCTCTCTCTCTCTCTCTCTATCTCTCTCTCAGAAGCTGCAACTAAGGTCTGCTACTCATAACTGTGAATGTTGAACAAACAAAACATGCCGGAAATAGGAAAGGGCTAGACGGGTATGCTCGAATACGAGTGGCCAGCAATTATTATTACTGCTATAATTTTATGGGTAGTTGAAAGAGAGAGTTATAAATCATTTATTTTACAAATATATTTATTTTTAACAGACATTTTTCGTTGTTGTTTTCCGTATAAATAGAGAGAGAATGTTAAAATTTATGTTTATTTTGTCTGTCACGAAATTTGGAGAAAATATTCCTGATCTAACGTTTACACGTGAGATCATCAGGCTTGTTTATTACTCGAAACCATAGAATTGTCGATGGTTTCGATTGAGGCCTCAACAGTTAGGTGTAAGTACACAATTTTCTTATCTCTGAGGTAGGTAAAGATTGATTTGCAATTATTGTAGGCGTGCATCAGGAAGTTTTAGATATCCCATGATACTGCTATAAAATTCAATAAGTACAGAAATTCAAAACTACATATTTTGAAGATGCTACCTTCTGAAGAATCAGGATAATTTTTGTACATAAAAATTAAAAAATAAATAAAAAGAACTGAAAATCTTCCATCGCATAATATAATTTAAGATTTATATAATTTAAATGAAGATATTATCTGAATACAAAGGGGTTCTTTTTACTATTCCTAATTCATTTAATCTTCTAATCTCGCCTCATCAGGAGGATATTTTCTCGACTTTCAACTTAGAACAGAGTCCCTACTGTGGGATATGAACGCAGTACATGGTCTCCGCTATCATCTCCAAACCTGGTCCTCACAGAGTATGTGTTCTTCATGTAATCCCTGCAATTGTCCTTAAGAAATATGCCTTTGAATTGGACCATGTTCTCTCTTCAAGAAATATAATAAATAGTGTTTAAAACTTTTGTTGGAAACTCACAAGAAAAAAAAATGATTAAATTAACTTTCCATATACGTTTATATTTTATTACAATTTTAATCATTGCTTTTTAAAACAATCAACATTGCTGAAGGCTGAAGTTAGTTAAAATTATTGCGGTGTCAAAGGAAAAACTGTTTGTTACTGTGTATCTTTGCGGGTTTCAAGTTTTCAATTTGGAAATTAGTTTTGATCATTATACTCATATATATATATATATATATATATATATATATATATATATATATATATATATATATATATATACATATATATATATATATATATTAATGTTTATACGTTCTTTTTATAGATACAAATATTTAAACAAATGCTCTGTTTATAATAAAAAGTTTTAACGAGATTTGATCAGAGCATTTACTTAAATATTTGTATGTATAAAAAGACCGTATAAAAATAAAAATGTCTTAAAATAATTGTCGGACTTCGTCCATTTCATAATGTGTGACGTCATATATATATATATATATATATATATATATATATATATGCGCGCGCGTGTGTGAGTGTTTTTGTGCATGTGTGACGTTAAAGGTAATTTGTGATAGCAATTAAGAAATGGGCCATTGTCCGTGACAAAAATCAAGTTTCCTGATTGGCCCACAAACACTGTATTCTTTAGAGGCTGTTTTTGTTTTGATTAAACTCTTTTACCGAGAACATCAGTTGATTGATAGACTAACATACAGAGTCAGAAAGATACAGAGGATATGCTGCTTTGTACATTTCGGTTAAATTGAAGGCGATTTTACTCAACGAATTATTCAGGAGATAGAGTCTGCGCACACTCGGATTTTTTCTTCCATAATTTATATACGCGTAAACATCAACCAAAAATATATAAGGTTTTTTTTTACCTCATCTCGCGCAAATGTTTCCCACTCTTGAACAAATATTTCCCACCTTCCTGTACACATCACTCAGCACCCAGCAATTATTATGAGAAAACGTGATGCCTCATACTTAATCATATTTGCCTTGAGGCCAAAGTGCATATTTGTTCTTTTTTTTACCTTTTCTTGATTACCTGCATCCGTATTAAAGAACACATTTCCTGTCGGATTTAAGTTACTTTTCAAGAAGAGACGTTTCATGAAGAAGAGTAGAAGCAAATGCATTTGGCAATAAGACACTCGATTTGATCCTAATGTCAAAGAGTAGATAAATTTCACCAAAATAGGCAACACTTCACATCTTGATGAAAAACAAAGCAATGAATTCCTTACGCACAATCACCTCCCATATATATATATATATATATATATATATATATATATATATATATATATATATATATATATTATGAATGGACAAAGTCCGACAATTATTTAAAGACACTTTTATGTTTAACAATCTTTTTATAGAGATAAGTATTTAAGTAAATGATCTGTTTATAATAAACAGTATTAAATAACATTTACCGGTCTGAATGTCCGAGAAATATTCCTAGAAAATATTCGTCCTTCATTCAGGACAGTAAATGTTGTTTAATACTGTTTATTATAAACAGACCATTTACTTAAATACTTGTATCTATAAAAAGAATGTTAAACATAAAAATGTCTTTAAATAATTGTCGGACTTTGTCCATTTCATAATGTGTGACGTCATTTGTTTACATTTGATACGCCATGAGCAGTTATGAACGTACGTGAGAGATTCATGGAAGATTGAATTTTATAAGCAGTAAATTCAACCTTGCCAACCGAACGCTCCTCAGTGGCCGAATCGGTTAAGGCACGTCAGGCTAATGAACGGTTCTATATAGGATACAATTTCGAATCCTGTCGAGGGACGAATATTTTCTATGAAGATTTCTCGGACATTCAGGCCGGTAAATGTTATTTAATACTGTTTATTATAAACAGAGCATTAACTTAAATACTTGTATCTATAAAATCAATGTTAAACATAAAAATGTCGTTACATCTATATATATATATATATATATATATATATATATATATATATATATGTATATATATATATATATATATATATATATATATATATATATATATATATATGAAGAAATATAGTCTTAAAGTGTGCTATATTTATGGGATAAAGTGCTCAATATCAGAGATAGAGCGTGTGTAAATATAAAAGTGGACATGGAAGTCAGCACTTAGAGGTGACAGTCTGTTTCACGCTAGTGCAATCGTCAGGCAACTAAGTGCTGACTTCTATATCCACTTTTATATATATATATATATTTATATTTATAATATTGTGGGATTCACGCTATCCCCACCTTCATTTTGACGCACGCGCGACATTTTCACCCCTTCCTCTCACTTTCGGCAGGTTATAGTAGTAAACCTTTGTCTTAGCTGAAGATGAGGAAGAATTTATTTTTCGCGCGCTTTTGCGCTGACGTCACGGCAAATTGGCTTTTCAAAAATTAGTCGCCCCCGTGGTCGTCTGACCATCGGCTGGGCTGGCTCACTTGTCTTTGGCCGGTAACCCCATATATACAGACAGAGACATTTTATTCGGCAAAACCTTGCCTAGACCTCATGGATCGTCTCGGTATCTTAACGCATACGACAAGGTCGTCACTTTGCGATGACAGATTTTTTTTGTCCCGAGGCTAACATCTTTATAGAGCTGCCAACTTCCAGGAACTTTCAAAAACTTCCAACCTGATGAACAAGCATTTTTCACATTCTTCGAACTGTACTTTCTGAATCTGTTACTTTAAAAAGAATTACATACACTGACAATTATAAACTCTCGCAGTGAGTATTTTTTTCCTTGCCGTATGTTCACTATGCATTGCAACTGACTTTCTGAACTCTTCTTCCTGAAAACCTTGTTCCCGCCATTAGCCATCTTGGATTTGAATTTTGGCGCGGAATCTTATTTTGTCAACTACCATATTTCCAGTATCTTACTGAAGGTCTTCACTCAAGACAATTAAATTTCATTACTACATTTTCCAGTACATTTACTGAAGGTCTTCACTGAAGACACTACTTGTTAAACTCTAATAAAATTTATGTTTGTTCTTAACCTTTTGTTGTTTTGCCTGTCTACTTCTTTTCACTTTGTACGGTGGAAAGACCACATCTTTATATTCTTCTTTATTTTTTTCTTCGTTTGTGGATTCGGTAGTACTGTGTAGCGTCTGGTACAAGGCCTTATTTTCGTAAGCCAGATCTGCACCGCTAAAGGGTCCGCAACAATATCAAGAAAAGTTAGAAACCGCATACGTCTTTGGTTATAGTATAGATTTTTTCAAATATATATTATACATATTTTTGCTACAATTGTTTCCGGTCTCGCGATTTTTATCAGATAAAGAATGGTTATTTCCACATATTAAAAGGGATTAATTTGGCGCATAATTTCCGATATTCAACCATTGTCATAATCAAAATTCTCTTAGACTTCCAAGAAAATTTGGATTGCAACAATGTTTAAAGATCGGGAAACATTAGGAAAATTAGGTCCTTTTATTAATTCATAGATATTAACCATTCTTTGTCTGATGAAGGTCGCGAGACTGGAAACTTATGTAGCAAAAATATGAAAGATGAGGTATATTTATATTATAAAAGATCCACAATATTGACAAAAACTTTTGCGCTTTCTCGGTTTCAATGTTTTCTTTAAAATATACACTTTTCTCTCGTTCGAGCAACTACAACGTCTCCCTTATATATATATATATATATATATATATATATATATATATATATATATATGTGTGTGTGTGTGTGTGTGTGTGTGTGTGTGTGTGTGTGTGTGTGTATGAAGAAATATAAAAGGGAACATAGAAGTCAACACTTAGAGGCGACAGTCTGTTTCATGGTAGATGCAATCGTCAGGTGGCCTGACGATTGCATCTAACATGAAACACACTGTCGCCTCTAAGTGATGACTTCTATGTTCACTTTATATATATATATATATATATATATATATATATATTCATCACATGAAAATAAAACAATAAATGATAATTACATTAATAATAAGATGTTAATTATTTCAAACAAATGAATTATACATTATGCATGAACAGATAAAAAGTAATCAACAACAATAAAAACATTTACTTACTTTCGTTTATTAGGCCCTAAATAAGATCGCCTAGCATCCTTTATAGTTTTACCTTGACTTTCCTAGTTAGCTTGGGGAATATTAATGAGCGTTCTTGAATTTAAACATTTTGAAAATTTAATTATAATTTTAATTCTATTTCTCACGCATATGAGTCTCTTACTTTTATTCGTCGGTTCAAGCAGTGGCTTCCTGGTAGCAGTGATCCTTCGTCTAATCGTTACTGCAGACACATTTGCTCCACAGGATTCACTTACTTGTCAGATTCCTGTTTGGAAGACTATTGATTCTAATGAACTTATCTTGTGAGTTGGAAGAGGATTTTGGACGATCTGACCGCTGTCCCTGGTTATTTTTGCCTGTTTCTACATTTTTATACAATAGCAGAGCGAACTGAAGTGTATGAAATTATAAAAATATGACGATAGTTTGCCTCTTCTCAGGTGATAAATTTCAATTCTTGCCCACATTAAGATTGAATCTGCAAAATTGAAATTAATATTAAACTGACACTGAAACACATTATGCTCATTCTGAAACACATATTGAGTGGGGTTTCCTCATGAGACAACGCATAAGGAGTTCAGTAGTGAATCTGAACTCCGTTTTTGCAAAATAGAGGGCTCTAATACAATTTAGAGTCAGCTTCCTGACACTCGGAGTGTCGGGCATGTTATTTCATATAGAATGTACCCAAACCTTGCTCAATATATTATTTCATGTAATTTTACCCCCAAACTATCTATATTTATAAAATTGAGCATAAAATTTGGCTTTGAAACGTAATTTTGTAAGTGGTCTTTTAGAGGGAGTGCAGTTTTTTTGTCTGTTCTCCACAGTTTTGAAATCAGAATTTTCCTTCTGCTAGACGAGCTGACATAAGAGGGAGTAAGACAAGTCTACAGTGATATTTAGCCTATAGCGGGGAGAAGAAAAAATCATTCATGACTATTCCAAGAGCATTTATGCGGAAGTGAAAGTATCAGGCTAATCCGGAATGCGAACTTGGTTTGTCTCAATCATTTTTCCCGGTCCTCTCTGTCTTGAGAGATTGTTAAGCGGCGATATTCGTGGATACATTCCCGAGTCGGTAGACATGTTTGTGTGTCTCGTTTGGTGATTGGCCACATTAAATGCACATCACATAGAACAAACACTTTCCCCATAACAATAATGCCGCTAGAAAATCTGGGTAAGAGTAAAAGATATTTTCCAAAAGCCCACCAAAAGATTTCGATGATATAGGTAGCAGGTTTGCTGGAATTCCCACAGAATCTACATGTAAACAAACTACTTAAAATTGGTTACCATTGTAAAGATCGTTGAAGGTTCCAACATGAAAAAATAACAAAACAAAAAAAGCAAGAGAAAACTGTATGAGTTTAATTAAAAAGTACATATTATTTTATTTCACGCTTATGGCCACATCACGTTGAAACACCGGTTCCCGTACGATCGCCGAATTTAAGCAATGTCGAGCTCATTCAATACATAGATGGGTGACCGCTTGTGAATAGTAGATGCTAAATTGTTAATCAGAGTGCCGGGTCCCAATTCTCTTTCGGTTTGATATATTCAGTTACACGCAAATATCCTTGGGAAAAGTATGAATTAATTTCGTCACCAGCAATGGGTTAGCTATCTATATTTCTGAGATGAGGTATTATGTACATTATTTTCATTATTCGAGCTATTGTCCTCATCTTTGTTGCCATAATTATTACAACGTTTAAACCGTTGTACGCTCCGGCCTTCTTCAAGTGCTTGGAATGTCGAACTGTACCCTCAAGGACACATAACACAGTGGATAAAGGCGTTAGTTAGATCCAGTGACAGGACACAAAGAGTGTGAGTTCAATAGCCGGTTAAGGCAGTGGAGAACTTTCAGAGGGAAATTAACAGGAGATAACTGATAACTGACACCCATTAAACATGGCAGGTGGAACTAGAACAGTCTACCCCAGTGAGCGAAATAAAGGGTTCAGTTCGACATTCCAACCACCTGAAGAAGGCCGGAGCATACAACAACCGAAACGTTGTAATAATTATGGCGACAAAGATGAGGACAATATTCCGAATAATGTAAATAATGTAGCAATGAGTTAATTAGTAAGACTTGTATCACTAAACCATTATTATCTAAAAATATTAAAATAAAATAATTATTATTTCATTACCATTTTTCTAGTTATATTTGGAATATTTGGGAGTACCTGTTGATGTGTGCTTAGGGTTTGCGGTGGTGTAATCGATAATGGTTCGGACTTCTTAATGGGAGAAAGGTTGATTTATTTATATTTGCTTAGGTGCAAATATGCTTGGGAATGGTATTAATCAACCATTTCTCCCCTCAGCTGCAGGTTAATCAGTAAGACTTGCGACACTAAACTATTATTACCTCCCCCTACCACCAAATTCTTACACTCTAAAAACTATTTTTCTGGCTTTTAATAAACTGCAAAGTATGGATAAGAAAGGAATTAATCAATCAATAAATCGTGTTTTATTTCACTGATCTGATCTTCAGTTAAAGATTTTAAACAGATAATGAACAAATCATGCAGTTATTTCTTAGGGTTATGGCTGAAATACTTCATTGTTTTCAGATATCATTTCGGGAATATGATCCTGTTCGTGTACTATATGACTACATTTTTCTCTTTGTTTATGGCAGCGTGAATGCTGATAAAATCGCATATATCCCTAAAACTTAATTCCAGTCCTGTAACTTTCCAGTTACTCTCTTATTCCTCCATTATTTTAATACATCAAATTTATAAGCAACTATATATTACACAAAATAATAATAACAACAACAATAACAACATATGTAACATATTTAACAGAGACAAAGCACTTCGTAAGGTGGGGGCTGTACTCGTGAGAACAGTTTTTTTGTATTTCTTTAAGGCATGGGCTTCTAGCAATCCCTTCAATTAGTCTACTGGAATCTTTTCCAACCAATCCGAGGGCTCCAACTACGACAGTGATTGTTGATGTTCCCATTATTATTATTATTATTTTTATTTCCTTTGATATCTGGCGTTTACACATTTCTTTCCAAGTCCTGCCCAGGGACCTAAGGTTAGAAATGGCATCATGACATTTCCACTGCAAAAAATAATAAAATAAAAATAAAAATAAAATAAAATAAAAAAAATAATTACATAGATAAAGCCCTTCGTAAAGTGTGGGCTGTACATGTCAGAACAATTTTTTGTATCTCTTTGAGGCATGGACTTCCAGGGATCCCTTCAGTCAGCCTACTGGAATCTTTTCCAAACAGTCCAAGGGCTCCAACTACAACAGGAATTGTTGATGTTCCCATGTGCCACATTTTTTATATTTCTATTTCAAGGTCCTTGTATTTTGACAGTTTTTCGAATATCTTCAAAGATACATTCCAGTCTACAGGGACTGCCATATCAATAAGGAGGCACTTATTTTGTTTGTGGTCTTTAATAACAATGTCTGGGCAGTTGGCTTTGATTGTTCTGTCAGTGTGTATTGTGTAGTCCCATAGAATTGTAACAGGTCTTATCTCCGTAACCAGGTCAGGGTGGTGTTCGTACCAGTTTCTTTCAGTTTCCTATTATTATTATTATTATTATTATTATTATTATTATTATTATTATTATTATTATGAATATTATCTGTCCAATAATTATTAGAGAATCTCTATATATTTTATAAGCTTGAAAATGAACATGGGCATCTGGATAAGGGTATGGCCAGAGCATACATAAATGATTAAATAATACAATAGCAAGGCTATTATAAAATAGGTTGCGATGATCATCCTTCTATTGTAGTACAAAATTTTCGGTCCCCTGTCGTTTCTTTAAAGGATGTCACTGGCGATATTTTGGAACCATTCTCATTGTATACAAAGAAGATTAAAAAAAAACAAAAAAAACTATCAGATCATCAAATTGCTAAAATCAAAATCACTAAATCCATGCTTACTTTGGGCAAGTCACTTGTCGAGGACGGAAGAATATTGTCTGCTGGAAGGTTTAGTGTTGAATGAAATATCAGTGAAGTAAACGCTAGAGAAATGGTGCAAGAACAACTTTTCTTTGACCTTGTGTCATCAATTGCTGCCAATGGGCAAAATTGGACATTGACGGTGAAAAGAAGAGGACAGATAGACTGTCCAGTAATCTCCCTTTTCGACAAAAACCATACACTCTGTATAGAGGTCAACAGACGGAATGTAAATCTGCAATGGATTAGAATTAATCCTCAACTAGCATCTTCTCTAATCTTAACGGGCAGCCTTGGACGCAGCGCATTTCTGGGCAGTATAGAAATTAGGAGCCAGTTTTACCCTGTCTCTCACACTAACTTTCTCCTTAGATGGATTTTATTAAACATAGCTTTGTAGACACGAAAAGTTATTTTGTGGATAAGCATGTAGATGTCATTCTTTTTTGTTTTGTTTTAGTTTTATGTGTAATTTACACAGTTAACAAAAAACTTCGTGGTAAGCAAAATGGAATAGCAGGAAATATTATATATATATATATATATATATATATATATATATATATACTACTTACATTATTCGGACTATTGTCCTCATCTTTCTCGCCATATTTATTACAAGGTTTCGGCCTTTGTACGCTCCGGCCTTCTTCAGATAGTTGGAATGTCGGACTGAACCCTTTATTTCGCTCCCTGGGGTAGACTGTTCTAGTTCCATGTGCCAAGTCTAATGGATGTCAGTTGTCAATTATCTCCTGTTAATTTTCCTCTCTAAGATGTCCACCGCCTTAAAATGGTATTGAACTCACATTCTTTGGGCCCTCTCACTGGATCTACCTAACGCCTTTATCCACTGAGCCATGTGTCCTTGAGCACAAATAATAATAAAAATAATTAATAGTTTTCATATATCAATTCAGGAATAGGATTCTGCTCGTGTACAAAGACACATGGCACATGGAATTAACAGGAAATAATTGACAACTGGCATCCATTAGACATGTCACGTAGAATCAGAACTGTCTACCCCAGTGAGCGAAATAAAGGGTTCAGTTCGACATTCCCACCACCCGAAGCGTACAACGGCCGAAACGTTGTAATAAATATGGCGACAAAGATGAAGATATCCGAATAATGTAAATAGTATACATAATAACTCATCTAAAAAAAAATATATATACATATACATATATATATACATACATTTATATATATACATATATATATATATGTATACATATACATATATATATATATATATATATATATATATATATATATATATATATATATATATATATATATATATAAAATATGTGGTGTAGTTCAATTCATTTTACAATAAATCCTTCATATAAAATGTAGATTAGTAAAGTTAATCATATAAAATGGTGACTTCCCTTCGCTAACAAAATTTTAAAGGTGCATTAACCTACCAATCACTCGATGAATCTTATAATTTTGTTTATTGTTTTTTTATCTAAATTATAAGCTGTATACGGTCTTTCTTAAATACGCAATTACATTCGACTGTATATTCAATCATCTTCAGACATGGAAATTTTTTGCTTTTGGTAACTTTACTAATTTACTTTTTGTATGAATGAGTCATTTTAATATATATATATATATATATATATATATATATATATATATATATATATATATATATATATATATATATATATATATATATAATTTTGTTATTATGTAAATAAAAAAATAAGACCAATTTTACACTTCATGATAAAAAAAATCCGACCGGTTTGGCTCTCACTTAACAGTGCTGGAATCGTGGGAATAAATATCACAATATAAAATTTAAAAGACATATAATGTGCAATATTAAAGGCGGAACACTATAGATTGAAATAACATCAAGTCGTAACCGACACACGTATGTTTCTGCCATTAGGGAGCATTTCATAAAAAGTACAAATTGTGCCATCAATTTCAAAAGTGACTCTTTCACCATCTTGAGATGTGCTCGCTCACTTTTACATTTGAAGTCATTAGAAACAATTTATGTCAGTTCCAAACATCCCTCCTGTAAACAATGAGTGTCTGCTATGACTTGACGCTATTTCATTGTAGATTGTTCCGCCTTTAATACTACACATTATATGTCTTTTATATTTTATATTGAGGTATTGCCTCGATTTCAGCACAGTTGCGTGAGGGCGAAACCGGTCGGCTGGTTGTGTTCTCTCTCTCTCTCTCTTTCTCTCTCTCTCTCTCTCTCTCTCTCTCTCTCTCTTTTAGCATGAAGGGTAAAAATGGTCTACCATTTTTATTTTCATAATATATATATATATATATATATATATATATATATATATATATATATATATATATGGAGGAATAACTATATATAAATTTGTATAAGTCAAGAACAATTTAAGTGTAAAGTTATGACATATTTTGAAAGCTTTCGTGTGACATGTTTCGTCCTTTAGGACTACATCAGTGTTTTTTTTATTTACATTGATGCGAATAAACATCCGCTCGATCTGTAACTTTCAGATCCACTATCCCAGATGCAGTATAACAGAAGTAATGAATAAACGCGCAATCATTTTTTCAATATATATGGAACTCAACAAAATTGCAGATTTTCTAAATGTTGCAATGTCTTTTGTGCCCGAAATTCGGATAAGTTGGACGATTCTTGAGGGAATTTTTCAAAGAAAAAAGACATTGCAAATGTTTGGATATTATAGGGACAACGCAATTTATCCAAAGAATTCAAAATATTATCGATGACTATTCTTGAGAATCAATGAGAGCCATCGCCAAATAAAAAGAAATTCAGTTATCGGAGTGAACAATCAGAACATTTGAATCAAGTCCTATTTATTTAGAAGAGTTTAATCTATGTGTGTAACGACAGAAAAACCGTTTGATATATTACAATCTGTTACATAACTTTAACCCTCATAAACATCTATGACTTGGTTCTTCTTTGATCAGAAAAAAATGCAACAGGAACAAAAGTCTAACATGAGAAATGACAAATGGTTATGTGTAGACCTTTCTGATGGCCCCGGGTTTTGTATGCTAAGTTACCAGCAAATATGATGCATTTAGGAGTGGCGAGAAATGAAAGTAATGCCATGCTACTTCAAACCTTCCCACAGGGTCGTAAGGTTAATGCTGATGGATACCTTGAGGGATTGGAGACAGTAGTTAGGGCCTGGCTGGATGTAGTAAGCAGTAAAAGATCATACGTTTTTCACAAAGACACAGCACCTTCTCACAAATCCCACATGACCCAAGAATGGAGACGTGTGACCTCGAAACACGCCAGATTTAAATCCCGAAATGAATAAGGACTATTTAGTGCAGTGATGACAATGATTGCTGTCATGTATTGAAGCTGGAAGCTGATACATAGGCTGATATTATAAGAAAGATTATCAAAAACATTTACACAATCTTTTTATTAAGGCACATTTAGTTTTTACTATATTAGGTTTGTCTTATGAAATTACCAGATATGACCTCAAATACTTCTCGCACTCGTAGATTTATAGTAGATTTAGATCCCATGGAAATGATTTAATTATATAATGGATTAACTATTTAAAAGCAGCAAAAACATTTGTTTAGCACTTATATTTACGATTTGAAAGAGTAAATATTTCCTCCATATTTTCGAGCGACACTCCAAATATAATGTAGTCCTGCGTGCGATGATAAACTACATCCGACAGTAAGCCCTCCGATCTGAAGACTGTAGGTTTTTTTGAGCTTGGAGCTACATATTCATTGCTTTTGTTCCTAGTTCCACCCTGACCCGGGTTAGGGGTAGCCTCAGTTATGGCCCCAGGTATAGGCAAACAATGAGACCCAAAACTAAAAGAAAACACTATGATAGTATAAATACATGTTTTTATATATATATAAAAATTACCAACGATAAATATTTATAGAAAAATTACCAACAATACATATATATAGCGAAAATTACCAACAATACCCATTTAGAGAAAAAAAGTACCAACAATGTATTTTGTGGCAAAAGTACGAACAATATCTATTTATAGCAAAGGTACCAACAATACCAATGGGAATTTTTCAATAATTGCTGCAACATTTTTTATTTCAGCAAAAAAAATTTAAAGCCTGTTTCTAACTTCTCCTTCATTTGTGAATGTTCTTTAATATCTGAAATGTTTTGGTGATCGAAACAAATCTCTTTCGTTTCAAAATGCGGTGAGCATGAAACCCGCGGAAGAATCTCCCAATCTATTGATATAGAATAGCACCTCACCTGTTTACCAAATCAGGACATTTCGAAGTAATGATTCATCAACACAATCAAATTGTTGACAATATAGCTCTGCAAGAATTGATATTCTACGGTCCAACTGTTAGGTACAAAACAAAAACATTTGTAGATGGATTTCTGGTTTGGTTCTTGGCATTCTTTTATCAGCTATGTCTTTTCTATTTTTTCTGTTGGCATGTAAATATAGGTTTTTATTATATTAAAAATGTTATTATCCTTCACCTCTTTTACTATACCTTGCATATACACTCTTGTACAAAACGAAAAATTCCATTATTATTTACGTTTATTTAACATTTTTTCAATGAAAATGTTTTTTATTATGTTTCTAGTGCAAAGTGAAGGTAAGGCTTGCCATTGTGTTCGTGCAGCGTTACAATTTCGTAAGCTTTCTTGAAGTAACGTCCATTGCAGACAATGGCCATAGGACAACTAATCGACAGTCGAGACAATAGTGTCTGGGGCGTGATGAAAATCTGCTGCAATCACGAATGACGCAATATTTTTCAAGGCCAAACAAATTTCATCATACACACCGAAAATAGATTCGTATTACTTCACAACACTGCAAATGACCTTATCTGAGGAAAAAATATAGAAATCGATTACACCCTGTCACTGTATTGGCTCTAAGACTGACCGTATGTTGAAAGAAAGGAAACTAAAGCGGTTGTTTCAATTAATTTGCACAAGTTTGTATATTTTTAGGCACCTCTATAGCAATAATATATTTTCCGAATTCCTAGAATAATCAACGGCGGATATGTTTCTTTTAAAAATTATAATCCCCCATGAGGTGCAATTCTGAAATGCACTGTCAGAAAGACGCTACTATTCAGCTTTGATTCTGCATTGAGTCGTTGACACATGGTTCATAGCTGTAAAATAAATAATTACTCTCGGAACGCCCTCAAGTATATCAGTCCTTACTACCTATTTTACAGATTAAATTCTTCTTTATTTGCCGGCTTCCCCTCTTGAATGTAGGTGATCATGGGCCTCCTTATCCTCCTATCGCTTTTACTTCTTAATAAATTTTGTCTTTTTGTTATTTCTAGTAAACCCAGTTCTACCATTCATTTACTCATATTTATCAACTATGTTAGGCGCTTCTTTGCCCTGTCTTTCTTCTACTCAATCTGTCCTGAGTATCACATTTTCCAAGCCGTTCTTCCTTGCCCCAGAAATTTCAACAGCCTCTTCTTGATGTTAAGTATATGTTTCCATTTTGTTTTTTGATTTCTCTAAAACTTCGTCGATGCTCACATATTCGAAACATCGTATTACTCATCATCTTTCTGTAGAACCGTATTTCTTTCGCTTCAAGGCTTTTCTTCATCTTTGAGGAGATTGTCCAGCATTCACTGCTATATAGGCGAACAGATATAACGTAACAGACCATTTCTTTTTTCTTTGTTTGAAAGAAAGTTGTCTCTCTGTTAATATTCTGATTATCTTAAATATTTTGTACACATGTAACTAAAAATGTTTACAGACTGTTTCCATTTAAGGTGTTTATTATTTCACGAACTTACATTAACGTTAACATTGGAGAGATGTGACGTTTTGATGTTAGCTAATATTTCACTTTATGCTTGTGTATGCGTGGGTGTGTGCGTCAAAACTGTCTCAATTAAAAGGGTAACAAAGATACATTGGAAACAGGAGCTTTTCCTTATGATAATCGTTTTACAAACAACACGAAAAAGGAATCTCCAAACAAGGAAATATGATTTTATTATTTAATATTTTACCTCGTCTTGTTTATTTTTAGCTTCATTCATTTTTTCGTTCAACCTCACTCACACTTGCCCAATACAAACAAGATTTCTTTCATTTTCATAATTCGTTTTTACCCTTTTTTCTCATTCACGTTCCTTTTTCTGACTTTCCTCTCTTTGAAACTTTATTAATGGCAGTTGTCCAGCTAACATCTGACATTGTACTGATTATAAAGACAAAACGAAATCATCGCCCAAATCTTACGTCTTTCATCTTGCCCCTGGCATTTGGAAACTGTCCAATATTTCGTTAAAAAATGAGATACCGATAAAGAACTATATATATATATATATATATATATATATATATATATATATATATATATATATATATATATATATATTAAAATAATAAGAACGAAAGGTAAGATTTATAATCAGGTGTTCTAAGCGATTATTTTTATTTAAAAAAACAGTGCTCGATGCCAACAGTAGAGCATAATATAATTATTTTCTTTTTTAAAAATATGATTCCATCGCGAGTCAGAAATTTCTGTTTTTCAAAACTAAAACTAAAATTATAAATTTAATTAAAATTTTAGTTTCAGTTTTGAAACAGGAATTCCTGTGTCGCGATGGAAACATATTTTGAAAAAAGAAAATAATTATAATATATATATATATATATATATATATATATATATATATATATATATATATGTATGTATGTATATATATATATAAAGTCAAAGATTGAAGGATATATCCGTTTGTTTTAAGTTTTAAGTCTGCAATATGTATTGTTCATCACTTCTTTTTCTGTTTACTAGAATTTCTTGCAAAACTCTGACGCGTGTTGAAATCCTCGGAGTATTTAGTATTGTTGAAGTTTTCGCTAACATTTTTGTCGAGATTTACAAAATCTACGTTTCATTCAATTTCGGAAACCAATCGATGAAACTTGAATACGCTGATTTGTTTGAAAAATACTTTAGCAAAATCCCTACTTTAATAATATCTTTAATTTAAAATAATTTTATAGAAACGGATGTAAACAATATTTTTAAAGTAAAGTTCTATTTCTTTTCCCTTTTTTTAACAGTGAAAAATAAATTCTCAGTAATTCTAACTCTTGAGCATGATAGATACCAGTGGCCATGCTTAACTATTTCTTTCTAGAGCTAAATTTCAACATTTTGAAGTATTGTCATTTATTTGTAGTTGTCACAAATGCAGAACGAACTGGAAACTGGATTCTTGTTATGTAAAATCTCACAGAAAATCTATGCAAAAAACAATATTGCATTAAATATATGCCAAAAAAACAATATTGCATTAAATTTATGCAAAAAAAAACAATATTGCATTAAATATATGCAAAAAAAACAATATTGCATTAAATATATGCAAAAAAATAATTGCATTAAATATATGCAAAAAAAACAATATTGCATTAAATATATGTAAAAAAAAACAATATTGCATTAAATATATGCAAAAAAAAAACAATATTGCATTAAATATATGCAGAAAAAACAATATTGCATTAAATATATGCAAAAAAAACAATATTGCATTAAGTATTTGTTATTTTGATCATTAAATCTTTGTTAAAATAGTGGGAGTATTTTGTATGTTAAATAATATTTTTTTAATTAAAAAAATAATGAAAATGTATTGTGCTAAGCCTATTAAAACCAACCGTCCTTCGTGCACACTTAACTGTTTAAAATTCTCCCCAAAATTATGTATTGATCAGTCAATGTATTGATATTTTAGAGGGTGTGACGGACAGGTGGACGGACTAAAGGAAGTCAAAACATTTTATATATAGATTCCCAAACGTATTTTATAAAGTGTTACATATTCTTCATTGAACTCTTCGAAATGATAATCACCCCCAAAACAACCTGTTTCTGGTTGGTTTTAAACAACGAGTAGCTCTCTACACCAAAAATATCATTACTAAGGATGTTATCCCTAAGTTTTCTAGCGTATAATTCTGAAAGAAAATTTATTGAATATGTCTTAATTCTCCACATTGCAAGGTATCACAATAATTTCGTTCCTAGAGTTATTTCATAGTCTGACAGCAGTGTTTAATCAGCTTCTTTCTTGTAAAATATTAATAAGGATCGGATATATCCTGAGACCAGTTCAGTCTTTTCAACATCTGTTATCTGCCGTGTAGCTTCAGGATTTGGGCAATGTTGTCTCCCAACGACAACCTGTTAACATCCCTACTTATTCCGCTTTGTAATCTATACACTTGAAATCATTTCGTAAATAACTCCAAAAGCCTACATTCACTCATTACGTCTTGTGAGTATGCTTTTATAAGCCGTTCACCCTCTTACTGTGGTCTATAAATTTCAATTTTTTAAATAAGAATTTTTTTCTAGTTCCAATTTTCTTTTAAAAACTCCCTTGTTTCAAACATTTTCAAGCGATTCTCAGTATCCATTTGTAGAACATATTGCCGTGGTTTTGAGTGTTTTTTTTTTTCATTTGTAAATCAATATTTCCGCATTCCCTGTCACGTGGGAAAATACATATGACATTAATACTAGCTTGCTTTGGGGCGCCTCGATGTGGTGTAGTGTTTAGCAAGCTTTTTCTCTGCTAAACTATTTACGACTGAGTTGTGAGTTCAATGCACACTGGGTGTCGCGTACTTTCATGCTTGTGCCTCATCTGATCTACGCTTGGAAAATCACTAATACTTGCTTGTTCATTATTAATTTATCCCATTCCTTACTAATTTCGTGGTGTATCCATACCCGTACGCAGCATATTTAACCTCATTAAGTTAAGTATCAATCGTTATCTATCCTAGATATCCTTATAAATATCTATTATTTCTTACTTACTCCTTTTACATTCATATACATTCATATACATTCATATCATTCAGTAAACATCTACTTTAAACGGCCCTTGAGCCTTTTATTGAATGAACGTAATTAAAAGAGATGTGATCAACGGCAAAGAAACGAACAATTAAATCATGGAAGTGGTCGTCGTATATGGACACTAGTTAACTTTACATTACTTTTATGTATATTTTGTTCTTCTATAACGTATCAGTCATTTATGTACCATGCGTAATGCACGCTTAGGCAATCATGTATCTTTCGATACATGACTGACAAGGCAGATTTTTTTCCCGCAGTAGGTTGCCGTTACATTCTTCGGTAGAGTAGTTGCAATGCATGGCTATAGAACCCGGTCTGTCCTGCTATTTACCCTTAGCTGGGAGGGGAGAAGAAGAGGATTCATACCGTTCTCAAAGTTATAAGCACGTAAGTGAATGCAATGGATTTGAATGGATTTCGAGCTCGCAGGAAGGCTAATTCATTTATCTTGATTATATCATTAAATGACTGATCCTTGTAATTATGTGTGTGTCTGTGAGTGAATTTTATAGCCAAATATATTATCTGTATCTATATAGAAGAGACAGTAAGAGAGAGAGGGGGAGAGAGGGAGAGAGAGAAAGGGCGCAGGCCGTTTTCTAGTGATATATATATATATATCCCTTTCTTCATGCCCGTTGGTCATATCATTATCGACTGATACCCCCGGCACATTATTTTGAATAGGCCGACAACGGTCTGCGTTGATATTTTAAGATGTATTCTTGGTAATTAGAAACCGGTTCCCTACATTAAACATCAAAAGAATTAGGGTAGAACTCAGAAATAAATTCTGTTCTCATCGTTAATTGAAAGATACGCAGTCTATGATTCCGAATTCCCACAGTTATATGCAGTAAATTTTTAAATCATTATCTCATCTTCAACGAAAAAAAAAAATTAAAAAAATTACCCTAAGATGCAATTTTACATGCATATATAAGAAGAGAATATAACTGAAAAAATTCCTATATTTACAATGAGAAAGATGAAGGCCGATATTTTGGGTCATATAATGAGATGTGAAAAATTTAAATCTAACTGCATAAAATGAAGGCAAGAAGAACAGGTGGAAACAGCCAGTAGGGTAACTGAAGTGTTTTTGTCGATGGATGGCTTTTCGGAAGTTAACGGACAAGATAATTAATCAAACGATGTTTTGCACTACAAGGAATTTCTTTTTCTTTATATGTGCCGTGTCCTTTCAGGATGTAGGCTGTCATGGCTCTCCTCTTCCCCTATCACTTGTAGCTCACAATACATTCCGTCCATCTGCCACCTTCTCCAGACCACGTCCTGTCATCCACTTGGATGCCCGCCAGGTATATCACGCATTACTTTCCCTTGTCTCTCTTTCCCACTATTCGACCTGTGAGCATCAGATTCTCCAGGCCCTCGTTTCTCATTACGTATCCCAGAAACTTCAGCTGCTTTTTCCTAATGTTAAGTATAAGCGTCCTCCTTGTTTGCGTCCTCTCTAAAACCTCATCGTTGCTCACAGGTTCGGTCCATGCTATCCTCAGCATCCTTCTGTAGAACCACATCTCCGTTGCCTCGAGTCCCTTCTTCATCTTTGAGGAGGCCATCCAAAATTTCGCTGCCATAGAGGAGGAGGACAGATGTCACGTAACAACTCAGTACTCTTTTCTTTGTTACCGAAGATATCCTCCTGTTTCGCAATATTCTGCCCATTTTTGGAATGTGTCCTTGGCCATTCCAATACGTCTACTGATCTCAGTGTCGCACTTACCGTTCTCTGAAGTCAGAAAACATCGTGACCAACTGTTCTGATAAGGTAGATCATAGCACAAATCAAGAAAGCTAAATTGATTATCAACTGACAAAATTTAAAACTGCTAACCTCATTTTCAACAATAATATCTCACCTGCATGATCTCAACGAACCAATATTATTTACAAATTCACATGTCCCTTAAGGAACAGTGTTCATGAACAATCGATATTCATAAATAATTATATTGGATATACTACAACATCACTAACAAGAAGACTCACTTTACATCACTCTGACCACAGCTCAATTCGGTCTCATTTAAATAGACATGGAGACCTACCAAAATCTATCCGCAACATACTCGTTGATAATACACATATAATAGCATCATCCACATGTAAAAAAAGGTTAAACAATATTGAAAATATTATTATTAAAAAAGAAAAAAACAACACTCAATAATATCAATTATGAACACGGCCACATTGTGCTGACCGTGTTTGGAAAATAATACAATCCTATAACTCTAGATACATACATAAAATAATCCATACATTGAGTTAAAAGTAAAAATAAAATCTCAATTGATAAAGGCTAAAAATTATAGTCGAAAGCGATAGGACATACAGAATATTTCGACAATTTCTACACAATTTACGCCCAAAAATGATGAGAATTATAAGAACACAAGCAACAATTAAATAAAATCTTACCCAAAGTGCCTTATCAGTCGTTTTTAATTAAATGTAAGGATTTTATTTGTGACAAGTGTTTATATGTAAGAGCAAAATTGTTATTGGTGTTTCAAAATTTTTGGTGTAGTGCTGCTCATGATTATTCATCGGGTTAGTGGAAAAGTCAGGCAAGGACATGGATATGAGGCAATGAAGTTCAATGCTCGGAGGGTTTTTACGATATATATATATATATATATATATATATATATATATATATATATATATATATATATATATGTATATATATGTGTGATATAAAGACCGATATATGAGAGTAATGGAAGTAATTGAAAGACAAAATAGAAAAAATCCTGGATAATATGTTTCGATCCATGAAAGAACTTCGTTAGACAAGTAATGGTTTTTCGATGGATTCCCTCTTGATATGGATATCTTGATCCCTAATCTACCTAAGCACATCCAGCTTTTGATCGCTATTTTTTCAAAAATATTATTTTGGAGTGATAATATTGAGACAAAATTATTAGGCTGATGAAGTTCTTGCTATTAACGAAACGTGTTATAGTGTTGTTTCTGCGAATTTTATGCGGACAATGTGTGTGTGTGTGTATGTGCGTGTGTTTGTGTTTGTGTTTGATTAGGCCTGTAGAAGGGAGGAACAACTTTTCGTCATGATTAGTCTGCATATAAACTCCCCTAATGGCTCCCAGTTCAGTATTCTCCAAAATATCGGTCCATGCGTCCGACGTAAAGGAAATTAGGGCTGTTGAAGTTCGTTACGTCATCTCCTGCACCCGTAAATGTTCAAAGAATAAGCATCATTAATTATGGTGGCAGCAGGAATATCTCTCAGTCTATCTCTCTGGCTTTCTCTCTCTCCCCATATATATATATATATATATAGTGTGTGATAGAAATTAGGAGTATTTGAGATAATTATAATTAAGGAATTCATCGAGTCTAGAAGAAACCTCAGCAGAATGCACTGGACGGCCGTTTCGTCCTATATTTGGGACTCATCAGCAGTGCGCATCCACTGCCGAAAATTGAAACCGGGACAGTTACGTTATCAGGCAAACGTCTTACTAACTGTTCTAACGGGACCCGGTGACAGAGAGGTAGCGAATCAGACGATCACATATTCAGTGGTGGAACTCATCCGAGTTTCCCTTTTACCCATAGGACTGTGCCCCCACGAGCTACGACTGCTATCCCCAAGCCGTTCCATCCAGAGCATTAGAAGTCGATTCAAGCAAGGATATACAAGTGATAGAAATTAGGAGGATTTTGAGATAATTATAATTAATTTATCGAGTCGAGAAGAAACCTCAACAGAATGCAGAAAGCACTGGACGGCCGTTTCGTCCTGTATTTGGGACTCATCAGCAGTGCGCATCCACTTCCGAGAATTGAAATATATATATATATATATATATATATATATATATATATATATATATATATATATATATATATATATATTAGGCCAATGAATGATAAAGCGGGTAATATTTATCTATATATTTCTCTCTCTCTCTCTCTCTCTCTCTCTCTCTCTCTCTCTATATATATATATATATATATATATATATATATATATATGTGTGTGTGTGTGTGTGTGTTTGTGTGTGCGCGCGTGTGCGCGCGTGTGCGCGCGTGTGCGTGTGTGTATGTTTATGTAAGTATGTATCTCTGTCTGCGTGTGTGTGCGCACGCGCGTGTGTAAGACAAATGAATGACAAAGTAGAAAAATGTGTATCTCGCCTTTCATTCTCTAGAAGGACTTCGTCGCTCTGAGGTTAGCTACTGAGTCCGTTCAACATTTTATCCTAATCCTGATTAATTTGATTTTAGCTCAGAATGAACATTACAAACATTCCACTTCTTTTGCTTCCGAGTACTTTCTACTCTGCAGTCGTTATCAAGAAATTATTTTTATTGATCTGCTAATCAACACATCGTTTTTAGTTGGCGAGTTCATTTTCAAATGACGTCATCCACAACGCTA